>OX637332.1:7031331-7764881 GCA_951799405.1 Agapetus fuscipes
AGAGTGGTGCCTTATTGATGACCAAATTTATGAAGATATTTCTGATTTTGGTAAGATGAAAAAACAAAATTTGGATAAAAAAATATTGGCTTTAGAAGGATTTCAAAAAACAGAATTTGTCATCGAAAATCAAAACCCCATCAAATTTTTTGATAGATTTATAAATCTAACAAGTACTGACTTTAATATTGATGAAAAACAATTATTGAATAAAGGACCAAAGTTTAATTTCATATCAGAGAATAATAAAAATGTAGATGTACTTAAGGTTGATATAGAAGTGGCTATAAATAGTGACAAAAATATGACCAACAAAAATTCAATCAAACACAAAATATCTGAAATTATTAATCAAAATCCTGTTATTTTAAATAAATCGGAAACTATAGAAAGAAACAAGAATAATAAAATAATCAACAATTTGAGGAAGAAAATAAAAGATAATGAAATCATAATGACAAAAGGGGATAAAGGGAATTCAATTGTAGCTATTGATAGAAAATTGTACATGGATAAACTGAAAAATGCCATTGTAGATGACAAATGCCTGATATTACCTGCAGATCCAACCGAAAAATATCAAAAAGAATTAAATAGTTATCTAAATAAAAGCGACTTTACTATGATTGAAAAAAGAAATTTAACATTAATGAACCCTATTGCACCACGACTTTATGGTTTAATTAAATTACACAAACAAGACTACCCCACGAGACCTGTTGTATCTTATATTAAGGCTCCAGCTGTTAAGGTTTCAAAATTTCTCAACTCACAAATATTGACTCATACACAATTCACGTCCAAATATAGTATAAAAAATTCATTTGAATTAACTCAAAAATTAATCACCATGAAACCACCTGAAAACTCAATACTGGTATCTTTTGATGTTAAAAATCTTTTTACAAATGTTCCAGTTTCAGAAGTTGTGAAGATAATTGAACACAAATTAGAGAGTAATTACACAGATTCAAATAAAAAGAAACAAATTATTGATTTGTTAAAATTGTGTATGAGTCAAAATTATTTTTCATTTGATGAAAATTTTTACAAAATATTGGATTCTTTACCGATGGGAAACCAACTTTCCCCATTATTAAGCAATATTTATATGGATTCCTTTGAAAATCAAATATTTTCATCAAGCAATCAATTAATAAAGTGTGTGTTTTGTTACTTTAGATATGTTGATGATATTTTTTGTGTTTGGACAGGTTCCAGAAGACAGTTGGATATATTTTTAAATTTCATTAATTCCATTAATTCGTCACTTCAATTCACTTTAGAGATTGAACAGGGGGGGTTTTAAATTTCTTAGACATAAGCATCCAAATTGTAAATAGTCAATTTAAATTTGGAATATTTAGAAAGCCAACGTATACAGATACCATAATACATAAATTTTCTAATCATCCATATTCTCAAAAGATGTCAGCATTTCATGCCATGGCCCATAGGTTACAACAGTTGCCACTTGATGATGAGGAATATAGGAAAGAATACAAATGTATTATGGATATTGCAATCAATAATGGGTATAAAGAAAATGAAATAAAACAGATAATTAAGAAACATGATATCCAGGACATTTTCAAAAAAATTATTTATCCTGTAATTACTAATCAAAATTTAGATAGACCTTGGCGAAAATGTTTATTTGTAAATAATAGTATTTCATACAAAATTAAAAAAAATTTAAAACATGAAATAAACTTTGCTTTTTACACTAAAAACAATCTACATAAATTACTGTTCAACAATAAGGATAAAGTAGATAAATTGGATATGGGTGGAGTGTATAAAATTAAATGTAATGACTGTGAGGCTTTATATATTGGTGAGACAGGGAGATCAGTACGCACAAGATTTAAAGAACATTCCAGAGCACTCAGAGGCTTATCTGCATACTCTGAGATGGCAGACCATTGCATTGATAAAGACCATACTTTCGATATTACCAATGTAGAGGTAATGCACTCTGAGTGTGAAGTGAGGAGACTGATGGCTCTGGAAGCGTTGGAAATCTACAAAAATAAAAATAAAGACTTAGTGAATGTGCAGATTCCCTATGTTTCACCAATATTGCAATAATTTTGTTTTTTATTTGTTATTATTATTATTATTTTTATTTAACTAACATATTTTATTTTTATTGTATTAAAATTTTTAATTTCATTATACCTAACACTAATGCATTTTTGAATCTTAAAATTTTTGTCTATGAATTTTGCTTTTGTTTTGGAAAAAAAGTTGTTTTGAAAATTGTTTTGAAAATTATTTTATAAAAATATATTTGTAACCATTCTGCTCTTGAAGATGCCTCATTAGGCGAAAATATTCGAGCATAAACAAATAAAATAAAGTGAATTAAAACAATGTTTAACCATTTATATTTTTAAATATTTATATTAACGCAAGAAATCATTTTTTGTGCTAAATTTATGAAGAAACATCTGTAATCGTTTTTATTCGGTTTTCTTACTGCCGTACTAATAAATTTACTGGGAAACCATAGTTTTTTTTTCATTAAAAAAAATGAAAATTTTATTCTGTAATGAGGCCTAGGCATGTGGATTGGCATAGACAATATCGTATCGTCACCCAGCTGGGTTGCTAGGGAAAAGGCATACAAATATTTTGTTATTAGGAGGACTGCCGTCCTTAGCAAACAGGCAGAAAAAAGGTCCAAATTAAAAAAAAATATGTCACGGAATTTACTTTTTCTTTTCAGTTCTTGTTTCTTGGTTTCGTTCATTATACAGTAAATTATTTTATTTTAAATAGTCTATAAAACCATTAATTGCCCATTCAGAATTTTATCTTTTCCCTGGATAAGATTATTTCTTAATTATCCTCGAGTTTAACAGCCGTGATGTTAAGAGCTGTTTTATAATCATGGTTATCATTAAATTATATATCTAGGTAATAAAATTCAATGCTGTGCACATAGCTCGAGAAAAGTTCGATCTTCCTGTTTAAATTTCCTTGTGTTTTCTTTTAATTTATTTTACTTTTTTTATTTTTTTTATTTTATTAACGGACATGATAGTCCATTATGAGAATCAAATAATAAAATATAATTAAAGCCTTTTGCTCCTTAAAATATCCATTATCCAAAAAAAAATTGAGAGAAAAAAGAATCTACAATAACAGTTTTACAAAAGCACCAAATCCTGATTTACAGCGGCAACATTCCTCGTCTTCTTGGTTAGTATGAGGCTGACCATCCATACTGAAAAAAAATGGTTCACTTTGCCAATGTCACCCCTGTTTCAGGGAAGGTTGGCAAGAGTTGCAGGGCTTATGTTCATTTGAGATTGGGTTTTATGTTTTTAAGTCCACATGCGGCATGCGTAAGCGTAAACTTAGACGTTTACTCTTATGGGAATGCATTTAATTTGAACCTTAAATGGAACATATATTTGCAACTTAGATTATAGATAGACCTATAAAATGAAATTAGCCATGGTGGCCGATTGAAATTGATATTAAAAAAGGCGGAAGAATATAAGTTTGACCCTGCATAGCCTGTAGCTTTAAAATCCTAAGTGCTAAATCTACCTACACGATGAGTAACGCGATTGCACCTCTAGAACTTTTGCATTAAATTTCGCAACACCGTTAAGGTGCGATTCAATTGTGCCTCTAACGTAAATTCGCACTACTTTGTAAGCGCCCATTGTCGGCTCAAACAACAAAACGCAATGCCTGGCGCGGCCCGAAGGCTGCACTGGGCCAAATTATGTAAAATGGAGCCTCGGATATGAAAATGAAAATTGGTATATTGCCAAAATGTACGGAGAACACACAGGATTTCCGCTGTAGCGCAGTCCGAGCGAAACAGACCGATGTGGATGCGGCCTCTCGCAGCACAGAACTGTACCAAATGTACATATAACGTGTACCACATGCATCAAAAGTTCATGCAGCATGTACCTAGGGCCATGATGCAATGCGCTGTTGCAAATGTACCTACGTTTCCAGAACAATCATACACAGAGATCATTTGGGTGAATTATATTTGTTTGTATTCCTCGTTCTCCTTGACTGATAGGTTGGTACGAGGCTGACCACCCGTGCTGTAAAAATCGGTTCACTTTTGCCAATGCCACCCCGGTTCAGGGAACGGTGGCAGGAGTTGCAAGGTTTATGTCCATGTGAGGTTTTCTTTATTTGTATGCACACATGCAGAATGTGTAGGCGCGAACCTACATGTGCCTGTCTGTAGGCATGCATTTCATATGAGCCTTAAATCGCACGTTTAATAATAAAGAGAAATAACTCGAAAATTGGTAAAATCGAGATTTTGTAATAAAACGCAAGGACAATGCGAGAAGAATAGGTAGAATGCGACAGCCGTTCAATTTGGACGAATATGACCGAGATAAAACATCGGCCGCCCTTTTCATCCCATACAAGTTGTACTGGTTGTCTGAACTTCAAACGTGATTTCCCAACATTCTCTTTATTATTAAACGTGCGAAATGTTAACATATCCTTGCAGCTTGGATTATAGATAGATTATAGATAGATTATATAACTGGATGTAATTAATTGCGTGTATTCCTTGACTTTGAGGTTGGTATGAGGCTGACCACCCATATTGTAAAAAATAGTTCACTTTTACAATGTCACCCCTGTGTAAGGGAAGTGTAAAGTTGAAGAATTTACAAATACAGCTTTGATCCGATAATTGAATCTTTAATCAAAGTTGTTAGATTTTCAAATTCTTATTTAATGCATGCCCACAAACAGACACGTTGATTTGTGTTTACAAATTAAAATCCAAACTTTAAATAAACATAAGCCCTTCAACTTTTGCCGACCTTTCCTGAGACAGGGATGACATTGGAACCACAGTGAAACATTTTTAAAGTATAAGTGGTCAGCCTCATACCAGCCTATAAGTCAAGGAATATGTGATATGGGAAAAAAATTAAAATAAAAATAAAATGAAGAAGCTCATCGCAGGCATGGGCAAAATTTCCGGATGTTCCAGCTCCATTAGACCGCGGCAACAGATCCCGGAAAGAAAGTATTACATGTCAACCGCCGGCCGTGTCAGCCTAAAATAAATTGCACAGAATCTGCACTCGACTTTCTTGCAAAAATTAACCCACTGTATGACGTATGTAAAGCTATAATCATCTACCAGCTTATGCAGTTTCAATGAAAATATAATATATCGATAATAAATCAATTTTTTCTACTCCCATTTGGTAATTTACTAATTACAAAACGGCTAACGCAATCACAATGCCATACATTTCTACACCCGTTGCATAATGTTACATTATGCAACCGGTAACCGTGTTAAAATGAACATGTGCGCATGCGCATTGTCAGAATTGGAACCATTTTTTACTTTCAAATGTCAACCTTGTATGGGGGTATGAAGACCTGTCAATCCAAGATGGCCGCAAGCGATCAGCTGATTAGGCTTCATACAATATTAGTGATATTCGGTAGGTAGGAATTACCGTGGTGATGAGACTTTCAGCCCTGTTCAGATGAAAATAAATAAGTATATTTTATGTGTAGAGTCAAATAAAAATTGTTAATAGTGCTAAAATTTATCGAATTTATTTATCGGATTGCTCCAAATAAAGCTTTCCTTTTTTCAATGGAAAATAAAAGGCTTGAAAGGAAAACAATACAAAAAATTTCACCGCAAAAAATAAACAAACTCAAAAAGTTACTTGGTTAATAGGTGAGTATGAGGTTGATCACCTATGCTGTACAAATTTGGTTCACCTGCCAATACAACTGCAGGGCATATGTTTATTTGAGTTTTGGGTTTGAATGTTTAAGCTTATATGCAGGATGTAAAAGCGCGACCTTATACATATGTGTCGGCTTGTAGGCATGAATTCAATATGAAACCTAAATATAATTTATTTTTACAACTTAGGTTATATTAGATAATCGAAGGGAATGATAAATCACACGATTTGACAAAGGTAAGGTTTAAATTACTTCAAATGGACGAGTACATTATAATGACTATTATTCACTATTTTGTTAATTCTCTCATGGTCGTAGAAAAAGTATTGTATGCCACTGCACGTAATTAGTCTTTGTAACACTCGTGCTTTCTATTGTGCCATTCGGCTGCGCCTTATGGCACAAACTAGCACTCGTGTTAAAAAGACTATCATTACTTGGCAGTGGCATAAATAACTATTATTCCACGGCGGTGTGTACCTGCATACCCGTGCGAGTATGGAAATAGCCATATAAATTCTTAAGTGAATAAAAAATATTTGGATGATTTATTTGGTGAGCGCCGTTTTGTGTGAATCACACCTCAAGAGTCCTCTGCGAGGTTGGTCTTCTCTGGAAAAAGCGCCAATTACACAAGAAAGATCCTCGACTCATAGGTTGGTATGAAGCTGATTTCTGTACTGTACTGTACTGTATCCTGCCACCGTTTCATTAGGGGTGGCCGGTACCTCCGCAGATGCGCCTCCACTTTTTGCTGTCATCACCTTTTTCATACATACTCTTCTCTTATTCTCACTCTGCAGGATCCATTCTTTCGCAATCTCACCTATTTGGTCTAACCATTCTTTCCTCAGCCTTCCCCTTCCACGCTTTCCTCTGACATTTCCTTTGTACACTTTCTTCATTAGTTGTTCATCATCCATTCTTTCAAGATGTCTGAACCATCTCAACGTACTTTTTTGTACTTTCATTCTCATATTCTCTTTTATACCACACTCGTTCATCACTCAAGCATTACGTACTCTATCACTCAGTGTCTTTCCAGCCATTGCTCTCAGGTAAGCCATTTCAACCGTACTTACATACTTTACTCAGCTCACATTCATTAAGCCTCACTTCCACCAACCAATATGCCATTGTGGACCGCCGATCTCATATTCTTCGTAAGTTTCCTATTCCTTGTAATGCTTCCAATCGTTTCCATTACACTTCTTCCTCTACTAGCGCGCTTTTCCAATTATTTCGTCAATTTCGCATTCGACTCAAACTTGCTTCCCAGATAATCAAATTCTTTCACGACCTCCACTCTTTTTTCATTCAGTCTTATCTCAATTTTCTCGCATTTCTCAGTCCTCCTAAAGTGTAAAAAATAATTCACTTTGTTAATGTCACCCCTGTTTCAAGGAAGGTCGGCAAAGTTGCAGGTTTTATGTTCATTTGAGATTTGGTTTTAATTTGTAAGTACAAATTCAGCATTCGTAAGCGCAAACTTACACGTACCTGTTTGTGGGCATGCATTTCATATTAGTTTTGAATGTTTATATTTCATTGCAACTTATATTCTAGATTATTATAGATGGTCATTGAACCCTTCTGTATGCAAACTAGGACTTTGTATGGTGGGTAAACTTTTTAGTTATATTTTGAAAAAGTAACGACTGATTATTATTGGTATTTATAAAATTTTAAGAATGGCAGCCTTTTATCTATTTTTAACCCTTTGACTACCAAGAAAATTGCTAATACATTTTGTATGGAAAATTTTCACTTTGTATGGCGGCTATACTTTTGATTCACTTTTTGGAAAAAATAATGATGGCAATATATAGGTTATTATTATTGTTTTACATTTGTTCTACATTATTTTTTTATTAACCCTCTAACTGCCGAGAATTTTTCCATTACTTTTTTCTTTTATATGGCAACTCCCTAAACCGAGATTATGATGAAGAAATTATTATAATTATTAGATAGCACTATTATATAAATGGATTCACAAAAAAATTAAGAAAAATCGTCGGAGCAGTTTTTGAGAAAATCGCATTTTAAATTTTCAGCTCTTCGGAAGCCATCTTGAATTTTCAAAAAATTAAAAAAAAAATGATTACGAATTAAAGTAATAAGCTTGTTCTTTCTAAAAAATTTAAAACAAATTTAAATATCTTGCATTTTAATAGGTTTTTGTAATATTTTCGATTTAAAATTTCAGGTTGTGTAAACGGTGCTTTATATTTATTTTTTCAAAAAACTTTTTTTGTAAATTTGTAGAAATTTATGTTGTCCATAATATTGTAAAAAAATATATTTTTGTTGACCCCTTAACTTTCGAGAAAATCACAATCGTTTGTTTTTTTCATATGGCAGCCCATAGACACAGATTAGTAAGAGTGTTGTTATAACTAATTTATTAAGTTAAAAATAATTAGTGGCAACTCTGAAAATTTAAAAAAAATTCTTGGAGCCGTTTTTGAGAAAAGTGCAATTTTATGTTTTTTTTGTATGGCAGCCATCTTGAATTTTCAAGTTGGTGTAATGCCATGTTATTCATACTTAATACATGTCCAAAAAAGTTGATGTAGCCAAAATTTGGTATCTCTAGGTCTTATACTTTGGAAAGTGACACACACACATACATACATACATACATACATACATACATACATACATACATACATACATACAGACGGACGTTTTTGAAAGATAGTGTTTTTTGGCATGTCCCGCACCAGGACAACTCATTTCCGTGAAAACCTCGAAATTTTTTTTTCACACCAAATCATAACTTTCTTTTATAGCCTTCGGCTATAGCAAGAAAGTAAAAATAGTTCCTTTATTTGAGCTTTTTAATTGTTTATTACTTACAAACTTTGATTAGTACAAGACTTAATTGTTTGGTGAACGTTGAAATAATATTCCAATATCGATATTTTTGTGCATTAAAACACTTTGTAAGCGATTGAAACAATCTGAAATAGTTTAATGGAACGTTGTTCATTATTTTCAAAATTTAATATTTTCTACTCTAAATAAGCGAATGTTTGTGTCCTTTATGAATTTATCGTGGCACTTCTATTTCCCGTACTTCTTCTCTCTCTACCTGCAAAGCCTGCGTGCTGTTTTTGGTGAACGTGCTTCTAGTATGCTCTGAGAACTTTGTCTTCCACCTGATAAGCACTTGTATCTACTTACAAAATTTTAGGGAGCTCAAAATTCATGTACCTACACTCAAGGATCTACTAATGCACATCTACTTATAAAATTTTAAAATGTTCATAATTCACACTCTCCACTTATGTGTTAAATGAACATTTACTTACGCAATTTTGGGGAGCTCAAAATTTACGTTCCTACCTACACTCAAAGATCTACTAATGCACATGTATTTATATAATTTTATAAAGTTCATAATTCACACTGCCACATATGTGCAAATGCACATTTACTCACGCAATTTTGGAGAGTTTAAAATTTATACACACATACCTACTTATGCACATCTATAGGCTTATTAATTTTAGAGAGTTCATAATATAAACACACATCTACTTATATAATTATAAAAAACGTTCAAAATTCACACACACAAGTAAGTGTGAAATGTACATCTACCTACGCAAGTATTCAAAATTAATACACTCATAAGTGTCCAATAATGCACATGTACTTACGTTGTTATAAAAAGTTCAAAATTCACACATGCAATTTTGTGCTTAAACCGCACTTGTAGGTACTCACGTAATTTTCGAGAGTTCAAAATTCACACACATCTATGTAGGTACATGCGCAATTTTATAGAGTTCAAAGTTCACGCACAATATTAGGCGAACGCTCTAGTGCTGTATACACATATAAGTAGCTACTAATGCACATAATCATTATGTACTTCCTTTTTCCAGTGGAACGGAGGGAGTTGTTATAGCAGAAGCATGGCGGGACTAGTTTCCTGCACCTATCGATCCAACACCCTTACAAAGGAGAGCACGGCACAATAGTCACTTATCCACGAGGGCTGGAATAACGATTTCAAAAAAACGCTTGTGGCCTACCCTGTTTAAAATGATACTTGTTACACGCACAATACACTTTTGTTCCATCAGAATCTAATGATCGGAACAATGATGAACCCACTCATTATAATATTGAAAGCGATCACTTAATATTTGCTTAGCTGAGAAAGCGTTTTTATGTTGTATTACTCATATTAAAAATACATTTTTCACTAGTACAGAATTTTTTTTTTCCCAAAAACATTTAACATAACGATTATTATTTTTCTCCTTTTCGACATGGATGATCAACTTTATTTAACTTATTTATGTTACTTTTGAAATATTTGTATCACTTTTAACTTATCTGGTATTATTGTAACGCCACAGTACGAGAAACAAGTCATAAAGTTTATTTATTTAATTATTGTCAGGTACAGGCGTACGGAAACAATTTTGTACAGATATGAATTAGGCAAAAAAAAAGTATAAATACAAACCTACAGATCTTTCAAATAAAAACTTAAGGAGAAGATAACATATAATTTTATTTTGAATATAAAAGACGAAACAATTTCGAAATGAGGTTTCTGAAATACGTACTGGCATATTATTGTTACCACAGATCACATTGTTACCTTACGTCTTCAACGGGAACATTTCGCATGTTAAATACCACCCGATTGTCTTAGGAGCGGATTATAAAGCTAAGCTGTGTGTCTCACCTCGCTGCCGGGACTTCGCACCGTCTCTCTGTTTACTCGTCTAATGATAACCACCCTTTAATATTAATTTAATTGGATGAAAATTGCAGCGGGGTGTGGAGCACTTACCGAGCGATCAGGTCGGGTCGCCTGCGGAGCGGGCGGGCAGTCCTCAACCCCAGTAATCATATCATCCACTCCGGTATCTCCTCAAGAGGGGCTACAAAAGCTATTTGTAAGTTAACAAGGTTTAGTCCCCGTATTTAGCCCGGGACGGTCGCCCGCGTTAGCACACAATTATAATCCTTTGCATTGTGCGCCCGCCGACGGAGTGAAATTTCCTGTTTTAAGCTGTAAAGTGTAAAGCATATCGGGAAGTCACAGGCCGAGCTCGGGGGGGGGGGGGGGGCGGCTGGAAGATTATGCAAGACGTGCAATGTGCTTAATTGCTGTTGGCGAACACTCGTAAATAATGTATTGCGGGAACAAGTTGCTGGTGATATTAATGCTGGCAACTTGTTACATAGTTGACGACATGTTATCACTAAAAATAGCTGGAATAATGATAGACCTGTAGGGAATGATGATGCATGCGGGAAATAAAACATGTGCAAAAATTTACGTACTTACTTAATTGAATTATAACAAACAAATTTTCTACTTCAAAGGATGCTGATTATGATAATATTTTTTTCTGTAACTTATTTTCAATAAGTCCGTAAAACTAAGCCCATTTATGTATTTTTCTCGGTTCTTTTCATCAGTTCCAAGCCTGAAGAGGACGGTTTGCTTATTTTACTTACTGACCTTCTACCACATCGCACGTTTAATAATAAAGAGAAATAACTCGAAAATTGGCAAAATCGAGATTTTGTAATAAAACGCAAGAACAATGCGAGAAGAATGCGTAGAATGCAACAGCCGTTCAATTTGGACGAATATGACCGAGATACAACATTGGCCGCCTTTTTCATCCCATACAAGTTGTACTGGGTGTCTGAACTTCAAACGCGTTTTCCCAACATTCATGTTTTTTGAGTTATTGCTCTTTATTATTAAACGTGCGACATGTTTAAAATGCATCATCTATTGAACGCATAAGTAGGTTATTGTTTCTGGTGGTATATCAGCTAGATATTCCAACGCGTCGTTTTCCCATGGATGTAGATAGTTATTTGCCAACAAACACAGCTCATTGGTGAAGAGTTCTAAAATAAATCAACTTTGTTCCATTACTTGGACACGACGCATTTTTAAAAGAGTACAGAACTTGCCGAGTTAATAGTAGCAGCGTTTATTACTGATTAGACTGATCAATTTTTCATAGAAACATTGAACCAACTTTAATAATTTGATATGTCTTAAAGCTTCATTATTTTTTTCATGAAAAGTATATTCTAGAGAAAGATACACAATGAATCAAAAAATAAATCTGAAATATGTGGGTTCACATTCAGCTAAAAGTGTAAGGGTTGGTGTATTGATATTGTGAAGATTTATATTAAATTAAGAATGTAAAAAAAAAAGTTTTTCTTTATGAGTTGATCAAGAGAACAACCGATAATGGTGTGAAAGCACCGAATGATCTCGAGGAAATAAATCAACTCGTGACGAAAAACGATGTTTTTTAATTTTTTCTACATAAAAAATTAAGCTGTTGAATCAGATTGCATTAAAAACAATTGAAAGTTTACTTTTATCTCACGTGACCCGGGTGTACAAAAGAGCAATAAGCTGTATAATATCATCTGCACATTGGAAATCGAATGTTTGGTTTATGATTCCGGCTCAAGCAAATGTTTTGAATGTGACAGACAAAACAAGCTTGTTGACTAGCCGAGTCACAGTGCGGATGTATAATTTTGCGCTAGCGGCAGTTGATTTCGAGTTGGATTTGAGTTTGTACTGAGTGTAAGCTAATCCCCGGAGCCGTCCAGCTCTCGGGGCTGGTTACGCTCTTTGTTTGCCGAGGGATTAGCATTATTATTATAGTACACCGCAACCACCTAACATTGTTGGCGAATCTGCGTAAGACCAGACGCATACGTCAGGACCTACGCCCCCGTGTACAACACTTTACTCAACAATAGCGTTTTACAAAAAAATGTACGTAAATGCAAAAACCTCCTCTATTGAGGTTCAAGCTTCAAATAAATTTTAGTTAAGTTTAAACGTTGCTGGTTTTTGAACTGTAATAATTATGCTGGAGTGATGTTTTCCGGGTTCTGTTGCCGTGGTCTATTGGAGCTGGAGCTTCCAAACGTTTCGCCCTTTTTTACGATGGGCTTCTTTAGCGTGATGTATGATGATGATAATGATCTTGATGAGAACTGTGATGCAAGTGTGTGTAGGTAAACTCGGGGTTTATATGTAGAAACTAAACACACTTTGCATACGAGTTTGTGGGCTTAGCAGCGACATCTGTGTACTTTTCGCATGCGAAACTATGGGGTATATCAGCAAACCATCTTGCTTCTCCAAGTATGTGTTGGTCGTTTCAAAGCACCATCTATGAATTGCATTGCCAAAATTTGAATATCCCGGCCCCGGAAAACATCAACTCCAGCATCATCAGCCGGTCGTGTAAGCCTTAAACTCTTCTGTAATAATTATGTTTTTGTTCAAATGTAAAGCATGTATGAATTACTGTTTGTTGGCTCAATAAATAAAAAAAATATGATACTTGGAGTATGGCTCCATATCATGAATTCAGTAAATGAATTCTTGAACTCAAGCCCGCTTTTTTATAATCGTTGAATTTTTAAACCAGCTTAGAGTCAATTTCGTAATACAAAAAACACTCATCATAATGTATGAGTAAATCTGTACAAACTTTAAGTTAAGATTTTTGGTTTATTGTATTTATGTCACTTCATTTGTATATTATTTTAGGTCTGACTAACACTTAGAATGATTTTATTTTATGCGTTTGATGACTTGCGAAAATATTCTAGGCACTGAGAAAAGTAGGATTATTGAATATGGGGAAAAATAATCCATAATTTATTATCTAAGTTGCAAAAATGTATTGGCATTTAAAACTCATATTTAAGACACGCCCACAAGCAGGCATGTATAATTTTGCGATTACACATACTGTATGTGTACATACAATATTACCCAAACCTTACACAAACATAAACTTTGCAACTCCTGCCGTCTTTCCTTGAAACCTGGGTGGCATTGGGAAAAGTGAACCAAGCTTTTACAGCATGGAAGGTTAGCTTCATACACTATTAGTCAAGGGACTAATCTAAATTTAAATCTAAGCTGCAAAGATATGTATCATTTGAGATTCATATTAAATGCATTCCCACAAGCAGACATGCATAATTTTGCACTTACATATGCCGCATGTGGACCTACAATATAAAAAAAAACAATCTCAAATGAACATAAGCCCTGCAACTCTTGCCGACCTTCCCTGAAGCAGGGGTGACATTGGCAAAGTGAACCATTTTTTACAGTATGGGTTGTCAGCCGCATACCAACCTATCAGTCAAGGACAGATACTAGTGATAGAAAGACTGATAGTGATAAAATATATTTATGTGTATTATAACGTAAAAGCAAATACGAGTAAAGTGACTTTTTTAATGTTTGTTTTTGAACGAGACTTCACCGTTTGATAAATGACAAGTTTGATAACTATTTCTTGTGAAAATTGTAGCCCGTACTTGAAGCAGCATAATACGAATGAGCGCATTAATAATATAGCTTGTTAAAAAGATGATTATCTGTGAAATGTAGGCATGGGCACTTAATTTCGGCGCGTTTGTGTGGGCCGGATCCGAAGGTAAAAGCTATTATCGATGTCAATCAAAGTAATATCTATCGGCGCTATTGTGTCACTAATGAGAGCCCTCCAACAACTCGGGAAATAAAGAAAAAAAAAGACAAAAGTGGGCTGGCTTTGTAAAGAAAAAATCGTTTGTTTATCAAAAAAGGAATCGTTGTGTAAATGTAGCGACGTTTTTTTTTCTTTCTTTTAATTGTGATGGTTTTATTGAGCTGGAGGCATATCGACGGTTAAAAGGCAGTAGAGTATAAGCGACATAAACTAAATTGTTCAGGAGAGCAGTTTAAAGTTTGAGATTGCAGAAAAATGGCATGACAGTTTTATTTTTTATCATATCTTTAAAATCACAGCTATAAAATAAAATAAAAATAAAGGAATTTATTGGCATTCCTATTAATGTGGTTGTACGATTTTTTTATGTCACAAGCGCCTTTAGGTCAAAAAAGGCCAAAATCTTGTCGGCTACACCAAAACCATACTTCGAAAACGCAGTTGTTTGCTGTGGCATAAACAACACAAAAATCATCGTAAAGTTAGGAGAGTTAGCGCATTAGAAAGAGCGGAAAATTTCAAATAAGATAGCATTCATAACTCATTTTTGACCAAAATGTCGCTTATGCCCTTTAACCGTCTATATATATATATATATACATATATTTGAAACAAATTCGTAAAACATTTTTTCCTTAAATTTATTACACACTTAATTAAATTGTTGCTACGCTATACCTCACCAAAAAGAGGCTAAGCTCTTGTGTGTGGTGAGGGGTAGAAATATTATATATCAGTCTGGTCAATAGCTCAGTTGGTAGAGTGCCTGCATTCTACGTCGAGAGCTCGGGTTCGAATTCCCTCAGTGGGTTTCAGAAATGATTTCCCGTTTCAGCGTTTTTTTTATTCCAAAATAAATACTGGCAAGGTTTACTAAGCCTTCACAAGGAATAAGTACCAGCATTTTCGGGAGCTGGGAAACTCCTATTTCGAGCGTACGGCCGTCTTTTTACCTGTAAAAGTAATTAGGTTCCACTCGTCACATGCGAAGACTTCGAGGAAAACGCGGCGAGAAGGTACACAATATGTGTAGCTTAGTCACGTCACGTTACGAAACCCATTTATGAGAGGCATATACGGCATGGACTGTTCTGTAGTCTGGTGATAAACGCTATCACTGCTATATTAACAAAGCATTTGATCAATGACTGATTTAAGTACCTATCATTGTTGTTTTTGTACAGAAAACTCAGTGCAATCTGCGGATGAGCCATGGCTTTGCTGTTGGAGAATAAAACAGTATGGAAGGTTAAGCCTTCGATTTTCAGAGGAGCATAGCAAAATTATCCTTTTTTTGTTTAAATGTAATCTAGGGTGGGTTAATAAAATTATTTGGTTGTACAAAATAAATCCATCCAACCGAATAATACTTTTCTTGATTGCGTTTGGCATGCATTAAATATAAGCTTTAAATATCAATATATTATACATTGGCCATTTAGGTTAATAGATTATAGATACCTCAAGAGCTCTCTGCAAAGCATTTTTGTCGCCATAGAAAACGCCAATTACTCAAGCAAGCTATTGTCTATTCCATAAAGTTATACGAAATAAACCGATATTATTTTTTCCTCTGACTCACAGATTTTTTTCTTTGAATTTCACTAATATTTTTAATAAAAATATAATTCTTGTTGCATTTTTTGTGCTTTGAACTAAGGTCTCTGCATACAAGTAATCGAGATGGAAGTTAGTAAAAGTATTCACACTCTTAATAGTATAAAGTTCAGGTCTACTTAGGGATGCCATCACTATCTGGGATTTCGTCGGGACACTGGTAGGAGGGTTTAGAAACATGTTATTTTTTGTTATTACTTTTTATTTAGAACACAATGTCATAGCAATTGTGCGGGAGATATGTCTGTTGTAGCATTTTTTTTTTGGTATATTTATTCATTTTGCTGGGTTATTAAATTAGCAGTCATTTAATTCAGATTTTTTTGATTGTCGATAATTATGCTTGTTATCAACATGGAAGTTTTATTCTGATCTAAGGTTTATATTTTTTATCAAATAAAGCTAATGTTGACCAAAGAAACATAAAGTGACTTTAACTCGTCGCTCTCCTGCAAAATTTTGAAATTATTTAAGATTTTTGGATTTTTCTTTTATAAATTCTACAGCTTAAGATTATCTGGACTGTAAAAATTAATCACAATTCATTTTCATTTTTGCGTCAAAAGTATTCTAAAGTTTAAGGGTTTTTGTATTGACATTGTGAAGATATATTTTAAATAAATATTATAAAATTTCTTCGTGCGCTTTTGAAGTTCTTACACCATTATCAAGAAAACAACTCAAGTATTGTAGTGAGTGGTGCTGAAACCAATAATGCCCATAACAGACACGGTCCTGTTATAGCAAGACGGATGGCAGCCCTATGCCTACTTCATCACGTTAAAAGCCTTATATTATGATCGTAAGCGCATTACGGGTAGCCGTATATGATATGTATACATATGCATGTATGATAATGTTATAATGTATTTACCTACATTATGATATTATAAATGTATGAGCCAAACGTGATTAGATTCACTAGTACATTTAGGCGCACCTTCATATTGCTCACTGATAGCTAATAACTTTCATATTACTTCTAATGCCTGCGGACCTAAGACATACTCGTAGTTTCATCTAGATTCTAGAACATAATTTTCTTCATGATTTTTTTATGTTTAGTGATTAGATCAACTTTCAAAGATAATTTTATGAATTTTAGTATTACTTGTTGCTAATAGTATTTCTAATATTATTAGTAACAGATATAATTGTTATATTGGTTTGATCTAAATCGGCCTCTAAAAATATGCTCTGATTTTCAATCGTTGGAAATTTTTATTCTGGGTCTTGACTATGTTGTATTGTTTTTTAATGCAAGAGGTCAGAAGTTAATAATTACGCTTAAAATATTGAAATATAAATTAAGATTTTGTAGGGTTTGTGTATTCACACAGTGAAAATTCATTTTATTAAAATTTTTTTTTTTCTAAAACGTAGTTTTATTTTCACAATAATATTTTATACCTCTTGTATCTATAGCTATTTATTTAAATTTATGTCATTTTGATCTATGGTTTTTTCTTAATAATTTTAATTTGACATATATCACTCTTGATAAATGACCTTAGTATTGAAGGTCGAAAGTGCTCGAGGTATAAAATATTATTGTGAAAATAAAACTACGTTTTAGAAAAAAAAAATTTTTTTTTAAATAAATTAAGATTTTAAAACATTTTGTAAATAAAAATAGTCTCATCATTGTCCTAGTAAATGGAGATCCTATTTATTATTTACGAAGCATGAACGAAATACTTCTACAATATTATCAATTATGAGACGAAAACAAAAAAAAAATACTGAAACTGCAGAATTTTAAATATTTTTCAGACACTAAAAGTGAGTTGAGACGTAAGCGTTCACTAAGACGTAACGAACTGTCATTTTTTTCTTATTTTCTGTTTTCGAAATTGCCTTTTCCTCGCGAAATTTGCGGCGTGAAAATATTCACCAGACATTATAAATTATTTTTTGCAGGGAAAAAAAAGTGTTTTTTCGCTGGAAAACCAATTTATGGCAACATCACGACCTTTGGCTCTTTTTCACACAATGACAGAATAATGAGAGGCATTGCCGGCGCCCAACATTTGTCACCTAGCTTGCTCGGAGCGGGGGCGTTCGGCCAATATCGGCGCGAAGTGTAGCCGGCCCAGAGTGCAACCGGGAATAATGGAAAAGCCTTTTGTGAAAGAAAGCCTGAGAGAGAGGCTCTGATGTGCGGCTGGAGGCTTGACACTAAAAACTCACTTAGTGCCGTTCTGCTGCTTGATGATTATATTTTTTTGCGACGCAGAGTTTCACGGAGTTTTCAGTTTGACAATCCGAAATGCTAAAACAGTGTTTCAATATGAGAAGGATTTCCAAAATCTTTATTTTTTGTTTTTTTATTTTTTATTAATGTTTATAAAGATTATTGTGTAATGATCTCATTTGAATAAAACAGCTAAAATGTATTCAAATACCTAAATTGATAAAATCTGCATCACACCATGAACTTGGTCAAATAAAAAAAAAACCTTCGGCTATCTACATCTAAATCTAAGCTGCAAAGATAAGTATCATTTGAGATTCATATAAAATGCATTCCCACAAGCAGATACACAATATAATTTCGCGCTCACACATGTCGCATGTGGACTTACAGTATAAAAAATTCAATCTCAAATTAACATAAGCCCTGCAACTCTTGCCGGCCTTCCCTAAAACAGGGGTGACATTGGCAAAGTGAACCATTTCTTACAGTATGGGTGGTCAACCTCATACCAACATATAAGTCAAGGAATCCAATGTAATTAGCTAGTAGGAACTATAGTAATTAAAAAATGGATTCCCGATAATTAGGGATTTTTTAGAAGTTAACAGCACTGTGAAACACATGCAGTTAAAGTTTAGGTATACAAAATGCAGATCGTAGCGCTTTATTGTCGTTTCAAACTAACAACTCAATTTTGTTTCGAGGTTAGAACTCTCAGTGTTGCTTCTAGCCTGACCAAATGATATCTTATTTTTTACTTACGTTCGAGTTCATTTTTATGAAACTCAATTTTATATACAACAAAAATCATATCGACTCCAACTGTTTTTGAATTTGATTGATTTGGAATCTTTCGTTTAACAATACTATAGATTACATATTAAACAATAAAGGTACCATCAGTTTTTTTTAATGCTGATTATATTGATAAGATGGTCTTGTCTTGTCTTGTATCCTGCCGCCATTCCTCTAGGGGTGGCCGGTACCTCCACACAAGTGGTGCTTCCACTTGACTGTGTCCTTGCATACTTCTTTCATCTCATCTACTTTCATGCACGCTCTTCTCTTGTCTCTACTCTGTAGATTCCATTCATTCGCAATCTCACTTATCTGATCAATCCATTATTTTTCTAGGTCTTCCCCTTGCACGCTTACCTATTACATTCCTTTTGTACACTTTTTTGTCAGTCGG
Organism: Agapetus fuscipes; assembly: GCA_951799405.1. Taxonomy (NCBI): domain Eukaryota; kingdom Metazoa; phylum Arthropoda; class Insecta; order Trichoptera; family Glossosomatidae; genus Agapetus; species Agapetus fuscipes. The sequence continues at coordinate 7,050,602 of OX637332.1, forward strand.
CCTTCATTCATCCTTTCAATATGTCCAAACCATCGCATCACACTTCTTTGAACTTTCACTTTCACGCTTTATTTTACTCCACATTCATTCAGAACGCATAACCCATGCGTTTCTCGCTCTATCTTTCAATGTTTTTTTTCTGTCATACTTCTCAAATGAGCTATTTCTACGGTGCATACCTGATTTACTTCTCTTTCATTCACCGTCCACGACTCGCTTCCATACATCAGGGTTGGCCACAATATACAATTGTGTACCGCCATCTTAGGGATTATTTTATTCATAGTAGTGACGCTTATACTTAGCACTGAAAAAAAAACAATAAATGTGCTGTAATATTGATGATTTATTTGGAACTACAATCAATATGAAAAGACAATTTACTCTTGTCAGTTTCTGTTGGGCATTAAATCAGTTAAAATTTTCTGCTGTATTATAAAAACAACAAGAAACGGATTTCCATCTGCGGTTGAATATTCGTACAATGCGGAATAGTTGGCCCGGCTCCATAATTTCAGAAGTGGATATTTTCTATGAATATTTATGGGAATATGCTATCTCCGAAATGACAGAACACAATAAATTACATTGTTGCTTTTGTTGGAAAATGCTTAGGTAATGTTATTATTCATAAAATATATCTTTCGGTCCTTTTACGAATAATATGTATATTTTACGTAAATATTCACTACTAGCTAACTATTCCTCGACTGTCCGGTCGATAGCTCAGTTGGTAGAGTGCTTGCATTCCATGCCGTGAGCTCGGGTTCGAATCCCACCGAGGGTGTCAGAAATGATTTCTCGTTTCGGTGTTTATTTCAAACCCCGAAATAAAATACCGGCAAGGTTTACTCAGCCTTCACAAGAAATGAGTACCAGCCCTCTCGGGAGCTGGGAAACCCCCACTTCAACTGAAGTGGTTGGCGTAAGCGCCACATGCGACCCCTTCGGGTATAACGCGGCAAGAAGTTACACTACATGTGTAGCTTAGTTGCGTTTTAGTTGAGTTTATAGGTTGGTATGAGGTTGACCACCCATACTGTAAAAAATGGTTCACTTTGCCAATGTCACCTCTATTTCAGGGAGGGCCGGCAAGAGTTGCAGGGCTTATGTTCATTTGAGATTGGGTTTTATATATTGTAGGTCCACATGCGGCATGTGTGAGCGCGAAATTATGCGTGTCTGCTTGTGGGAATGCATTTAATATGAATTTCAAATGATACACATCTTTGCAGCTTAGATTTAGATGTAGATGGGTGACATCACATTCATGATTAGGAGGGCCCTTGAGGTGTGACATACACAAAAACGGCGCTCTTTGGTCATGTATTAATTTTTAATTAAATAAATTATCCTCATATATATATATATATCACATGGCCGAGGGATATTTTGAATGTTGGAACGTCATTATGTGAAAATTTCTTATTAAGTACTATTCTTATTTCTTATTAAGTACTATCTTTAATACTAAAGTGTAGATTTATTATCTGTTCAATTAATGGTCAAATCAGAAACAATAACAGTTATGATTGAAACATCATAGTTTGAAGCAAATTGACTTGCTTGTGTGCAGCATTTGTAATCAAAGTTAAAAGTAGGGATATTATGGATATGAATCTTTGGATACGGATATTGGAGCACTTAGTTTGGATTATAAAACATAAATTGTTTCAGAGTTATTCACAACACATATAATCTATAACTGATCCATAAATCATCGTTTTGTTTATGGAAAATTAACTGTAGGTGGCGGTTGAGCTTATAGGCTGGTATGAGGCTGATCACCCATACTGTAAAAAATGGTTCATCTTTCCAATGTCACCTCTGTTTCGGGAAACACAAAATTTGCAACTTCTACCGCCTTTCCCTGAAACCGAGGTCTATAATTTATAATCCAAGTTGCAAAGATATATTGCATTTATCTAAATCCAAATCTAAGCTGCAAGGATACGTATCATTTGAGATTAATATTAAATGCATTCCCACAAGCAGACACGCATAATTTCGCGCTCACACATGCCGCATGTGGACCTACAATATAAAAACCCAATTCTCAAATGGACATAAGCCCTGCAACTTTTGCCGACCTTCCTTGAAACAGGGGTGACATTGGCAAAGTGAACTATTTTTTACAGTATGGGTGGTCAGCCTCATACCAACCTATAAGTCAAGGAATTTTAAGTTTTTTTTAAGTTAATTTAAAAAAAATTTCATCAAAGTTTTATATCATTCATATAAAATGCATTCCTATATCCATACACATATAAGTTCGCGCTTGCACATTCCGCATGCGGACTTACAACATGAAAACCCAATCTCGAATGAACATAAACACTGCAACTCTTAACGACTTTCCCTGACACACGGGTGCCATTGGCAAAATGAACCATTTTTTTACAGTATCAGCCTCATATGAACCTATAAGTCAAGGAATAATTATTAAAAAATACTAAATTACACCTGTTGAACCAGGGTCGAAGTTATCGATTAATAATACATTATGGTTGGTCAGTCTCATAACAATTCCATAAGACAAGGAATTGGCAAAGGTGAAACAATTTTTTCCAGGATAGGTACGGATATGTTTTTTTTTCGGATATCCGATAGTATGAGTTATGGGTTCGGATATCCCTAACAACCCTGGTTCAAAGATGATATTTCAGTGGCGGCGCGTCAGTGATTTGAAGGCCATTACTCTCGCCGTCAAACGTTGACAATTATTGGCTTAGATCGCCCAAGGACCGCTTTGTTTGGGCCGCATCGCACTCTGGGAACGGCCCATTTCATACGCGGCCGTATCTGCAACACAGGCCGTATCTGCCGTTTCTGCCGTTTGCGGGCTAATTAATATGGCCCGGGAAAACCGTGCAAACTCAACCGCAGCGTTTAAACGAAATTGCGCTCAAAATAGAATGTTCACTAGAGGGTTACATGCAATTTTACATATATTTTTATACTTTCAGTACGGGAATTAATATGGCCTGGGAAAACCGTGCAAACTCAACCGTAGCGTTTTGGAAAATTACGCTCAAAGTAAAACGCTCACTAGGGGGTTACATGCAATTTTACATATATTTTTTATGTAAAGTTGTATACTTTGAGTGCGGGTCCTTTTCGTGGAGCAGATGACGCTCACCGCAGTCCCAGTGCGAGTTATATACATGAATTATGGAAATTTACGTTTAAACTAAACAGTAGCGTATTACCGAAATTGCGCGCAAATTAAAACGCTCAATAGAGGCTCTATGCCATTTCACATATTTTTTTGGTAAACTTCATATTAGAGTTGAATCGTATTTTTTTCTACTTTTAGTACAGGTCCCTTTCATGGAGTAGATGAGGTTCACCGCAGTCCCAGCACGAGTATTTTTTACTCAGCCGGCAAGGTTTACTAAACCTTCACAAGAAGTGAGTGCCAGCCCCCTCGGGAACTGCAAAACCTCCATTTTGACTCAAGTGATTAGCGCAATACCGGCCACCCTACCTGTAAAATAAATAGGTTCAGCTTGTCACATGCAACTCCCTCGGAGAAAACGCGGTAAAAAGCTTCCCTGTATGTGTAGCTTAATAGCGTTCAAGTAGCGTTTTTAGAAGATTCGAAGCTTCAAAGCTATTCTGGAGCATTAGAATCAAGACATCCCATAATGGTCTCTAGATTCATTATCAGAGCTTGTATATAAGGCGAATTTCGATTGAGAAGAAAAAAAATACTAGTAGTCATTCATCAGCAAGAACACTTGTCTACCCTTGTTACAGGCAAAAGAGACAAAAGTTACATAGTTTATTTTTCGTATCAGCTATGGGTTTTATCCATTAATTACAAATACAGTAAGTGTGTCCGGGAATGGATACCGACGATTTTGAATATATATTGATGTAATTTTTCTCCTCTGTTCCCTTAGTACGAGTTGCAAAACTTGAGTAAAGTAAAGTTTGCGGAAAGTATTAAAGAGTGATTTTCCCCGAAATCGCAACATGCAATCACTTCAGGGAGAACGCGGCAAGAAGTTACACTATATGTGTAGCTTAATCACGTCACGTTCAATATTACTTTAATCTTTCATTTTCATTATTTCCTGACAATTTCAATTCACCATTGCATTTTCCTATTTCGCCTTCAACGCTTCCACATTAAATTAAACTAGGTTATCAGGTACTTTACGAGTAGGTATACATGACACACACATAGCAGTAATAATAACATCTCCCCGGCAGTAATTGTGTACGTACTCTCTATTTGAAATTCAGTCAACGAAATTTCCAGCCTAGATAATGGCAAATGGTTCGACCTCAAAATTAATGTAATTTCGCAGGCAGCGTTATTAGAGCCATCAGACCTACACTAGTGACTCATTTGCCTTTGCCGTGGTCCGCCTCTTTCGAATCCACGATTACCATGGAAACTATTATTTACATGCCAGTCCCCAGATACCATCGCCGGGTAGATTTGAATTAACCACAAACCCTAGTACTGCTTTTTTATTTCAACCCTAGTTCTGCTTTTTTCTTTCAACCCTAGTTCTGATTTTATTTTTCAACCTTAGTTCTGATTTTTTCTTTCAACCCTACATATATTTTTTTCTTTCAACCCTAGTTCTGCTTTTTTCTTTCAACCCTAGTAGGTACTGTTTTTTTTTATTTATATTTTAACATGAATCTTTGTATTCCTTGACTTATTTTTATTTGTTTTCCTTGACTTATAGGTTGTATGATGCTGACCTCCCATTCTTAAAAAAAATGTTCACTTCGCAAATGTCACACTTGTTTCAGGGAAGGTCGGCAAAAGTGGCAGGGTTTTTGTTCATTTGAGGTTTGGTTTTAACTTGTTAGTACACATTCAGCATTTGTAAGCTCTAACTTACATGTGTCTGTTTGTGGGCATGCATTTCATATGAGTTTTGATTGTTAATAAATATTTGCAACTTTGATTATAGATTGTAGAATCCTTGACTTATAGGTTGGTATGAGGCTGACCAAGCTTGCTGTAAAAAAAAATGTTCACAATACATCCATTATTATAGAGGTATTATTTGAGTATTTTTTTATAATTCGCCCCGCAACTTAGCTGCGCATTAGTGCAACTTCAAAGAAGTCGCATGTGGCAAGCGGAACCTATTTATTTTCACAGTAAAGGGGCTGTTACTTCATTTGAAATGTTGTATTCCTAGCACCATAAAGGGCAGGTTATAATTTATTCTAAAGGCCGTGAGTAAAACTTGCCAGTATTTTTATTTTTGGTATGAAAGAAACAACTAACAAATAAATTGTTTTTCACACCCGTGATGAGAATCGAACCCTAGCGTCTAACATGGAACGCAAGCATTCTATCAACAGGACATAATATACCTAATAAATACATGATGTAACTAACGTGTAGAATTACGTCATATTGGTTATGCTTGCATTAAAAAAAATCTAAAACTTGACAACGGAATCTTAATTTTGCAAAATAATAGTAGGTATTTTTTTTTACATGGATTCTCCTCTGCATATAACGCCCAAACTTAAAATATGTAGATAGTTATTCCTTCTTCAATATTTTTCCGATGATTTCATTAATACAAATAATAAAAAAGGATGATTTATTCGGTGAGCGCTGTTTTGTATGATTCACAACCTTAAGAGCCTTCTTACCTTGTTTAAGATTTCAGTTCTCACAGTATGCGGCCGTTTTCAAATTCGTCTCAGCAAACGTTACAACTGCAATACGTAGAGGCTATTCAAGCACAACAGCTGGTCTAAGTATGTACGCATGTGCTATATTAGGGCAGTAATTTGTCGCCAGTTAAGCCTGTCGGTACACCGGCTACTTCCGTCCCCTCCTAAATCAAGCCACCTGATCACATCTTGAAATTTACGATAAGTCTTGAGAGGGTTGTAAGTGATGCGATGTTTGCTGTTTGAAGGGTACAATTCAAGAGCCTTATCATTTGAGAACGGGCTTAGAAGTCAGCTGGAAATTACGTAAATACTCATGCTAATAAGAAAATACAGTTCATGAAATAAAGCGTCGAAACGACCGAAAATAATTGTATTGTAAAAAAAGTTTCAGCCTGAAAGCACCCAGTAGGTATCATATAAAAATTGTAAGGAGTCTCTGTTTCAGGGAAAGACGGCAAGAGTTGCAGGGTGTATGTCCATTTGAGATTTGGTTTTTATGTTGTAGGTTCACATGAGGCATGTGCAAGCGCGAATTTGTACGTGTCTGGTTGTGAGAATGCATGTAATGTGAATCTCCAATGTAACATATCTTTGCAACTTAGATTAGATTAGATTAGATTAGCGGATTAATGCTTCAATCAAGAATTATTGAAATATGCAAGTAAGTAAGTAAATTATGTTTAAAGAATCAAATGTTGTAACAGATGAAAATTGTCAACATTTTTTTGGATAAAACAGGTTAGGTACCCTTATTACATTACACCCTGATGCGTCTTTCCTTTCTACCCCCCGTTTCGACAGACGACACACACTAAAAATGTTTTTTACACTTTATGGCCTTTCTAAAGAAGTGACATTAATGGAAAAAATCACACCTGTTTATTGATTTTTTATCTAAATTTTAAAGTTAAAATATTTTATAAAACTTAAAAAGTGACGCTACAAAAAAATATTTTAAAAAACACGTTTTTGTTCACATTTTTTTCTTATAATTTTGTTGTTTAATATTTTTTTCTTCATAATTATAGAATGATACAATGTCTAGAGAGTGTTTGAAAAATATTTTAGGTAATGTGAACAGTTTTCGAGATAATATGAAAAAACTGAAACCTGATAATTAATTTAATGTGCGCGGCAGTACTTCAGCGTGAATTGTCGCCGAACCCACAGTGAGAAGGTAAACACGCCACCCTGATACAGTTATTAAAATGCTGTGTGAGACTCTAAAGCGAGATCTTACATAGAATTGATATTTCTTTGAAGTACATTAATATCAGAGATTTTCTTTGAGTTATACCTACTCCGAGTTAAGGTATGTTGTGCTACGACATCAGGTTTCAGTACTAAAATCTTCTTGAATAGTGTATAAAGCAGTTAATAAGATAAGTCATTGAATTATTCTTAAACTTTTTTCGGACCAAATGTGCAAATGGTTCAAAAATTGACAATTGGGCACACGAATAGATCTAGAACTTCAAAGGAGCAGAATTCACAGATAATTATATTTTTTTTCGGAATTCACAAAAAAAAAACATTTTTTTAGCTTGTCTTCAGAAAGTTCTTTTAGTCTGCAGTCAGTAACAGAAATAATTAATATTTCTACTTGCAGTGAAAATTGTATTGAAAGGCATCCAATACAATTTTTTATCATATACTTGTTTATAATTCCGTTTTTATTTTTATTTTTACTAGCTGTACTGTTATAATGACACCATTCTGTTAGGGATGGCCAGTATCTCTGCACATGTGTCTCTATTGTGGTGTGTCCTTGGAAACTTCACTTATCTTTAAAATTCCCCAGTCATGAGGTTAAAATAGGTTTAGCATATTTCTGCTCTCATTTCATTTATTGCTCCATTTTTTTTCATACAGAAGACTAAGTTGGCATGTGAAGAATTACTCATGTAAGTTTCATAGCTATCTATTAAGCAGTTTAAGAGTCCATACAGGACAAACATACATACATCCATTTGATTTTACATATTAGATTTTACATTCAGAACTATTCTAGGTATACTAATTCTCAACTATAGTCTACCTTCTGTAACTTTTGAACATTCTTAATAGCAAAAATTCAAAACGATCCTTTCCTTTGTGTGTAGTTTTTGTACCGCTTTTATTTTTAGCGCTTAATTGTCGTTAACGTGTAAACACCACTTTAAATTTTAGTGATTGTTGCAAGTTTCAAAAACTCATTAAGAGTTTCTCGCAGTTTTCCAGTTGGGTTAGCGGGCACACCCGTCTTTGAAAGACTCGCATCTCTATCTTTTAACAAGGAAGATAGTCTGCCCGTACAGTTTCCACTGTTGTGGCATTCAGACGAGGGCAGTAAACAAGGGACAGTGGTTTAATTGTGTGTGTAGTTGAGTATAACAAAATATACATGCCGAGTTCTCTGTAGAGGCAAACCAACGATAAATGGGTAAAATACGTTACTTTTTAAAATTAAGGCTAAAAACGGTTTTATTTTCGTAAAAGTACATCCATAAAATTTTAAATTAAACCTTATAAAAAAAATAAAAAATTAACTACATTAAAACTTTCTGAAGTTTGCAAATTTACAGAGCTAAAATTAATTTTTAAAAATCCATTTTGTTTTTAGAAAAACATAGTTTTTCTTTTTTTGCCCCTGAAGAAGGATAAATAGAACCAGACAGTATAATATAGTCAAAGGTGTAAAAATAACAACGTTCTGTAAATTATTATTTAAAAAAAGAATACAAATATTTTTGTACAATTTGAACGTGTAAATAAATCTAAATTATAACCTTTGCCGCCAACATTACGTATGTATCTATCAACTATCATATCTTAAGGTACTTGCATATGTATTTTTTCTTTTGTAGGTATTTTTTTGCATAGTTTTTCTTGTTCATACCCATAAAAAATTAAACTAAATCATTCCTTAACTATAGTGTGGTATGAGGTTGACCACCCACACTGTAAAAAATGGTTCACTTTGCCAACGTTGTCCAAAAACAGTGCTCACCAAATAAATCATCCTAATATTATTATTATTAACATCACCCCTGTGTCAGGGAAGGTCGGCAAAAATTGTAGGGTTTATGTTCATTTGAGGTTTGAATTTGATTTGTATGTACACATTCAGCATTTGTAAGCGCGAACTACACGTGTTTGTTTGTGGGCATACATTTGATATGAGGTTTAAATGTTAATATATCTTTGCAACTTAAATTATAGATTATTATCATAGATAAGATAAAAAATACAGGTAGCTCAGTAGTAATTTGCCTAGACACATTAAGCAATTTACCGTTTACCGTTGTCTTTAACACCTTTCACACTGTCTGCATCTGTGGTCGGATCACAAACCGTACATCAGCTTTGCAAGCGATTCTGGTGCAGCGTATGTACGAGTGCATTATCTACCCGCACTAACAGTTTCCTGGTGCCATTATACCGGCCACTGTTATTCAGCAAAAACAGAAGACTTTTCTGCAATTCTGCGAGAATAAACCGCACGTGTAATTGCTCAGTAAAAAAATACTTACAACTTTATGCCCCTTAAATAACAGGTAAGCGAGTGGAATTTGAAAGTTGGTTATAGCATTCAATTGAGAATATGGATATCGACGGTTAAAAGGAAGTAGGGCGAACACATCAAATTTTGCAGACAGGAGCTTTGCGGGGGCCGGGCCGGTTGCCTGGAACAATTTGCCCGTCGGTGTTCGAAAGGGAATGAAGACACTACTTTTCTCCAGAAGCCATGCACCCTTGAGATGGTCCTGGACCATTAAATGGCGCTACAGGAAATGAATCATCCATCATCATCATATGCGACGTTTTGGTCAAAAATGAGTTATGAATGCTTTCCTACTTATAATTTTCCGCTCTTTCTAATGCGCTAACTCTCATAGCTTTACGACGATTTTTGTTGTTGTTTATGCCCAAGCAAACAACAGCGTTTTCGAAGTATGGTTTTTGGTGTAACCGACAAGATTTTGTCCTAAAGGTACTTGTAACATAAAAAAATCGTAAAACCACATTAATAGGAATGCCAATAAATACCATTATTTTTTTTAATTTTAGAGCTGTTTTGATTTTAACGATATGATAACAAATAAAAAAAGTTTTCTGCAATCAAACTTTAAACTGCTCTCCTGAACAATTTAGATTATGTCGCTTATGCCCTATTGCCTTTTAACCGTTGATATATTGAATTGTAGTGTTTTATTTTTATTTTTCGAGTTCTTTAAAAAAACACAATTTGATCTACCTACACATCTACAAATCCACACAAGTAATACGTGTAGGTTAGCGCACACACTTGCTGCATATATCTTAACTAACAAACTAGAATATCGTGCCAAATCCACGAATAAAGTAAAAAAAAAAGTTTCCGTCGCAGGCTCTGTCTTTATTGGAACCGGCGATAAAGTCACAGTAACACAACTCAAGACTTATTTATATTTTCCTTTTCGATTCACCACTCTGCGCTTCATACATACGTGTATTTGATTATGACATAGTTGCGGAGTGGTGGAAACGAAAGAAAGAAAAAAAAACAACAACAAGAACCGCTTCAGCCGCAACGGGGATTTGAAAAATATAGCTGATAAATCAAATTATTATTTTTATTTGTTCGGCGAGGCTGTGTCGCGGGGTACGTCCGGTACCCCAGAAGAAGAGTTGGGGAAGGGAGAGGGGGGAGGTGGGCTCCACGACAACTCGGTCACAGACATCTCGTCCACAGACAGCTCGGTCACGGACATTTCGGTCAAAGAAAACTCGGCCACTGGTGGCTTCTTCACGCATATGTACATACGGAAAACTATGTCACAGACAATTTGTGTAAAGACAGCTCGGTCACGGACAATTTGATCATGGCAATTCTGTCACAGACAACTCGGCCACTAATGGTTCGTCCACAGATAAATCAGCCACGGACCATTCGGTCACATGACAGTTTGTCCACATGATTTTTCAATCATGGGCATTTCGGTCACATACAGTACCTATTAGGTTAACAGACTCCATCACTCTCTCCATCACAGAAACCTTGGTCTCTTACAAACCTTTTTTATCATTTCAATTATCAATAATTAAGTGGAAGTTCGCACTTACACATGCTGCATGTGTACATACAAAATAAACAACCAAATGAGGATAAAATCTGAGACCATCCAACTATCTTTACAAAAATGTACGTAAGATATGTGTATATAAGTATGTAGACGATGCATTACATGTGAACGAAATGCTCGTGACCGAAAACTCATTTAGACGCACTGTCGTGTGACTGAATTGTCCGTGAACGATGAGTCTGTAGACGAGTAATATCTAGTCTAGTTATCTTTGATACCGAAAAATCGTGTGGATAAACTGTAGTGTGATCGAATGTTCTATAAGCAATATGTCTGTGGATGAGTTATCTTTGACCGATTTGTAGTGACACGGGGGTGGTGGGTGGTTAGGGGTGTTCGGGGGGTGGAAACAAGAATAACGAAGCTCAGCAACCCCCGCAGGGAATCGGCGCTCGTTCTCAACTGTAAAGATGTACAACTACCTCTCTCCCTCACTCTCTCTATACGAGCAATGTACATTTCGTGATGGAGTTTGTCGACGTCGCACGAAATAAGAAATGCCACCGACAACTTGTGGTAGACGAATCGAAATTTTATATGTTTGTTATACATTCTGGTCAACGCCTGCATTGATGAAGTATCATTTATGTGTACGCAGAAGCGTGGATTGTTTAATCCGAAGGTATAAATATAATCTAATCTAAATTGCAAGATATGTAACATTGGGGATTCACATTGTAAGCATTCTCACAAGTAAACACGTACAAGTTCGCGCTTTCAGATGCCGCATGTGAACCTACAACATAAAAACCTAAATCTCCAATGGAAATACCTACACCCTGCAATTCTTGCCGTCCTTCCCTGAAACAAGGGTGACATTGGCAAAGTGAACCTTTGCCAATGCGTAATAATGGTTATAAAAAAATGCGTAATAATGGTTTGAAGGATTGAACGGAAATGAGAATAGTACAAGACCTTGTTAGGGCTGTGAGAGACAGGAATACATTCTCGAAAGAGATCATCGATAACGAACGGATCTGACATTGTACTTAACGAAGAAAAATGATTTCTTAGTGGGATGCTTGTGTTTTTATATTATTTCGTCGTTTCGGTATTTTTTTAAAGTAGATTTCACAAAATGTAAATCTTCATAAGTACTCTGAAAATTGGAAAAAAAAACATTTTTAGGTCAGATGTTACTTCAATTATTACCTCAATATTAATCTAGACCTAAATAAAAAAGTGCCCGGGAGCTAATCACATAATAAAGTTTAATTTATTTAACTACACATCCCAAATGGTTTTGTTTCCCGACAGATTTGTTATTTGTAACTTTAAAAATAACTTAAATATATGTAGTACTCTTCGGTACATTTCTCAAATTTAAAACGCAGTGCACAATATCACTCACTTTTTACTTTCATTGGTGTGGAGTCGAGTTGACGACCCGCGTTGTCCATGGCATCTCTTGGGATAGCGTGACCCGCTAGGAGTTCAGATTCGTAATACCATCGGACTGAAAAATATCTGTTATATCAGATGTGCTGTGAAAAACACTTTGTGGCTCAGGCTCCCACCGGTCCGGCAGCGCGAGTCTTGCGCTCTGCGTGTTTTCTTTTAGAGCCATCTGGGAATATGGGGATATCTAAGCTTAATCCCATTTTCCCTATGCCGAGTAAAGGCTGAATACAAAGTAAGATTCACTTTGTGGATATAGAGAGTTAACGTCGACTTAATATAATTCAATTGAGAAAATTTCCTTTAAAAGCATAATCCATTCTTAAAGTTTATTTTGTGCTGCATTTTATAATGCAAGACAAAGTGAAATGTAAGAAATTTTGCACACAACTTTTTTGGACTGATAGTTGAGCTTCTGGGGCTTTCTTTCTTTTATTTATGAATTTGATTAAACATGTGTACATAAGTGAGCTTAATGTGTTTTGTTTGTTTGTCCCTATAGGCTATGGAGGAGAGGCGTCCTCCATGCACTTCACGGCGTACCTGCCGCGGCCGGACCCGGAGAGCGAGGACAGTCAGCAGCTGTGCTACGCCACGCTGCAGCCCGCGGAGATCACGGAAGTAAGAGCATTCCACCCGCCTCCTCCGCCCCCGCCCACCAGGAAGTCACTGGCCATGTGCTTCACCAGCACGGGTGCCGCCTTGTCCCTGCCGCCTAAAAAGAAGGATATCTACAGACCTTATTCCTTAGGCGACCGGCCCGCGCGCACTCTCGAGCCGCGAGCCGAGGACCTGCACGCCGCGCACGCCATCTTGGACCTCAGCCAGAGCACCGCCTTCCTGCCCCTGCCGTCCCCGCTCCCGCCTCCACCCCCGACGCTTCAGCTCCCTCCACCCCTGCCCGACGAGCGCCTGCAGCCCGGCTCGGACATAGACAACGCCTACACCGAAGAGGAAAAGAGAGACTTCCGAGCTGGAAAAACAGTCGCTTACACGTACGAGGCCTTCTTTGTCAGCGACGGTAGATCGAAGAGAAAAAATTTGGCCGCCCCGGACGTAGTGGCTCCCGAGGGCGACAAGGCCGAAGCAGCGACTGACAGTAAGACCAAGTACACGTGCAGCGAGTGCGGCAAACAATACGCGACCTCCAGCAACCTGTCCCGCCACAAGCAGACGCACCGCAGCCTGGACTCCGTGGCGGCCAAGAAGTGCATGACGTGCGGCAAGGCGTACGTGTCCATGCCGGCCCTGGCCATGCACGTGCTGACCCACAAGCTGTCCCACGTGTGCGGCGTGTGCGGGAAGCTGTTCTCCCGGCCCTGGCTGCTGCAGGGACATCTGCGCTCCCACACGGGGGAGAAACCCTATGGCTGCGCGCACTGCGGGAAGGCCTTCGCTGATCGCTCCAACCTGCGCGCGCACATGCAAACACACTCCACCGACAAGAACTTTGAGTGCGCGCGCTGCCACAAGTCGTTTGCACTCAAGAGCTACCTGAACAAGCACCTGGAGTCCGCCTGCTTTAAGGAGGGAGAGCAGGAAGACAATGCCCTGGACCCCGCAGTCATGTGACCACTCGCCCCCTCCCCGTCTATCCCCTCAGTCTAATGCTAATGCTACTCTTGTGCGGCCATCCCGAGATCTGATCTCATTTCCGCCCGATCACTAATTTTGGGCATCTGTATTTACTTCGTACTTATTCGATCTTATGCTAACTTTGGTCTTTTCCTATATTATTTATCTTGCATGACTTACTTCCTAGGTATAGAATGAAAGAATCGCAAAACGTCCAACTCTCATTGAGGGATCTAGATTTAAAGCCTATTTTGAATAGGCCATAGTTGTAAATAAATTATTATAAATAATTTGAATAGTCCACAACGTAACAATTATCGAAACTCCAAGTTGATTGATATATTTAATTTTATCTATCGTAAAGACGTTATAAAATTGATTCCTGCCCTGAAATGATTATTTTTCTATGTTAAATAATTATAAAAAAATATAAGAACCCCCTATACTCTATTAATATTTCCTATTTTATTTGAGTAATCTCTTCTTTGTCTGACAGAATACCTCTTACTCTAAATCCTTAATAAATATAATGCACTTTTATCTATAGTCTCTTAGGCTTAGAATAAGTATTCTGGGACGATCAGTGGATAAAAAGGGAATCTAAAATTCTACTGACTCCATTTGGGGAAAGTGGACCAACAACGATCCGGAATTCACTGATTGTTTCGTTTCTAGTCACTAATTCCATCTATTTACATTAATTTGTCTTTTCTCCACAAAGACATTTTATTTCTTCTTACAAGGGTTCTACAACGAACTTGAGCAACGTTTCAAACACAACGAAAAAGATTTCATATAATGTAAAAATTACGAACATAAGGGTAAAATATGTATTGAATAAGAATAAATTAATAAGAAAAGTAACTTAGCTTAGGAGCAATTATTCCCTAAAAATAGAGCAACTGATTAATTCATCTAGTCAAATTCTAGTCCATATGAAACCTAAAATAATAATTATTATAAAAAATAAAAGTCAACTGTACATAATGACGAGTCTGAAAATTATCTTTTGTAGGCGAAATTTACAAATAAAAAAGAACAAAGCTGATGACAAAATTACGAAAAGGGAACTGATGTGTGTATGAAATAAACATAAAAAAACTGCGCGAATAATTATGTAAGTATTTAATTTTCAAAAGTATAACATTTCAAATGTAATCTTAAAATACTCAGATGAACTTATTTTCGTTAACTACACAACCTGATCAACTTTTTTGTTGTTGCATTTATACAGAAAAATAAATAAGTACATTAAATCTTAATAGTTTTGCGGAAATTAAAGTTGTATATTCTTGCTAACATCTTACATCAAGATGTTTGGAGAGAGAGATCTAGATCGTAAGGCGTTTGTCGTATTTTTGCCTTTGATTTGTGTAAAAATTATAATCTGGAGAAAATATACATCTTCTGCATTTTTCATATTCAAAGTTATCCATCGTGTTGAATTTTCAATAACCCATTCCGTCTACAAAATGTGCTAGAAGACTATACGTTAAGTATCCAATATTATATATACTTACAGTGAAATTTATTTAAAGTTGAATAGCATATTATGTAAAAAATCATACCTACTCGTAGTTATAGCGATTTATAATTGAAGTTGTGTAGCATCGGCCAAATCAATTATTATTTATTAAAAAACCCAAAGAGTGGCATACTTTGTTGAATCTATGAGTAGGTATTTATTATACTAAGTAAACGACAGGTTTGGTTGAATGATTTTAGGATATTTTTCTTCTTCTTTTTCTTCCTCAGCTTTTCTCAGTCCTTTCCTTCGTAGAACACCTCCAATCTTCTCAATGATTCTCTATCGGTTGCTGTGTTCAGCCCTCCTCCAACAGCAGCTCTCTTGATGTCGTTTCCTTCTTTTTTTGAGTCAATATTAATCAAAAACAGCATCATCTCAATCTTCCATAAACCCTCATCTCCCCAATCTACGTCCTTGGGCCGATTGCTATAATTGTGTTTCTGCTACCCTTATCAACTCATTTGTCCATCTGGCGGAGAACGGTTCCCTACTGCATCTTCTGTTGCATACATAACTGCCAGTTTAGATCCTTTCTCTCCCATCAGCCATTGGTTCTTTGAGCTATGTGCACAACCCACTTCCACTTCAGGTTTTCATATTGTTGCAATATGTCGGCAACATTTGTCCTTGTACGAATCTTCTCATTTCGGAAACTGAAACGCCTTGCAGTTTATTTCATCACTCGCTAAGCGACAAGTTATCAAGCACAAACCTCCCAATTGGTATTCCACATACCTCTGATCTGGGAAAAATGCATCAATTTTTAGTCCTTTTTCTGAAATCATTTAACCATCTTTTCTGAAAATTTCCCCTCTCTTCTGTTTGTTATTTGCTGTCAATCAGAAACAATCATAATTCATCTATGTTTTATTAATTATTACTCATCAGAGGAATCGAAAACATTTCACACAAAACAGCATTTTTAAATATCATTAAAAGTCAAGACTTCTCCAGTCGGCAAGTCAAGGGTTTACCGTTTGCTAAATGAGCGAGGAAATTGATTTTGAAGCCGACGGATGTGGAAACAAAAACATTTCTTTCTTAAAGATATTGTTAGAAAGAAATGAGCAAAAGTACTTTTCCTTATTGCTTACAAAAAATACGTCTTTTAGTATAATTTAGACCAAACTCATCGCTTGTTCTTATTTAGATTTAATATCTTAGTTTTATATGTTTGAAAGCAGCTACATACCAAAAAATAATTTTAGTATTTCGAAGACTTAAAGAACAAAAAGACGTTCCTAAAGACTTTCTTATGCATTTAAACTTTAAAAACAAATAAATAATGTATAAATCGCACGTTCTTTTATTTTATACGTACATAGTTGTCTTTGTACCTACACTCTCTTTTATTCACTTATAATCATGGAGTTCTATTAAAATGTCCTTATAAATCCATGCTTACAATGCATTTGATTTTTTTCCGAATTATTTTTTTCGAACAAAGAAACATCAAAGTTTTTTTTGTTCAAAAGTATTCAACAACTTTTTCGCGGCACTAACATTTTTTTTTAAAACTGAATTGCAGTATTTTTATTCGCACGATTGTTTAATAAATTTTCCTTTTACTTGAATTTTACTGTTTTTTTAAATGTAGCATGGTTTTCATTGTGTGTGTTTATTTTTTCGTGTGCGTGTGTTTTAATGAATGTTTTTTTTCGATGGGTGATAAACTAGTCATACAAACGTAATATATACATAAACATAAAACGTTTATTTAAATTTATTTGCTAATATTAAACTATATTTAATAAATTAGCATAGACGCGTATTGCATTACACTTGTAAAATTATGAAACTTCTGTTGATTTCGTATCAATAATTAGTCAATTCTGTATAGGCATATAATTGCAAGTTTTATTTTATTTATCAATGATTTTGTAAATATTAGAAGTAATATAAGCTACCACATCAGCTTACAAAAGATCTCATGTATAATAAGTAGATTTAGGTAATTGTAAACAATTCATAAAGAAACGTTTTTTGCACATTTTTTGTACAACTAAAATTGCAAAACCCTAATTTTCCGTCGGTGATAAGGATGTGCTCAAAAGGTTTTAAGACTGATCAGATAATTGAAAAAATAGTTAAGACAAGGCAAACTAAAATTCTTCGAGGTACGGCACTTGAGTTTGAACACAATGATTTAGACATTTTTTCCATTGTTAAGGAGCTTCCAGTCAGTTCTTGTACATAGGACTGTGAATAAACCCCATAAAAACTGCCCAAATTGATGGAATCGTCCCCAGTTGCTCCTTTTCCTATGATTTCTTGTTCCAAAAAAAACAAAAAGTTTCTGGGAGAGGCGTCAAATTATTACATATGTGGCAGTGATATTTTTTTAAAACTTGTCAAAACTTTCGTAGAGGCATTACTGGACAATTGAAATGGACTAATCTATAATGGACTACTAATGGACTACTAATGAGAGCTTTGCCACGACAATGCGCCTTCCTACACGTCACTCAATATTTTTTTTTTTGGCTAAATTTAATGAGAAAACACTTTTGCATCTATTTTATATTAGCCCCGATCTCATTTTTGACCTCAAATTTTGATCACCCGATCAAGAAAAATAGAAAAAAACGAGGTTATACGATTTGTCTAGGCAACTCTGCAGTATTCTGCGTAATGACTTAATACAGGGAGTCTTTTCACAATATATGCATAAATTGTAGTAGCAGGGTAATAGAGCTCGAAGGTCATATCTAAAAGAATATTTAATTAATGCACTTTTATTTTAATAATATGTAAAGTTACAAATCAGTCTTGAAACTTTTGAAACACACCGTTCTATGAAATATTATTGATTTTGATCCACAACCTTTTATTAAATTTATGAAAAAAAATGCAATTTCATTAGTCTACCCCGAAAAAATTATAAAAGCATTTTAAATTGTTTCAATAAGTTTTACATGCGAGAATTCATTTAATTTATTTTCGCGTGTATTTTTTTCTGGAAATAAATATTTATAAAATAAAGAAACTAAACTAAACGCAACGTAATGCAAATAAAAAGGTAACTTAACTAAAAATAATGAAAAATATGTACTATTTGCAATAAAATAAAACTAATAAACGAAGAAGAAAATAAAATGAAGAAATTACAGCAATTAAGCAATAACGCAGTTAGGTAATAAAAATTTGGATCAAAAATTTTTTTTTTTCTGTGATAAAAGGAAACGGTAAAATCAATTGAAACAATAATCATGCAATACAATGACAAAAATACGTATTAAAAAATTATAAAACAACGAAGTTACTGATCAAATATCAACTTGCGAAAAAAGCAAATCCAACGTATTTCAATTAATTTTTGTTTTATCTTATGACGTCCTTACTATTGATTTGAATTATTTAATTTTAGAAAACGAAGCCGTGAAATTCAATTTATTAACACTTTTTTTGCAAATTTTAAAAGTTAATGTCACGCCACGTAAAATTAGTAAAAATTTAACATAGAAAATGTGTGTGTAAATATGTAGGTACAGTGCAACATGCATTAAGTATTATAATGTTAGTGTCGTGAAACCCTTTATTTCAAGTTTTGATGGAACAATTTGTTTTGAATTCTTATAATACTTAAAAATAGAACTAGGTTTAAACTTTGGAACTACACAAATAAAGACGATTTAATTGATAGAATTTTTTCCAATTTAAAAATAGCAAAAAGAGAAGAGAAGTATTATTCTGCGGGGAAACGAAAAAAAATACACCAAAAATATTTATGGAACCAGAGATATTTTCTTAGACTATTGTAATAAGTATATTAATAGATATATTTACCAAATACATAAGTTTAAAAATAGCTTAAAAAGGAAACTTAAAATGCACCATAATAATTATTATACTGAATAGTTTAGCTTACAGTTTTGTTTTTAATAATAGCTAAGATCTAGGTGTACATGAAATAATAAAAATAATTATTGTAAACATTATTTAAAACATAGTATATTATTTATTCTTGTACAGTAATAAACATTATACAGTTAAGCAAGAAAAAAGAATGATAAAGTTCATTCAATATTCAATATTGTAAGACGACATTTCTGTTGTTTATAGAATCACAACAATTTAAATCATCTTCATCATTCCCTACAATTTTTAACAACAATCATTAACCGCGAAAATAAATCACAATAATTTTGTAAAAAAATAGCATTCAATGGTTTGATTGCTTAAACGTTGAACTAGATAATTTATAATTTCATCAAAAACTTAATTTCAAGTTTTTATAGTTCCCAAACCTCGATCCTTTTTCAAAAAGTGGGCCTTTATTATTTTGTTACGAAGAAACAGCCGAAAAATGGAATCATGCGTAAAAATTAAGTAAATACACATACAGTGAACTTTCATTTGAAAGTTCATTCTATCAGTTTTTGACTGTAAGAATTAATCCCTTTAAAAAATATTCCCTTCGTTCTGTCACACAATTCCATACTCATCAAATTATTTTTCATACTAAACCATTCCATTTTATATAATTTACAGATAGCATATATGTAGGATACATAATACTTCATTAACCATAATACATAGAGTAAGTCCTAAAATATGTAAATAAAAATTAATTATAAGACAATTTTTGTTTTATCTTATGACTAGTTTTGTACATTTTTTATGGCTTACTTAGAGGCGTGATCACTTAGATACTGTCGATTGCTACACCGATACAATAGACTGTCACAAAATAACACATTAAAACCCTACAGCAACACTAACAACATTCAGAAGAGTTTACATTTATGAAAACTTTTATTTGTTTCCGAATATTGTATAAAATTTATCGAAAATTGTTTGTAATATTTATGATTGTGGCTTAGATTACCATGTACTTTAATTCACCGGAGTAAAGCACAATTGAAACAAGAAAAAATATATTCTTATCTCGTCAATTTTGGAAAGATACTGTGAGTGCATTTAGTTGTAATGCATTTAAACATGGTATTTCTTTTTAAATACTGCATGACTACATTTTTACATTACGAGTGTTGAATTCAATATCACTTGTTGTTTGAACAATGAATATTTGGATGGATCTTCCTCCCTATTTATGTGAATTTTAATATACTCGTAGTTGTATAAAAATTTGTACATGAAAATGCGGTAGAAATGTATTGGACATAAATTGATATTTTTAGTTAGTCCTTTATTATTTTACCACTAAGATTACAAATTAAAACTAAAATTATAAACCTTACATCATTTTTAGTAATGAAATTACGTCCTGAAAAAATCCCAATTAAGTCTGCATTTTTGACGACGACCAACAGGTATTTCGATTACTTCTAAAAAATTATGTATCTAAAATTTTAAATATATTGCAACAGATTTAAGAACTATTGTTTAAATTGTGCTCTACCTAGTAAATTGTGTTAACATATAACTTTAAATATGATTCAGGTATTAAACAAAATGAAGAGAACAAATTTTGTGTATCGGACGTAAAAAGGAAAATAATAAATGACTTGACTAAAAGATGGAAAATTATAATGGGATAGTTTTTTCCTGGATAACAACCGACTTAAATATGCTTGGGATATAAAAAAAGTTAATCTATGAATTCACAAATTCTATGTAATGCTAAGTGTCTGTATTTGGCATAAAATGAAAAGCAATATTTTGATTTAAAATTAAGAAAAAAAATTGAAAACGACACGATTGTAAACATTTGAAAATAAGTAACAAACGAAACGAAAGGAACATAAAATTAGTGTAGAAAATAAAAATAACACATCGAATACATACTTCGTGTCATGAAAAATAAAAACTACTGAAATGAAATTTTGAAGGATTTTTATATTTGAACAGTATTTTGGTCAATTAGAAAAGTTAATTATACATTTTAGGTACTCACATTAAAACTGAGTTTTCTCCTAATGAATTAGGTCCTCGAAATTGTCTTTTTATGAATTCGGAGATAAGTTCAACCATTCTTATGAGAAACAAAATTATCGATAATTTGGAAACACTGAAATTCATGGAAACGTATGATTTACGTGGGACTAAAACGAAACAAACCTATGATATTTGATTATTAAAATATATTATGATATTATACAAACAAACATGAAAAACAACTGAAAATTGTGATTGCGATGTAATTGATATTTTTTTATGAAAAATTATTATTGTACCAAAATTTTGCTTAGGTATTGAATGATCGTTGATAGGCAAAGGGCGGTGAGCTGTCGTGGACTATTCAGGACTGGGGTTCGCGTCTCCGAGGGGCTTGATATTCACAAAGCAATAAAACATGTAGGTTCCTGTCACCGCCAACAGCGGGACGGGCTAGTCGTTCCCTTATATACGTATAGAGATACAACCTTAATCTAAGCGTATATGCATTCCTTGTAATATTAACACTATACCTATAGCGACATGTAAGTAAGATTATAAGTACTAGTCACGAGTATTTGTAAACTTAGGATTACTGATAATTCATTTTGAAAATGACTACTGTGTATCAAAAAGCAATAAATATACAATTAACTATTGTATATATCTAGAAAGATATCCAGAGCAATAAAATCTGCAATATCAACGAAATTATAAGCAATTTAGAAAAGCAATATTTGGCATATTTAGGCATTGTGGCATATAAGATGATAAGTATATATTTATAGAATTTATTCAAAAGTAAAAACTTAGTTTTGCTTGTAATGAAAAGGCGTCTGAATGTTTTGCAGCGCCGAGTAGATTCCGTAGAAGTATCGAATAAAGAACAACGATTGTGAGCTGGAAGGCGATCAAAGTGTATTAATATTTACTATTATGTATGTTGCGGAGAGAAGGAGGAACACCCAAAACTATGCACCACTATGTCTTAGATGAAATTTATTAATCAAAATTATTTGAAATTAGTTGGAAATATGATGAATTATTATTGATATATATATATTTAACATTGTAGTAGATACTAGATGAATATTTTTACAAGTCCTAGATCGTTTTGTCCATTTATACCTATATTATATTGTATTATGTAAACCTAATTATTTGTAGAAAAAATGTCGTTTCAAATAATGAAATTGGTAGAAAATGCCGTGTTATGAAATTATAATTAAATTTGTCAATTTTAAACAATTTTAGTATATTGGAAATGCAGTTTTTTGTCACAATTTTATGAAGTTTAATTAATTAGTTATGAAAGAAATAGAAAGCAATATACGGCTAACTAAAGCAATATTTGGCTTAATTATAGAAGTACTTATGAAAATATATAATTTAAAAGTATTTGAACGAACTGTTCGATAATATTGTAGAATTAAGACTACGAGTATATTATGGCTTGATTAGCATTGTTTTTGTCATACATTTGCATTTCTTTTTTTTTTTTTTGAAAATTCCATGTCAATAAGTTAAACTTTGTTTACGAAATTAATTTTTGATTGTGTAAGATACCCACTCAGAAAACTAATGAGAGTTTATTTATTGCTACATATTAACATGGCTAAACGAAACGTTTTAACCATTCATTGTAAGCATTGCATTATAATTTGGATTTGTGTAAAAAGAAGAATACTTCTTGTCTTTTTAAAAGAACTGAAATACAACATCACTTGAATATTCAACATGTGTGTCTATCGGCTATAATTAATATTAAGAATAAATTATTTCAGTTTCACAATTTGGGTTAGCACAAAAATATTGTATTTGATGATAGCACATTTTATAAAAAAAATCTTTTACAGCCCTTTTTGCATTTATGTTTTTTTTTACATTTATGACTGGTTAACTTATAAACGACTCCTTTCGTAATTCATGTTTTTTGTGTTTTCTTAGTTTTAAAAGTGTTTTTTTTGTGCACTTATTTTACAAAATTATGTTGCATAAAATATTCATTGGTTTGACAAAAATTCACTGATTATTATTAGTATTGCAAAAATATAATTTAAACAATTTATTGAAGAATTTAAGTGTCTTTTTTTCTTGCAAATACATAAAAGAAGCTACAGATAAAATAATAATATCAAAATAGTTTAATTTTGGTGTCCGATTATAGGGATAATAGTCGTACCAAAATGCATTAAAAATAACGATACATAGATTCAAAAAAATATTTTTATGCTGAACTTTAAACCAAATAAAATAATACAATTTGTATCAATAACGTGAAAGTAAAATTACAAATTACAATTGTAGTTTTAAAAACTCAACCACAAAGTGATGAAACGTACCGAGATGGTATTTGTATATTCTCTATTAGATACTCACAATATCCGTAGAGTGCCGTTTTTAAATGAAGATATGTTTATTATTTCAATGTTTTGAAATGTCCGTATCCAAGATACAAGAAAGATTTTGCCATCTCATTTTGCATATTTCAACAAATGAATTCGTAAAACAGCTACTGCATTCATTACTTTGTGGATCTTAATTCAAATAGTTCAGTCTTCTCTTTCATGGTATTTTAATGTCGTCTAGGTGACGGTAATGTTTCCTAAATACAAATAAATATACAGTTTACGTATCGAGTTGTAAAGATTGATTTGATGTAAAACTCGAAACTCTTCATGTAATTACATGAAAAGTTCATGTAAATAGTGAAAAGGTGTAAATTATGCTACTTAAAGTATTGTGAACGATAAGAATTTTTCAGTGTCATATACATAAGTCCTTAAAAAATTGTGTACCTATTTCTCAACAAATAATAATCTCCAAGTATTTACTCTGATATAAATTTTAAATGGACTAATTAATTACATACTTAGTTTCAGATGCAATCAAAATGTAAATAAGAAGAAGTTGAAAATAATGATACTTGTAATTATTATATCCCTACCATAAAGATTCCGCGTTTGATTCAAAACTTTTAAACAATTTATGAGTATGTAAGTAAACGACATTATCTTTCTTGAATGAATCAATTTGTAAAGTACAGTGATGTCACATTGAAGAAATATGCATCTGTGTATAAATGTGCCCTGAATATTTTTGAATTTAAACAATAAAAAAAATCTTTATTACTATGTATCTTCTCAAGTACCTACAATGATGCCAACAATTTGAAAGTTAATAATAATCAGATGTAAGAGATTTTCAAATCTACGTTTCATAACTCAAGAAATCCACATTGTATGACCTTTAGAATATATTTTGTGTCGTTGCAGCGAGTTTGCGCAGAGCTTTACTGATCTTATTTGTTTGATTGTGTTTTGTTGAGTTACAATGAATTGAATTGAATTCCAGAAATTGCACCAAAATTTTGTTTGTTATCATTCAGACTGAAACTAGAAATGTACAAAAGGCAATCAAAAACTATGCGTATTATTTGGGTTGAAATTCTCCTACAAACAAATTATTTCCATTCAGTTTATTCTTTGAAATTTTTTCGTATTTGCGTTTGTTTTCCCGCCGATTTATTTTGATTTTGCATTGCATTGCCATTTGCGAATTGGGAATAAAATCGGACAAACACTGCAGGTGTTACTTTGATTTAACTGATGATTAAATTCTGTGGCTTGTTTGCAAGCCAAGTGAATTGCCATGCCAAGGATCAGGGCACTAGAAGCGCTTTCTTTGTCCAATATTAAGTGCATTTTCTGGCTAAATTAACTATTCAAGTCATCCTTCTCAATAAAACCAAATTTATAGGTTTTTGAAAGCTTCTGCGCTAGCCTTGCTGTGGCAATGAATGTTAAAGTGACACAGGACATGAAAACTGCAAAATTCTTATCAGGGGTTTTAAAAAAAACATAAACTATGTATGTTCAGAAAAAACCAAAAACATCTGCTGTGTTTGATCGATATTATTTTTTATGCCATTGTAATATTTCGATTGTAACTTAAAGTAACAATATTGTAGCCAATGTATGCGTAGTCAGCAGCGGAACATGGTATTGTGTACTGCTTTATAGACTTTTATTAACGATAATTATTATTAGTTTAGACAAAACTAAAAAAAATGCAAAAATATATCGTAAGTAATTAAATTTGTGTTATGATTTTCCAGAACTTCATTTAATAAAGCACAGCACAACAACATGTAAAGAAAGAATTGATGAATATTATATTTGTATGCAAGCGAAACAATGAACCATACAGCTGAAAAGTCATGTCAAAGCAATATTGTTGACTGATTGAATATGACTGATTTGTGTTTAGGTCTTCTATGTTCACGGGTTTATCTTGTAGCCTGGTTTGTTCCCAACTGCAACAGGTTCGCCCTCTCCAGATTTTGGAATCGGGAAAAATCAACAAGTTCAAGTAAGACACTTTCTTTTCAATTCAATAAAAAATGTAAAAAAAAAAAAATGCATACTCGACTGGCCAATAGAAATCCTTATTTTAAAAAAAATAAGTCATTTACTTGTAAAAAAGTAAGTTTTGAATGTTATTTAATCTATTTTAGAAAGACCTGGCCAAAATATGTCAAAACAATTAGTAAACTAAAAAAAATATGAAATCCTCTGTTTCTTATGTTTTTCTTTTGTACTCAAGTACAAAAATGATTTTATTTTATTTGTAAGCATCAATACCAAATGCTTAAAGGAACAACAATTAATATTGGATTGTTACTCATATAGTGAATTCATATTATAACCATGAATTTACGTACATGATGACATAACATAATATATTACATGTAGATGTGTAAACATACATGATATAATACATAGTAAGTTTTGTATTATATTTTCGTAATAAATAGTGTAGAAAAAAAAACAAGGCGTTTTATTTCCTATAATTTTCTCATTTAAAGCTTCGCTGATATTAAAACAAGAAAGTAACTGAGTCGTCTATTTCCTATTTCCTAAGGGCCTGTTGCACCAAACTCCTATCAGGCAAAAATAAAAATCAAGTGTAATTTCTCCCATCAAATCAAAAATTTGTTGCATGTACGTACATCAGCTGATGTACATTATCTTCCCTGTTCAAATTGCATCATATTATTAACTACTTCCGAGACATATTTAACCGAGGTCCTTACCAGAAATAAGCAATCAAATTTGATGTCTCCATCAAATATTGATTGGAGTTTGGTGCAACAGGCCTTAACAGTTACAAACTGTACTAACAAGGAAACTACAATTCTTTGACTGTATTTCGTAGAAAAGGAGACAAGAATCAACTCTTACAAGGAATGGTTCCAAGAAAAAGAGGACAAGGACAGATAAAAATCTTTTAGATTCACAATATAAGAGAAGAAGCACCACATTGCTGTTCAGGACCGCAGTTCGCAAATAAGAAATATCCATGATGATTGCCAGCCTTTGCAATAAAGGCGGCTTTGATGGACAAGGTTTCTGACCGCTATAGATAGATAGATAAGACAAATTTTGTGTAGCGCCTTTTATGACAGTGTGTCACTACAAAGGCGCTTGTCCGTGTGATTGGATGAAAGGCGAGTCTTGAGACCTCTTTTAAATGGTCTCTCCATATCCAGTTCCATCAGTGAGGCGGGAAAAGCGTTCTAAGTCATTGGATCGGCTGCTTTGAATGCTCTGTCTCCAAAAACAGTGCGGGGCCTTCTTGCAGGGATGTCCAGGCAGCTGCTTCTTGATGCAGCTGACCTCAGTGTTGGTCCGCGCGAGGTTGTATTAGCTGGAGACACCAGCTCCATCAGGTACCTACCCCGGAGCACAGTACCCCGCTATACGTTATTCACTTGGACAAAAAGTTGACCAAAAGAGTATCCTCATTTATGATATATAAACCATCAAAAAAGTTTTATTATGAAAAGTAATAAGTAATGAAATACCTGTAGATAAAAATAAAACTAAAATAAAATAAAACGTTCTCAGGAAACAAAGTTATTGTATCTTTTAAGATAAAATATTATGAATATAATGCCAACACAATCAATAAAATAAAATTTATTTTCAAATTATAGAAATTTGATGACACCCTCTAAGATTGATGAACCATTTGGAATTAATTTTCCTGATGATGCGAACGTATTGTTTGCAAAACCAGTTGTGGAATTAAATATACTCAAAGTAATCGTAAACAAAATTGTTTTTACTTTTGATATTTTAAGACGAACGATTACAAAGTTAATGCCTCTACAATCAATTAAATTGAATTCATTCTAAATTCTTCAAATTGATAAAAAATAAAGTAATATTTTTTTAAAACATTGTTTTATTTCATTCGTTTACTTTATTTTTTAAACGAGTTAAATAAAATAGTGTTAAAAAAATTATGCTTTGTTTTTGGAGTATTATATAGAAAGAATTAACAATGAATTTTCACAGGGTCAATACACAAACCATAAAAAACAAAAATATATCTGAATTCATTCTGCTTACCTGAACTTTTTTTACCTGGGTTTAATTGGACGTCTCAGTTAGATAATCGTGATTTTCCAATAGGTAAGTTCTTAGTAACATTTATAATCTGGGAATTACAAGTGAAACCATTGAATTTGAAAAAAAACACTTTACTATCATGAAATGTCTGCCAAATTTTACATAAAAAATAATGAGCTTGTAGAAAGTAAGTTTTAAAAAGTTACTTGATATACGAAAAACTAGGCTCATGTGTACTTACTCAAAAGCAAAGTAAAAACTGATGTGACAAATTTACATAGAGTCATCTGGAAGAGTTGTCTTTCACCTATTGCTTGTGGAAGGAGATCAATGTTTCTCAAACAGATACAAAGAGAAGTATGTACAAAAAAAATAAAAAAAAAGGTAAGCAGAGTTTGTATGGAGGATAGTATCAAAAAACAGTAATTATAAGTAGCTTTAAGGATAGGTGAACCAGAAGCGCTTTTCTGCTAAATTCCTTACACTTTGGATATCCATACAAGTCCGAGATTGCTAGCGCTTGCGCAAGAGCCCCATTGATAAAAAATCATAGTACATCTTATTTTTGGACACGATATCGTATATGATAATATTATATGATTGAAAAGAATGCTATGACTGCCGTAAAATAATAAAAAACACGGCTGTTTTATAACAAAACATGAATTATAATTGCAAAATATTTTATGAAAAGAAAAGTGTTTGAGAGGTTATGAGTATAACAGTTTGTGTTTCAGGATTTTTATCCAATTATTATCTAGGATGCTGATTCAAAAGATTGAAAAATGTTTGTATGAAAACCGAAGTAAAAACATACAAGAAAATTGTGAAAGTTTTGCAGTGCAATGTTTTGAAAAGAAAATCTATTCACTAGAAAATTCACCATATTTTTGCAGAGTTTCTCAGAGATCGTGGATCTTTACCTGAAAAACACAAAAGCTTCCACGTTCTTAAAACTATATGTATTTCGTTCATTGCGAAAGAAGTCGACGTCAAGAAGACATTTGGAATTCTTTAGAAAGTCACAAAAAGCCAAGTTCATGAAACTTCAAATCTTCACTGCACATTTGAGAAAAACAATGGTTAACTACTATATATTAAATACACTTTTGATATAAAAATATTCTAGTAGAAAATGTATTATCATAAATTCATAAATACCACCACAAAAAAGTAAAAAAATAATTTGACCACTTTTATGTTTATATACAGAGGTAGTGCCAATGAAATAAGAGGTAAAGGATGACCCAGAAAAGAATGGAGTGATCAGATTGAGGAGATTGTGAAAGAATGGGATATACAAAGCGAGCGTAAAAAAGAAAATGCATGAAAAAGGTGATGGATATGAATGAATTGAAAGAGGTATGTAAGGATAGGAAGAAATGTGAGCAACTCTGCAGAGGCTCTGGCCATCTCTCGCAGAATGGCGACAGAGTTACAGTTACTTTTGAGTTTTTGAAGTTGTGCCAATTATACAGAAAAGAAACGTGAAATTACTATTTGAATTTTTTTTATCATCTACAAGACATAAAATTACAGAGAAAGAGAATATAACAGTTGTGTAAAGAAGAAATGGGTCCCGGTGTAGATAAATTGTTGAGTATCATTAAGTAAAATGAGCAAGACCAAGGTAAAGGTGAAAAATCTTATAGATGAAATGGTGAGTATCCCAAAATAAAGTGATCTCGACCAAGATAAAAGCCAAAAATTCGATAAATGAAATACGAGTAAGTCATATTTTCGCCTACTACACCATCGCTACGTATTTTTGAAATAATCAAAAGAAAATTAAATAATTTATTACAAATTATGGATTTATTATTTTCTTTTATTGTTAGGGGAAGATCATGTCTCAGAGTGAAACGGCAAACGATACAGAGGGAGATAGAAGGAAAGGGATAGAGTTTTAAGTGAATTGAATTAACGTTTGAGAGCCCTCTTTTCCGAGTAGAATAATTTATTTGTCTCTAATCCTCGGCTGTTGTGCTCTCTGTATATCTCGTATATATTTATGGCTGTTGGATTCGCAGCAGGCGATCGGGGATAATGGACAGCCATGTTAGGATTAAGGAAAACACGGGGGAGGAGGAAACACAGAAGATTGCTTTAAGTATTTTATAATAGCGCGACTCTGCAGTGAGCATTCTGCAATTAAATATGAATTTCAAATGGAATCAAAAAACAAATAAAATTCTTGTCATTGGATCATTACTTTCTTAATCACATCTATAATTGAAGCATTTTATGACGAATTGAAGCGTTCGAGATGTGTCTCTACCGAAAAATGCTTCGGATCTCTTGGCGTGATCGAGTTAACAATGAAAAAGTCCTCCAACGAATGCGCGCTACAAATGAGCTCCTGCACATCATTAAGCAGAGAAAGCTAATGTACTTCGGTCACATTTTGAGAAATGAGAAGTACCATCTCCTTCATTTTATCATACAGGGTACGATTGAGGGGAGAAGATCTCAGGGACACCGAAGGACATCTATAATCTATAATCTAAGTTGCAAGGATATATTCATTCAAAGCTCACAGATGTATGCCCACAAATAAACACTTGCAGTTTGCGCTTACAAAGCTGATTGTGTACTTACATCGTGGCTGAAAAACCTGCTGTTTCGAGCCGCAGCATCTAAAGTCAAAATAGCCATGATGATCGCTGATCTTCGATAGAAGCGACACAAAAAGAAGAAGAAGAATTATTTTAGTAAGAAGGAAATATATTTAGGTATTTAAGATTATATTTAATGCATCCCAGGCAGAAAATTGTAAAATCACATCCAAAATAACCAAGTACGAAATGCCTGTAAAATAGTGGACACAGTGAGATGGAACGACTCAGGAGGTGATTTTAAAGGATCAAATCCCAAGTAACCTTTTAGGTTTTAAAAAGGTTACAAAAAGGTCCCAGATCCTTTATAAACCTTTTTGTAACCTTTTTAAAACCTAAAAGGTTACTTGGGATTATCTCCAGAATGAGTTTTAAAGTACTCGCACAAATCGTAGCTTCCAAATTTCTTATAGGTCAACACCCATCTGAAAAGTCTTCTAAAAAGTGAAAAGATAGCTGGGTTTGAAGTTTTTTCTTGATTCACAGATTAACAGATGTACATCAAAAAAATAAAAAGATGGTACTTCATTGTTTTTCTGTTTTCCTGAGCAAAAAGAATAGCTTGAATTGACACTTTTTTACGTGGATCGTTCATGTTCAACTTTGTTATAGCTTAACTAGGTACTCTGCCGCAAGAAATATTAAATATAGTATTTAATAGTATATAATAGTATAGTATATAAATGAATATAAATAGGTTTTACTTATCAATGCTGTACGGTTAAATAGTTATATTGTAATGCAACTTGGATACGGTTCTCTTTTGAGCAAAAACAAATTCAAAATAGTACGAGTCTAAATCTAAATCTAAGCTGCAAAGATATGTATCATTTGAGATTCATATTAAATACATTCCCACAAGCAGACATGCATAATTTCGCGCTTACACATGCTGCATGTGGACCTACAATATAAAAACCCCAATCTCAAATGAACATAAGCCCTGCAACTCTTGCCGACCTTCCCTGAAGCAGGGGTGACATTGGCAAAGTGAACCATTTTGTACAGTATAGGTGGTCAGCCGCATACCAACCTATCAATCAAGGAGTACATGCAATTGATACAATCAAATATATAAAACAAATAAATTCTAAGCAATTAAACAGTAAAAAATTAAAAAGCTACAACACATATTTTTTAAATTTAAAAGCCTTAGCTTTAACCGCCAGCATTACAGATCAACCGCCATTTCTTTCGATCCTTGCATACTTCTTTCATTTCATCCAGAGCCATAACCTTTTTCATACAAGCTCTCCTTTTATTATGACTCTGGATATCCCATTCATTCGCTATTTCGAAAATTTGGTCCATCCATACCTTTCTCGGTCTTCCTCTTCCACGACATCCATCAATTCTCGCAGCATATACTTTCTTCGTCAGTCTTTCCTCATTCATTCTCTCCAAATGTCCAAACCATCTAAGCATACTTCTTTTAATCTTTACTTTCACACTTTCTCTTACACCACATTCCTCTCTAACAAAATCATTCCTTACCCTATCACTCCGTCTTTTCCCAATCATACTTCTTAAGTAGTCCATTTCTACTGTATGGACTTTACTAATCTCACTTTCACTCACCGTCCAGGCTTCACTTCCATATATCAGAGTGGGCACTAGTATACCACCGTGCACCGCCAGTCGAACATTTTTTGAAAGATTCTGGTTCTTGGCGATGCTAGCGGTAGCACCCAGTACGCACCTGCCTTTCATTATTCTTCTTTCAAATTCACCGGTCATTCTTCCATCTTTTTCAAACTTACTTCCCAGGTATACAAACTCATTTACGACATCAACATTCATTCCATTAATTTTAAATTCATAATTCATATTTTCATCATCTCTTTCAAAAATCAATACTTTCGTCTTACTTGCATTCAACTTCAAATGGTTACCTAACAAAGCTTCATTCAATCTAGAGAGCATTGTTTGCAATTCTACTGCAGAATCAGATACAAGAACTGCATCATCTGCATACAGTAGAACACTCACTTTGCTCTCTCCTATCATCAATCCACAATCATTAAGTCTAGCATCTCTGACACACTTGTCCATGACTATGTTAAATAGCCAAGGACTCATCACACATCCTTGCCTCACACCCTTATAAACTTCAAACCATTCACTATACTCACCATCAATACGAACACATGCCTTACTATTTTCATAGTTTGCATGCACCGCACCTAGGAGAGCCCCATTCACTCCGTATGCTTTCAAAACATCCCATAACATACCTCTGTCCACTGAGTCAAAAGCCTTTTCCAGATCTACAAAGGCCGTGAACAGCTTCCGCCTCACCGACAATTGTTTGTGCGAGTAATTGTGAGATTTTCAAGATTAAGAGCTCAAAAAAAAAAGTTTTTAAGATACCCTTTTTTTTCATTTATCTGCATGGGAAGATGATGAATTCATATTGAAATTCTTGATTGATACAACATTAAATAGTTTTTTTTTTCAAAATCTCAATGAACCATCAGAAAAATTGAATGGAACGTAGTTTTTTCTTCACTTGAATTTTAATTAGTTAACCGCATTCAACGATGTTACCTCATCATTATCAAGAGAATTACTATGTTTGTATAAATATTTCTAAATTGAAGTATACCTGCTTTCAGCAGCATGTTTGTATTTCATTACATTAATTCAAAATGTGAATACACAAACCCTACAACTTTCCAACCATTCTCGTTTATAAATCCAAGCTTAATCGGGCCTCGTTTTTCGGGCAGAAATTGTGAATCCAACAAAAAAAATCCAGGTTAATCTCGCGGACGTGTGTAGGGCTGAAAGGGCGGACCGGCGAATAAGGGAACAGCAGATTTCATTAATTTTTGTTTCGCTCGGAGAGCGGGACGGGGTGGGGGAGGGTAGGAGCCCTTGGGAGTTATTAAAGCAAGCA
Organism: Agapetus fuscipes; assembly: GCA_951799405.1. Taxonomy (NCBI): domain Eukaryota; kingdom Metazoa; phylum Arthropoda; class Insecta; order Trichoptera; family Glossosomatidae; genus Agapetus; species Agapetus fuscipes. Next base: position 7,083,640 of record OX637332.1, read on the forward strand.
ACATGTAGCGAGGGTGGCGGGTTGGAAGGGAGAGGAGAGGAGTCTCAAGTGGAAGGAACATAATTAATATGCAGGCTGGTTGTTGCCCGCCGAGCAAGCAACGCTAATACAAACCTCTTTCACTGTTTTTTTTTCAGTCTAATCTTTACAGAAAAAAATGTCCGAGGAGTGGAAAAGTTGTGTTTATTTAATGCTGAGGTTTTATTTTGTAAATATAAGTTGGAAAATTGTTTTGGGCCTGTTACACCAACCTCCAATAAATATGTGACTAAAATATAACAAATTTGATTCCTTAATTCTGGTTAAGAGTTACTCGGTTAAATATTTCTCGGAGGTGGGTAATAATATGATGGAATTTGAAAAGAAAATATGATTCACATCAGCTAAAACTAACCAAATTTTTGATTTGTGGAGAGAAATTACGCTTAATTTTGTTTTTTGCCTGATTGGAGTTTGATGCAACAGGCCCTAAGTAAAATTTCTTGTAGAAATCTTCTTCGCCTTTTTATAGTGCCGTGTCAGATCTCCCCGATGTCCATAATCACTTAAAAGGCGACACAAAATACTTTTCATTTAAAGGATCATCTCCTTGCCTGTTAAAAAAAATAGGTTACACTCAACACGCACTACTTTCTTTGGAGACAAGCGTTAAGAAGCTGCCCTATATGGGTTTTTTCGTGAAGTTTCGTTTTTTTGCCTATTTCAATCATTGCTTTTTTGACATTAAGCACTATTTATAACAGAAATGCTGTCGCCGTTCTACTAGGGGTAGCTAGATTTGTTGCAGAATTACCTCTTCTTATTCCTATTCTAACATACTTCACTTATAACATATCATGTCAACTAATGAAAGCTTAAAACTTTATTCGACTATTCACAACAGGGGCGTGCATCCCATACAGCCACTTTCGCCTAATAGATAGGCAATATATGGTAAAAAATGCATTTAAGCTTGATATTGAGAAATGAAATTAAAAAATTTAAGGTCGATTGGATGCGCTATGCACGCGCCTGCTTCACTAACTTCATTAATTTTCTACAAATTTCCATCTTTTACATTCACTCTTTATAATTTAAGCAAATTTAGACAACTAATAAAGTATATTTTTTAGGGTGGATTTATTTACACAGTGAAAGTCCATTTTTAATTATTTGAAAAATTTAAATGGAAACAAAGTGTTAATTCACTTATTTAAATTAAATTAAAAAAGTGAATTAAAGCTTTGTTTCCATTTAAATTTTTTAAATAATTAACTAATAAAGTTTTAAAAATTTTCATATTTAAAATTTTATGTCGTAACTTGTTGACAGTCTAATCCACAGCTCAATTTTTGTGTGGGGTACGAGCATCCCTCCGTCTACATAACAAATACACGTTCGTGGACAACAATGCCCCCCCCTCGGCATGTGCTTGCTGTATGTATGTCCCCTTGCTCCCCCGTCGATAGCGCTGTGAGAATAACTTGGCTATCAGTCGCAACTCCCTAACATGCGCCGGCCCAAGCCCCCTTAGGCAATATACGGAGTATTACCAACAGCTCTAGAGATTCGGCTATGCACGAAATTCGTTAAAATTAAAGTTATAATTTTGGCATTCCTTGTTAACTATTCTATGCTTATTTTTCATAGATAAAATTTGTACATTTTAATTTAATGTTGTACTAAGCAAATTTTTGTTTTATGTAATTAAATATTCATTGAATTATAGGTTGTAATGAGACTGACCATCTATCCTGTCAAATGGTTCACTTTACCAATGTCCTCCCTGTTTCAGGGAAGGTCGGCTCAAGTTGCATGGCTTATGTTCATTTGAGGTTTGGATTCTGATTTGTAAGTGCACATGGGAATACACTTAATATAAAACTTACCTAAATGCTTTTATAAGCTACTAAGCAATTAATTTATTAAAGACTGCATTGGTTATGGAATGAAGTGAATGTTATAATATAAAAATGAATCTTCACAATATCAATACACAAATCCTTAAACTTTTTATTTGAAGTGAATGTACCTGTTAATCTAAAACATGACTTATATTTTTCTTTCACATCATTTACTCTGATGCAAGTACTTGGCCAACAAGTGTAGCTCGAGAGACTCCTGCAAGGCTATGGGAAATGGCGAGTATTAACATGGGAGGTGGTGATCCTGTGCAAACTATTATTGTGTCCATGGACATTTAGGTTGACATGAATACACATACGTCATGACGGCACAAAGGTTATAGCTAACAGTATCGCTGGAATTAGGTTATATAACTGCGTTTAAAGAGAAAGTTTCACAGAACATAAAACGCAATATAGTGCGACTTCTTTCCGCGTTATCCCCGTAGGGTTTCGCATGTCGCAAGTTGGACCTATTTATTTTTACAGGTAAAGGGGTCGGCTTTACGCCAACCACTTCAGTGGAATTAGAGGTTTCTCAACTGTCGAGGGGGCTGGCACTCATTTCTTGTGAAGGCTAAGTAAACCTTGCTGATATTTTATTTTGGGTTTTTGAAATAAACACCGAAACGGAAAATCATTTCTGATACCCTTGGTGGGATTCAAGCCCGAGCTCTCGGCATGAAATGCCGGCACTGAGTTTTACGACGTATATGTATATGAGACTTACTTATATGTAAAAAGCGTATTATCATTGGTAAGATAAGCTTGGTATGTAGCTGACAATCCATAGCTTGGAAATTGATCTATAATCTAAGTTGCAAAGATATATTAACATTTAAAGTTCATATCACATGGATGCCCACAACCAAAACACGTGTAGTTCGCGCTTACAAACGATGAATGTGTACTTACAAATAAAATGCAAACACCAACTGAACATAAACCCAATAACTTTTGCCAACCTTCCCTGACACAGGGGGGACATTGGCAAGGTGAAACATTTTTTACAGTATGGGTGGTCAGCCTCATATCAACCTATAAGCCAAGGAAAACAAATAATAAATAACATGTAAGCAAGATCAACACTGGTAAATGTCATCCCGGTGTTTTTGAGCTCTGGTTCGCGTGCATGCTTTTGGGCATGCATTTAATATGAATTTTAAATGTTACAATATGTTTACTTCTTAGATTATAGATGTCATTCAAAGAAAAAAAAATGTATCGGTAATTTGTGAACTGTTTTTGAACAGGAAAAATAGGGTAGAATAAAGCATTTTAACAAAAATTCTTGAAAACTCTCCAGTAAGGGATTTTTTAAAGCAATCATTTTAATTGTTTTTTCAAAAAATGCAAGTTAACGATTTCCAAAAACAGTGTTGTAATTTTATTTTTTCAAAAAATGCAAGCTGTTTCAGTTCACGCAACAAAGAATTCCAGACCCCCTGCCAACGTAACATCCCCAGTCAGTACATTACGTTTTGTGACGGTTCACCCGCTCGTCCGCCACCGCCTAAATGCAAATGAAGGCCAGCTCGATTTTTTTCGCCTTGTCGGGACGCTTCACGCGTCACGCCTTTAGGAATCACGACGGCATTGATGGATGATCCCCGAGGAAGACCGCGCCTTCCGTGCGCGTCCCACCGCGTCCCACCGGGCGCGCGACGATTTGAATAAGAATTCAGCTCGCCACCTTATTTCCAATATTTTCTCAGGTTCCTCCCGACAAAAAAGTATATCACATCCGACGTGCGAGTTTTTTTTTGTGGGTCCATATACTGTCAATGCTTTCTTTCTCGCTCCTCCCTGTCACCATTCTTCAAATTTCGTAGATACACGTCGAAATTCTTAAGCAGAAGACATTTTTTTACAAATGTTTATATATTTTTATTTCAAAGAAATTCATAGAAAAAACTAGTTTTTCTCTACTTGTAACACTGTTTTTTCTACTATTCTTTTTAAATTGCAAATGTTTTCAGTTTTCAAATCATATCTTAGACAGTTATATACTTTGATTTAGCTTAAATCAAATGATTGCTTTTTATATTTTAGGAACAAAATTCTTATTAAACACTGTTTCTTTTTACGAATATCGCATTCTTACCTGATGATGACCAACGAGGTCGAAAACGTTCGTAATTTTTAATTAAAATAAATTCGACATAATATGTGAAAACAAAAACAGTGTTTAATTAGAAGTTTGTTCCTAAAATATAAAAAAAATAATCAATATGAATTTTCCCAGTGTTAATACACAAACCATAAAAAATATAAATCAAATAAAGTTGGTAAAGGAATTCGAAATTAAAATGATTAAAAAAAGATATTTTCTAATAGAAACAAACGCTTATTTAAACAATATGATTGTTGGCGAAAAGGAAATGGTTGAAATAATCGATGAACAATTTAAGGGATAAAGTAATTAATTCCCAAAACTGGTTGTGCATAACATATTAAGCCCACTAGTGCATTTTAACGAAATTAATTATTATTGTTAAAATATACTTTATTCTTCTTTCAATGCAACGTTGCAGTCTTTTGGTTTTTACATATTCTCACAAATCAACAATTTTCGAACAATTTCATATCATACTTTGTCTTGCCTCATTAATTTTCTAACCTATCAAAAAATTCATTTTCCAAAAAATATATAACTTAAATAAAGGTAATCAGTTTTGAACAAGGCGTAGACAAAAAAACAAGAGAAAGTATCAATTTTGCGTAAGAAAAAAAAGGTTTACCTAGTCATCGCGCAGTAAACGGGGGTTAAAGGGAAATGGTAGGTATGAAGCAGCGAAATTGTTGCTGTCTCTCTTCTTTTGCAATTGCTGCGATAAAACAGCGCGATTTTATTGTTTGTCGCATCAAACCATTTGGTTTTTCCCATCAAATTTCTGATAACATAAAACAATAATAAAAAATGTATCCCGGCTCCACAAAAAGACATAACTGCGAGGTTTATTCAGCGGTTTATGGAGAAAGTAATTTTAAGGGTGACTTTGTTTTTGCCGTGGCGGAAAAACAGTTTTATTTGTCAACTCATTTCGAGGATTGTTTAAATTGAACCAACACAGATAAACATCACGTTGTACTCGTATTGCGATTATCATATCCAACCAAAGAATGTTATGGTTTTAATGTCAACAATACCCTAAATTTTAAACATTGACTAACAAGTTGGTATGAGGCTGACCACCCATACTGTAAAAAATGGTTCACTGTGCCAATGTCACCCTTGTTTCAGAGAAGGCCGGCAAAAGTTGAAGGGCTTATGGTAATTTGATAGTTGGATTTTATTTTGTAACTACACAATACACATGCAGCATTTGTAAGTGCGAAGTGACAAGTGTCTGTTCGTGAGCATGCATTTAGAATGAACATTCAATGTTAACATATCTTTGCAACCTAGATTAAAGTCTATAGATATACTCAACATTGAATTTTGAGAGTAAAAGTGATTAAAAAGTGAGGAAAAAATGAAAAAAAAACAATTATGCCATTGAAAAGAGCTCAAAGAAATCATGAAATGTAGCCTTCAATAAAAGGGGCGTAACTCAAATCAAAATCACCTTAATAATATATAACGTAGCGTACGAAAATAAAAATTTAAAGCGTTTGAATATTTACATGAAATATAGCTCCTTTAAAGAATATTGTCTGTGACAAAAGCTCCAAATATAATACATAGGCACCCATGTAAGCTCATAGACGTAATTCATAATATCAGATATCCAGCGAAGCAATATGATACAAGTTACGCCGTTCACAACAAACCAAGGCTTTATTCTACAACGCCATTTCAGCTGTGAAGAACCATGTTTCAAAATAAAATGAAAAAAAGTTTTTTTCCATACCTTAGGAATAGATACTAAGATTTCAGGAATATGATGTAAGTTCAGATAAGACTCCTCTTAAAAAAAAATCCCGTTGTTTTCAAAAAAATGTTTCTTATACTTTATGGCCTTAGTAAATAAGTGACATTAATGGAAAAAATCACGCACGTTAAATGATTTTTACCTAAATTGTATAGTTATTTAAAGAACTTAAAAAATGACGCCACAAAAAAATATTTAAAAAAACTCGGTTTTTTCACATTTTTTTGTTGTAATTTTGTTGTTTCATATTTTGGAAATACTTTTGTTCTTCTTAATTATATATTAATACAATATCTTGTAAGTCTGGGGATAATATTTCAGGTAATGTGAACAGTTTTTGAGATAATGTGAAAAAACTGAAACTAATTAATTAATTAATTTCTTGAAAACGGATTTTTCATGGACGGATGAACGGATTTTTTATTAATGTCACTTATTTACTAAGGCCATAAAGTACAAGAAACATTTTTTTGAAAACAACTGGATTTTTTTTGAACAGGATTGTTAATCATTATTCTCCATCTCTCACAGCTCCACAGATCCTACGCAGTACCTTTCTTCCGAGAGTGTTTGGCAATTTAGCCATACTTGCTGTCATTCTCCCAAAAGGCATGTACCGAAAATGCAAGGAGTTCAGTATCAAAAGTATTTTTCTGTATAATTTTGAGTCAACATCGTCAAAAGCGCTCGAGATAGTAAAAGCTCAAGAGAAGATAAAAATAAAACCGAAATTTTAATATTTATGGGACTGTTATTAATATATGATTGTGTGTTTTGTTTGTCACAGTGATAAAGTCTGCGAAGTCTCTCTAGAAATAAATAGAAAATGTTAGGTACATAATACATATATATACATATAAATTGTTTTTGATATTTAGTTGTATTGTTCAAGATTGCTCGAGTGTTTGGATGTTGTCTAGTATAGTCTCTTATGCTCCAATATCATTGATTCATAAATGATCCTTATTATTGCTATAAAATTAGGGCCAAAGATCTCTGTAGTTGAAGAAGCCAACGTGTGACTCTGTATGTGAACCGTATCTGTAATAAATGGTGTAAAAATAAATCACCGCAACGACCAAGGTCTGGTAAATATCAAAGTTGGTACAGTGCTTACATTCCATGCAGTGAGCTCGAGTTCGAATCCCACCCTAGTGTCAGTAATAATTTCCCGTTTCAGTGTTTATTTTTAGACCCAAAATAAAATGCCGATAAGGTTTACTCAGCCTTCACAAGAATTGAGTACCAAGCCTCTCGGGAGCCTGGAAATCCCTATTTAAACTGTAGCAGTTGGCATCAGGCCGGTCCCCTTACCTGTAAAAATATATAGGTGCCACTCGCCACATGCGAAACCCTTTGAAGGTAGCGCGGCAGGATCTTATACTATATGTGTTGTGGTCGGGATTTTGGACAGGAATCCTAAGTCGCTGGTTTCTTGGGTATGTTCTTCAATAAAAATCTTGAATTTAGGTTGATAGGTTTGTTTTGTATTTCAGGTATACATTTTACAACAGTGGATTGGAGAATTTATCACAGAATAACTAGGCAGAATAATGAAACAGTTCGAGTAAATGAACTGCTCAAATTATAACAAGAAAAGGAACCACTTGTTCTGCGAACAATCGCTTTTAAAGCATAATAATACAACCCACATATGAAATGGTAACAAAAACAGATGATCAGCCAATGGGAATAATTGACCAATCAGATTCTGACACGTCATCTCTTCACTGAGCTAAGATGATTTATGCTTCACTGAACTGAGATTAAAATCTTTTTATAAATGATTATTTAAAGTAAAAATTCCCATATCATCACCAAAATGTTTTAACAATGTTATTTTTCCTCTATCATATTTTCTCAAACATGTAGATTAGTTGCGTTTTGTTTTTACAATATAAATTAAATTGAGTTCACGAAAATCCAAACGGTTGTTGATCTCTGTCAACGCCTTTCTGCACAACTCTTCCCGCCAGTTCGCATTTTCATTCATCAAATTTCTATTGAGACCAAAGTTAGCGACGTTAAACGCGACCGACTGTATTAGTGAAGCAGCCTTTGGAACTCGTTCTCCGTAGTGGCGTCGAGTCCCATGTAAATAAGGCGCTTCGCACTTGCAAATAATACAACACAACACCTTAATACTTATTGTTTCGTGTGTATGTGGAACCAAGCGGTGTCTTAATTGTACACAAAAGCTGGAAAGTCAAACAGCAAAATAATTTTAAACCGTAACTAAGTAATTACATATATGCAGTACTAAGCTCCCCCAGTTCTTGTTTGCCGTATACGCCAATCTTGTCAAATATTACTTTTTCATGCTTATGAATCAAATTCTACACTATCTGAGCTAAGAAAAACCGTAAAACTTGATCATGTGAGAGTACTGTACTGTACTGTATCCTGCCGCCGTTCCACTAGGGGTGGCCGGTACCTCCACAAATACGCCTCCACTTTTTTCTGTCCTTACAAACCAATTTCATTTCCTCAATATTCATCACCTTTTTCATACATACTCTTCTCTTATTCTCACTCTGCAGGTTCCATTCTTTCGCAATCTCCCCTATTTGGTCTAACCATTCTTTCCTCGGCCTCGCCCTTCCGTGCTTTCCTCTGACATTTCCTTTGTACACTTTCTTCGTTAGTCGTTCATCATCCATTCTTTCGAGATGTCCGAACCATCTCATCGTACTTTTTTGTACTTTCATTCTCATATTCTCTTTTATACCACACTTTTTCATCACCCTATCATTACGTACTCTATCATTCAGTGTCTTTCCAGCCATTGCTCTCAGGTAAGCCATTTCAACCGTACATACTTTACTTAGCTCACATTCATTAACTGTCCACGCCTCACTTCCATACATCAATGTCGGAACCAATATGCCATTGTGGACCGCCAATCTCATATTCTTCGTAAGTTTCCTATTTCTTGCAATTCTTCCGATCGTTCCCATTACACTTTTTCCTCTACTAGCGCGCTTTTCCAATTCTTTCGTCAATTTCCCATTCGACTCAAACTTGCTTCCCAGTAGAGAGTTCTTTTCAATATTTTTTAAAAAAATTCTTGTTTTCATATAACACATTGGTCCAGTACACATGCAAACATTGCTCGTGTAAAATTTTCTCAATGACGTATACGGCAATTAAGAACTAAGACAGCGAGTAGTCAAATAATTCTGAATGTATATTGTTGTGTCATCACCCCGCCGGGTTGCTGGGGAAAAGGCATAAAAATATATTGTAATTGACTGATAAAGATGGCAGTCCGATACAAGATTGACGTTTGCTCATGGAGAAAAAAGAAGCATTGTATACAGAAGCTGGAAAGTCAAACAGCAAAATGATTGCATACCGCAAATAAAAACGCAACTCAGCTACACACAAAGTGTAGCTTCTTCCCGCGTTTTCCTCGAAAGGTTTTACATGTTGTGAATAGAACCTTTCTATTTTTATAGATAAGGGGGCTGACATTACGCCAACCATTCAATTGTAGTGGGGGTTTCCCAGCTCACGGGAGGCTGGTACTCATTTCTTGTTAAGTCTGAGTAAACCTTGCCGTCGCTGAGTAATTAGATACTGTAGTCAAACAATTGTGAGTGTATACTGTATAGTATTGTTGTACTAAGAAAAAGGCATTAAAATATTTTGTTATATATTTGTCGGTGTTATGACCGAGGGGTAGAGGCGCGGACTTTGGAACCGGATAACGTAGGTTCTAATTTTGCGTCTAGCCCACTGGACCATAACTTTGACCCTGGTTCATGCACGCAACTTTCTGCTTTCGCATGAAGACAACTGGCCATGCAAAATAGATTGGTGGATTGCATTTATTTTCACAAATCTATTTAAAATAAAAGGTTACTGAGGACGGCACTTTCATACAAGACTGCGTTTGCTCTATAAAAAAAAAATTCCAAATACAAAAATATTCCAACCTCATTAAATGATCACACAAGCAGCGAAAATGATAATAAACGCTGTGTTAGGCATTTCAGAACAGGCTTACAAAGTCAGCGGGCCAAAATATCCTCTTAATTTTCTTGATAATATATGAACGTAATAATTTAATCCGCTGCAGCCGCTTATACCGCCCCAGGGAAGCTGTGTTGCTCGCGTACCGCCCATTGTTCATATTTTATTTTTTATTAGCTAAGTTGTGAATTATGTGCAACCCGGACATCCGTTTTTCTTAAAGGTACACTCGTTTTTTTCATACAGGTGTAAGCACTCTATCCGACGTACAGTCTCAGGCCCCGAGCACATGTGTCGATTCATCCGCGACTATATTCTGGATGACAACAAGTCTTCAATCCGTTTTTCATACATTTTTTTTGTAGAATATGTTTTGTAGAATTTAATTTTATTGTGAAGTGATTCTAAATCTGAATCTAAGCTGCAAAGACATGTATCATTTAAAATTCATATTAAATGCATTTCCACAAGCAGACACGCATAATTTCGCGCTTACACATGCCGCATGAAATTATGCGTGTCTGCTTGTGAGGAGAATGCATTTAATATGAATCTCAAATGATACATATCTTTGCAGATTGCTTATTTTATATACTTAACTGTAATCAATTGTTCGCAATATTCTTAATGCAATATTCCTTGACTTATACATTGGTATGAGGCTGACCAAGCATATTGTAAAAAAATGTTCTTGACATGGACTTTGCCAATGTCACCCTTGTTTCAGGGAAGGTCATTTGCCAATGACATTCCCTGAAAGCACGTTTCAAGGAAGCACCTAGAATAGAATACTATCAATTGACGCATTTAAGTCAAAACATAACAAGTTCTACTTTTGCCATGATAAATATAAATGATTGATTTCGTCCTTTAGTACTTTTAGTCCGGTCGATAGCTCAGTTGGTTGAGTGCTTGCATTCCATGCGGAGAGCATGGGTTCGAATCCGACCGAGGGTGTCAGAAACGAATTCCTGTTTCAGTATTATAAATAAAAAACCGGCAAAGCTTGCGGCAAACAAAAAATAAGTACCAGCCCCCTTGCGAGCTGAGAAACTCTCACTTCAACTTTTATGGTCGGCGTAAGGCCAGCCTCCTAACTAGCAAAAATAAATAGGTTCCACTCGCCGCATGGACGAAAACGCGACAAATTGCAGGCGGTATAAAAATAAGTGAATTGATGTGTCTAAAGCTAATAGCATACTCGGGTGACACTCTTTGTGCAGTTGTTGCTAAATCACGAAGACGAAAAGTAAATTCCTTTTACAATGATGCTGTACCAGTGAGATGATTTTGTTTTATTTTGGGTATGAGACGCTAATTCTCTTCTGTCTTTGTTTGTTTCAGTACTTGTTATTTTATTAATATTTGTTGAATTATATTGTATGGCTAGTTTTAAGTATTGTGTAAGAGTATAAGTCCCAAGTCCCAAATGAGTTTATGTAACTCCTGGGAAATATAATTTGTTACGCAAAAAAAAAAAAAAAAAAAAAAACGCAACTAAGCTACACATATAGTGTAACTTCTTGCCGCGTTATCCCCGAAGGGGTCGCATGTGGCGAGTTGAACCTATTTATTTTTACAGGTAAGGGGGCCGGCCTTACGCCAACCACTTCAGTTGAAGTGGGAATTTCCCAGCTCCCGAGGGGGCTGGTACTCATTTCTTGTAAAGGCTGAGTAAACCTCGCCGGTATTTATATTATGGGGTTTGAAATACACACCGAAATTGGAAATCATTTCTGACACCCTCCTCGGTGGGATTCGAACCCGAGCTCACGGGGTAGAATGCAAGCACTCTACCAACTGAGCTATCGACCGGACATTATTTCAATACAAAATTAAATAAATAAATAATAGGGTATAGGATTACTGAGAATGTGTTGCGGATGCAGCTTTGAAAAAAGAACAGCGCAGTTACACTTTATGTGTAGCTTAGTGGCGAATAGCGTATCTTCGGTAAACATTACAGTCTATGCCCTGCATCGCACTCAGGTTGCGAGTAAGTCGACTCGTGCGTGTCTGCCCGAGCACTGGGCTTTTTAAAATGTTCATTTAATGTGTAAAGTTTGCGCAGTTTCCTCCTCGCAGCGCTGTATAGTAAGCTTCTTGTTTTTTTTTACCGCCTCCGCCCCTTCGTTTGGCTGCAGAGTGTTTACTTTTAAACTGCTCGCTGAAGCGGAAGGAATGCTTCGCGGAGGAAAGCCAGCACCCCAAGAATACACATCTAAACTAAACCATAGCGTATACCAAAAAAAACAATACGCACGCAAGTTGCGCAATTCTACTATTCATAAGTTTTTAACTAAACGCTATGTTTTAGTATAATCGTGAAGTTTTATACTTGAGCAACAGTCCGCTTGAAGTGGCGACTGACGAGTCTCAGGCAAATACTATACTACAACTAAACAAATATTTAATGATTGTTATGAAAAATAAAGACTTCTCGGGTCCTTATTCTTTTTTAAATTCCATCATAACGAGTTGTTCGCTCACGTGAAAAGCGTTAGGAGTGAATTGTAGTATTAGATTTGTATGAGTTTTTCACGATTGCTGCTACATGTGCGATACAAACGATAATACGCTCTAAGACCGGTTTTTTCAACGTTAGCTTATGTGACTTTAAACTAATAAACAAAACTACCCACACAATTGAAATTAATTGTATTCAGTATATAAATGCTGTGCTAAAGTTGAAAATACCGTGCTATAGTGTCATATTATCGAAAGTAAACATCGAATTGCCGCTGATAATGACCTAGGAAAAAATGAATAAAACATATACATAGGAATAAAAAAAACAGGTTTTTTTTTAAGAAAACTTTATAGAGTAAAGTAATATTTTTTTTATGAAACACTGTTTTTATTTCACTGGTTTTTATTTTAATCAACCGGTCTGTATGGAATTTCGGTCTATAAGACGACAAAGTGATGATCAAGTTGAAAACATTCGATAGCTCAGTTGGTAGAGTGCTTGCATTCCATGCCGTGAGCTCGGGTTGGAATCCCACCGAGGAGGGTGTCAGAAATGATTTTCTATTTCGGTGTTTATTTCAAACCCCATAATAAAAATACCGGCAAGGTTTACTCAGCCTTCACAAGAAATGAGTACCAGCGCCCTCGGGACCTGGGAAACCCCCACTTTAACTGAAGTGGTTGGCGTAAGGCCGGCCCTCTTACCTCTAAAAATAAACAGGTTTAACTCGCCACATGCGACCTTTTCGGGGATAACGCGGCAAGAAGTTACACTATTTGTGTAGCTTAGTTGCGTTTGTAAATTTATCAACAAAAAAACGAATGAAATAAAAAACGGTGTTTCATAGAAAGTATTACTTTACTCTTTAAAGTTTTATATGAAAATAGAAAGAAAAAAAAATCACTGCGTTAATACACAAACCATAAAAAATATATAAATTTAAAAAATGAGGTTGTGACTGGTGGATGGTCCAGCCCGAAAAGAATACTGAAAAGTTAATAACATTCAAATGCCCATTTAAAATTATCGTTTCTAACGTTCTGTCTGTCTTGTCGCATTGTATTTTCATTAAATATTTAAATTAGCCCTGACACTGTAATTTCGCTCAGTTTCATATTTCTCTAGAATCCTCTTTCCACAGTCCTCACCCCCACCCCTTGTCATACAATGGGGGGGGAGTTACCGCCAAGAGTGCAACCTCATGATATCTGGCTTCTGTCAATCTGCCTCCTCTTCCGTCTGTCCCATTCAAATATCTGTGGACCAGAAACTATTTCCACGAAAATATACGCTATATCGTTTTCAACTAACTTAATTGCAAATCATCCTCGTAATAGCGAATGAATGGGATATCCACAGTCATAATAAAAGGAGAGCTTGTATGAAAAAGGTTATGACTCTGGATGAAATGAAAGAAGTATGCAAGGAACGAAAGAAATAGCGGTTGATCTGTAATGCTGGCGTTTAAGGCTGAGGCTTTTAAAAAATATTTTTCCTTTGTTATAGAATATGTTTTGTAGGATTTAATTTTTACTATTTATTTGTTTTATATACTCAAATTTAATTAATTGCTTGTATTCCTTGACCTATAGGTTGGTATGAGGCTGACGACCCATACTGTAAAAAATGGTTCACTTTGCCAACGTCACCCTTGTTTCAGGGAAGGTTGTCAAGAGTTGCAGGGCTTATGTTTATTTGAGTTTGGGTTTTTTATATTGTAGGTCCACATGCGGCATGTGTGAGCGCGAAATTATGCTTGTCTGTTTGTGGGAATGCGATTAATATGAATCTCAAATGATACATATCTTGGCAACTTAGATTTAGATTAGATTTAGATCCCAAATAATACAGAGCACAAAGACGTTTACAGTCTGACTTCATTAAAAAAAAACTTTGGTTTAGGTAAGAAATCTTTCCATAATTTGCGTCTGCCCAAACTTTGTGCACAGGCGTTTTTATTGGTGAATTCTTCAATTTTTAAAGTAAAATTGCAACATCACGGCATGTGTTATCATTGTGTGCTTAACTACAAGATGGAAAAAGCAAGAATACTAAGATTTCACATGATCATAAAGTATTATGTATTGTTTGACAGTTGCGATTGACAGGTTAGTATCATGGTATGATAAAAAACCGTAAGCTATTTTCCTCTCCACCAATTTTATAACTCAATGGTCTGTCCTCTCTCCCCAAACCCTTTGGGAATACTCTGTATTTTCTAAGTATAAAACTTCACATCAAAACTCAATAATAGAGTTGTACAAATAAGTATGCCAAATAAAATAGATTCTCTATAGAGCGTTTAAGTATCGATTCATTTTTGGTGTAAAGTTTAATATTTGGAATACTGCTCCCTGAAAACTCCAGGTTTGCTTTTTATTTATGAACATTTTGACACCGCGTCCGTTTTCATTGATATGAGAACAACGAAAACTCGGATTTATTACGAGCAGTGACGTGATTTATTCATAGGCACTTTTATAATGCACGACACTGGCTTCTGCCAATACCATTGTATTATATAGGTACACTCTACAATATGTGACGTGCGAGTTCAATACAGTTTTTATGTCGCGCACATGGTGGAAAAAATCACAGCTGAAAATAATAGTCAAATCGAAAAAAATAAATTAAAACAAATGTCTGCTTTCAAAATATTGTTTAACGTCCAGAAAAACGTAGTTCCGAGATGAAATTTTCAAAACAGTTGTAATTTTTTGTGCTCCTTGACTGATAGGTTGGTATGGGGCCGTCCATAAATTACGTCATCGATTTTGGCCGATTTTCGACCCCCCCCTTACAATCATCCTATAGTCATTATCTAATGACCCCCCCTCCTCCTCTTTCTGTAATAATGGATGAGCTTAATAATTAATAATGTTATATTACTTGCATAATATTTTGTATATTTTGTAGAAATTGGTATTTACAAGAACGACGTCACTTTTGGTACTCGTACATCATTTGCCATCACCCGCAGACCAGACTCCCCCCCCCTTAATGCGAATGACGTAATATATGGACAGCCCCTATGAGGCTGACGCCCCGTGATGTAAAAATTGTTTCACTTTTGCCAATGCCACCCCGGTTTGAGGGAAAGGCGGCAGGAGTTGCAAGGTTAATGTTCATGTGAGGTTTTGTTTATTTGTATGCAAGCATGCAGAATGTGTACATGTGCCTGTCTGTGGGCATGCATTTAATATAAGCCTTAAATGTTAACATATCTTTGCAGCTTACATTAAAGATTATTATAGATTTGACTCAAAGAAAGGTGGATTTTAAGAGGTGTGTAGACTAGACAGTTTCAGTTGAATTTCATCGGTCCATTTACAAAAGCCGTCAGTGTTATCACTGGTGTACATGCTTTTTGGCTGACAAAACATTGGTTGGTCATGCAGCTGTTTTCTTTTTGCTCAGGCGCTGCGAACGGTTTTCGTACGGAGAATTATGATTGTGGGACAGCAATCAACGATCGGCTTCGGTTTCTCTTTAATTTTTTAACCCTCCTTGACTCATAGGTATGTATTTATGCTTATAATATATAATCAAAGTTGCCAATATTTTTTGACATTAAAAGGCTTTTACTCAATGCACGTCCACAAGCAGACACGTGTAAGTTTTCGCTTGCGCATGCTGCATGTGTTATTGCTGCATGCATTACTCTTGCTGCCCTACCCTGAAACCGAGGTAGTATTTTCAAAAATTAACCTTTAGTGATGTATGGAAGAACGAATTTTGAAGGTGTTATATTTTTTGTTGTTGCATTTTTTGAAATTATAAAAATGCGAAGAAGGTATATATATATTTAAGCACAATCATGAAAACCTTTCCGATTTAAAAAAAAATATTTTTTGTTACAAATCAAGACATAACATTTCATGATTTGGGTGATTCTTGCATCAAATGTACGCTTTGTCAAAGTTTTTCTTTTCGATAAAAATAAACGTTTACCTTCATCACATCAAAATAAACGATATATCCATTACCTTTGACAAATCACACGTTTTGTTTTTCAAAGTTTTTGGTGTTGTCTCTCAAACTTCAATATTCCTCGGCAAAAAAGATTCAGGAAATTTGGATTTCCTACCTTCATTGATGCGAAGTTGTTCACTCCATTTCGTCCCTTTAGAGCTTGTTTATCTAATGTCATCAGAGGTAATTTCACATGAGCAATGTTAGTATGTGTACTGGACCAACGTATCTTATGAAAACTGAAAATTGATTGAAAAACTATTTCGTACAACTCTCACATTATCCTGTTTAACATTATTTTCTTAGCTCAGATTGTATAGTTGTTTCTAAAGTCAATTTCATTAAAAATTCATCTTTGAATCAAATGATAGATAAGCCAAGCAAGCACTAGGGGGAAGGTTTTTTTAAAGAAAAAAAAAAATGTACACAATTTATAGTTCTCTCATGATATACTAATTAACACCCAACAGATGCAAAACGAAATTGCCAACAGTGGTCTTCCTTGACTTATAGGTTGGTATGAGGCTGACCACCCATACTGTAAAAAATGGTTCACTTTGCCAATGTCACCCCTGTTTCAGGGAAGGTCGGCAAAAGTTGTGGGGCTTATGTTCATTTGAGGTTTGGATTTTATTTGTAAGTACACATTCAGCATTTGTAAGCGCGAACTACACTTGTTGGTTTGTGGGCATACATCTGAGAGCTTTAAATGAATATATCCTTGCAACTTAGATTATAGATTATTATTATTATAGGTCTGAAGTGAAAATCAAATGCTTGCAGAGATGTCGAAAGTTTTTACAAAAGAACTTACCTCAGAGAGTTTATCTACCTCGAAAGCAAAAAAAAACATGAAATAGAAGGTCTAAGAGCAAGATAAACAGTTGGATTCATCAAGCAAGACTTGCACTTAACATAAAGTAATGTTATTAGGTATTATTCACACATAGCAAATCCATGGCTCGACCACCACCTAACATAAATTTTCCATACAAAAAAACAATGATCCATGAATCAGCTATGGATGAAATGTGTTGTGAATATCCCTGATAGAGTCTGACAACACATACATAAACTTAGACTACTCCTTATCAAGAGATACAAGTGTATGTGACTTGGTGCCATGCAGAAAGGGGAATAAATTATTTGACTCATTTGATTGACTTTTTCAGAAGAATTTGTATTATTTCCTCGACGGACCACATAATAAATGAGGTATTTCTCCAAAGAATCGAGAAATGAAGCCACCTGTTCAAAGCCTTGTCTGAAAGACGTGCAACATGGATAGGAAACGAAAAATGACCGGAAGGTCTATTGCATACCGTAATGGAGGGGACAAAAGCTCTAAAACGACCACAACGGTAGCTTTAAGCTCAAATAAATTGTCCTGAAAAGAAAGACATATTCAAAAAAATATATATGAACATTTCTGCAAACCAATCTTAGGATTAAAACTGAAAAAGGAAATAGGTGATATAAATTTTCAATTATTTTGGTGAAATTTCCATTGACTCATGTTAGAATATGAATATATTTTTAAAATATAATACTGCATTTTTATTTTTTTTCGGTTACAAATCATATGTATGTATCTACTTTGTAAAAAAATATAATTTTATTAGGAAGAAAAATAAAAAGAAGAAGCCTAAAAAAGCGCCAAAAAGAATTTAAGCTTCAAGTTAGACTTATTCTTCATCTATAACTATTAAAAGCTTTCAACTTAGTATTTCCTTCACTTATAGGTTGTTATGAGGCTGACCACCCATACTGTACAAAATGGTTCACTTTGCCAATGTCACCCCCAGTTTCAGGGAAGGTCGGCAAGAGTTGCAGGGCTTATGTTCATTTGAGATTAGGTTTTTTATACTGTAGGTAAGATCCGGTCGATAGCTCAGTTGGTAGAGTGCTTGCATTCTACCCCGTGAGCTCGGGTTCGAATCCCACCGAGGAGGGTGTCAGAAATGATTTCCAATTTCGGTGTTTATTTCAAACCCCATAATAAAAATACCGGCAAGGTTTACTCAGCCTTCACAAGAAATGAGTACCAGCCCCCTCGGGAGCTGGGAAACCCCCACTTCAACTGAAGTGGTTGGCGTAAGGCCGGCCCCCTTACCTGTAAAAATAAATAGGTTCAACTCGCCACATGCGACCCCTTCGGGGATAACGCGGCAAGAAGTTACACTATATGTGTAGCTTAGTTGCGTTTTTTTTTTGTTTTTTTTAGGTCCACATGCGACATGTGTGAGTGCGAAATTATGCTTGTCTGCTTGTGGGAATGCATTTAATATGAATCTCAAATGATACATATCTTTGCCGCTTAGATTTAGATATGCCATTAATTTCTCATGAAAGATGAATGCTTGTTTAACATATTTAAAAACAATTGTTGTAAATTGAAAACAACAATTGAAAATAATTTCGTGACAATGACGCTTGGCGTATGTATTCAGGTAACGAGGAGTTAAATAGAATTACGAATGTGTGTGTGTGTGTGTGTTTGTATGAAATATTACGATAGTTTATATTCGCTGTCAAAGAACAATGTCGCATCTGCCAAAAAACTATTTATTTCATAATTATATTGCATCCTTCATTTTCGAATTTTTATATAATATGAAAATATATATTCCAATTGAAAAGTTTTCCTACTTTTTTATGAGACAAGTATGATTATAATGTGCTTTATGAATTGATGAAGAGATTTTTAATGATTCAGGTTAAGGAACTCCATAGACTCGTCAGTCCATACTTTCTTTCAATATTAATGTACCAACCCATACACTTTTAAACAATAATTAAAATAAGTTTTTTTCTGAAAACGTGGTATTTATTTCTACGATGTTTTGTTAAATTAGATGTATACTTGTGCCTAGGCGCTATCGGAATTTATCTGTCCATCTTCAGAGGCAAACTGAGGTTGAAACAAACAAAAAGAGAGAAGACGGACATAAACAGTCCGATAGCGCTAAATAATCTAGAAAATGACTACTATCTTAAAAAATAATATTTGAGAATTGATGTTCACTCCGTAAATTTGCAAACTTTTAACCATTATATACTTTTAGTTCGCTCTTTTGTGGAGGGATTGTTGAGTTGTTGATTTCTGAGCTGTGAACATAGTCTCGAATGCTACATATGCCATAACTTATTACCTGAACATTTTAATATTTCAATACGGCTTCTAATACCGGCGTATTCAACGATCACAATAAATGCAAAATACATTTCGACCAAAAATTCTTAAGAAAATTATTTATGTACCCTATTTTTAGGATAAAACTTAAGGTAATTTTAATAAAAAAAAGGGAATATTGAGAAAATTGTAGATTGAATTAGCAAAAAAAGATGATTGAAATAAAAGAAGTCCAAAAGGACAAAATGAGGTGAAGGCAGGTCTGCAAAGGCTTTTATCACCCTTATCACCTTTAGCCGAATGGCGATTGAGTTACGATTAATGCTATTTTGTAATTACAAAAAAATCTAAGTATCAATTTTGCAAACCTCACATTGTTGCATGGAAGCGTCCCGTCGTTGCTTCACATGTAAATATATGTACATATTCCATAGTGAACATCTACAGGTAGGCGGGCGTATAAACAGGTGAGTACAGTACTAATAACAGCCCCGCTATCTAGATGGCAGGATACCGCAGGGAGCTCTAACTCAGCTAAGCAAACCAAGCTTTAGCTTTAATGTAGATTAACCATAATTTACACAGATACAGCACAATGCTGCTAGATTTTATTTCCTACCACGATATGGCCCTGCTTGCTTTCCCGAATCCTCCGAGTGATATTTTATTAAAACCAGGTTTTTACCTTAATTTCCTTTTAAAATTACAACGTTAGTTTTTGTCTTAATTTTTTAAGGTTATTTTGTTTTATATTGTGCATTTTATAATACTTAAATATAAATATTATTTGCGATATAAGCCCTTTTATCTATTAGAATTTAAATAAGTAGCCATATACTTAGTCAATGTATAAAAGATAATTTAAACTCATAATGTTGTTATGCGGCTGACCACCCATACTATAAAAAATTGGTTCACTTTGCCAATGTCACCCCTGTTTCAGGGAAGGACGGCAAGAGTTGCAAGGCTTATGTTCATTTGAGATTGGGTTTTTATATTGTAGGTCCACATGCGGCATGTGTTAGCGCGAAATTATACATATCTGCTTGTGGGAATGCATTTAATATAAATCTTAAATGATATATATTTTTGCAGCTTAGATTAGATTAGATTAGATTAGATAAGATTAGATTAGATGGAACCTGTAAACAAATAAAATTAAAAAAATAATCTGCAAATCATAAAAAATAGTAAATTTTTCAATACACACTATAAAACTTTAGGAATATTTTTGCTCGCATAATATCGTAACTTACAGTGTAAGTAATTTTAACAAAAATTTTATTGTATTGTTCTTCTTCACTAAAATACGAAAAAAAACTAGTTTTTTTTCATGAGAATATTTAAGATGTATTCTTAAGTACGTAAGTTTTTTTAAATAAAGGCAGAAAAGAGAAGTAGAAGGAACTAAAAAGATAAATTCAAAATATGACAAAATAGAAAGCTCCAGTACTAAGTACAAATTACATCGTCAAAAAAATGTAAGGTCACAGGGCCAAGTTGCTCAATTAGGTACTACTAATATTTTTTGTTAGTTGCTTAAAACCGTAGTCACAAAGACCTGTAAAATTTGCCTACCGAATTTTCCATAAAGAGTCCATTAATTTTCTGAAGATCGAAACACGTACTTCTGATCAATAGTCCGAGAGGTGATAACGATGCACTCGGCTGTAAACGATGTTCGAGACCGGCCAAGTACACTGAACCAGCTGCACCCGTTCATGATTGAAACGCCAAACGTTACTGGATTTCAATACGCTAAATTAATAACAGACTTCAATTTAATTCAACACGAGAAATAGTTATAAATGCAATAGCACTGAAAGCATTCAAAATAGAGATTTGAATTTAATCCCGGCATGGTACGTATTAAGTCTTCAAAGTACTCGGGCACGAGTAAACTGCTGAAATGCAATTATAACTGATATGAATGACGTTGAAACTTGATGCCACAGTGCGCGAGCTACAAGGTGCGCCCTCGAACAGGGCGGCGCATCGTCCCGAGAGCATTGTTACTCTTTGTGCAAAGTGTTCTTACAACACATAGCAGGCCATACTGAAAATACCTGGAATGGACATGTTAGACTAATTTAAATCAATTTTTCAATCTTCTTTTCCACCTTAAGGAGCAAGGCAACTTAGTCAGGGATCACCTCTCGAACATGTTCACTAACATCATGCTCACTGTGGCGTTAAGTAAAAATTTACAAAAGATGCTCAGAATCGAAACCCAACAGGGTGTCATTTAAAACCATCTAATCTAATCTAAGTCGCAAAGATATGTACAAAAATGTAAGCATTTTTATTTCACAATTCATTCTCACCAACAAGCTAACAATTCAAATGAATATATATTTACAATCTATATAAGTTACAAAATTATTAAAGTCTAGATATTAAAGAAACATTTAAAATGCACATTATATGCATTTTCACAAGCAGACACGTATAAGTACATATGCCGCATAAACATGCCGCATGTAGGACCTACAATATAAAAAAAAAAACAAATTTCAAATGAACATACTTACACCCTGCAACTCTTGCCGACCTTCCCTGTAACAGGAGTTACATTGGCAAAGTGAACCATTTTCTACCACATGGGGGGTCAGCCGCATACCAACCTATAAGTCAAGGAACACTGAGCCTTTTAATTCCATCACTTATGGCTATTATTTCTTGTTTGTGTTCTGAGCCACCTTGTCTTGTTTTAAACTGGAGAGAATGTTAGCCGCACGGGAGGGTCTTCTGCCACTTTTATCCATATAAATGTTTTGCATGCAAATCCTGTGACACATTCCCGGATGTGATGAATATACAGGGCATTGGAGGGAGAACATGTTTATGTTAACAATACTGCAAACAATCTTATTATGGCTAATTTCTAAGGTAAGCTGAGTACGTACAAGGAATGCCATCTTGACGGGTGCCAAAATGAATCCTTGAGGAGTATCTGGACGGAAGTAGAAAGGTTGACAGACCTCAATTGATCCAATCTGATCTAATCTAATCTAAGTTGGAAAGATATGTTACATAAGAGATTCACATTACATGCATTATCACAACCAGACACGTACAAATTCGCGCTTGCACATGCCTCATGTGAACCTACAACATAAAAACCAAATCTCAAATGGACATACACCCTGCAACTCTTGCCGTCTTTCCCTGAAACACGGGTGACATTGGCAAACTGAACCATTTTTACAGCATGGGTGGTCAGCCGCATACCAACCTATAAGTCAAGGAATTGAGATGGGAGGATAAGTGAAAAAGGACGCCAGTCCACTCAGGAGGATTGCGACGGCAGTTAGGAGGAGTTGGAAGCGAGGACTGATGGAGACCATGATGCTTAATATGAGTTATCAGTGTTAGGGTTTTTTGTATTTTAATAGTGGTATCTATAATAATCTAAGAAGCAAAGACATAATACATTTTTGATTCATACTACATGCATTCACACAAGAAGTTTGCGCTAACACCTGCTGCATGTGAAATTGCAACATAAAAACCCAATCTCAAATGAACATAAGCCCTGCAATTCTTTCCGACTTTCCCTGAAACAAAAATGACATTGGCAGAGTGAACATTTTTTTACAGGGTGGTCAGCTTCATACCTACCTATAAGTCAAGAGATGGAAAAGTATAATTGGGAAAATTGTGTCTTGGCCTTGAAACTTAGTTGACTTGTATTAATATATTCTCAATTTTTATTGATTTTCGTTGTGGTATTTATTTTTCAACTATGTCGGAAGCTGTAAAAGTGAAATTAAAGTAACTACGTAGATGTTTAAATAATGTACACAAAAAATGTGTTGAAATATATCAAATCATAAAGTTCAATCATTCAGAATTCAGAAACTTTCAGTATGGCCTGGTATACCAAGTGTAGTGCACTGCATTTTTGAGTGTAAATTTCAGTTCAGAATAAGTTCGCTAATATTGTATAACGTTGAATAGTATTTTTGCTTTGATGTTACGTCGAGACGATGTAATGTCTACATTTCATGAGCAAAGAGATAAAAATTTCACGGAAATGAGTTGTCCGGTACGAGAGCAAAAAAAAGTTTCGTTTCGTGTTTGTTTGTGTGTTAGATATATTATGTATAAGTAAGTTCATTGTTAAGTTTGTAAATACATTAGTTTTTTTTTCTATTTACAAGATACCTTATAAAATATGAAAGGTAAGTTTTTGTGTTTATAAAAATTAGACAAATTATGAATCATTTTACGAAAATAAATATGAATTAATTTAAATACAGATTTTGAATTAAAATAAAAAAACAATGAAACTCGAACGTTTTTATATAAAAAGAAGGCAATGGTTAAAAGAAAATAAGCAAATGTTAGAAATCATCTAAAAAAAAATAACGAACAAAATTCAGTATTATTGATAAATTAAAAAAAAATATATTCTTAGGGGAAATGAAATTAATGATTGAAATAAATACATTAATTTCTAAGTTGGTATGGGACTGAATATCACCACTGTTTTAGGGAAGGCAGGTAAAAGTTGCAGGTTGTATGTTCATTTAAGGTTTGGATTATTATCTGTAAGGACACATGCAGCCTTTGTAAGCGCGATATTACAAGTACATGGGCATGCATTTAATATGAATTTAAACTATAATATTAAATATTTTCGCAACTTGGATTATAGATAGTAGAATACATGTCTCATTTATAAAACATTTTTAACAATAACAGTTTTCCCGAAAATGTGCCACCCATACTGTAAAAAATGGTTCACTTTGCCAATGTCACCCCTGCTTCAGGGAAGGTCGGCAAGAGTTGCAGTATGTTCATTTGAGATTGGGGTTTTTATATTGTAGGTCCACATGCAGCATGTGTAAGCTCGAAATTATGCATGTGTGCTTGTGGGAATGCATTTAATGTGAATCTCAAATGATGCATATCTTTGCAGCTTAGATTTAGATAACAACCCAAATTTTTTTTTGAAGATCAGTTTTACAAAAAAAAATATTTTTTTTTCATTTAAAATAATTATGACAGTTACGGAATGCAGGTGTCCGACCGTATTGAAAGTATACACGGAGCGCAGAAAGCAATTCCACTCTCACACAATTCTACGAACTAAGTACTAACGAGCACTTGCTCAATGCTCACACAAGAGTCTCATGCAACTTGATTTATGCAAATTAAATTAAAAGGAAATCAAGTGTTTTTGTTCTCGTTAGTCGCCAGGTAAATTTGGGTCAATTAGTCTTTGAGTGAGATTCGTAAAAAATAAAACAGAACCGCGGTGAATCTGAATAAAATTGTTGTAATACCAAAATATTTTTTGCTGTTAAGTACACATCCCTTGACTTATAGGTTGGTATGAGACTGACCTGCCATGCTGTAAACATTGACTTAATTTTCCAATGTCACCCCTATTTCAAGGAAGGCGGTAAATTTGCTGGGCTTATGTTGGATTTAAAAAATGTAATTTGTCATGCATGTTCCTTGACTTATAGGTTGTTATGCGGCTGAACACCCATAATATAAAAAATTGGTTCACTTTGCCAATGTCACCCCTGTTTCAGGGAAGGACAGCAAGAGTTGCAAGGCTTATGTTCATTTGAGATTGGGTTTTTATATTGTAGGTCCACATGCGGCATGTGTGAGCGCGAAATTATACATATCTGCTTGTGGGAATGCATTTAATTTAAATCTTAAATGATAAATATCTTTGCAGCTTAGATTAGATTAGATTAGATGTTCATTTGAGATTGGTTTATTTGGACTGTAAGTACACATTCAGCATTTGTAAGCGCGGCTTTTACACATGTCTGTAGGCATGTTTGTAGGCACGCTTTTAATATGAATTATAATTTGATAGTTTATCTTTGCAACTTAGATTATAGATTATGGATATAGACACACTCGAGAGTATACATTTTTGTATAAATATTTTAACTTTTATTAAATTGCCACTGGTATGGTCGAGCGGATAAGTCTCGACACTCAAATTTGCGTTATTAAAACAAGCGCAAGTTCGAGCCCCGCCTGCACCTTGTCCCATTGACAATAAATTTGATTCTGATTCAACTTATATCATTAGGTAATTATTAATATATGATTCGTTATTCCTTGACTTATAGGTTGGTATGAGGCTGACCACCCATACTGTAAAAAATGGTTCACTTTGCCAGTGTCACCCCTGTTTCAGGGAAGGTCGGCAAAAGTTGTGGGGCTTATGTTCATTTGAGGTTTGAATTTTATTTGTAAGTACACAATCAGCATTTGTAAGCGCGAACTACACGTGTTTGTTTGTGGGCATACATCTGACAGCTTTGAATGAATATATCCTTGCAACTTAGATTATAGATTATAGATAGATATAGATTCGTTAACCTATTCAATAATGAATAAATTATCAATTGAGAATATCAATATATTTTTCTGGCCGGACCGGAAAATGAGTCGAACTACCGACCGGACAATAAATATTATTTAAATTGAATAGTTCTCTTGCCTTTGTTGTGACCTCATAGTATATTCGCTTCAGACACTGTATTATGCATCACGTTGGACTAATTATAGCAATCACTTCACGGTGTGATTTGCTGCTCTGGTTGTATTGACACAAAGCGACAGATTTTAATATGAATTAGCAATACACTATCGTGTGATATACGGGTGCTACCATTAACCATCCACGAGTGCTCCACAATATAGTTAATAGCTGATATTACAGCCGTAGTAGTACTGTTAGCTACTATATGAATCTGATCAACAGTTATTTTGTATCTATTTATCTTTAATCTATTATCTAAATTGCGAAAATGTATAATGAAGTATATAAGGTTCATATTGAATGCTTAAATGCTCAAACCCTCCTTATACTTTATGTTTGTGTCAGAAGGATCCACAGCACATGGACGCTCATACAAAGCTATATATTGTCTCAACTGGCGAAAGGCCTTCCCGTGAAGTAAAAACAGCAGCACGACAAAAAAATAACCTCTAAGTCAGAGGCGTAACCATGACTATAAAATGGTTCGATGTTACTGAAGCTAATAGCATACGTCGGGTGACAGTCCTTGTGGGATTGTTGCTAGATCACGAGTAGCGTTATAAATTAAGTTCGCGATTACACATGCTACATACCTATGTATTTAAAAAGCAAACCAAACTTACTTTGCAACTCCTGCCGCCTTTCACTGAAACTGAGGTGGCATTGGCAAAATATATGTGTGCCGTATGTGCTTGATGGATTTTAATTTTTTGTTTTTGCTTAGTATTTGTTTGTTTTATATAGTTGGATGTAATTAATTGTTATTTGTCTTAAATGTTAACACTTCCTTGCAACTTGGATTATAAATTATATTTCTTGACCAATAGGTTGATATGAGGCTGACCAGCCATACTGTAAAAAATGGTTCACTTTGCCAATATCACCCCTGTTTTAGGAAAGGCCGGTAAGAGGTCTATAATCTATCTATAATCTATAATCTAAGCTGCAAGGATATGTTAACATTTAAGGCTCATATGAAATGCATGCCTACAGACAGGCACATGTAGGTTCGCGCCTACACATTCTGCATGTTTGCATACAAATAAAGAAAACCTCACATGGACATAAACCGTGCAACTCCTGCCGCCGTTTCCTGAACCGGGGTGGCATTGGCAAAAGTGAACCGATTTTTACAGCACGGGTGGTCAGCCTCGTACCAACCTATCAGTCAAGGAGCACAAAAAAATATAAATGATTTCCAGAAATTTACACAGACAAATTAAAATAATAGAAAAATAGAGACACATTAGGTACAAATTAAAATGAAAATAAAGTAAAATTAAACTTAATATTACACTTAGAATTAATGCCCTAGCCGCCATTGTTGCAAATCAACCGCCATTCCTTTCGGTCCTTACATACTTCTTTCATTTCATTCAGAGTAATAATCTTTTTCATGCACTCTCTCCTTTTGTTATGACTCTGAATATCCCATTCATTCGCTATTTCGGAAATTTGATCCATCCATACTTTTCTCGGTCTTCCACGGCTTCCATTCATAGTTGCAGCGTACACTCTCTTCGTCAGTCTTTCGTCATTCATTCTTTCCATGTGTCCAAACCATTTTAACAAACCCCTTTTGATTTTTACTTTTATACTTTCCCTTGCACCACATTCTTCTCTCACTGATTCATTCCTCACCCTATCTTTCCGTTTTTTTCCAATCATACTTCTTGGAAAGTCCATTTCGACCGTATGGACTTTACTTATTTCACTCTCATTCATCGTCCAAGCTTCACTTCCGTACATCAAAGTGGGCACTAGTATACCACCGTGTACCGCCAATCGAACATTTTTCGATAAGTTTTGGTTTTTGGCTATACCAGCGGTGGCACCCAGTACACACCTTCCCTTCATTATTCTTCTTTCAAATTCACCTGTCATTCTTCCATCTTTTTCAAATTTACTACCCAGATATACAAATTCCGACATTCATTCCATTTATTTTAAACTCATAATTCATATTTTCATTATCTCTTTCAAAAATCAGAACTTTCGTCTTACTTGCATTCAATTTCAGATGATTATCTTTCAAAGCTTCGTTCAGTCTAGAGAGCATTGTTTGTAGTTCCACTGCTGAGTCAGAGACAAGGACCGCATCGTCTGCACACAGTAGAACACTCACTATGCTCTCTCCTATCATTAATCCACAATCATCAAGCCTGTGTAGGTGTAGGGCTTATTTTTATATGAGATCCACATTCAGCATGTGTAAGCGCGAACTTACACGTGTCTGCTAATGAGATTGCATTTAATATGAATATTAACTTAAATGTATCTTTCTAACTTAGATTATAGATGCTACGAGTAGTGTTGTTATGAAGTTTTATTTAATTTGTATTGTTGAGCCTGATGCTATGGATTGGCTTGTGTTGTACGGGGAGGGCGGTGCGCGCGCCGCTCTTGGATCGGAGCCAGCTCTCCAAAGCCTCTGCAATACTTGTGATGAAGGAATTAATTCACATTGCTAGAAAATGGTGTCAAGCCCGCCTGCGAATCTCTAAATCGATAGAGGTTTTTTTTTGCATTTACCAAATTAAAACACGCTACGTAATTCCAATTTGCAATACAACAGAATGTCCTCCTTGACATTTTGTGTGAGAAAGCTTGTATACGTAAAATGCTATTGATGGTGACACTTCATTCCCTTAGTGCCTGATTGTCTTATGTCAATCAGAGAAGAACCTAAGTAGACAGAACACAAGGCTTGATCACACAGTCTCAATATAGGTATCGTCCCCTTAGTGTTTGTTTGTTTTATGTCCATCAGATGTAATGCTGGCGGTTAAAGCAGAGGCTTTTAAAAAGATTAAAAAAAATATATATACATATTTTATAGTTTTTAATTTTTTTTACTGTTTCATTGTTTAGGGTTTATTTGTTTTATATATTTGAATGTATTAATTGCTTGTATTCCTTGACTGATAGGTTGGTATGCGGCTGACCACCCATACTGTAAAAAATGGTTCACTTTGCCAATGTCACCCCTGTGTCAGGGAAGGTCGGCAAAAGTTGCGGGGCTTATGTTCATTTGAGGTTTGTATTTTATTTGTAAGTACACATTCAGCATTTGTAAGCGCGAAACAAGTGTTGGTTTGTGGGCATACATCTGAGAGCTTTGAATGAATATATCCTTGCAACTTAGATTATAGATTATATTATAGCACATTAGTATCAGAAGGTTGAATCGCCTTGATGATTGCCAATCTTCACTGAAAATCCACAAAAGAAAGAAAAAAATTCACCATTATAACAAAAACAATTATGATGCAACATCATTTTCCAGCCCGATGGTAGAAATAACCAATTTTAAAATTCTCGGAACACTGGATGTATGTAAAATACAATATTTGAATGTAATAAAGTCTACCTGATGAGTATGCCTGGAATCCCACATTGGTTCCAATGGAATGATGCTGGGAATTTCAATACACATATTTGTGTATGCAAATAATGTCAGAATGCGATTGGTATTATTATTACACACTCACTATGGTAATTTGTGTATCAAAATGCAACAATAATTTGATTTTGTTTACTATTTTGTATGTCAAATTTCTCACTTTTTGAGTGATTATACAAAAATTGGAAATGTGCTATTAAATATAACATGACTGAAACTCTGTCTTCATTCCACTAGGGGAGGCCAGAGCCTCTGCAGAGATGCCTCCATTTTTTCACATGAAATCGTCGAATAAAGAATAACGTCGATGTTATGGCCGAGGGGGCCAAGTGGGCTTCTTTCTAGCGTGTTTGCAATAGAACAGCGTTGGTTTGATCCTCGCTTGAGTCATTTGACTATAACTTTGACCCTGGTTCCATAGATGGGTAATTATTAATTAATAATGCATTGAAATAAACAATCATGAATTGTTAATTGATGATATAAATACCTGTTTCTGGCCAGGTAGTATAGGTTGGTGAATTGCATTCCTCTTAACAAATCTATTATAAAAAAATAACAAAAACTACATTATGTGTACCTGCATTCAAATGAAAAAAATATATATATACTCTGCGGTAATTTTCTTAAGTTATTTTTTTTTACTTTCACATCTTACTTACATAAGTTTAGTAATCAAACCGAAAATCATTACAAAAAAATTAAACAGTCTCTTTACTTTAGACGATAAGGTGTGACCAAATTCAGATTTCAAAATTATGAAATTTTGTGAAAGTACAATCATGATGTATACAAAAAAATAAAAACGAATGAACTAGAATCGATTTTGTAAAAATTGATTTCATACAACTGCAAAAACCTCTAGCGGCCCGGCCACCCATCGTGGCATAAATAAACCGTCGCTCCTCGTACCAGAATGCCAAACATCATACAATATGGATCGTTCGACGGAACGTTGAGAGAAGCCAACAATATCGTGGCATGACTACCGCTTATTGTCCTCTGACTTATTTATTTCCGAGAACCTTACTAAAGCATGTTAAATCATTTCTCAATGCTGGGCTGTAGAACTGTTTCCAATTCGAAACGAATTTCAAGAACTGGCGTGGAAATTGATTGACGATTTATAATGTGTTTTTTTTTAATATGTTGGTCAGTAAGATTTAAGATCAATTATTACATACACACAACTTTTCATTTACAATACTGCCCATCAAAGTTTTACTAGAGGTAGCAGGAACTTTTGCTAAGACGCATCCATTTATTTTTATTCTGGCAAGCAGATAACTGAATCTATTTTAAATATTATAATGTAGTCAAACTCTTTTATATGTTCAAAGTTTTTTAATCTGTAATTTAAATTGATATATTTCACATATAATCTAATAAAAAACATTCCAATTTTGGTACCTGTAAAGAGCTAAAGAAATAACTCTTTTTTTCGAATAATTGTTATGGGATCAAAGAGCCATGGAAAAGACATTTAATGTAGATTTAGCGTAGATATACAACGTATAAGGTACCCAGAGGATAATGGAATAATCCAGAGTCGCTAATGTAGTTGAGAAATCAGTTGGTTTTGAATGGATTTACGTAGGCTATGTTACCAAAATGCTCTTTTAACAGATGGATGGAAAAATTGTAGATCTGCATCTCAGAACAGTTGAAAGAAGGTTATTATTGAAGAAATCATAAACTACATATAAATTAGGTACCTAATTATTTAAAAAAAAAACAATTAATTATTTCACAATGAATAAAAGTCAAATTTGAATGAAAAGTAAGTCGTAAAAACAAAAACAAAACATGCAGAAAGCCATGAAAAGAAAATGAAGCAAAAGGGAAAAATAATGTTTCGTTAGAATCAGGCATTATGGAAATCAGATGGAAAGCCTTTTTAAACTTGTAAGCGGTTTTGCTTTCCCCGAGCTTGTTCGTTCAAACAATAACGTACCTCTCCTCACAAAAACTCTAAAAGCATTTAAAAATACATATTAATTTATACAGCGCTCGTGCAAAACAATGCCGGGTGACTACTAAGATGCAGCACAATTTGCATTGTTTACAGGACAACTAAAAACGAAGGAAAAACAAAATACCAATTGTTTTACGATTTTTTTTTATGAAAACCTTACTTCTGATGGCTTGTATATTCTCATAGCGGAAAATCCATTAAATAACGAGATTGGTAGATTTTTCATGCATTATTCCTTGACTTATAGGTTGGTATGACGCTGACCACCCATACTGTAAAAAATGGTTCACTTTGCCAATGTCACCCCTGTTTCAGGGAAGGTCGGCAAGAGTTGCAGGGCTTATGTACATTTTAGAATTGGGTTTTTATATTGTAAGTCCACATGCGGCATGTGTGAGCGCGAAATTATGCGTGTCTGCTTGTGGGAATGCATTTAATATGAATCTCAAATGATACATATCCTTGCAGCTCAGATTTAGATTTAGATAATAATACAACGTCTTACTGCATGTGGAACCTATTTATTTTCACGATTAAAGGGGTCGATCTTAGATCATCAGTTTGGAGTGAAAGCTCCTCCAAGCGTGCAGATAATTATTTTATGTAAAGGCTGACCTTAACTTGCCGGTACTTTGATTTTCGGTTTTAAAATATATAAATAAACACTGAAACTGGAAATCTTTTCTGACGCCCTGGCTTTGGACACAAACATTCTTTCAACAGAGCTTTCGACCGGACTGATTAGTTAAAATATTCATTTAGAGCTGTTAAACATTCGACAATACTGTTATTTATGTATAGGTTTTGTAGCTCGAACCGTTAAAAATAAAAGAAAACAATCACACCCCTTTATTTTTTTCTTTATCTTTATACTCGTACTCTCTCTTGTATAAAAGTTATTTATTGATTCAATATTTATGGCACAGAATGCCTTTTACACCGAGAAACACAAATACAAAACAAGCATAAAATCAATAGATAAATATGTACAAGCAAAGTGAGATTAAGTTAAGTACATATTATACAACAACAACAAAAAATACGTATAAAATTTAAACCTAGTTATATTGAAATCCTTACACATTCAAATTTGAGATTCAATCAAAGTTATGTAGTTTTTTTCATAAATATGAGCACACAAATTTCTTTCACAACCACCAACTTGTTTTCGACTGACTTTCACGACTAATACAAAATAAAAAGTCGAACAGAAAGCGTGATCGTGCGAGCTCAAAACTGATAAAACTTATATAGATTTTATGAGTTATCGAAGAAACCGTATACCGGATTGAACTTTATGGTTAACAAAATGCTCAGCTGCGGTCAGGGGTGCATGGCACTCCCCTGATATAATGAAGCGGAGGTAATCACAGTGTAAACAAACTAAAATATATATAAAACCCGGTGGGGCAGTGAGTCCATACACGCAATATCTACTACTACACAGCAACAGATGCTTTCCGGCGGCGTGCTTACGAAACTCGAGTCGACTTGAGTCAGAAGCTATAATATTGTTATGATTTTAGTTGGATTCTTTTAATCTAATCTAATCTAATCTAAGTTGCAAAATATATGTCACATTAAAGATTCACATTATATGCACTTTCACAAACAGATACGTACACGTTCGCGCTTAAACATGCCGCATGTGGTCCTACATTTTAAAAACTCGAAACTCACATGGACAAACACCCTGTAACTCTTACCGACCTTCCCTGAAACAGGGGTTAAATTGGCAAAGTGAACCATTTTCTACAGCATGCAACGTATAAATCAAACTGAAATTTATTTTTCAAGATTTATTTTACACAATGTCGGTTTACAATGCACTAATTTCTAGCTCTTGGTTTATCGACTCCACAGCTCAGTGTTTCAATCGACTCTCGTCTCTCACACAATTACGGTCCAAATATATAGCGTCTAAACGGATGCCTCTCACATATTTCGGACCCTTCATGTTGTTCACCGAGTGAAGCAACTCCGCATGAGTTGTATGAACTGGGTGGAAGGGGGTGGGAAAGTGCCTTCTATAGTGAGCCACACACTTCTGTATTTTTCCATATTATTCTAGTTACGCATACCAGCAACTACGTGCTTGGGCGCATTCATACATTAAAACTCACTGTAGAATATTTAGAAGCGGACACATACACATAAGGAAGCCACGCAATCGGGCTCACAAGTTCGTAAAAATATGTACGCAAAACAAACGCATATAAACTGCACATGTAGCGCATCGTTCCCGAAGGAGGTGCATATATGGCGCGCGGTAACACCTTATTTTTCTTCCTTTTATAGATCTGAAGGAACTGTTCGTGCAGCTACTCCTCCTGAGTTATGAACTGCTAGATATGAGTCCATCTCTTTGAAGGTTTTCATAGGGGTCTTTTTCCGTTGAGGTTCCCTTGAACGACACGTGGGATCCTATTCTTTTAACAGGTAAGGAAGCCAGCTTTACGCCGACCACTTAAGTTGAAGTGGGCGTTTCCCAGCTCCTGAGGAGGCAGGTTTTCATGTATTGTGAAGGCTCAGTAAAACTTGCCGGTATTTTATTTTGGATTTGAAATTAACACCGACTGGGTTTCGGTATGGAATGCAAGCACTCTACCAACTGAGCTATTGACCGGACTGGAATCATATTTCGTTATTAGATATTTTCTAAAATTCGGATAAATAACGCCTGAAAATGGGTATTTATAGAGACAGAAGCAAATGGGAATAGAGAAGTCTGAGAAAGAAATGGTTTGATCAAATAAGTAAGTTATGAATGTAAGGGATACACACAGTGAATTGAAAAATCAAAATCAAAATCTAAGCTGCAAAGATATGTATCATTTGAGATTCATATTAAATGCATTACCACAAGCAGACACACATAATTTCGCGCTTACACATGCCGCATGGACCTACAATATAAAAAACCCAATCTCAAATGAACATAAGCCCTGCAACTCTTGCTTAGAAAGAAT
The DNA here is from genome assembly GCA_951799405.1 of Agapetus fuscipes. Lineage (NCBI taxonomy): Eukaryota > Metazoa > Arthropoda > Insecta > Trichoptera > Glossosomatidae > Agapetus > Agapetus fuscipes. Next base: position 7,117,815 of record OX637332.1, read on the forward strand.
GAAATAATTGAAAAAAGTGATGAACATGAATGAAATGATAGATGTACGTTAGATATTAATATAAATCAGGTTTGATATACACACTTTACAAAATATTAGATTTAATGCGAACTTGTACGTGTCTCTCACTTATCTTGCATTAAATATGAATCCTAATTGTAAACATATATTTGAATTAAATATTATTCGTTAAAGATAGATAGAAAACAAGAATAATAGTCAGTTTAGATATTATACCTATTCAGTTTCATAACACGGTGCAACAGAATCGTTGTGGTTTTCGGAGCGACATGCCAATTTCGAGACCTAGCGTGCCACGGCCTTCATCAACTGGGTTTTGTAAATACGATTTCTACCTACTGCCCATTTAGCATGGGAGAACATCTGCCGTAGTAAAAGTAATACCATATTATCTCGTCGTCCATTGTACGTTTCCACTCGCCCAGAAAATAAGTAATTGCTATATTTGCAGTTGTCATGTTAACTGTTTATAACCTACCTAGATACGTAATTAATTTAACGTAAGATACTATTTAACATAATAATAGATCTGTTTTATACCAAGAATTATTTCTGAACATTGTTATTACTTGGTGTACATGTCGGTTATTTTATATGTATGCAATTCACTTGCAAATCGCTTCGTAACTGTTGTGCAATATGGTTTTATAAAATAAAATAAAATGTTAAAAAAAAAAACATTTTGTTTACGATATTATGTTTTATAGGTTTTTATTTTTATTGTTTATTAGTTTTATATACTTAAATGTAATAAATTGTTTGTATTCCTTATATATCCTTGTATAGGTTGGTATGAGGCTTACCACCCATACTGTAAAAAATAGTTCACTTTGCCAATGTCAGGGAAGGTCGGCAAGAGTTGCAGGGCTTATGTTTATTTGAGATTGGGTTTTTATATTGTAGGTCCACATGCGGCATGTGTTAGCGTGAACTTATACATGTCTGCTTGTGGGAATGCGTTTAATATGAATCTTAAATGATATATACCTTTGCAGCTTAGATTTAGATTTAGTTAAATCATTGAATGAGTAAATTATTTACAGGAGTTTTAGACGTTTTTAAGAGAAATAACTGGCAAGAGTCTGAATAATATGGACAAAATGATTGGGTTATGAATGAATCCGGTGTAAACAAGAATATGAGAATGAAAGTACAGAGGAGTGCAATGAGATGGTTCGGGCATCTAAAAAGAATGAAAGATGAACGACTGACAAAAATAATGTACAATGGGAATGTCATGGGTAAGCGTGGAAAAAAAATATTGAGAAATAAGTGAATTGATCAAATCGATGAGATTGCAAAAGAATGAAACATACAGAGTGACAAAAACAGATGAGTGTGCACGAAGAGAGTGATAAATATTGAGGAGATGAAATAAGTGTGCAAGTACAGAGCAAGTTGGAGACACATGTGTGGAGGTAACGGCCACCCCTAGTGGAATGGCGGCTGGATACAAGTACAATTTAAAAGCTTGCACAATTGGTGGTTAACACTGGAGGGTTGTTGTCTGGGAAGTGTTTCCGTAGTTCATCGGGGCTGGAGCTTCCGAACGTTTCACGTCCATGTCTGCGATGAGCTTCTTCAGCGTGACGATAATGTAATGACATTGTTATGATCATGAATATATTTGTATATATTTATTTTTAAGGTTTTGTTCTTTTTTTATATTTAAATGTAATTTATTTTTCATATTCCATGACTTATAGGTTGGTATGAGGCTGACCACCCATACTGTAAAAAATGGTTCACTTTGCCAATGTCACGCCTGTTTCAGGGAAGGTCGGTAAAAGTTGTGGGGCTTATGTTCATTTGAGGTTTGGATTTTATTTGTAAGTACGCATTCAGCATTTGTAAGCGCGAACTACACGTGTTGGTTTGTGGGCATACATCTGAGAGCTTTAAATGAATATATCCTTGCAACTTAGATTATAGATTATAAATTATAGATGATACAGTATTCGTTATCCATGGATTAAATCGTCTTTTCTTTATTAATAATTAACCCTCAATTATAAGGCAAAAATACACATGATGCTTGTTAGTGTAAGCATACCACCTAATTATAAGTATGAAAAATATGAATTCTCCCTATCGCAATAAAATATAACTTCCGCATAAAAGTTTTTTTAAAACGAATACTATTCACGCAACATTTTCAAAAAATCTCATACAATTATTTCAACAGTTATTAAACTTAATACTTTTCCAATAACAATCAAAATTTTACCAGAAGTCCACCATTTCAATAACACTAACACACATTCTGTTAACATTGAATAATCAATACGACAAATTTAAACTGACCCCTAATGTATACAAACTAAAACGCTCACTTGAGGCGCAATTTTAATCTGTATACTTTTTTTTGGTAAACTCTGAGGTTGAGTTTAAACGTAGTTTTATTTTTGTGGTAATTTTTGAAGTATAGAATGTTTGGCGGAAGTTAGGGAGCAAACCACCTGCGTCCGTCGGTGCCTTGTGGTGACATACTACCATGAGAGCAAGCCGCAGGTGGTCTCTCCGGCCATTGACAAATTTTAATTGCAAACGTTCAATAAAATCGAAAATACTACGGCGAGTAACCAATGAGTACACGTGAATTGTTTCTGTTGGTAAAGGGGCGGGTTTTTATGCCGCAGAATAAAGTACTAGTATGATTGATGCAATGTTAAACGCAATGCATTTTTTTCATGTTAGTTGTAGGTAATTTTTGTGCGATTCTTCAAAAATGAACAAAGTATCAAAAAAAAAAAATTGTTGCACAGTTGTTGTTTTCATTTTGCGTTATACATATTGAAATGCGTATGTTATATTCTTAAAGATAATAATAATAATAATAATCTAAGTTGCAAGGATATATTCATTCAAAGCTCTCAGATGTATGCCCACAAACAAACACGTGTAGTTCGCGCTTGCAAATGCTGATTGTGTACTTACAAATAAAATCCAAACCTCAAATGAACATAAGCCCTGCAACTCTTGCCGACATTCCCTGAAACAGGGGTGACATTGGCAAAGTGAACCATTTTTTACAGTATGGGTGGTCAGCCTCATACCAACCTATAAGTCAAGGAAACTATAATTCTTCAAATATGAAAAGATAATTCTTCAAATATGTAATTAAATTAAAAGGCTTAACGACAAATCCTACTTTTAATGTAAGTTTTATTTTGAACAAATAAAATACACACATATGTATTTCTTAGATTTATCTCGTGCAATTTTAACAAAATTGAATAAAAAAAATCTGGATAACAATTTTTTATTTATTCATCAAATAACCGGATTGATCTCCGAGACCACCAAACCATAAAAAACAGTGATTTAAAATAAAAAATGAAGGGTGCTTCGTAAAATAAAGCGATTTGTACGAAATAATGTTATTTATGGTTTGAGTGTTGAAACTGTGAAAATACGTTTGTAATTTGTAAGCGTTACAAAATACAACAAGGTCGCTTTCTTAATACCTACTCTGTTATTTCATAAAATAAAAAAAAGTTTTCATTTGTCTATCACCAGGTATATAAAAAAAAAAAGTATACATGATGACCGCCGATCACTGAAGACATTTATTACATATTTTTTAAAAGCTACTACGTGCTTATAAAGCCACTTAATATTTAAAAATTCAAATGGGTAAAACATAGTTTTAATTCGTTTATTTTATTTTTTTTTGTGCTCGAACATTTTCGCCTAATGAGGCATCTTCAGGAGCAGATTGGTTACAAATTTTAAAAATACATAATTTAAAAAAAAAAAAAAAAAATTAAAAAATTAATTTTCAAAACAATTTTTTTTCAAAACATAAATTTAACAGGAATATAAGATTCAAAATGTTTTATAGTTGGGTATACTGAAATTAACATTTTTATTAAATTAAAATAGAATGTGTTAGTTTAATAATAATAATAAGAATATAAGTTATTGAAAAATTGTAGAAACATAAGGAATCTGCACATTCACCAAGTCTTCATTTCTATTTTTATAGATTTCTAACGCTTCCAGAGCCATCAGTCTGCTCACTTCACACTCAGAGTGCATTACCTCTACATTGGTAATATCAAAAGTATGGACTTTATCAATGCAGTGGTCTGCCACTTGATATTCTTTCTTCTGTTTTAAAATAACACATAACTAGGGACTGGAAAAAAGTGGTGTTATTTTTTGCGAAATTCGCGTTATTTTTTTGGGAAATTCGCGTTATTTTTTATCAAAAACAGGGAAATTCGCGTTATTTTTCATGATAAACGGAGAGATTCGGTGTAATTTTTAGGGTTGATTTGATCGAAATAAAAGTTTATGTAATTGCAAAACTATAGATATTACTAATATTTACAATTTATTAAATAAACAACAATATGTACCTTCAAAAACATTGAATAAACAAAATCTGAATCAATACGAGTTACAACTTACAATAAACCATTGATAAAAAAAAATATTAATATTTGAATGACAATCCGAATACTCTGCAATATCCTTTTAAAATATTTAATTTTTGGGTTATCTAATTTTTTTGAGGGATGTTGGCTTTTATGAAAGCCTCAAGTTGTGCTCTTGGCTAATCCAGCAGCAGCTTCACTCCTTGATGTATTTTCCTTCATTGATGTCACGATTCAAGTTTGTTTGGATGTCCAGGACAGTTCTGCTTATCATTTATTTTTTTAATAAAATAGATTTGTGAATAGGAATGCAATTCACCAACCTACTCTGCCTGGCCAGAAACAGGTATTAATATCATTACTGAAAAATTCATTACGTGTATTGTTTATTTTAATTAGTTATTAATTTATAATTACCTAATTACATTTGTTGAACCAGGGTCAAATTTATTGTCAAATGACCCAGGCGGGGATCGAACCCCGCGTCTAGCGTTCTAGCGTGTTTCAACGTTGAAAGATCAGCCCACTTAGCCCCCTCGGCTATAACATCGACCATTTTTTTTGTGCTTTGCACCTTGCAAAGGGTTTTCGCAGGAATCTTTTCTTTCCCACAAAATAGTTGCGTTGCAGAAGCGACACATAACAACTTTTTCGCACAATTTCTACCAAAAGTACGAAAATTCGCGATATTTGCGTAAAACCTCAAATTTCGCGTTATTCGCGTAAAAACACGAAAATTCGCGAATAAATTCGTTTTATCGCGATCGCGAAATTTTCCAGTCCCTACACATAACTCATTAACTAACGCTTTCTAATTGTCATTTTTGTACAAATCTTCCGTTTGCAGCTACAAACATTATTTTTTAAATTTCACCTTTCAGTAAACGTTACATTCTCAGCTTAATACAGAGCCGTTCTGGTAATTACGCACGCTGGCTGGAATCCCAGATAATGTGTCCATAACATGACGAGCCCGGAATAGCGCAAGGTTGCAGAAAAAATCAAAAGGGTTTACTTTTATGTGCCAGTAGAGCTACTGGCACGATAAAACTTACGCAGGCCCGTGGCTCCGTAAAACTGAGACCTGCCCTGTTATGGCTTGTTTCGAGGCAGTGCTTGTGAACCAGGCGCGTCTGCTGCGTAGAGGCAAATAAATGAGTGGAGAATATAATCTTTTATATATTTGCCACATGTGTAACTGTAACTGTAACTCTGTCGCCATTCCGCTAAGGGTGACCAGAGCCTCTGCAGAGCTGCCTCCATTTCTTTCTATCCTTACATACCTCTTTCAATTCATTCATATTCATCGCCTTTTTTACGCCATATTTTCTTCTTATACGCTCGCTTTGTATATCCCGTTTTTTCACAATCTCCTCAATTTGATCACTCCATACTTTTCTCGGTCGTTCCTTACCTCTTTTTCCTTTCACACTACCTCTGTATGCTTACACGGAATAAAACATACCTCACACGCGGACGCGTCTTTCCTTTCAACAATCCATTTCGGACGACACACACGAATAATGTGTCTAACACTTTATGGCCTTTGTAAAGAAGTGACATTTTAATGGAAAAAATTACGCGTGTTCATTGATTTTTTATCTAAATTTTAAAGTTAAGATATTTTATAAAACTTAAAAAATGACGCTACAAAAAAATATTAAAAAAAACACGTTTTTGTTCACATTTTTTTCTTCTAATATCGTTGTTTAATATTTTGGACATATTTTTTTCTTCATAATTATAGAATAATACAATGTCTAGAGAGTCTATGAAAAATACTTTAAGGTAATGTGAACAGTTTTTGAGATAATATGGAAAAACTGAAACTAGATAATTAATTAAATGTGCGCGGCAATACTTCAGCGTGAATTGTCGCCGACCGAACAGGAAGGAGGGTAAGACGCCACGCGCGCGGGCCGCAACCTTATTCCATCTGGTTATTGCACTTAGTATATAAGTTTTCAAATTTTAAATTGTTTCTGATCCCCTCTCTACCCTCCTCTCATCAATGATTGTTATTTGAATAAAAAAAAGTTTCTCTGTGGTCCTTTGCTACCCCTAACTTAGTATAAATTGTATGGTTTGTATTGAATATCAAATGCGTTTGACACACCTGCATTGCACAATATGCACTTAGATATTCTATTTACTTATTTTGTCAAATTCATTTCATGGTATTTTAAATATGTATGCCTAAGCGACCTCTGCACGATTGCTTTTCGCTTGTTATTTTGCCAATTTTGTATGTAATGCCGTATGACTGAATCAGGGGCGTGCCTCCCATACAGGCACATGCGCCTTATAGATAGGCAATATATGGTACAAAAATATTTAAGCTTGATATTCATATTTAAAATTAAAAAAATAAGGTTGATTGGAGCCATCGTAAGCACTTCAGTCAATTTATAATGAGTTATTTTATAGGAATGGGTGAAAATATTTGTCCTGAAATGTATTTGCCTATACCCTATGCACGCGCTTGGACTGAATGAACCATTTTGTCCGGTCTTTTGGTTTCATATTAAAATTATGTAATGCTTAAAAAGTTTTATTTGCTCGTCTCGCAGTTGACCTCACAACCTTCTGTTTACGAGTTTGTATCAGTGATCGGTCAGTGTGAACAGTGAATTTTCTCGTTTAATCTTTTTTTTTCTACAAAAGGTTGACTTCGGATGGTCCACCAGAGAAGTTAGTATTACGGTAAACATGGTCTAAGTATCCTCCGTACGTGATAGTTGTTCCAAACAACCAATAAAAACTTTGGGAAGATCCACCGAAAGCCACTGCCGTGCAATGAAAATACCATGAGACTCAAGTTTGCCAGTAAGAGTGTCATTTGGTTTATACCCAGGGAAATTATTATTTGTTAATGATTAAATAAATGCTTGGTACAACTTTATCTCTACGAGTACCGTATCCCTTTGAGTTCAATAATAAAATTTGGGAGATTTTTTCGTTTAGTGTTATGGAAGGTTTTCTCCTTTTTACTACGGTAGATAAAAATTTATGTTATTTGAAGGCTTAGTAAACTTTATCGGCGCAAAAATCTGGACTTCATTCACCAACGAAATAAAGAATATATTTGAATAGAAGTTTTAGGCTTTTGCGGCCGGCAGTTAACACTGAAGAACTGCTTTCTTGGATCCATTGCCGTTTTATATCGAAGCTGAAACTTTCGTTCTATCATCACAGTTATGACGTTTCACCTACATCTGTGATTGGCCTCTTCAGTGTGATAATGATGTGAAGTCATGTTGATAAAACTTTGAAAATAAAGATAGACGAAACTTCCAGAAGCTCCAGCTCATATAGACTACGGCAACAGATCTGGGAAAGCAACTCTCCAGTGCAAATAAATCATTCGTAATGTCGACGCTATGGTCGAACGGACAACGCGATGGAAATTTCCGTTTTCGAAATCAGAGTCAGTTCGAGTCTCGTAATTCTCTATTGATGATATCTTTGACTTCTCAGATTCAAATACTGGCAAGGTTTACTCAGCCTTCACAAGAAATGAGTACCAGCCCTCTAGGGAGCTGGGAAACCCCCACTTCAACTGAAGTGGTTGACGTAAGGCCGGCCCCCTTACCTGTAAAAATAAATAGGTTCAACTCGCCACATGCGACCCCTTCGGGGATAACGCGGCAAGAAGTTCCACTATATGTGTAGCTTAGTTGCGTTGCGTTTTGCGTATCTCATGCCATTGGGTAATCATTAATCAATAAATAATTGATTTCCTTATGAAGACTGAGCCAGCCTTACAGGTATTGATACGTTTAGTGGGATCGAGCCTTAGCCCTTTAGCATGGAATGAAATCATTCTACAAATAACAACTACTAATTTTTATCTTCTTCATAATTATTTCTGGGACTCCTACAACAAAATAATAACTCACTGTTTGTTTTGAAATGATGTAGAAATAAACGAAAGGCAAGAGCCAAAATACGGAATGAAGATTTTCAAAGTAGAAAAAAATAGGTAATTGAATGGGAAAAGTTTCCAAATTAACTTGCGTTTTTAGACTACTAAATGAAATAATCGATTGGACATAATTAATGCCGCCTCGTTTCTGCTCCATGAGGTCTAGTTGTCGCACCTTCCAGACTCTGCGAGCGAGATCGAGTAAAGTGGGAAGTATTCATCAACTCAACCAAAGCGTCTACCTAAAATGTATGAAAAGTAAACCAGCGCATCTAGTGAGTGTTTAAGTTTCTTTAAATTTTTGGTGTAACGGTTGGCTTGAGTTTAAATGGGTAGTTTTGTACTTGGCATAGTGGGATTGGCTTCGTTTACCCGTCCATTCATCACGGCGCTAATGGTCGTTCATTAGAACCTCCGTGCCTTCTACGAGTGGTGGAAAGCCCGCTGGCATTGCTCCACAACGCTTGTCCGCCCCGAAAGTGGTGAAAATTTGGGATAAAAAGATGTGGGACCATTTTTTTAGTGGTATATCAACAATTGTTTTCTTTCGATGTATGTATGATGCTAAGATTTTGATGTGTTTATGGTATTCATGGATTTTTCTAATGATTCAGAAACAAATGGTTTTTTATTTGATTAATGTTACGGTTGATATACTAGGATGATTTATTTGGTGAGCGCTGTTTTTGAGTGAATCACACCTCAAAAGCCTCACATCTTAATATAGAAAGCGCCAGTTCTCAAGTAAGACCCAGTTGCTGCAAGGATTAAATTATGTTATGATCATTCCTTTTGCAAAAACGTCTCATTAATAACATACTTACGCATTTTTTACCCCCTCTTCGGATCAATTAAACTACGGTAATGAAATCTGTAGAAGAAAAAAACTCAAATAAGTAAAAAATGTGAACTTGTGTTTACTTATGTCTTTAAATATAAATAATTTTAGTACAACAAAACTCTTAGTAAATTGCTGATTTGTTAACGTGGTGTTCAATAGTATTCAATTATATATATTGAAAACCGAGTATGTTTTTTCATTAAGACACAATAATAAAATTTAGTTGGGTGTGTTCACGTTCTTTTCTCAAATAACTCATTTGATTGTTTCATTTAAGGGTCACTTGACGATTTTCCGAACAAACTTTGGCAATTCGGCACGTTTTGTTTTTTCTTTGCCTTCATCGTTTGATTTTCCACCTTCTGTAGTAAAGTAGTAAAAACGCTGGGAAAAAAAACTAATCAGAAAAGAGGTAATCTTATCTTTTGTAAGGTGCCAAGATATGTTCTACACACTGAAAAAATATTTCAATATAAATATTCAATTAGTTTATTTTTAAAAAAATATTTAAATATTTGAACATAGATATTCAAATATTTTTAAAGTAGTAAACTACATGTGTCAACAAAACTAATTCTACATAATAACTTTTAATATAAGGTCTTTACATATACTGTAAAAAATGGTTCACTTTGCCAATGTCACCCCTGCTTCAGGGAAGGTCGGCAAGAGTTGCAGGGCTTATGTTCATTTGAGATTGATATCTTAACAGCTTAGATTTAGATTTAGATTTTACATATGAAATTGGCGTTTTGTATGGGAGGAACAAAAAGTCATTTTTTTGTAAATCTAATATGATATATTTTCTTGCATTTTCTTGATATACATACAAAAAAAATTAAGAATAGAAGCTGTCTTATGTTTTTATTGTTTTAATTATATACAAAGAAAAGCATGGAAGGAGAAGACCGAGGAAGGAATGAATAGACAAAATAGGTGAGATTGCGAAACAATATAACCTCGAGAGTGGGAATAAGAGAAGAGTGTGTATGAAGAAAGTGATGAATGTTGAAGAGATGAAAGAGATATGCAAGGACAAGAAAAAATAGAGACACGTCTGCGGAGGTACTGGCCACCCCTAGTGGAATGGCGGCAGGACACAGTAAAAGTAACAGATCTTTTTATCATTAATTTTAAACCTGAAGATAGAGGTGCCTCTGCGAACGTTTGCGTACTTTATTATTACTCTCGCATTAAAATAAAGTAGTAGAATAAAACGAAGTCAAACTGACTATTATTTTTCTTATTAAAAAATATAAATAACAATTGCATTCTAAAATGTACTCCTACAACGACAGTCCTTAAAGTTGTAGACTTGTCCGTTGTCTAGTGGTAACGCTTTGGACTCGTAAATTGAAAGTTGTGGGTTCGAATTCCCGCAGAGCCCAAAAAAAAACCATTAACGAGTATATTTATAAATATAAATATCGTATATTTTCAAATATGCTCTTCGCTGGGTTAAAAAATTCATATACCTTTACCCAAGGTCCTTCAAACCTTACAGCAGTTGGGTCTTGCTTGAGTATTGGCGCTTTCTATAGCAACGACCAAGCTCGCACAAAGCTCTTGATATGTGATTCACTCAAAAAAACGCTCACCAAATAAAGGATCCTGATATTGTTAATAATCACAGATCTCTAGATTTCCCGAAATCTGGAGAGTCAAACGCGTAAGATTCCTTCCAAAAAAAAATTAATTACTCACAGTGCTAATTTTAGACATTTTGGTCGTCCGTTGAGCCCAAGCTTTGACAAACTAATGATGCCTGGGCTGGAAGTCTCATCACCACGGTCATTCTTACATACCGAATTTTGTTAATATTTTTATGAAGACTAATCAGCTGTTCACTTGCGGCCATCTTGGATTGACAGCTCTTCATACAAACGCATCATTAGTTTGACAAAGCGTGAGCTCAACGGACGACTAAAATGTCTTATAATAGCAGCGTTAGTGTATTTTTATTAATATATTTCGCATCAATTAATGTTTGCTTAATTACTCTCGCCTGTAACAGTATAGGTTGCCTCCATATAGTACGTAGATCTTGCTGGTGCAGCTATGTGGGGGAGGATGTGGTTTAGCAGACATTGCATTATTGGAAAGTGCACAGCTGTGTTATTATAGCCATCCGCCGAGCTGGCAACTAATAATTGTGAATCAATAGTTTTATTACGTAGCCAAGAAAGAATAACGTGCAACTAGCAGCTAATTTGTAATGCCGCTTGAAGAATCGAAAGAAAAACCTAATGATACGTTTGCTGATAAGAAAAAAAATAGTACATTTGTTATGTATCTATACTTTTTAACATCATTTATGTTTTACTTGCATTGTCCGGTCGATAGCTCAGTTGGTAGAGTTCTTGCATTCTACCCCGTGAGCTCGGATTCGAATCCCACCGAGAAGGGTGTCAGAAATGATTTCCTCTTTCGGTGTTTATTTCAAACCCCATATTAAAAATACCGGCAAGGTTTACTCAGGCTTCACAAGAAATGAGTACCAGGCCCCTCGGGAGCTGAGAAACTCCCACTTCAACTGCAGTGGTTGGCGTAAGGCCGGCCCCCTTACCTGTAAAAATAAATAGGTTCAACTCGCCACATGCGACCCCTTCGGGGATAACGCGGCAAGAAGTTACACTATATGTGTAGCTTAGTTGCGTTTTTTTGCGTTGCGTATAAAATCAATTAATGGATGTACTTATTTTAAATTAGAGACCAAAACGATGTATGTTACTGTACATTTTTTGATAAGATTATAATGTAAGCCAACAGAGTAAATAGAAGCAAGTCCAATGTGTTGAGACGATGCTGACATGGAAGTCTCCACGTCATCACTCTGCTGTTTGAAGGGGCTAAGTAAATATTAAGATGTGAATCTATATATATCAGAACCTGATCATTTTTCCTGCACTTCTTATTTTAACTTCATTGTTAATTGTACTTCTCTGTATTCTTTTTGCTCTCTAAATAAATTTCTGTTTATTCTCTTGAAATCACTTTTAATTTGAATAATCCATAACACATTTTTCTGTTTCATTTATTTGATAATTCCAGAACTCGTAGATGACTAAAAGCTGTAAGAAAAATATTAAATTACATGGACAGTTCAGTAACCATAGTAGTTATAAAAATTGTTTGAATAATCCTACTTACAAAGATATTTAAACATTTAAAATTCATGTTCAATGCATGCCCACACACAGGAATGTGTAAATTAGCGCTTACAAATGCTGCATGCGTACTTACAAATTAAAATTAAAAACTCAAATGAAAATCAACCCTGCAACTCTTCCAACCTTCCCTAAAACAGAGGTGGCATTGGTTAAGTGAACATTTTTTTGCAGTATGGGGGTCAGCCTCATACAAACCTAGTCAGGAACAATTGAACGCAAAGTGAGTGATATTGTTTTTTTATTTTATTTTTGTCTACGCTACGATGATGGGGAAGGTAGTACTGATATATAGGTATGGTACAAGACTCAAAAGTAGTTTTCTCCTTCAGTGAATTGATTCGGAGCGGTCCTTCATTTGGCTGGTTAGTAGTTAGCACCGGCGTCCATACAAGTTCTAGCGATTTGTCTGTAAGAGGGTCACGGAGGCCGGGGCCATATCCCAAGTACAACACAGTACCCTAAAACTCAAACACAGCTAATGTATGTAAACTTAAACGTTCACTAGAGGCACTGTCTTAATTTTAAATATTTTTTTAACTGAATTATGTTGAAAATAAGAATATGACAATGGACAGTAAGATTGCAAAACATAAAACTTATATATAATGATCTACGGTGTAGAACAGGCATGATAAGTCGTATGAAATTGCGGGTCACACGATCTATATTAGACTCAGTTGGGGACCGCAATTGACTGAAGGCCTAAAATTTCTATCAAATGAAAATCGTCATTGAGGGGAGAAAGGGGGTGGTAGAAACACATTCGACTTTTAAACTTACCGTAAAATTGAAAATATAAGATTAATATTACGTTTTTCAAAGTTTTGGCGATTTATGTGTTGGCGGATTACGTGCTTAAAATCCCTGGCTTAAAAAATAGAACGAATACAATAAGAATCAAAGTAAAATTAAAAACATAAGAAATTATAACATTGAAAAATTGCATACGAAATAAACGCGTACGAAAAGCCTGTGAAATAGAGGCCAAAATGAGATGGAGCAGATCATGTAGGCAATTTATAAGAGGTCATGTCACCTTAAGGAAGGACTGGCAAGTATTGCAACTAATCAGATGTCAATAGGTCAACGCCCAGCTTCAACATCTCTCAAAAACTGAAAATATTATGGGGCATCTTTATCTTTGAATACACGAACCGATGTCAATGTCAAATAATCTATAATATAATCGATAATCTAAGTTGCAAGGATATTTTCATTTTAAGCTCTCAAATGTATGCCCACAAACAATCACGTGTAGTTTGCGCTTACAAATTACCGACCTTCCCTGACACAGGGGTGACATTGGCAAAGTGAACCAATTGTTACAGTATGGGTGGTCAGCCTCATACCAACCTATAAGTCAAGGTAATCTTCGCAACTAAGCTACACACATATAGTGTAACTTCTTGCCTGCGTTTCCCCGAAGCGGTCGCATGTGGCGCTTCGGGACCTATTTATTTTTACAGGTAAGGGGGCCGATCTCACACCAACCACTTTCAGTTAAAGTGGGGGGTAGTCACAGTTGAAAATCTCTTCTTAATAAAAAGGAAGAAGATTTTCGATTTAACGTTATGGTTTCGTTTTCACGTGAAGTTTAGCACTTGGGGGCAAGGCGTGCCTGAAGCACCCAGCGATAATACGTCCCGAACAAACAACCAGGTATACAATGCCTTACAGACAGCGCAGGATCCAGAGTAGAACACTTAATCGCGCAGGGTCTGATGAGAAGAACATTCATTAATCACAATTTTATAATCTTTTTGTGCTGACATCAGAATGCCGCGACCTTTCAATAGTATCCTTTTAGTGTATCCCAATCGTGATTTAACTGGGGCTATTTTTAATTAAACTGCGATTTATTTATTGTTCAAGATTTATGTTTCACAATATCGGTTTCACAGGATTGGTCACTTTTTCTGGCTCTGCCTATATCGACTTTGCGGCTCAATTTTTCAAGCGTCCTTCTGGCCCTCCGCACCATTGCGGCTCATCTGGAGGTTTCTCACATATTCTAGATTATTCCACATATATCAATATTGGATTTTTAAACACTTCCAAATTATTCGATAGGCACCATCGTGTTTAGGCGCACGGATCTAGATACATGAAACACAAACTTATAGTTCGTAACAATACAATAGATAGCCGTGGCAAGTAGACAAATAATGGCTCGATTTGGCCATATTACCCATCACCTATGTACTTTCTGTGAAGGTTGTTAAACAGATACCACATACCTATTTCAATTTCTTTGTAAGTCCTACAATGAACCATAGTGTGAAAACAATAGCAGATACGCAAACAAAATATCTGTTAAGAAAGTCAGAAATGCTGCTTACTGATCCTTCATATATAATTGCATGTGTATACTTGCCCCCTAGCTCTTGTGTTGAGCTCTACAGTGGCTTTGCAGCTGAGGTTGAAGCTATGAGGAATAAGTTCCCTCATTCAAAATTCTTGATTGTAGGTGATTTTAACTTGCCTAACATATCATGGAATGAAGCTGATCCCTTGTTACCTAAATGCCATACTTCGAACTTCTCACTGGCGGAAACTACCATATTAAATCTTTGTAACTTTTTAAACTTTTTTCAAATTAATTTCACATTAAATGCTCGTAATCGTATTTTGGATCTAGTTTTTTGCAGTGATAATGCTGCTAAATCTATAGAATCATCTGATATCCTTGTTCCCATCGATACATACCATCCACCTCTTTCCATTTCTCTTCCATCTAATGTCCAACATAAAAACCAAAATACCACTTATATTGTAGACTTTTCTAAAGCTGATTTTGTTCATATGAATATATTTTTTCAGAGTGTTGACTTTTCTTTTGTAAATAATGATGATATTGAAGTTGTAGTAAATAATCTGTACTCTATTCTATCCGAAGCGATCACTAAATTTGTACCTACTTTTAAGCTTAGTCCTTATTCTTGGAAATATCCCAAATGGTTTAATCATGACTTAATTGATCTCATAAAGGATAAGAAAGTGGCTCATCTGAAATATAAAATCTCTAATTCTTCTTCGGATTATCTAGATTTTAAGAAATTACGTAATGATTGCAAAATTCTGTCCAAAAATTGTTATTTAAATTACATTTCCAACACTGAGCGCTCTATTGTCCATAATGTGAAAAAATTCTGGTCATATGCTAACTCTCTGAGAAAGGGCGATCTCGGTATACCACATAATGTTTTTTATGATGATGTGTCATCCGATGATGTTCAAGAAATTCCTAACCTTTTTGCATCTTTCTTTAAAAGCGTTTATGATATTCGTCCTGACTGTAATACGTTTGAATTCTCTTCACATATTGATTTACAACTGTCTAATTTGTCATTTAGTGTAGTTGATGTCATCACAGAAATTGAATCAATGAAACCACTGACTAATCCTGGCCCTGATAATGTCCCAGCGGTAATGTTGAAAAACTGTGTACATAGCTTGTCTCAACCTCTGTGTGCGGTATTTAATTTGTCCATCACGTCTGGATGTTTTCCCGCCCTTTGGAAGCAATCGTATCTTTCTCCAATATACAAGTCTGGTGATAGGAGTAACGTCAAAAACTATCGACCAATAAGTAAATTGTCCGCCATTCCGAAGCTACTTGAAAAGCTTGTACTTACTAAAATCCGGTATGTTGCAACCAGATCAATTTCAGTCCATCAACATGGTTTTTTACCAAACCGATCAACTACTTCTAATTTAATGGTATTTGAGAATTTCCTTTCTAATGCTTTGTCTAGCCGAAAACAAGTTGACGTAATATACACTGATTTTTCAAAAGCGTTTGATCGGGTATCACACACTATCCTTCTTAGTAAGCTACGCGGTATGGGGGTGTCTGGTAGTTTTCTGTCTTGGCTCCGAAACTACCTTATTGATAGATCTTTGATTGTCAGAATAGATAATAATAGCTCACACTCCTTCTCACCAACTAGTGGTGTCCCCCAGGGTTCCCATCTGGGCCCGCTACTTTTTCTCCTATTTATTGATGATATTACAAAGCAATTTCCTGACACAAATGTTCTCCTGTTTGCTGACGATATAAAAATTTTTAAAGCCATTGATAATGTGGCTGACTGTAATAGTCTCCAACTATCTTTGAATAATCTAGCAACCTGGTGTAATAAAAATGAATTGCCATTAAATGTCTCGAAGTGTTTAGTAATGAATTTCTTCAGAATAAAAAATCCCATTATATATGACTATACACTTTTTTCAAACAGTCTTCGGGTGGTAACGGAAGTCACCGACTTGGGGGTTGTGTTTGACTGTGGATTATCTTTTAATTTACACATTGCTTCCATTTGTGCCAGGGCCATGAGAATGCTTGGTTTCATAAACCGCATCACCAAGGACTTTCAGGATACTGCCGCAATCAAAATTCTTTATACCACATTGGTTCGCAGTGTCTTGGAATATTGCTCGCCTGTTTGGTCCCCCCTCTACATGGTGCACGTAGACAATATAGAAAAGGTTCACTTAAAATTTTTGAAAATAGTTAATTTTAAACTCAAAATTCCCCTGTCACACTTCGACCCACTCTATTTAAATTCGATTCTAAATCTAAACTATTTGTCAGACAGACGTAAATTTATTGATTTAATCACCCTCTTCAAAATAAAACATGCTCTAATTGATTGTCCTGCACTACTAAGTGAGTTAAATTTTTTTACTCCACGTTCAGGGACTAGACAATTAGTTTCTTACCGCCCTGCATTTACAAGCACTAACGCACAAAGCAATAGTTGTATGCATCGCTTACAGCGCATTGGTAATGATTATGCCTCACTTGACTTGGTTCTGCATAATAATAATTACCATACCTATAACCAAGGTTTGAAAAAAATGTTTTTGGGACATCCATAATATATAATAAATTATATTGTTTTAGATTGTTATTATATGAACGATGTCTGCCTGGTGAATTTCTTTATTAGTGATATTTCAATGGTATCTGAAGTTTTTATTTTTAATTTTTTGCTATTTTTTAATTTTTATTGTTTGTATATAGCTTACAGTTTAAGGTTTTTTAGTATTTTTATAGTTTTCTTATTTTTGAGTTTATATAGAGTTATACTTTTATTTTCTTACTGTATTTTTGTTTATTTGTAAAAGACAAAAACTGTTTTTGATTTAATTATATACTTATTTTGTTAAAGGCTTACGCCGTAAATAAATAAATAAATAAATAAAATCAAAAATTTTCGAGCAATTGCTGGACGACATGGACAGAAGAAGGAACACATAATTCTGAAAAATGTAAAACACTGACGTAGTTGTTCGGTGGAGAAGGAAGAGAAGCCGCTTCTGGTAAGACCACGTGTGAAGAATAGACGCAGACCGGACAGTATGCGTTGCTGAATATGAACTGCCAATTGGTCAGTGTAGGAAACACCAGGCAGACAGTTTAAGAGGTCGTAGAGGTCACAGGAGAGGACATTGGACACAACAGATCACCTAACATGAAAAGACGATACACAAGGTTCTTTTGGTTAGCAACATTATAATAATTATAAGTACGACTACATTTTCTTAGCACCTTTTCGAGACTTAGAAGCCACTCGAAAAGCCCTTTGTAAGGTACGTGGTGTAGAGATGTGATTCTCAAGTTTTTCCCTGAAAAGTGCCTCTGTCAGCAGTTTTATGAAATCCATCAAGCGGTTACTAAGAGCTACGTATGAATCACACGAGATATTTTTTAAGCTTTGCTAGAGATTTGGCTACCTTTTTGGCGATGATTTGAATTATTCAACTTTTGTTAACGATTACAAAAAGGGAGACTGGTTAACAAATAATTTAATTACGATCGTTTCACCACTTTACCAATTTAATTAATCCATTTACATCCCATTTCTTCTGTTTTTCCTTAGCTTCTACATTTTTCTTGTATGTACCTATTATTTTATTCTTAGAGAATGAGACAAAAGAAACAATATATGCGTTTTCAATTGCTGATCCGGGTCTATCTGTTTCTCAATCCACCCTTGTTTGGGCTCGCCTACATATTGGGGCGCCTGTGTGTGTGTAGGGGAGACCGGGGTTGGAAGTCACATATTTTTTCTTTTGCATTTTTAGTACCTATTTTCATAATTTATTAATGACATCTATATATCAATGGATAGTCCTATTATTCTTATTTCAATATAAACGAAGAAATAGTATCTAATAGTATCTTTCGAGGAAATATAACTGTGTTTGTGAAAAATGAGAAGTGTGACTTTTAGCCCCGTGTCGGGGATGGTTGTCACACCGTCTGGGGTAAGAAGTCACATATCGATTTAAGGGCAGAATATGAGAAGAAACACTTTTTTTAAATCAAATGAGTATTTTTATCAATGAATAATGTTATACATAACAAATTATACCCAAGAAATGAATGTTTTATTTACTTATAATAAGAAAGACATTTAAAAAATCGCTACAACGAATAACTTGTACTTATGGCACAAACTTAGAGTTCTGGTAATGAAAATAACTTAATCTGGAGATTACACACGTGATGTCTAAATAATTAATAATAAAGAGTTAAAACAGTGTTTGAATAACTAAAGATAAAATGAATTTTCACAGTTTTAATGCACCAACCATCCAAAAGTATTATTTATCTAGAGAAATTATATTTATTTATTCTAAAAAAAATAGTCTGAATATTCCGAATCACAATTTTGGCAAATGTAATATGCTGTCCCAGGTGTGCATGCTTTGTGAGCTCACGACTTGCAATCCTGGCACTGAACCCAGACTGCCCTAGACTTGCTAGCAGAGTAGGGAGACAAACAGACCTAGCAAAACTCTTCATCGTCATCGTCATTATCAATTGTTTTCTTCTTAACTTTCTTTCCTTTAGAAACCTTTATATTTTCCTCTTTTTCACTGAATACTCGTTTCGATTCTTTCTTCTTTTTTGCTTCTTGTTCCTTTTTTCATCTTCTAGTTCTTTTTTTTGTTCATCGGTATAAATCTGTCGATTCCTTTGATAGCCTATTTTTGTAGATGGTGTTAATGCGACCGTGTTGCTTATCTCTTCTGGTGTGAATTTATTACAATACCTTGTCATAATGCGATAATTTTTTTCAAAATCCTTGGCGACAGACCTGATAAGACTTGCCATGGCTTTTCACTTCTCTTGCAGTAGGCAACATCAATGCTGGTGAAACAAGCCCTCGATTTGACTTTTTTTTGTGATTTCTGGGCATTTTTATGATGAACTCTAAAAAAAAAAAAGCTTTAAAAGTAACGCAATCCCAAAAAGCAAAAAAAAACCGGCAACATACAAGCACGGTGTTGGTTGTCACATGAGACTACCAGCCCCCGTCAACCTGAGACAACCTGCCCCAAATCACTTTGTCAAAAATAACGTCTCAAAATAAGTTGAAAACAATATTTATTTAAAAAAGTAATATTAGGATACCATGAAACACATATTGAACATCATAAATACACCAAAAGATATATTATTAGGCAATAATTAAGTATACTTACAAGACTCCCACAATTGCACAAAAAAAATACTTTCACTGTATGAAAAAAACAAACGCACATATCTCCGTTATGATATCTCAGGGCAGACTGAGATGAAGTAGAGAGGTGGGGGTTACCCTCACGATGCTTTGACGCCGACCAATGGGTTCATTCTTTCGTTTAGTTTTCTGTAATGGTCACTGTGACAACCAACCCGTGAGACAACCATACCCGGTCTCCCCTACACACCGGACGGAGTGATAAGTCTGCCAGAGCATTTCTAGTGACTTGAGACGGCTCCGTAAATTAATTCAGAGCCACAAATCAAAACTTGCAGGTGAGATTTCAACGAACGTGCGCGCCTCGCTCGGATTAAACTATTCGGATAATTATATTTCGGCTCTATGGGAAGACATGCCCTTATCGATCCGCTTCCACACATCCTCCTATCTATAATCTATAATCTAAGTTGCAAGGATATATTCATTCAAAGCTCTCAGATGTATGCCCACAAACAAACACGTGTAGTTCGCGCTTACAAATGCTGATTGTGTACTTACAAATAAAATCCAAACCTCAAATAAACATAAGCCCTGCAACTCTTGCCGACATTCCCTGAAACAGGGGTGACATTGGCAAAGTGAACCATTTTTTACAGTATGGGTGGTCAACCTCATACCAACCTATAACTCAAGGAAATATAATCTATATAATAGTCTTTAAAGTTGCAAAGATAAATCACATTTAAGATTCATATTAAATGCATTCCCCTAAGCTGACACGTATAAGTTCGCGCTTAGACAAGTATTGAAAAGTATTGCATTTGATACGGAAACTCCATTCAATATTGAAATTTAAAAGATAATAAAAGTAAATAAAATTAAAAAATTCTTTCTTGTAATTCACATGAGTTTTATTCGCATCAATTTTGAGAGAAGCATTACATCTCATCTTCAGAGGTAAATAAAGATCAAATAACTATCAGACAAAAATCAAAATTAAGTGTGAGTTCTCCTATGAAGTCAAAAATTTAGTTGCATGTACGTAAATCAGCTGATGTACATCATTTTTCCTGTTAAAATTCCTACATATTATAACCCACTTCTGAGAAATATTTATCCGAGGTCCTTACCAGAATTAAGCAATCAAAGTTGATGTGGAAATCAAATATTGATTGAAAGTTGATACAACAGGCCCCAAAGATACAAAATTATAATAATAAACTTTCACAAAGTTACTGCTGAAAATCTAGAGTATATAATAAGTCGGTGTTATGGCCGCGGGGATCAAGTCGGATTATTTAGAACCGGATAACGATGGTTCGAATCTCGCGACGATAACTTCGACCCCGATTCAACAACCACTGTTGCATGCACCCAAGCTTCTGCTTTCGCATGAAGACAGCTGGCCAGGCAAAATAGGTTGGTGGATTGCATTTTTTTCCTTAAATCTATTTAAAATAAAAAACCTCATCCATATCAGAATTAACTAATCAAAGTTGATGTGTCAATAAAATATTGATTGATAGTTGATTGATTAAAATATAAAATTACGTATCAAAAATTGAATTTACCGAAGGGGGGTGGGAAAAAGTTATTTTTATTTTTATTTGTTAGAATGAACTTTCACAAAGTTACTGCTGAAAATCTAGAGTAGGTATATAATAATACCACTATTTCAATTAAACTCCCAAATTGATATTTTTCTTCATCTCTTTGCATTGCGCTCACGAAAGAAGGCAAATAATAAAAAAGCACTACCCCCATCGTTTCGCATTATATTCTTTTGAGAGTGTTGGCTGCGCTGTCTTGTTTAAATAACCCGCAGCGAGGCGATAAAAAGTTTTTTTACAAGAAAACTATGAACTATCTGGCTCCTTCCTAGTTGTCTGAAAAACGCAACAAACGAGCAACTTTTCTAGTTGCACACCGCAGCCCGTGTAGTCTACTAGACTAGAACGAACCAGCTATATAATGTCATACTACGTACAAGGCATTCTATATTATATTGTAACGAACTATAAATTGGTATGCGGCTGACCACCCATGCTGTAAAAATGGTTCACTTTGCCAATGTCTTTTTTTCTTCTTTCCTCTTATTTTTATTTTTATTTCTGTTATTAATTTGATTTACTTTTTACTTCATCTATAATCTAATCTATAATCTAAGTTGCAAGGATATATTCATTTAAAGCTCTCAGATGTATGCTCACAAACCAACAAGTGTAGTTCGCGCTTACAAATGCTGAATGTGTACTTACAAATAAAATCCAAACCGCAAATGAACATAAGCCCCACAACTTTTACCGACCTTTCCTGAAACAGGGGTGACATTGGCAAAGTGAACCATTTTTTACAGTATGGGTGGTCAGCCTCATACCAACCTATAAGTCAAGGAATATGAATAATAAATTACATTTAAATATAAAAAAGAACAAAACCTTACAAAGAAATCTATACAAAAAAAGTCAAAAATTTCCTATGCAAAAAATGAAGCAAATGAATACACCAACATTAGAAATCAACATTGCAGATTGGTCGCCACTTCTTCCTGTCCTTGCATACTTCTTTCATTTCATCCAGAGTCATAACCTTTTTCATACAAGTCCTCCTTTTATTTTGACTCTGGATATCCCATTCATTCGCTATTTCAGAGATTTGAACCTTCCATACTTTTCTCGGTCTTCCTCTACCACGACATCCATCTATTCTAGCAACATATACTTTCTTCGTCAATCTTTCATCACTCATTCTCTCCAAATGCCCGAACCATCTTAACATACTTCTTTTAATCTTCACTTTCACACTTTCCCTTACACCACATTCTTCTCTTACAAAATCATTCCTCACCCTCTATCGGTTTCTTTTATTTTTTATTTTTTGTCAGCTATTTTAATTTTTTTACATATCTGTGGGAATTCTTTAGGATTAAGGCACTCTACTGTTTGTTACTCTACTTTGTTATTGTGTCTGTATCTGTTTTTTCTCTTTAAAATAAATAAATAAATGTCATCCCTCTTTCAGGAAAGGACGGGAAGAGTGGCAGGGTGTACATATGTCCATTTGAGATTTGGTTTTTATGTTGTAGGTTCACATGAGGCATGTGCAAGCGCGAACTTGTACGTGTCTGGTTGTGAGAATGCATGTAATGTGAATCTCCAATGTTAAATATCTTTGCAACTTAGATTAGATTAGATAAGAGCTATGCATTCAAAGTACCTACGTGCGCTTGTACAGGTACAATAGTCCAATAGTAAGGGTAGAACTGTCCAGTATGATTCATGATGGTAGTGGTAAGGTACATAGAACGGCGGTCTAATTTGAATGAATGATCTGGAATATGCAAGAAAAATCTCTTTTGAACCTATATAAAGAGACTGTAACGGTTTGGAGAGGAGATAAGTTGCTCCAAGTATTTTGCCGTGAAGACCAATAAGCATAGACTATTAACTGTTTTAAATTGTGAACCAAAACGTGTAAAATAAATTCTGTTAAAATGAATAATTACAGTATCATTAATTGAGGAGGCATTCACTTTGTAACCTTTCATTTAAAAAAAGTAGAAAATAAAAATAAAAAACAAAAAACAACTTGTATTAGGTTACGGGGCGAGTAAAATTCAATAATGTACGACCGGTTTCGGAAACAATGTTTCCTTAGTCAGGTACAAAATATTACTAATTAATATTTTGTGCCTGACAATGGAAACATTGTTTCCGAAACCGGTAACCTAATACAAGCCTATGGAAACCTAATACAAGTTGTTTTTTTTATTTTTAATATATATATAATTTAATATATATTTAATATATTTTAATATATATTTTTAATATTTTTTAAATAATTGCAGTTGAATTAAACGAGAACCCCAGTAAAACCAATACAATATAAATCTATGTTTCAAAGACACATGAAAATTTAAAACTCATTATATTAAATGCATGCCCACAAACAGACACATGTAAGTGATCGCTTACAAATGCTGCACGTGTACTTACAAATTCAAATCCAAACCTCAAATGGACATAAACCCTTCAATTTTTTCCGACCTTCCTGAAACAGGGGTGATTAGAAATGAGCTACGAAATGGGGGAGCTCTTTCTGAAACCCTCGGTGAGATTCGAACCCGAGCTCTTAGCATGAAATGCAAGCACTCTACCAACTGAACTTTCGTCCAGACTATGAAACATATAGCTTAGCTGGTTAATGTAGAGTGTCAATTCTTTCGTAGAGGATTGTGATATAAAGATTTGAAGTATTCGCCCCAGGCACAAAAATCACGAATATTTTAGTGGAAAATCTTATAAATTTAAATATTAGAAATTAAAGCTTACATAAATCAGCAATAGTTATAGCTATTTTTTTGTTGATGAATGAGTTTTTGTTGAATGAGTAACATTGGTTTATTCTATCTAACTCAGCGGGTTGTTTCCATTTGTACTTTTTCCGCGTATCTTGCTATTTTTATATTATATGAAAGCTTCAGGACATAGGTACTACCTTCCAAGGCTCTGTGTCCCTAGAAAGTGAAATATATCAGCTTGTGAAAGAAAGAGTGCTGCCATTTTAGTCAATCATTTCAGAGTATATAAAAATATGGAATTAAAATTCTGCATTTTCAAATGAAAAAATATAAAAATCTTGCACGGAATAATTGAATAAACGTGAAGTATGGATGAATTGATATATTTTTTTGAAGCGTCTGTTTATTATATATACCACCTTTAATGTAAAAAAAATGTTCACTTTGCCAATGTTACTCCTATTTCAATGATGGTCGGCGAGAGTTGCAGAGCTTATGTTCATTTCGAGGGTATACAACCAAAACGCACTAAGTCATTATTAAATAAACAAAAACTGAATTATTTACAACCAGAATGCATAATGCTTTTTGGCTGAAATAATAAATTTAAATATGACTTAGATTTTTTATTATGTCCTTTATTTTTTTGATAGCACTTAGTGTCTTTTGGCAGTAGAAAATCAGAAAAAATAAGTACAATTGGGTAAATAAGTCAAAATTGACAAATTTGACTTAGTGCGTTTTGGTTGTATACCCTCGATTTGAGATTTGGGTTTCTATATTGTAAGTTAAAATGCGGCATATGTAAGTGTGAACTTATAAGTATCTGCTTGTGGCCATGCATTTTATATGATTCTAAATATGGCTAAGATTACAGGCTATAATCTTAGATTATAGATTATAATTTGCTTACTTTAGCTACGTAACTTAACGTCCTTTACTAAGAATTTGTTCCGTGGTCGACTCTGAATAACACTTATAGAATACGTACATAGGTTTTAGTCGTATCAAGTGTATGGACCTCAATACTTGTACACATCTAGCGAAGTAGCTCAAAGGCTAGTGCACACTTAGGACATTCTCGACGATCGCGAGTGTTGGGCGCTTTTACGACTCTGTCACCTTTTGCAGCGCCACATTTACACGTCACGAGGATTGCGACATGCCTTATGGCATTACAACGCATGCCAGAATAGCACTACAGGCAAAAAATAGTAAAGAAACGTCCAAAGCTGTGATAACTTATAAATAACATAACATTGTTTATAAGTATATGATTTAAAAGGCGATGTAGGTAAATGAATCAAAAGAGGTATTAAAGTATTGAAGAAAATGGAGGCGGTGACAGGATAGATCAGCAAAGTGACAAAACAATACATGACATAACGTCGCATGGCTTGACATCATAAGACAAAACAAGACCGGTCCGTAGTCCAGGTGGTAACACTTCGGACTCGTAACTGGAAGGTCGTGGGTTCGAATCCCGGCGGATCACAAAAAATATACCATTTATATTTTCAAATTTGCTCTTCGCTGGGATGAAAAATTCATAAACCTTTCCCCAAGACTGGCCATCAAAAGGTCCATCCAGCCTTACAACAACTGGGTCTTGCTTGAGAATTGGCGCTTTTTACAGTGACGACCAAGCTCGCAGATGGCTCTTGAGGTGTGATATACACAAAAACAGCGCTCACCAAATAAATCAGCCTAATTTAATTTTAATTACAAGACAGAGAGTCACATGACATAACACAAGAATGACATTGCATCACATGAAAAAACATAACCATGATAAAACAACACAGAAAATACATCACAATTACCAAACAATACAAGGACAAAATATCGCATGACAGAACCTCATATATCTAAAACAGAACATACCGTAAACGACACATGAACAAACATACAAATTAAACTTATTTTTTAGTGCAATGTACCTACGGACTCTTTTTGTTTTGATTTAAATGAGAAATATTTATTTCACAAATTTTGATTCCTTTTCGAGTTAGCAGTAGAGCAGCGCGATCTTTGAAATAAGGGAATATGCAATAAAATTTCATCACAGTTTCATCAACATTACGTATCCATGGGGCGAAACGTCCGGAATCATTAGATACTATTATGAACGTGTGAGTTCATGGGGACATGAGCCTGAACACGTGGCTTTTTGTGTGTGTGTCTGCCTCTACTAGCATAATCTACTATAAGTTCATGTATACCTGTTACTAGCTTGCTGGTGTGCGTAACGTCTCTGGAATAGGGTCGAACAATCATACTCGAATACGCAAGAATTGTCTCTGCCGTACATTTATATACAAGCAAAGATTCTGCTGGAGGACAGGTGACTTTCAACATTGTGCCGCCAAATTCTTATAAGCTTGAGCGAGAAGAATGAAAGTACTGGGTAACCAATATTGTGCAAAATAAATCTTTTTTAACAAATAAATTGCAATTTTATTAAAAAGAACACTAAGGAAAATCATAACAATACAGTAGTCTACGGCAACAGTACCCTTAGTACGAGTTGCAAGACTGGAGAAAAGTAAAGTTAACGGAAAATATTAAAGAATGATTTCTCTCAAAATCTGCCGTTTTTTATTCTTACACTTATGGTCTTAGCAAAAGAGTTACAGTGATGAAGCAAATCAAGTTCAAACAAACAAAAACGGCAGATTTTGGGGGAAATCACTCTTTAATAATTGCCGTAAATTTTACATTACTCAAGTTTTGCAACTCGTACTAAGGGGGAGTAATTTCATAAAAATACTCTGTTCTGTCAATCCCCGTTTTTTGTAGTCCTTAAACTTCTATTCGTTTTTGTTGAGCTAAAACTTGAAGCTTTACACTCGCGATACATAATTCTTCTTGCATTAGCCGTGTCGTAAAATCAATGTGATGATGTGGACGCTGAGCGAGCTTCAACTCGTTGTGTTTCTTGTCGGATAAAGTTGCCGGCAAAGAAAGTGCAGCATCCCGCAGAGTGCGCGACTGCCGACTGTCTTTATACGGCTTGTTTTGTATGTGCCCGCAGTCTGTACTTACATACTTTGGTCCGAGTGCTTTTAAAAATCTTTTTGCATTGCGATCGGTTCTTCTGCAGCTCTGTGAAAATAAACACGAAACGAGGTGGGCCATAAAGGGATTGGGAATTTAAACACAAACGGGGCTATTCTTAAATATTTAAGTCGTCGGTTGAACCCACGCTTTGACAAACTAATGATGCATTTGTATAAAGAGCTATCAATCCAATATGGCCGCAAGTGAACAGCTGATTTGTTTTCATATAAATATTACAAAACTCGGTGGGTAAGAATGACCGTGGTGATTAAACTTCCAGACCGGCCACCATTTTTTTGTCATAGCGTGGGCTCAACTGACGACTAAAATGTCTAAGAATAACACCGAAAGAAAATAGTTTTACTGAAGGCTGAATTTTTTTTTTTTTAATCTTGTACGCAATTTTTTCCGGTCCATGCTTCTTTCTTGTCCTGTCGTACTTCTTTCATTTCATCCAGAGTCATAATAAAAGGAAAGCTTGTATGAAAAAGTGTATGACTCTGGATGAAATGAAAGAAGTATGCATGGACCGAAAAAAATGGCGGTTGGTCTGTAATGCTGGCGTTAAGGGCTGAGGCTTTGAAAAAATATTTTTCACTTTTTTATAGAATATGTTTTGTAGGTTTTCATTTTTACTGTTTAAGTGTTTAGTATTTGTTTGTTTTATACACTTACCCCTGTATTCACGATCAAAACTGGCACTAACTTAAGGGCAAACTAGCGCTTAGATTGGGAAAATTCATTTCAAGAACAATACTTAAGGCGTGTTATAAAGCTAAATCTGCCGTTTTTGTTTCTTACACTTTATGGTCTTAGCAAAATAGTTACAGTAATGAAAAAAATCAAGCATGTTTATTTTTTTTTGTATCTTAATTATAAAGCTTAAACAAAATATATAACTTAAGAATTGCCACCACAAAAAAATATTTAAAAAAAACGCGTTTTTTTTACATTTTTAGCTTTTTTTTCGTGTGTGCTGTATTTTGGATTTTTTTTTGCTTTTTACTTACAGAACTATACATTGTTTAGGTTCGATACTTAACATTTTTTCAATAATGTCAATAGTTTTTGAGTAAATATGGAAAAACTGAAACTACTAAATGAATTAAATTTTAATTAAATCAAAGAACACAGTTTTTCCATATTTACTCAAAAACTATTGACATTATTGAAAAAATGTTAAGTATTGAACCTAAACAATGTATAGTTCTGTAAGTAAAAAGCAAAAAAAAAAATCCAAAATACAGCACACACGAAAAAAAAGCTAAAAATGTAAAATAAACGCGTTTTTTTAAATATTTTTTTGTGGTGCCAATTCTTAAGTTCTATATTTTGTTTAAGCTTTATAATTAAGATACAAAAAAAAATAAACATGCTTGATTTTTTTCATTACTGTAACTATTTTGCTAAGACCATAAAGTGTAAGAAACAAAAATGGCAGAAACAAAACGCTCCAGAATGTCGACCCTTGAGTTAGTGTAGCGCTTCAGTTGGGCACTTATATCAGTTTTGATCGTGAATACGGGGGTTAAATGTAATTAATTGTTTGTATGCCTTGACTTTTAGGTTGGTATGAGGCTGACCACCCATACTGTAAAAAATGGTTCAATTTGCCAATGTCACCCCTGTTTCAGTGAAGGTCGGCAAGAGTTGCAGGGCTTATGTTCAATTGAGATTCGGTTTTTAAAATTGTAGGTCCACATGCGGCACGCGTTGCAAATTAAAAATAAAAACCCCGTTCATTACAATTTTTCATCTTTCATCATTTTAATTTTTAATTTAATCGAAATTTCTTGAAAATGTTTGAAAATGACCAAAATTCAATTTTAAATACAAAAAAATGCCAATATTTCCTCTATTCAGAGTAAACACGTTAATTTTAAGTTTCCAGATACCACAGTCAATTTAAATTTCAAATAGAAAATTATCCGTAAAACTAAAAACGGTTTTGCTTTGTTGTTCTATAAAATTATTTATTTCGCCAAAATAATTTTAATGGAGGCTTTGGGCGTTGCTTAGAATACAGTGTGCGAGAGTTGTTAATGCGCGCCTTTGTCAAACTATTAAAAACTGTAATTTAATATTATTCGTTTGCTGAGCGTACATTTTGAGTGAACGCGGGTTCCCAGGGAAAGCAACGCAAAACATGCGTTAATTTACTAGTACCTGCATCACACGGTGGGCAAGAGAACTCTGCCAATCTATACCTAATCCAAGTTGCAAAGATGTATCAACATTCAAGATTCATGATATTTTGTATTGTTTGTGTATTAACACTGTGAAAATTTATATTCAATAATTTATTAAGTTTAAAGGATTTAAATCAAACACTGTTTTATATTTTCACTTTTACAATTATTTTATTCTTTAATTTTACTAACGTTTTCGATCGTCAGGTATCAGGTTACACACTTGACGATGATCTAAGATCGAAAACGTCAGTAAAATTGAAGAATAAATAATTGTAAAAGTGAAAATATATAACAGTGTTTGATTTAAATGCTTAAACTAAATAAATTATTCAAGATTCATATGAAATGTAAGTTTTATGCTTACACGTCATGACGCATGTAAATTTACAACATATAATCTCAAATGAACATTAGTCCTGCAACTCTGGCTACCTTCCCTGAAAAGGGGGTGACATTGGCAAAGCACACATTTTTTACAGTATGAGTGGTCAGCCCCATGACAATTTCATATGTAAAAGCTATGTTATGTACATAAGCTACACAAATAGGACAATTTTTTGCGGTGTTGTGATGGAAGGGGTTGCATATGAAATGTGGAAAACACTTAGTTTTACAGGTTAAGGTGGTAAGTATTACGCCAACCGCTTCAGATGTCGTAGCGGTTTCACAGCTTCAAAGGAGGTTATTTCTCATTTATTGTGAAGGTGGATTAAACTTTCTCAGTATTCCATTTCTAAACAAGAAATTATTTCTGATACCTTCGGTAGGGACCAAACTCTAGTTCCCGACATGAAATGTAAGAAAAGTAATTTAATTAGATTTTTCTATTTTAGTTGGTATGTGGCTGACAACTAAACAAAATATTTCACTTACTTTGATTAATACGAAACTCCTAAAAAAAGTGAAGATGTTTCGGATGCCTGATAATGGTCTATCTAATATCATTTAAGATTTATATTAAATGCATTCCCACAAGCAGACATGTATAATTTCGCGCTAACACATGCCGCATGTGGACCTACAATATAAAAACCCAATCTCAAATGAACATAAGCCCTGCAACTCTTGCCGTCCTTCCCTGAAATAGGGGTGACATTTGCAAAGCGAACCATTTTTTACAGTATGGGTGAAAAAATATTTTAATTATAACTGTTTGTAAAATTAATTATGAATTTTCACAGTCTGAATACAAAAACCTTTAAATATTCAAACCGTTGTATTTTATTTATCAATTGTGTAAGAATTAATTGATTGAGGCATCTATTTATTTATTTGTAACACAAATATCGGGTACACGGTGTATCAGAGGTACCGGTCTCACCAATTAGCAGCCCCTCTGTCGGTTCCATCCCTCCCCTTCACTCGTCACCCCCTTTCCCTTGTTTACTTCTTTGTAATTAATTAGTCAAAACAAGGAGGTTTGCTAGGTGGTATTGTTGGAATTATTTTCGCCAGCGATTGCTGAATATTTCGCGATGTGAATAATTCTACGCCACACGGGCGTACTACACTACGGCCGTCAATAAACTACCACACTCTGTGATGAAAATATCAAACACATATTTCCTTTGTAATGTGCCTAATACTTTATATGTTGCTATAGTGTTGTGATACTTTATTGAAAGCGACTTCGTGAAGCGTGTAGAGGAAATAGAAAGCGTAGTTGTTTACACCTGAAACTAATGTGAAAACTAATTATTTTGTGTTGCCTGTAACTGTAACTGTAACTCTGTCGCGATTCCACTAGGGGTGGCCAGAACCTCTGCAAAGCTTCCTACATTTCTTTCTATCCTTACATACAACCTCTTTCAATGCATTCATATCCATCACCTTTTTCATGCGTTTTCTTCTTTTGCGCTCGCTTTGTATATCCCATGATTTTGCAATCTCCTCAATCTGATCACTCCATACATTTCTAGGTCGTCCCTTACCTCTTTTTCCTTTCACACTACCTCAGTATACATACTTTGTCAGTCTATCATCATTCATTCTTTCCACATGCCCAAACCATCTCATCACATTCTTTTGTACCTTAAAACTTTCACATCCTCTTTTAAATTATATTCTTTCTTTACCCATTCATTCCTAACTCTGCCCCTCCTGTATATCTAAAATATATTTAATTAAATGAATTTGCTAGTAACTTGAAAAAAATAAGAAAATTCACTCTGGTTGACCTTCCCTAAAACAGGGGTGACATCGGCAAAGTGAACCATTATTTACAGCATGGGGTAAGACAACCTTTTAATTCAGAAACCCACTTTTTAGTCAAGGTTCATTGCAAGATAGGAAACAAAATTATCGCAAGTTCTTTTTAATACACACTTACAAGTACGTGAGAACAACAATTTAGATTTTATATTTCAATATTCCGCCTCCTGAAACGAGAAAACTGAAACGGAGGTCTCGACAACTGGCGTAACGAAAATGTGTATTAATTTGTATAACAGCTGTATCAAGCATAGTAACCTTTTAGTATAATTCGTGTTCGGTCCTCCCCGCGCCCGCCCAAACGAAGTTAAAACGATACACATCCCATTCAATTAGGGCGCAATGTCTTGTATTCCGTGTTTCATTTTAATTCCATTTAAGGAAAAATATATTTCTTTCCTCCGCCAGCTCACCATGGTCTATGTGTTAGTTTAATATAATGGCGAGTATAAAATAATGTGACTACACTTTCATATCTCTTTGCGACCTAACTAAGAAAAAGTAGCTACGATATCAAAAATGTTTTTTTTTTTTCATTTAAGAGTTAAAAAAATGTTTTTTTTAAATTTTAAACAGGAATATCTTTTGTCACCCCCGATTCAGGAAAGCGCGGCTAGATTTGCAAGGTTTATGTTTATTTGAGAACGAGGATTGGAAAAAGTGAACCGATTTTTACTGTACGGGTGGACAGTCTCAATCCGAGCTTTCAGCCAAGGAACAAATCTAAATCTAAATCTAAGTTGTAAAGATATGTTATTTAAGATTCATACTAAACGCATTCCCACAAGCAGACATGTATAAGTTCGCGCTAACACATGCCGCATGTGGACCTACAAAATAAAAACCCAATCTCAAATGAACGCAAGCCTTGCAACTCTTGCCGACTTTCCCTGAAACAGATGTGACATTGGTAAAGTGAACCATTTTTTACAGTATGGGTGGTCAGCCTTATACCAACCTATAAGTTAAGGAGTTACAGTAAGTACAGTGCCAATGAAAGCTTACTAAAAATGTGAATTGACTAGTTTAAAACCAAAGACGGCAATTAAGGATTTAAGAATAATATAAATACGTGAAAATGACTTTTTTTTTTTTTTTTCTTACATTTATTTTCTTTTCTAAATAAAATCTTGATTGCAGGCTTTGATTCTAAACAACTTAATTTTAAGCCCGAAATGTTATATCTCAAAACGATACACAGTTAATAAAAAAAAAACAAGAAACATTTTTCTATGAGTGCATTTTCGTTTACAAGTTTGTTTCACAACTACCACAGTATCTCACCGACAACGGCGAAAAAACGAGCTCGCCTTTTTTTTTCAAATTTTTAAACGGTTATTCTAATTTCAAAATTATCTCTGTTTTTCTCCCGCCTGTTCTTTTCGCGCTCTTTTCCTCGCGCCCTCGCCCCCCCTTTGCCAATTACGCGCACAGACGCAAACAGGCTATGAAACATAATTTAGCAATTCTTTTGAATTGAAACACTTTCGTCTGGGTCGATGATGCATCTAATAAAGTCTTACTTTTCCCCAGCGAGGCGAGCCACCGCTGCACACTTGTAAAAAGAAAATGAGAAATTTAAAAGAACAAACACCCGTACTGTGTGTGAACATGTTCCTGACTGACTGAACTCTCGGTTTGGGTTTCAAACGAAGCTATGGAGTTGTATAATATAAATATAATCTATAATAATATATAATATAATAATAAATAATATAATAATATAATCTAAGTTGCAAGGATATATTCATTTAAAGCTCTCAGATGTAAGCCCACAAACCAACAAGTGTAGTTCGCGCTTACAAATGCTGAATGTGTACTTACAAATAAAATCCAAACCTCAAATGAACATAAGCCCCACAACTTTTGCCGACCTTCCCTGAAACAGGGGTAACATTGGCAAAGTGAACCATTTTTTACAGTATGGGTGGTCAGCCTCATACCAACCTATAAGTCAAGGAATATGAATAAAAAATAACATTTAAATATATAAAAGAACAAAACCTTACAAAGAAATCTATACAAAAAAAGTCAGAAATTTCCTATGCAAAAAATGTAGCAAATTAATACACCAACATTAGAAATCACCATTGCAGATGACCACAGAGATGTGACAAAAAAAAACATGAAAAATTGCGACGCATGCCGGTCGGGCTGGTATGATACAAACCTGCACGGCTTTTAAAGAGAATGTATGAATGTAGATGACAGTTAAGTGAGAGCATTGTTGTTATGCTAGAATCTACAAACTGATTTAAACTAAACTTGGCGTTTAAGGCTGAGGCTTAATATGCTTAGTAGCTTTTTAATTTTTTATTGTTTAATTGTTTAGTATTTTTTTTTTTTTGTACTCAAATGTAGTTAATTGCTTGTATTCCTCTACTTATAGGTTGGTATGAGGCTGACCACCCATACTGTAAAAATGGTTCAATTTGCCAATGTCACCCATGTTTCAGGGAAGGTCGGCAAGAGTTCCAGGGCTTATGTCCATTTGAGAATTGGGTTTTTTGTACTGTAGGTCTACATGCGGCATGTGTGAGCGCAAAATTATGCGTGTCTGCTTGTGGGAATGCATTTAATAAGAATCTCAAATGAAACATATCCTTGCAGCTTAGATTCAGATTTAGATTTTATTTAGATTTGGTTGAAATATAAATGTGACGTTGTACAAGATGGTGGGGCTACTTCCGATTTTCACCACGTTCAGTTTTAGCCCTCAAGATATTTTAAATTAATTTTAGGCTTGTACGATGTACCTGTGGCTTCAAATACTAGGTATGTTTTTTAAAGTCTAGACCATTTTTATCTTTTGCCTTTTGCTAATGTTTCATTGTAAATCTAGGTGTAATTTTTCTAGGGCTTTGTGAACGTCTATAAAAGAAAAAAGGATACACCACTTTCGATCCTGGAACATTGTTTATTTGATTGACGTGGATCCCAGTTTCCAGAATTGTAAAGGTTTTTTATCATTTTTACAGTTGCTATGACAACCTGTGACATAGAGCCGCCTGGGAAAATACGGGATGCCACGACTATGTTGTATTCAGCTTTAGTTTCGCTGAACAATGATTTGCGAATTATTTATGGTTTTGTTTTGGCCGCAACGTAACTTTGTACGTCCGTTTTGTAGTTCAAAATTCCGTCAATGAATGAAACTATAACGAGAAATTTTACACACAAAATACTAGTGCAGTTTGTTATTAATTTAAAATTTTGATTTCAAATAAAAGTATCGCACTTAAATTTGATTTGTTTGAAAGATGATTTTTGAAATTATTTTTAGATTGGTTCTTGCATTTACATACTTTGGTTGATACATCAAAATATCAAGAAACAATAATATTCTCGTTCATATTTTATTTATGCTACCGTAAACCCATTTTTATATAAAATAAATTTGATAATATTCTGATGGGCTTATTTCTTGTGAAGGCTCAGTAAACATAACCGGCATTTTGATTTTGGGTTTGAAGTAAACATCTATTCGAAAAATTATTTCGGATACCCTCAGAGGGGATTGAATCCTATCCTTCTGGTGTTGTACACAAGTGCTTTACCAACTGAACTGTTGAATATGCAAAACCAACCTCTTTCAGATTTATATGGGGCGGTCCGTAGTCCAGTGGCAACACTTCACACTCGTAAATGGAAGGTTGTGGATTCGCATCCCGGCGAAGAACAAAAATATATCATTTATATCTCCAAATGCGCTCTTCGTTGGATTGAAAAATGCATAAACCTTTACCAAAGACCGGTCACTGAAGGGTCCATCCAACCTTACAACAACTGGGTCTTGCTTGAGAATTGGCGCTTTCTACAGCGAGGACCAAGCTCGCAGAGGGCTCTTGATGATGATGAGTTTATGATTTTTTTATAGCGCCGTTTCGTGATGTAGTCACTCCAAGGGCGCTTTGCTTGTGCAAATGATGCCAAAAATATGGTTGTCTTCAGTGCTTTCCAGAACTTTCCATGGTCCTCTAGCCCTTTCACATAATATGGCAGGTGGTTCCAGGCCAGATAACCAGCAACTGCAAATGCACGCTCTCCAAACATTGTGTTAACTCTTCATATCGGTTCTTCAATCTTTGATTTGGTTCCAGTTTCAGCCGAGCGCAGTGTTAGTCTTGAGGTGTGATACACACAAAAACAGCGCTCACCAAAAAAATAACCCTGATATTATTATTATATTTTGGTTTCGGTTTTGATTGTGCAACGTTTAGTTTTGTATGCATCACTAGCTTGTATGCATGTATGGAGTATAGAGTGTACATACTTTCACGAGGGTGTGAGTGGATTTTCTCTTTTATGTAACAAGCAACACTCTGGTAATACTTCTCTCTTCGCCTTGCAGAGATTTCTTCTGAAAGGAAAATTTACAAAATCGCTGCCACTCTGTGTAAACTTTTCGTCAACTTAAAACAGAACCTGCGTCGCGCAGATAGTTTCCTTTGTCCTCGTAGACGTGTACGAGTACGTCTCACGATGCAAGAAGATAAACTAGAATTTAATAATGACCTTTGAATGTGTAAATCAAAAATATTTTAAATGAAATACAAGCGAAACGTCGTTTTTGAATATTTTTTAGTAATATTTTACGCAACTGGATTTGTAAACATAGCATATACAAGAAAGATTCTATCACAAGCTTCAAAGATAAAGTATAAAAATAATATCTATAGAATCATTGAAGAAATATGAGTGTTCAATTTTAAGTTATCTAAAATTAAATAACTTAAAATAGAACAAGTTGTCACTTTTAATTCTGGTTTATCAAATTTTATTGAAAAAAACGTTCTTTAGATTATAATCAGTGCGGTATTTAATCTATAATTTATAAGCTTATCTGAAAAGATATGTTACATTTACATTACATAAGTTCACGTTTTAACATGCCGCATGAGAAAAGTATGGAGTGATCAGATTGTGGAGATTGTGAAAGAATGGGATATACAAAGTGAGCGTAAAAGAAGAAAATGCATGAAAAAGGTGATGGATATGAAAGAATTGAAAGAGGTATGTCAGGATAGGAAAAAATGGAGGCAACTCTGCAGGGGCTCTGGCCACCCCTAGCGGAATGGCGACAGAGTTACAGTACAGTTACAGTTACAGTACAGATGTGAACTTACAATGTGAAACCCAATCTCAAATGAACATATGCCCTGCAACTCTTGCCGACCTTCCCTGAAACAGGGGTGACATTGGCAAAGTGAACCAAAAAAGTGAAAAAAAAATGTTGTTAGCCTCATATCAACTAATAAGTCAAGGAATAGTTGATAATTTCAAAATGGTCAGAATTTTGTTTAATACTAGATTTATTTTTTCTTGTCTCACTGTGATTCATTCTGTTTCTATGTCATAGTAGTCACTATCATAGTGACTAATACTTTTGAAATGAAGATTTGAGTTGTTGTACAAAAAATGTATTTTATTTTCACTATAAAAAAATCTCATCAATCGTCTTTAGGGTTAATAATAACTAATAATCAATAAATAAAGATGGTATGTAATTTTGATCGGTTTTCATGGATATTTACTGTCAATTTATAATGCATTACAGTGGAATGCGTTTGAATACCTTTTGGAAAACTGTTGATGTTACATCCATATTCAACTGTGAGAAGGCAGAATGGTCGCATTATCATACGAAGTAAGATCTGGCCTTTCTTTAAGGCTGTATTCTATCTAGCAAATAGAAAGCAAAAAACTTTTTTCTTCATAATAATAAAAAAATAGTTGTATAAATCATGGATTTGTAAGGACACTCCATGGTATAAATCGTATAAAAACGTTTTACATTTTTAGATGGAAAATGAGGTTTTTAATCTCAAAAAAAACTTTATTTTTTAATTGGTAGGTTGTGAAAATTTAACAATCTAATGAAAGTATTTCCATTATGGAGAAATAAGATATACAGAAAGAATGCAATGTGTAATTAATGTAATACGAAGAATTTACAATATCATTTTAATGTATGTAACTACATGTCTACTAAAACAAATAACATATTGTTTAAGAACCTTCTATTTCAAGTTTTAGAAGCGGGTTAGAAATTTCATTTATTCGCAACGGCAAGAGAATGGCGATCTTCAAAAATAAATTCCAAGCATATGGTTTTTCCTTAGAATGATGATAAAGACACGAAATGGTCGGCCATCAAGGAAGAAATGCGGATATCTCTATCAAAGAGATTACAATGGTAAAAACATGTATAAATTGATAATATAAGATCTAAATTGCACAGATATATATTAGCATTTATGATTCATATTAATTGCATGCCCACAAGCAAACATAGGCAAGTACACGCTGAGAAATGCCTACTTACAAATTACAATCCAAATCTCAAATGACCATGAATCTTTCAACTTTATTTGACCTTCCCTGCAACAGGGGTGACATGGAAAATTGAATCATTTTACTTTGTACTTAGTTATCGATGGATTTAAATCAAAAAAATATTTTTCTGGCCAGATTAAAACGGGTTAACGAGTTGCATTTTTTTTTTCAGGAATTAATGAAAAAAATGACGTTGCATGAATGGAGCCTGGGCCTTACATTCGGCAGGTGTGTGTCGGCTTCTAGAGCGCTCCCGGACCGGCCATATATCTGGGAAACTTGTAGAGGAGACCCGAGGGGGAATTTATGTCGTCGTTACTGTCAGATGGCGTTCCTCCCTCCCTCTCTCTCCCGCTGAAGCTGCCTCTCAGCGTCCCGCTCGCACCCGCTGATCCCCACGGCTTACCGACACCCGCTTAAAGACGCCTGGAAGATCCTCATCATCATAATACGCTTTATTAGCGTGACGTCACACAAAGTTTTTATACCAACGCACCCAGTGCCGACACAGTACGCTAAAACTTGACCACAGCGTTTCATCAAAAAATATATTAAAATAAAAGCAGCGTCTCTACTGAGCGTTTCAGTTTCAATAAATATTTCTTTGTAAAATTTCTTAGTTGAAGCCTAGACTTGAAGTTGATTAATGTAATCTCTCAGTATAAAAATATTCGTAACCATTACCAACAAAGTACGCTCAAACTTGGCCATAGCATTTCATGAAAAAAAAATACTACAATAAAAGCAGCGTCTCTACTGGGCGTTTAAGTTTCAATTTATGTTTTTTGTAAAATTCTTATTTTGAACCTAGATTTGAAGTTGATTACTGTAATCTCTCAGTAGATTTTTTTTGGGTAGTAACTGAAACGGTGTCTCTGGTGTTCGTTTTGGCTTACAAATCGAATTTGGTAGAACGCTATGGTTGAATGTTAACGTAATATTGTATACTGGGTGTTACTGCTTACTGTATCTTATTTTTTATTATTGAGTTAAAAGAATGGTGGATTATGTGATAATTTTTTACTTCAGGCGTCTGCTTACAACGAGAACAAACGTAGAACGTTTCTTATTCATGCCTTTGCAGTTGTAGTCAAAACTATGAGAACTGAGCAGTTTTACGACTAATTTATTTGTCTACCTGCATGTTTATCTATAATAATAATCTATAATCTAAGTTGCAAGGATATATTCATTCAAAGCTCTCAGATGTATGCCCACAAACAAACACGTGTAGTTCGCGCTTACAAATGCTGATTGTGTACTTACAAATGAAATCCAAACCTCAAATGAACATAAGCCCTGTGCCGACATTCCCTGAAACAGGGGTTACATGTTAATGGAATGATTTATCCCTTTCCAATTAAATCCGGCCTTAGATTAAATACTGTTGTGTTATTGTGGATCAAAAGTCTTTCAATTAATAATACTGGCCTTCTTTTGCAGTTATTTATTTCACACTTAAGATTTATTTCACAATTTATAATTTATGTTACAATATTCACAATAATGGTATGTATTTATTTCACAGTTGGCCTTCCCTAACTATGTGTTTGGTTATTCACCAGCCAACAGATAAATGTCAACTCCCCTCACTGGCAAGCAATAAGCGTCTTATATACCCTTTATAACAGTATTCTCTAGAAACTATTTTTGCCAGAGAGCTCCAGAATTAAGGAAAGATTCGAGTAGGTACATAGTAATTATTATTTCTAGACGCTTCGAGTACTTATTTTAACTATTCCTACCCACACAAACTTATGAGTCTGATACTTAACACTACCATAACATTTACATAACAATACCAACATACTCTCTGCCGCCATTCCGCTAGGAGTGGCCAGAGTCTATGTGCAAATATGCCTCTATTTTTTCAATCCTTGCATAACTCTTTCAGATCATTCATATCCATCTTCTTTTGCATACATTACCTTCTCTTACATTTGATTTGTTTACTTACATTTCCTCTTTTTTCTTTCACATTTCCTCTGTAAGTCTTTCATTATTAATTTTTTCTACATGTCCAAATCATCTCATCACCTTCTTTTACACCTTTACTTTCATGTCTTCTTTCAACTCGCATTAATTGTTTATTACCCATTCATTCTTGACTTTATATCTTAGAGTTTTTCCACATCACATCACAATAATCGTCAATTCCTCTCACTGTTTTAAAATAATGACAATACAACACTATGCGGCTAAAACCCTGCTATCTAATCTTATCTAATCTGAGTGGCAAAGATACTGTTACGTTTCTTCCGAGGGTCCTTTTAATTAAAACACAAGTTCAACACAAGTTAGCCATACAGTTTATTTACACAGACTTTCTTACAATAGATTTATTTTAACAGACTTATTTTAACAGATTTATTTTAACACACTTATTTATTTCGTAGAGATTACAGTTATTTTACACCATATTGGTCACCCTAGTAACTAGATATTCCTCTGTGTGAGTGCTTTGAAATACTACTCGCTCCAGCCGATTGTCACCCTTCTTATAGCGGAACCTAGGGATCATTCCAGCAGGCCCTAGAAAGCTCCACCACCACACTTGTATAGACGATTCTGGACATATTTATTTCTTGAAGAGTCCATTTCCTACCTACATACACACTTTACAACTACAATCGTTTGGGCCAGAACATTCTCTCAAAACACACGTACACCAATAAGCATCTACCAGTGTATTTCGTTACAATACATTGACATTAAAAGCTCATTTCATATGCATGCCCACAAACAGATACGTGTAAGTTAGCGCTTAGTAATGCTGTATGTGTACTTACAAATTAAAACCAAATCTCGAGTGAACATAAACCCTGCAACTTTTACCCACCTTCTTTGAAACAAAGGGGACATTGGCAAAGTGAATATTTTTTTACAGTATGGGTGGTCAGCCTCATACCAACATATAAGTCAAGGAATACAAATAATAAATAACAACAAGACGTAAATTGCCATCTCACCACACCAGCATCTTTGCGGCACTCCACAAGTGTCATAAAAAAATATCTAAAAATATAAATCAACCAGCAAATTAGAAAACATCTCGCTTATAATGCTGATAGTTTAGTGTGTTAGAAGAATTGATGAATATGGGGTAAGCTTTAAATCCCAGTAATGATAGATGGCGTGCTCTGCTGTGAAGCATCTCCTGTTTTTATTTATTCCAATATGGTTTCACTTGTCTTGAAAATGAGATAAAGACATCGATATATAAGAACCAGATGCGCTAAGAAAGCAATCCTTCAAAAATTAGGAATGCGCTAACCCGCACTCACCATACAATAATCCAAATTCAGTCTATCGATTACCTTCCAACTGTCAACAGGTGTGTTACCTAATTGGAAAAAAACCAACACACCGAAATGAAAAACTGAATATTTTCTAAACGTGCTAACAGAAGATTTTTTTTTCTAATAGAATGTGGAATAGTTCATCAAATTTAGCTTTCATTTGTCAAAATATTTTGCTCGCGAAAGTGACAGCCATTTCTAGAACTAGTGATGTTCAAGTATGTAGGTAGGTACTGCTTATTCAATTACGTATGAAACTTCTATGCTCGCGGTAATGATATTATACTTGTGAAAATCATCCCATCACAATGAGGAATTTATCAGATTTGAGATTTTAAATTATGATTACGGTCGTTTGACATTTTAAAGACTGAGGACACACGTCTCCTGAAGACGTCGGATATGACTCCGACGAAACGTACAGAAAATTGTTCTTCTCTTTTGCACGGTCAGTAAAATCCGTTTTTTCAATTATCAGATTTGTTTTTACAATAATTATAACACTACATTAAAAAATATTTATGGCTAGGTCGATAACGAAACGTCGAGTATAATATAAGTTCTTTTATAACGGTTTGTCTATATACGATAAATAAATTTTAGCTGTTTAGGTATAATTATTGGAAATATGTCAAACGACCGTAATTCCAACCTAAACCTAACAATTATCAGATATTTTCGTACTTTCAATAATATTAGTAACAAATACCGTTGCCGTGGTTTTTATGGGTTTCTTTGGTGATATCTACATAGATTGAAGACGGAGTAGAGACACGTTGCCTTCATAGAAAATGACGAAAACATTTCATATGTCGTGAGCGAGACAGCACTATACACAATTTATGGTGTTAAAGACCGTGCATCATGTCGATTGGAACTAAATCGCATTCAAAGCTATTCCATTGAATTACTACTTCCATGGATAAAGCTGCAAGTGAGGTGCATTATTTAATATGATATTTTCCAGTGAAATGCTGTCAGCCCTGGTATTTAATATCTCAACAACAGAGAGTTTCACAGTGCAGTAATATATACATGCACACCAACAGTCCTTCACCTGCAGTTTCTCCAGCTCGCGGCCCTGACACGAACTTGGACGTACTTCAAGTGCCTTATAACTTTACAATGCAAGTAAATAAAGAACTTAACGGATTTACTTTTATTACTATATAATCTAAGTTGCAAGGATATAGTACATTTAATATTCACATTAAATGCATTCCCATAAGCAGACACGTATAAGTTCGCGCTTATACATGCAGCAGCAGCAGCAAGCGCGATCTTACATGTCGCTCCCCCAGTTCTTGTTTACCGTATAGGTACGCCAATCTTGTCAATTACGACTTTTTCATGCAGTTGTCTTAAGAATCAAATTCTACACAATCTGAGCTAAGAAAAACCGTAAAACTCGATAATGTGAGAGTTCTTTTAATTTTTTTTCAATAAATTTCTTGTTTCCATAAGACACATTGGTCCAGTACACATGCAAATATTACCAATGTAAAATTTTCTCAATGGCGTATACGGTAAACAAGAACTAAGGCAGCGATGTGTTTTGTTTTGTCGGCATGCATTTAATATGAATTTTAAATGTTAATATCTCTTTGCGACTGATATTATAGGTTAAATATACGCATTTTTGTAAAAAGTTAAACTTCTAGGTTGTAACAAGTAAAAAATATAGAAAAGTATTTTAGTTTTTGGAACATTCTATAATATTTTCATAGTATAAAATTTGTGCGGGTTTTTTCTGGTCTTCAGAGTGTGTACAAGTATTTCAGATTATGAGACTTTTTGATATATTTTTCAATTATGTAGTTTCGTCTTCCTTACAAGGTGAATAATGATTTCATGTACTAGGACGTGCAACAGCGTTAT
The DNA here is from genome assembly GCA_951799405.1 of Agapetus fuscipes. Classification (NCBI taxonomy): domain Eukaryota; kingdom Metazoa; phylum Arthropoda; class Insecta; order Trichoptera; family Glossosomatidae; genus Agapetus; species Agapetus fuscipes. Next base: position 7,160,908 of record OX637332.1, read on the forward strand.
GCAAGAGCGGTGGAAAAATACTACCAAGAAATTAGTCTTGTGAAATCAAAGACGGTAATCTATGATTTAATAATAAAAAATAAAAAAATGTATGAAATTAATCCGAAACGGATTTTTTGTGGTTTCATATAAATATCTCACTTAAAAGAAACAAGATAGATGCTTTTGATTTGATATAACTTGAATCTACTCCTTGCAACAACTAAAAAAAGACAAGAAGTGTTTTTTTGTTGTTGTTGATAATGAACAAAAAATATCGGACTTGTTGAATATTAATATTTCATTTCATTGATTAATTATTTTTCCTGGCATATAAATGATCATTGGGAATAGACCGATCTTGAAAGAGTTAATCTATAATAATAATAATCTATAATCTAAGTTGCAAGGATATATTCATTTAAAGCTCTCAGATGTATGCCCACAAACCAACAAGTGTAGTTCGCGCTTACAAATGCTGAATGTGAACTTACAAATAAAATCCAAACCTCAAATGAACATAAGCCCCACAACTTTTGCCGACCTTCCCTGAAACAGGGAATGTCTCTTTCATTTCGTGAATTCTTTTAATTAACCATTTTTATGGCGTTAATCTTTCATTATTTGGACAAAAACAGGGCTGCAAAGGTTTTGATCCGATTTTATGACCACTGGAGTACTTAGAAGAAGCAAAAGTAGATAAAAAAGTGGTAAAGAGGTACGCAAAATAAGACTATTTTGCCACCCTTAAAGCTCTCATGATTTTGAAATTCATTGTACAGGTAGGTACTGAAAATGAAATTAATTATTTGGTCTTGCAATTGCTTCTATGCAGTGCACGTTCTTGTCCACTAAACTACGATCGGCATCTAAAAACTAATTGTCAAAAAAAAAACGATTGGCCCTCGGAGGAGAATAAGACTTATTTTTTTGTTTAATTTTCTATTTCCAGCAGTGGTAGGTATTAAGTTGCTTCCAGCTCCACTTGGCGCCAGTGCGGGCTCGCGCTGATTAATGGGGCTTGCGTTTTTGAGACGGCGGGGGGCGGTGGGTGGAGGGATGAAACGGGGTGAGAGGGGTGATGAAAAGGGGGGGGGGGTGAGAAGGAGCGGTGAGAAAGAGCGGGGAGAAGGAGCTGTGGGATAGTTTTTTTGAGAACGACCTGTTAGAAGGTCTTGAAGGTAGATTTTGGTGAAAAGGAGTGGTGAGAAGGAATAGTTGGAAAGTTTTGGTGAAAAGAAATGGTGAGAACTTGCGGTAAGAAATGTTGCTGAGAGGGAAGTGTGAGAAAAGGCGGTGAAGTGAAGTGGTGAGAAGGTTTGCGTGAGAAAGTGCGGCGAAAATATTTTATTGAGAAGCACCGGTAATAAAAGGTGGGGAGAAGGAGAGGGGAGAAAGGACGGGGAGAAGGAGCAGTGAGAGGGTTTTGGTGAGAAATGACAATAAAAGAATAGGTTTTGGTAAGAAGACCTGATGATAATGGGACAGAGAAAATGGGCGGTGAGAAATGGTGGTGAGGAGTAGATGTGACGGAATACTGTAAAAATAAGTAGGAAAAAAAAGAACGTCAATATGAGGTGATGAGAAAACTTTGTGCGAATAGGCGGTAAAAAAGAGTGGTGAGAATGAGTGTTGAAAGTGGTTGTAAAATTGTTGATAAATGAAGGTAAACAATGTATGATGAGAAACGTTGGGGAAGAAAGGGCTATGACGAGAAAAAAGTAAAAGCAAGGAAAAGGTCGATTAGCTGAGGTGGTTGTAAGAATGCATGGTGAGAAAAAAAGTAAAAGCAAAGGTGAAAAAGCGCTTTTAGAAGGGACGGTGAGAAAAAAGAATGGCGTGAAATTAAGACAGCAGGGAGTCGTGACAGAGAGATCAGTGGTAAGAGGGAGTGGTGAGTTGAGGCTGTAACAAGGTTGTGTTTAGAATAGTGGGGAGAAGAGGTAGAAGTAGTGAAGGAATGAAGTGGTCAGAATGATAAGAAATGACAATAGGTATTGAGAAGGGACGGTTAGAAGGGCAACAAGAAAATAAGACAGGAGGGAGTGGTGAGAAAGTGAGGGATGGTGAGATGAGGCTGTGACAAGGTTGTGTTAAGAAGAGGTTGTGAGTAAGGGGGCGGTAAGGGGCGGTGAGAAGGAAGTGGTGAGAAGGAGGCAGCAGCCCATTAGCCCCCATTTCCGGGCGGGCGCTGCGGCAAGGCGGCAGCTAGGGAGGCAGGGGGGAGAAATGACCAGCCCGCGAGTTATTGCCAGGCCCGCGGCTCGAAACGCATTGGTCACATCTCATTAAGCTGCGCACAAAATTACACATTAAATTACGTGAGGAGTTATTAAAAATGCTATAAAACTAATGAGAATGGATGCTTCAATATTACTTCTATCTCATCAAAATAATTAAATATTTTTAGTAAGTACTGTTTTTTGGTAAAAAATAATAAGAAAGACCGAGAAAAGTAGCCATGTGAGAACATAACTAACTTTTTTAGGAGCTAGATCCAATTTTAACATTTTAAACTAAAATTAACATAATAAATGACTGAAGTGTTTTCTTTATTTTGTTTATGGAATTTCGTCAGTTCTGTTTAAACGTTAGACACCACTGAACAATTATATAGATTTATTTTGGATTGTACACATGCAGTATTTGAAAGCTCGAGCTTTCTCATGTCTGTCTGTGGGCATGCTCTTAATATAAATCTTTATTGTTAACACATATTTGTAATATACTCGTAGATAATATATGTAAAAAGTTGGATGACAACATGATGACAACACAGACTGATTCGGTTGGACATTTTTGATTTTGAGTGCGGTTCAAATCTTCTCGACAATTTTCATATGAATTATTTTTACAGCCCTCTGCGCTTTCTGGCTCCCAACCTACATAGTACAAAATAGATCATGTTGGTAGTATATGAGTTTGATATGCCAGTTTTAGACAGATACTGTAACTTTGTCACCATTCCGCTAGGGTTGGCCAGAGCCTCTGCAGAGCTGCATCCATTTCTTCATATCCTTACACACCTCTTTCAATTCATTCATAATCCATAATATTTTCATACAATTTCTTCTTTTATATTTACTTTCATTTTGCTTGATAATTAATCTTTAATCTAAGTCGCAAAGATATATTACATTTAAGATTCATATTAAATGCATTCCCATAAGCAGACTCGTATCGGTTCGCGCTTACACAAGCCGCAAGTGGACATACAATATGTATACAAACACAAATCTCAAGTCAAAATAAGCACTGAAACAGCTCTTGCCAACCTTCCCTGAAACAGGGGTCACCATTTTGATAAACCGAACGCAAAGCAAACCATTTTGATAAATCCGAAAAAAAAGGACAAAGATTTTTCCCATTTCGCATGCAATTCATAAAAGTATCCTTCGTTAATATGAAACGTTTTTAATAAAATAATAATAAAATCGCACGTCCTTTGCGTGGATTTAATATGTGGCAGTCATATTTTGCCGTTGCGGGGTCACAAGATAATAATCATTTTGCGGTGGGGCCGACACCTTTTGTGCTGGCGGGCTCATTGTACAGCAAGCCGGGAATGCGTGAGTTATCATTGTTCAGAGAACTTCGTTTTTAAAAAGCCCCGTCCCCCGTCCGCTCTCCCTCCACCCGCCAGCAAAGCCTCCCCCCCCCCTGGGCGTGAAAGCGTACGTAAACGCTTTTCACAGTGTCACAGCGAGGTTAAAAATAGAAGGAGAAAAAAACATTCGCGACGCTTATTAATGCTTGCGAATGTGGAATTATCATAACTACACATTTCTGCGGCTTGCTTTTTACAATGTGGAAATGCTCACTATAATAATTTGCCGGCATTGTAAACATTCCAATGCGCTAAGCTTACACTGAAATTTAAGTTAAATCTGTACAAAAGCTTAGCATTGTTTTTTGTAAATGCGATTTTGTATAAGTTTAAAAAATTATGTTAGGGTTTATCGTTTTACTTTCTTGCTATAGCCGAAGACTATAAAGAAAGTTATAATTTGGTGTGAAAAATTTTTTTCGAGGTTTTCACGGAAATGAGTTGTCCTGGTGCAGGACATGCCAAAAAACACTATCTTTCAAAAACGTCCGTCTGTATGTATGTATGTGTGTGTGTCACTTTCCAAAGTATAAGACCTTGAGATACCAAATTTTGGCTACATAAATTTTTTTGGACATGTATTAAGTATGAATAACATGGCATTACACCAACTTGAAAATTCAAGATGGCTGCCATACAAAAAAAAACATTAAATTGCACTTTTCTCAAAAACGGCTCTAAGAATTTTTCTTAAATTTTCAGAATTGCCACTAATTTATTTTTAACTTAATAAATTAGTTATGACAACACTCTTACTAATCTGTGTCTATGGGCTGCCATATGAAAAAAACAAACGATTGTGATTTTCTCGAAAGTTAAGGGGTCAACAAAAATATAATGTTCTACAATATTATGGACAACATAAATTTCTACAAATTTACAAAAATTTTTTGAAAAAATAAATATAAAGCACCGTTTACACGACCTGAAATTTTAAATCTAAAATATTACAAAAACCTTTTGAAATGCAAGATATTTAAATTTGTTTTAGATTTGATAGAAAGAACAAGCTTATCACTTTAATTCGTAATCATTTTTACTTTCTTGCTATAGCCGAAGGCTATAAAGAAAGTTATGATTTGGTGTGAAAAAAAAATTTCGAGGTTTTCACGGAAATGAGTTGTCCTGGTGCAGGACATGCCAAAAAACACTATCTTTCAAAAACGTCCGTCTGTATGTATGTATGTATGTATGTATGTATGTATGTATGTATGTATGTATGTATGTATGTATGTGTGTGTGTCACTTTCCAAAGTATAAGACCTAGAGATACCAAATTTTGGCTACATCAACTTTTTTGGACATGTATTAAGTATGAATAACATGACATTACACCAACTTGAAAATTCAAGATGGCTGCCATACAAAAAAAACATAAAATTGCACTTTTCTCAAAAACGGCTCCAAGAATTTTGCTTAAATTTTCAGAATTGCCATTAATTAATTTTTAACTTAATAAATTAGTTATGACAACACTCTTACTAATCTGTGTCTATGGGCTGCCATATGAAAAAAACAAACGATTGTGATTTTCTCGAAAGTAAAGGGGTCAACAATAGTATAATGTTCTACAATATTATGGACAATATAAATTTCTACAAACTTATTAAAAATATTTTTTGAAAAAATAAATATAAAGCACCGTTTACACGACCTGAAATTTTAAATCGAAAATATTACAAAAACCTATTAAAATGCAAGATATTTAAATTTGTTTTAGATTTGATAGAAAGAACAAGCTTATCACTTTAATCCGTAATCATTTTTTTTTTACTTTTTTGAAAATTCAAGATGGCTTCCGAAGAGCTGAAAATTTAAAATGCGATTTTCTCAAAAACGGCTCCGACGATTTTTCTTAAATTTTTTGTGAATCCATTTATATAATAGTGCTATCAAATAATTATAATCATTTCTTCATCATAATCTCGGTTTAGGGAGTTGCGATATAAAAGAAAAAAATAATGGAAAAATTCTCGGCAGTTAGAGGGTTAATAAAAAAATAATGTAGCGCAAATGTAAAACAATAATAATAACCTATATATTGCCATCATTATTTTTTCCAAAAAGTGAATCAAAAGTATAGCCGCCATACAAAGTGAAAATTTTCCATACAAAATGTATTAGCAATTTTCTTGGTAGTCAAAGGGTTAAAAATAGATAAAAGGCTGCGATTCTTAAAATTTTATAAATACCAATAATAATCAGTCGTTACTTTTTCAAAATATAACTAAAAAGTTTACCCACCATACAAAGTCCTAGTTTGCATACAGAAGGGTTCAATGACCATCTATAATAATCTAGAATATAAGTTGCAATGAAATATAAACATTCAAAACTAATATGAAATGCATGCCCACAAACAGGTACGTGTAAGTTCGCGCTTACGAATGCTGAATTTGTACTTACAAATTAAAACCAAATCTCAAATGAACATAAAACCTGCAACTCTTGCCGACCTTCCTTGAAACAGGGGTGACATTGACAAAGTGAATTATTTTTTACACTTTGGGAGGACTGAGAAATGCGAGAAAATTGAGATAAGACTGAATGAAAAAAGAGTTGAGGTCGTGAAAGAATTTGATTATCTGGAAAGCAAGTTTGAGTCGAATGCGAAATTGACGAAATAATTGGAAAAGCGCGCTAGTAGAGGAAGAAGTGTAATGGAAACGATTGGAAGAATTGCAAGAAATTGGAAACTTACGCAGAATATGAGATCGGCGGTCCACAATGGCATATTGGTTGGTGGAAGTGAGGCTTAATGAATGTGAGCTGAGTAAAGTATGTAAGTACGGTTGAAATGGCTTACCTGAGAGCAATGGCTGGAAAGACACTGAGTGATAGAGTACGTAATGCTTGAGTGATGAACGAGTGTGGTGTAAAAGAGAATATGAGAATGAAAGTACAAAAAAGTACGATGAGATGGTTCAGACATCTTGAAAGAAAGGATGATGAACAACTAACGAAGAAAGTGTACAAAGGAAATGTCAGAGGAAAGCGCGGAAGGGGAAGGCTGAGGAAAGAATGGTTAGACCAAATAGGTGAGATTGCGAAAGAATGGATTCTGCAGAGTGAGAATAAGAGAAGAGTATGTATGAAAAAGGTGATGACAGCAAAAAGTGGAGGCGTATCTGCGGAGGTACCGGCAACCCCTAATGAAACGGTGGCAGGATACAGTACAGTACAGTACAGAGGTCAGCTTCATACCAACCTATGAGTAGAGGAGATTTCTTGTGTAATTGGTACTTTTTCAAATAAATCAACAAAATATTTATATTTATTTAAGTATTTATATGCCTATATCATATTGTACGAGTATGCAGGTACACACCGCGGTGGAATAAAATTGATTTATTATTGATGTATTATATTTTTATTGAAACGGCATAAGCTGGTAGATGATTCTAGCTTTACATACGTCATACAGTGGGTTAATTTTTGCAAGAAAGTCGAGTACAGATTCTGTGCAATTTATTTTTTAACTTTTTTTAAAATTCAAGATGGCTTCGGATGAGCTGAAAATTTAAAATGCGATTTTCTCAAAAACGGCTCCGACGATTTTTCTTAAATTTGTTGTGAATCCATTTATATAATAGTGCTATCTAATAATTATAATCATTTCTTCATCATAATCTCGGTTTAGGTAGTTGCCATATAAAAGAAAAAAATAATGGAAAAATTCTCGGCAGTTAGAGGGTTAATAAAAAAATAATGTAGTACAAATGTACAACAATAATAATGACCTATATATTGCCATCATTATTTTTTCCAAAAAATGAATCAAAAGTATAGCCGCCATACAAAGCCATACAAAGTGTGATCAGTCGTTACTTTTTGAAAATATAACTAAAAAGTTTACCCACCATACAAAGTACTAGTTTGCACACAGAAGGGTTCAATGACCATCTATAATAATCTAGAATATAAGTTGCAATGAAATATAAACATTCAAAACTAATATGAAATGCATGCCCACAAACAGGTACGTGTAAGTTCGCGCTTACGAATGCTGAATTTGTACTTACAAATTAAAACCAAATCTCAAATGAACATAAAACCTGCAACTCTTGCCGACCTTCCTTGAAACAGGGGTGACATTGACAAAGTGAATTAGTTTTTACACTTTGGGAGGACTGAGAAATGCGAGAAAATTGAGATAAGACTGAATGAAAAAAGAGTGGAGGTCGTGAAAGAATTTGATTATCTGGGAAGCAAGTTTGAGTCGAATGCGAAATTGACGAAATAATTGGAAAAGCGCGCTAGTAGAGGAAGAAGTGTAATGGAAACGATTGGAAGAATTGCAAGAAATAGGAAACTTACGAAGAATATGAGATCGGCGGTCCACAATGGCATATTGGTTGGTGGAAGTGAGGCTTAATGAATGTGAGCTGAGTGAAGTATGTAAGTACGGTTGAAATGGCTCACCTGAGAGCAATGGCTGGAAAGACACTGAGTGATAGAGTACGTAATGCTTGAGTGATGAACGAGTGTGGTATAAAAGAGAATATGAGAATGAAAGTACAAAAAAGTACGATGAGATGGTTCAGACATCTTGAAAAAAAGGATGATGAACAACTAACGAAGAAAGTGTACAAAAGAAATGTCAGAGGAAAGCGTGGAAGGGGAAGGCTGAGGAAAGAATGGTTAGACCAAATAGGTGAGATTGCGAAAGAATGGATTCTGCAGAGTGAGAATAAGAGAAGAGTATGTATGAAAAAGGTGATGACAGCAAAAAGTGGAGGCGCATCTGCGGAGGTACCGGCCACCCCTAATGAAACGGTGGCAGGATACAGTACAGTACAGTTAGGGATTGCAATCCAGCAGCATTTTCAATCCAGCTGGATTTTTGCTGGACCAACACTAATCCAGCTGGATCCAGCGCGGATCCAGCAATTTATTGATTTTCGAAGAAATGAAACTGATTTTTTTTTTAAATACTTAGGAAACGTGTTAATTAAACATTTTAACAAAATAACAAATCACAATAATCAAAATTATAACATAAACTCTTACTTTTAGAGTAGACACACAGAGTAAAAGTTTTAGCAAAAATAAGTATTTTCTTGACTTTTTATTAAGACAATATTTTTTTCTGGTACCTAGGATGATCTCAAGAAAAATATGGTATTAATGGTGTTGTCTCCCAACCGGCTTCTTAATGAACTGCATATATATCTGGCTGCAGAGAAGGCCCTTTCTGCCTTTACACTTGTTGGTTAGTTTCTGATAATCGTAATATTCTAACGTTGATAATCGTAAATTAAAGTTCGGTTTTCACCTCTTTCTCCCTCACTTTCATAAACAGTTATTTCCTTTTTTAATATCTTATAATCCTTCTGAGTTCTCGTTTCTTTCGGTTTCATGAAGTTTTCTTTCTCACATTTTAGCTTAATCTCCATTCTCCAGTTCTTGTTTCAATTCAAATTCAGTAGGTCCAGTTTATCCTGTCCATAGTTTTCGACTTCCATTATAATATCTTCTTGCTCTTGCACTGTTGATGGTTCCACTAAATATGCGTTTACACGATTCAGCATATTTTCATCTCCTGACGCATTGCATATTTTTTTGGTAACGGTAAATTTCTTCGTCATACTTCTTAGGGTTCTGTCATAGAGTTATAAAGGTATCAATGGGTTCTGTAGATAAATCTGCATGCCTGTACATCGGTAAGATGCCGTTCTTCGATTCTGTTGTGGAGTGCCTCAGAAAGATCTGCACTCAAGATTATGTCGAACTGGCTTTTTAGTTTGTCTAAGACAAATTTTAGGGTTGTGTCAGCAGTTATCAAATTCGGCTCTCTTCTGGAGAGAACTTCAACGGTCAGTTTAACCGGTTGAAAACTGGCGTCCTGGGCTGGCAGTCTCAACACAAACGGTAGATCCTACCTACCGATTGTCGTTCAGATTAGTATGAACACCTGTCAATCTCTAATCAGCTGTTCACCTGCGGCCATTTTGTTTATTTTTTTTGTATGGGGACAGGTAACGACGGTAAGCGGTATCAATGCGAGTCTCGACATTGTCAGCTACCGGAATGATAGGTCGCCAAATGTACCGAGTGACGTTTAGGTACTTTTTTATGAAATACGTAGAATTATTAATCAGCTGTTCACCTGCGGCCATCTTGGATATTTTTTTGTATGGCGACAGGTAACGATGGTAAGTATTATCGAAGCAAGTCTCGGCAGTCAGCTACCGGTCATGATAGGTCGCCAAATCAATTGAATGACGTTTAGGTGTTTTGTAAGAAATACGTAGAATTATTGATCAGCTGTTCCCTTGACGCCATTTTGTATGGCTTTATTGTATGGACACGGTCAACGTATCTTCTCTACTAGGTCTACCATTCATTATTGTTGACCAAATCTGCCGCTATGATATGCCAGCAGCCTTCGAAGTATATAACCTAAGTTGCAGGGCTTATGACGCTTATTTAGAAAGTTCACGTGTAGCATGAGTAAACACGAACTTCCGCGTATTTGCTCGTGTTTAAAATTTACGAAATAAATAAAATAAATAAAAAATAAACAAAATAAATTTAATAAAAAAAAATAAAAAACAAAATGAAATTAAAATTAAATTAAATAAATTCAAAAATGAAATCCTAAGTTATTCACAACTATTATAAATATCATAAATCTATAATCAAAGATCAAAGTTGTATTGATATTCAAGGGGATCATGTTTAATGCACGCTCACAAGCAGACACGTGTAAGTTTGCTCTTTCACATGCTGCATGTGTACGTATAAAATAAACCCTGCATTTTTTCCGACCTTCTCTGAAACAGAGGTGGCATTTGCCAAGTGAACCATTTTTGAAACCATTGTGGTTCAGCCTCATACCAACCTATACGTCAAGAAATTAACTATTTTCTAATCTAATCTAAGTTGCAAAGATATGTTACAATGGAGATTCACATACCATGCATTTTCACTACCAGACACGTACAAAATCGCGCTTGCACATGCCGCATGTGAACCTACAACATAAAAACCATCTCAAATGGACATACACCCAGCAACTCTTGCCGTCCTTTCCTGAGACAGGGGTGACATTGGCAAAGTGAACCATTTTTACAGCATGGGTGGTCAGCCGCATACCAACCTATAAGTCAAGGAACCCTTACCCTTACCATTTTAATTTTTTAAATTTAATTTTTTAAGTTTTATTTTTCTTTACTGTTTTTTTTAAATATTGTTTTATGAATTGTATTCAGTTTAAAATTTATTCCTTGTCTTGTAGGTTGATATGAGGCTGAACTCTCACATTGTAAAAAAATGTTTCACTTTGCAAAAGTCACCCCTGTTTCAGGAAAAGTCGGCAAAAGTTGCAGTGCTTATGTTCATCTGAAATTTGGGTTTTTATATTCTAGGTCCACATGCAGCATGTGTAAGCGAGAACATATACGTGTCTGCTTTGGTAATACATTTAATACTCGTATAAATCTTAAATGTAATTTCGTATTTAAAAAAAAAACATAGATAAGAATAAGGATAAATTGGGAAAATTTAGCAGGAGTGGTGTGTACCAGCTTAACTGCAACGACTGTCAAGCCATATACATCGGTGAGACAGGCAGGGCCATCACAACCAGATTAAAGGAGCATGCCAGAGCATTCAGGGGTCTGTCGGGATACTCGGAGATGGCGGACCATTGTATCGAGAATGGCCACACGTTTGACACGGCCAATACATTGGTCCTACACTCTGAGTGTTTTGGTAGACGTCTGATGGCTTTTGAGGCACTTCAGATCCACAGACACAGAGAAGTGGTCGTGAATATCCAGATCCCTCCTGTCTCCCCGCTGCTTATGTGCGAGGACAAGACCGTCTGATTACATTGTTTATTATGTCCTTGTGTAGGATGACACTGGTTTACTGGTTTTGCTGTTTGATTTTTCGAGATGACTGGTGTAGTGGTGCATTTGTCTTTGTTTCTTGTTTTTAATTGTTTTATTTGTTACTTTTTAGCTTTTTAATTTTATCCTTCTGATGTTTTTTGATCTATTTTTGATAATTTTGACCGTTTTAGCCTCCAACTTTGATTTATACTTATTTCAATCTATCCTTTATCTTGTATACATAATGTCTCACCAAATGACGTTTAATATTAATTCTTATTCTTTCATAATTGCCATAAAACTAATTTAATGTTAACAGAATTTTTACTGAATATTTTACCTACCAAACTGAATTTTATACCTTTTGACCAATTTTATTTTATTTATTTTATTTTATTATTAAAATGGACTTATAATTAATTAATTAGTTATTACCTAATAGATCTTCTCTTACTTGTTTAATTTATTTAATTATTTCATTAATTTAAAATCTTACTGTATGTGTTTTACCTACCTGACATCATTTGTGCCTATTGACAAAATTTCATAAAATAAAATTAATTTCTGTAATCAAATCATACCTGATGATGACCTTCTAGGTCGAAAACGTTCGTAATTTTGTTTTAAAGATTTTAATCTTTTAAATAAAGTCTATAGTGAAAATAAACAGTGTTTTGCTTGAAAAATTTCATCCAAAAATTATAAATTGAAACAAAATGAATTTTCACAGTGTTAATACACAAACAATACAAAATATAGATAAGAATATTTCAAATAACTGCAGATACTAGTTTACTCCAATCGTTTGCGTATCAGGCAGTTCAATTTGCTTGATACGCTACCATCAATATGGTAGTTACCACGAACGTTACCGTCAGTTGAGTCTACCAAAGCTCGTTAACATTGTACCGATGAAAGGTATTAAACTATTCGACCAATCATATGCACGCATTGACACCTAGCGGCGCTATTGCAAACTTTCAAATAGGTATCTCTAACGTACCGTCGACGGTAACAGGCTATCTACCGTCCTGATGAGACTGCCAGCCCTGGCGATCAACTCACTGATTAGTGACCACTCGTCCGCTGAGAATTTAGTTTCTGAGCCAGTGTCTATGAAGGCTTTATCGATGCAAACTTTTCAACTTTCAGTAGAAACGTTCCAGCATGCTGGGCAAACTGTTCCACCTAGCGCAGCAGTCAAGAATCAAACTCAATTCTTTGCCCTTTGCTTCCTTTATATATTTTTGCAAAAACATCTCATCTTTGGTAGGTGATCTTTTAAAAGTCTATACAACTTTTCGCATTTTATTAAAAAGTTCACCGTATCGCTGAATTACTTCATGTTCAGCTGGTGTTAGTTTAATTACTACAACTAAGCCTTCATTGGTGTCCATGTCTTTGTCATCATAATAGAGCGGCAACATCACTCCCGCCGAGCTGTAAGAGCATCTAGCAAAACGCCAATGCTGGCAAGCCAGACTTTGCGACATTATTTGGAAAGTTTTATACTTGCGGATCCGCAGCGCTGGATCCAGCATCTGGTGCTGGATCCAGCAGGCCGAAAAATACGCTGGATCCAGCTGGATTGCTGGATGAGGGATCCAGCAATTGCAATCCCTAAGTACAGTACAGAGGTCAGCTTCATACCAACCTATGAGTCGAGGATTTTTCTTGTGTAATTGGTACTTTTTCAAATAAATCAACAAAATATTTATATTCATTTAAGTATTTATATGCCTATATCCATATTGTACGAGTATGCAGGTACACACCGCGGTGGAATAAAATTGATTTATTATTGATATATTATATTTTTATTGAAACGGCATAAGCTGGTAGATGATTCTAGCTTTACATACGTCATACAGTGGGTTAATTTTTGCAAGAAAGTCGAGTACAGATTCTGTGCAATTTATTTACTTCTGAAAAAGCTTATAGTCTATAAAAAGTTTTAAAAAAATCCGGTCCGGTCTATGGTTCTTTTTTAAGAAATCCTGTGCGGGAGACTCCCTAGATTTCAGAGACTCAAGGGGTCTATGACACTTGTTGTAGTGCTGCAGAGGTGTTGTTTAAGAGCTTGGCCGTCGCTACAAAGCGCCAAGATCCAATTGCTGTAAGGCTGGATAGATTTTTAGTGCTATGAATATATTTAACACAGGGAAGAGCATATTTGAAAATGTAAATGGAATTTTTTGCCTTGGTTTGTTATTTATGGCTTAGTTTGAAGAACCATCGGTGAAAGTCAGAGACTTTAATCAAGAGTTTCATAATTTATTTCCCGTTCAGGTATTTATGTCAGTTCCAAAAATTATAGAATTGGCCATGATTACTCAGCATTTACAAGAAATGAGAACGAACCTCCTCGGGAGTTAGTAAAACCTCCCTTCACGTAAAGTGGTTGCCTTCTTTTACGTTCGAAAATTTTACACGTGATTCTCCTTAATGGAGAAGTTGCACTGAGTGTGCTTTTTTCTGCGTATGTTTTAATACAGCAAAACAAGATTTTGATTATCTACAAAAACCAGGATAATCATTGTATTTGATTCATCTTTAGTCGGTGTTATGGCCACGGGGATCAAGACAGGTTATTTGGAACCGGATAACGCTGGTTCGAATCCCGCGACGATAACTTCGACCCTGGTTCAACAGATGCCGTTGCATGCACACTAGCTTCTGCTTTCGCATGAAGACAACTGGCCAGGCGAAATAGGGTGGTGGATTGCATTCCTTTCCTCAAATCTATTTTTTAAATAAAAATAAATCCTTTATTCATAGTTTTCCGTTTTTGGATGGATGTTTAAATAAAATAGGGATAGTATCCAATACATATCGACGGTTAAAAGGAAGTAGGGCATAAGCGACAACAACTAAGTTGTTCAGGAGAGCAGTTTTTAGTTTGAGATTGCAGAAAAATGGCATAAATTTTCTATTGTTTATCATATCGTTAAAATCAAAACTGCTCTAAAATAAAAAAAATAAAGCTTTCCCATTTATGTGGTTTTACGATAATTTATGTCACAAGCGCCTTTAGGATAAAAAAGGCCAAAATCTTGCGGTTACACCAAAACCATACTTCGAAAACGCAGTTGTTTGCTTGGGCAAAAACAACAAAATAATCATCGTAGAGCTATGAGAATTAGCGCATTAGAAAGAGCGATTTTTTTTAAGTAGGATAGAATTCATAACACATTTTTGACCAAAATATTATTCTTCCTTTTAACCGTTGATATTGTTATGTTTTTAGGGTTCAAATAGTCTTCATATTAAAAAAATCTGGTCTTCTTTACAGGATATTTATTTTACACTTAGGTAGATTTATTTAACAACTTTTACTTATTTTTAACAATTCACATTTATGGTTTAGCAATTAACATTTATTTCACATTGGTTCACTTACACTGTCTGTCGTGTTCAAAAGAAGACTGTCGTATATAAACTTACTCCTGCAAGCCGTTTGCTGCTTTTTATATTCCAGCGATAGTAGTTACTAGAAGCCAATTTTGCTGGAACCTTCTTGAACGACGGTCTTCTAAAAGCTTTGAGTAGGTATATAATTAAATATCTCTTTACCCTAGGTACTTATAATAATTTATCCTACGTATCCTACTTATCAGCTATAAATGATATACCTACCTACCTAAATATTTATAAGTATTTGCTATTTACGTAACAATATATACGAAAAACGGATAGTATACAATACGTTTATACGAAAATACGGATAGTATACAATACATCCGTACCACTCCCTTCAAGTCTTTGATACGCCCGTCATCCTGAGGAAACGAAAACAAATGAAACGTTATCAATTAAGGTTTGTTTCGCGCTGTCGGGTCACGGCCGAGGTAGACAACGACAATACCCATCCTATTTAAACTCGAAATAAAAACGAAATTAATTGTTATCACGAACCTGCAGAGGCATCAAATACTTCAACTCAAATGCAGCGTTAAACCAAAAACATACGAAAACTTTAACCGTACACGGAGACGCTTTTCCAGTCTCAAATACATTTTTTTGTAAACGCTACTGTTGAGTTGTATGGAATAATTTTGTACTTGGGGTAATGGTATCGTATTGTGCGCTAGAAATAGCCAGATTGGGAGCGGTTCATTCTGTAAAATGACTTATTATTTTGCTCATTAAAGTCTCAATCAAATGCGATGTAATAATCAGAACAAGGAAAAGTTTGTGAAAGTAAACATTGAAGATTAATCCATCAAAGTGAATTAATTTATTGTAGTGCATTTTTATAACCGAAATCAACTTATTTTTAATATGAACAACGTGTCCTTACTTATTTTTCTGCAAAATGATCTTTGTAACAATTATTGATTGATTCCTTGACTTATAGGCCGGTATGAAACTGACCACCTTTACTGTAAAATATGGTTTACTTTGCCAATGTCACCCCTGTTTCAGGGAAGGTCGGCAAAAGTTGCAGGGTGTATGTTCATTCGTGGTTTGGTTTAAATTTGTTAGTACACATTCAGCATCTGTAAGCTCGAACTTACACGCGTATATTTAAAAAAAAAAATTAGGCAGATTAATTTGGTGAGCGCTTTTTTTTTGTGTATCACACCTCAAGAGCCCTCTGCGAACTTGGTCGTCGCTGTTGAAAGCGCCAATTCTCAAGCAAAACCCGTCTTGCGGTCTTTGGTAAAGGTTTATGATTTTTTCAACCCAGCAAAGAGCAAATTTGAAAATTTAAATGGTGTATTTTTTTGTGCTCCGTCGGGATTCGAACAGACAACCTTCCATTTACGAGTCCGAAGCGTTACCACTGGACTACGGACCGGTCTAATGCCTTGTGGGTATGCATTTGATATAAGTTTTGAATGTTAATATATCTTTGCAACTTAGATTGAACATTTATTATATTATATTCTCGTTGTATCTATCAGTAGAGGGTGTATTGATTATAGTTAGCGTGGCAGGAGTAGGTAGCGGCGTGCACGCACCGCCCCCAGCTAAGAGATCCGCCCCCCACTAATTCATCTGCAGGCTCTTGTTCCACAGGCCGCGTCTTGTCTACCGCACAACTAAGTGCTACGCTCCATTCTCTATACTTATAATATACCTACGTGAAGTATAATGTACTGTTGCGAATATGCAGTTGCGTGTTGTGTTTGTCTGTGTGAGTTAATAAAAAAGTCTTTTAAATTATGATTACGGTCGTTAGACATTTTAAAGAATGAAAAAACGAATTTTACTGACCGTGCAAAAGAGAAGAACGATTTTCTCTACGTTTCGTCGGATATGACTCCAACAAAACGTAGAGAAAATCGTTCTTCTCTTTTGCACGGTCAGTAAAATCTGTTTTTTCATTCTTTAAAATAATAAAGTCTGTAAATTCTCTCTCGAAACAAATTTATCGTCATTTTTGACCTTCCTGGCCTTCTTCTATTGAAATATTAAAAATTTCATCCACATCCTTTTTCAGTCCACTCCTGGACGTAGGCCTCGTCCAAACTTCTCCACGTTTATCTATCGGCTGTTGTGTTCAGCCATCATCTGCTTGATGTTCCCTTGATGTCGTCCAGCCACCTCAGTTGGTGTTTACTCACATCTTGCTTGGACATCCTGGGCCGCCACTGGACGATCCTTTTTGGCCACCTGTCACAGTCCTGCCTTGTGACGTGAGCAGCCCAGCGCCACTTTAAGCAGGACACTCGCTGTATAACATCAGTGGTACCAAGTATTTCCTGGTACAGAACCCTGTCTCTGAGTCTGATTCCCAGTATCCTTTCAATGGCTCTTTGGCACGCCCCGTAAGGTAAGTCCTTTTTTTTCCAAACCATAGATCCGGTCCGTAGTCCAGTGGCAACACCTCGGACTCGTAAATGAAAGGTTGTGGGCTCGAACCCCGACGGAGCACAAAAAAATATACCATTTATATTTTAAAATTTGCTCTTCGCTGGGTTAAAACCTTTACAAAAGACCGGTCATCAAAAGGTCCATCTAGCCTTACAGCAACTGGGTCTTGCCTGAGATTAGGCGCTTTTTACAGCGACGACCAAGCTCGCAGAGGGCTTTTGAGGTGTGATGCACACAAAAACAGCGCTCAGCAAATAAATCAGCCTATTTTATTTACTTATTTTTAATAGGCGGAATCTGGAAGCATGCATGACACAAAGACACGAATATAAATTCCATAATCATCTATCACCACTATAAAAAAAGGATGGATTTATTATAATAATTTCGTAGAGGAGATTATTCATGGTTATAAAACCTATGTGAGTATAGAATTACAAGTGTCACATTAAATACATATAATAGAGTAGAAGGTTTTAAGTAGGGTGCCTTATTCATGTTCGGAAACCTTATATTTTTAAGAAGCGTGTACTCGCCCATGGCGTATTCATGACGATATGTACAGTGACTTAAGTATGAGGTTGTCTGCTCGTACACACACTAGCACACACAAATTTACAATCGATTTCCGCTTAAAGAAATGCGGACACTTATGCAAATAGGTTTTGAAAAGATAGGGTCTAATGCAGTGATAGACCACTATTTAATAAAAAAAAGTAGTTGCACTTTCAGCTGCTTGCTCCTCAAAAAAAGATCATCATCATCTTGAATAAGAGTTTACGGCTTACACGGCCGGCTGATGATGCTGGAGTGATGCTTTCCGGGATCTGTTGCCGTAGTCTGTGGGAGCTGGAGCTTCCGGACGTTTCGCCCATTTCTACGATGGGCTTCTTCAGCGTGAAGTATGGTGGTGATGATGAACTTGATGAGAACTGTGATGTCAGTGTGTGTACACTGAGGGTTTATATGTCTACCATCTTGCTTCTACAGCGTGTGTTTGTCGTTTTAAAAGCACAATGTATGAATTGCATTGCGAAACTATGAATGTAAGAGAAATTACATATTTTATGACTTTTTTCTACATTTCATCGCCCCCTGTATTATTGGTCTTCTTCCGTTTTTCGGCCAAGCGTTTAGATATATAAACCCTCAGTGTACACACACTGACATCACAGTTCTCATCAAGATCATCATCATCATCATATTTCACGCTAAAGAAGCCTATCGTAGAAATGGGCGATACGACCGGAAGCTCCAGCTCCCACAGACCACGCAACAGATCCCGGAAAGCATGACTCCAGCATCATATCATATTGTTCAAACAGTCTGTTTTATGGACAAATGTCTCCACTAGTCACCATCTTCTTGAGTCTTGATTAGAAGGTGGCATGTATGAGTCGCTGCTCTTGCACGAAGTTCTTGATAGACATCTAATTCTAAGGATGCATCTCCGTTTTTGAAAGCAGGTAAATTCTACATGTTAAACGATGATAACATTTTTGTTTTGACATGACTAGATTGATGAGGCTGGCCATATGAACTGTTAATATTGTTCATTTTACCATGTCAATCGTGTTTTACAAGAATGGCTTGTGTTCAATTGAGATTTGTCTTGTCTTTTTTTGTAAATACACACTCAGCATGCTTAGACTCAAGTGCTTACTATCACGTGTCTGCTTGCAGACATCTTTGAAATTTGATCATAGATAGGTTATAGAAAAATCTCATCAAGGCTGCCTGAAAAGTTGTAACTATTTTTTTTTGTTTTTTTGATCCAGCAAACAAAAATAAATCACTAGAATCGAGTCCGACTTTGTAGATTTAGATATGGTGTCTATGTTTGCATATAAAAATTATCTGAAATTTTTGCGGTAAAGAGCAATATTTGCAAAAGTGCATTGTTGTGGTGATTAACAAAACCATTGGTTCACTTCAACAGTTCAGTGAAGCTAATTTATTTTGCATCTTAGATCCAAGATTACAAATAGATGTTTATCTTATGCTTATTTAGCTAATATCAAAATTCCTACACAATTTTTTAAACCTCAATCTTACAAACCCACAAGTTTTATAATCATAACAATCTATAATCTATAATCTAAGTTGCAAGGATATATTCATTCAAAGCTCTCAGATGTATGCCCACAAACAAACACGTGTAGTTCGCGCTTACAAATGCTGATTGTGTACTTAAAAATAAAATCCAAACCTCAAATGAACATAAGCCCTGCAACTCTTGCCGACATTCCCTGAAACAGGGGTGACATTGGCAAAGTGAACCATTTTTTACAGTATGGGTGGTCAACCTCATACCAACCTATAAGTCAAGTTTCCTTGATTTATAACAATAATTATATTAATTAAATAAACAAAGTTTTAATTAACTTTTATATCATCAGGATGATGCCTTGTAGGCGAAAGTGCTAGACAAAAATATAAAAGTGAATTAAAATTTTGTTTATTTAATTAATATACAATGGACTTTCACTGTGTAAGCCACCAAACTCTTAAAAATATAACAATAATTTGTAATTAAAAAAGCTGATTCATACAAATTTGTAAGGTAAAAAATCTCAAACAAAAAAACAAAACTGTTTCTGATGTAATTTTAAATTTAAAAATCTCCCGCCACACTGTTGGAGGCTCCGCTAGCAAACTGCTTTAATTTCTCATTTCGCGCTGGTTGTAAATGGCTGGTGTAAGCACTCACGACAACCGCCCCTGCTAAGTGGTTGTCAATCACCCGGTGACTATCAAACACCTATCGCCGCGGTGAAATATAAGCCCGGCGCGTTCCCCTTTCACGATAAAATAATAATATGAAATCCTACATAATCTACTTTTTCCTGTTTCCGCAAAAATCCACAATGAACCATCCACGCACACCTGTGAACCTAAGTAGACAGCGCACAAGGTTTTATCATACAGTCTCAAGAGAGATCTAGTTTGCTTAGTGTTTGTTTGTCTTATGTGCACAGAGGTAATAAACATGAGTAAGGTTAGCATGTGTACTGTATCAATGTGTCTTATGAAAACTAGAAATTTATTTCAAAAATATTCAAAACAGCTCTCACATTATCGTGTTTTACTTAGCTTCGATTGTGAAGAATTTGATTCTTAAGGCAGTTTCATTTAAAGGCCATCTTTGAATCAAATGGTAGATAAGCCAAACAAACAGTGGAAAGACGATCTGACAATGTACTACGAGCTAATGTTTCAATTTTTTCTGCTTTTCTCGACGGGTAAACGTCAAGTTGAAACTAGCGTCCACAACTTTTTTTATTTATCGAAGTTATGTGGAGTTCATTAAAAATATATGAAACGTTATGGTCCATCGACCTACAATTAATATATTTTTAATATTGATCATCAATGCACCGCTATCAGCGTTTTTTTCGGCTTCATATGTTCTTACTTACTCTGGTGGGAGGTTCTTATGAAGCTGACTAGCCGTATTGTTAAAAAATGCTCACTGCGCTAATGTAGCCCGTGTTTTACGTGGTCTGGGTGACTTGTAGATTAGGGTTTTGGTTTAGTAAGGGCCTGTTGCACCAACCTCCAATCAATATTTAATTGAAACATCAAATTTGATTGCTTAGTTCTGGTAAGGACCTCGGTTAAATATTTCTCGAAAGTTGGTAAAAATGTGATGGAATTTGAACAGGAAATATGATTCACATCAGCTGACTTACGTATTTGCAATCAATTGTTTGTTTGATTTGAAAGGGAGAAATCACACTTAATTTTGATTTTCGTCTGATTGGAGTTTGGTACAACAGGCCCTAAGTAAACATGCAGCATGCGTAAACACAAACTGAGACGTATCTGCTTGTGAGCATGCATTAAATATGCACCTTAAATGTTAAAACATCTTTGAAATTTGATTAAAGATAGGTTATAGAAGGAAACACGTTAAGGCTGCCTGTAATTCTATTATCGTTTTTCTTAATTCAGGAGACAAAAAAAACACTAAGATAGAGGTCGGATTTGTAGATTTAGATATTGTAGCAGCGCTGAAATTTTAGCGGCTTAGAGCATTATTTGTAAAGCTGCTTTGTTGTCGTGAATAGTAAAACCATAGGTCTATTTCAATAGTTCAGTGAAACTTATCGATCATATTATCTAGAAGAATTTCAATTTATGTGCAAAAACGTTGAAATTTTCTTGTACAAACAGAGATATCGCAAACTTTGTGAACACACCATGCAGGTACAACTACATGACATATAATATAGAGTGGAACTACAGGTTGTTAGGCTTGATATCGATAGGTATTCCTTCGCCGTATTAAAGTGAGTCATGGAAATCAATACTTTTGATTCATATGAGTTCGTTTAAATTGAGTGTGTGAAGAAATACAATGCTTAAGTTGTGTGTTTTCATTAAAAATAAACATCATTTATCTATACATATTAGTTTTTTAAATTAATACTTAGTAATACATCAACAACCGTTATTTACTTTTAACAATTAAAAAAGTGTTTTGCTACTATCGCTACCGTGTGATTACAATTGAATAAGTGCTGATTCACTGATTTGAGAAATAGTTGTAAAACATTTTATTGGGTGTAACTTCTCATAGTAGGTGGACTAATTATAAGGAAAAACTCATGACAATGATTCCAATCTACGGGAAGTGTTTTCTTTCGTAGAAAGTAGGAAAAAATGTGCATTTATCTGAAGAGCCCATGTTCCTCGTAGCTTAACATGTCACTTTGTCGGTTTTTACCTTTAAGGTATCGATATTATTTGGATATACTTTATAAAAGGTTGTGATTAAATTTTTATGAAAACGGCGCTTTAAAGAAATCAACTAAACATGTAAACACTCTCCTTGCAAATACGTATAATATCTCATTACCTTTAGCCTAACCTAAAAAACCATCGATCTAAATAAATTTTATTTATATCCGTTTTATCGAAAATTTTATTTATATCGGTGTAAAAAATACAGATTTACATACAAATATTTTTTTTATCATGACAATGTCTACCATAAACACATCACATTGTATATTTTCTCCCGTTGATAAGAATGACAATAAGAAGAGACGCTTATGTCAGCATTTATACCGCAAAATAAAATCGCCAGCCAGAAAAATATATTTGTTGAATAACCCGATATGCGGGAGGAGGACCGCCGCCGTACATACATACATAGGTCCCACGTAAATAACTGATAGTTTTTTCTCCACCTTTTTGGAAAGAAAAGCCCCCATGGTCCATAAAAGCAAAACGTGCCGCAATACGAGAGGCTTGTAATTTCAAGGACACTATTGAGGCAATAAGTGATATTTATGTGGGTTCATAATAAAATATTATTATTCCAAAGTATGATACACGTACCGATCCCGATAGGAAATTATTATTCCCTTTTACTTCCGAATATTCTGATTCCCTGCTATCGCCTGCAGCAGGGAAATTGACACTTACATATTTTTCTTTTTTTTCGCTATAAATCAAAGATAAACGTTTGAATTTTTTATGTCTCCCATTATCATCAATCTTTTTTCTTTTCGGTTAACACTACTTTCAGTGATCCAAGCAGTATAATTTATTAGATTTAAATGATGATTTAAAAAAAAAAGCGACGTTTCGTGTTGATTTGTTACTCTAAAGGCGCTGTTGCAGTCGTTTGTTGCCCTTCATCTTCTTTTTCTAGGTCTTCAATATTCTTACGGGGCTATTCTTAGACATTTTAGTCGTCGGTTGAGCCCTCGCTTTGACAAACTAAAGATGCATTTGCATGAAAACCTATCAATCCAAGATGGCCGCAAGTGAGCAGCTGATTTGTCTTCATAGAAATATTACAAAATTTGGTTGGTAAGAATGACCGTGC
Organism: Agapetus fuscipes; assembly: GCA_951799405.1. NCBI lineage: Eukaryota > Metazoa > Arthropoda > Insecta > Trichoptera > Glossosomatidae > Agapetus > Agapetus fuscipes. The sequence continues at coordinate 7,183,991 of OX637332.1, forward strand.
TGATGAAACTTCCACTCAGGCACCATTAGTTTGTCAAAGCGTGGGCTCAACAAACCACTAAAATGTCTAAGAATAGCATCGTTAGACCCTCAGACATCTGGAAATTTAGAATTTTACGCTTTCAGTACCTGATTCCAGGTACTGAAAGCGTAAAGTCTTTGAGGGGTGTGATGATTTTCCTTTTGGCGTCAATACTCAAAGATCTGTGCTTTGTTTTCTTTCGATAAAAGTGGTGATTCCTTTGGATAGGAGCCTCCTGAAAAATCAGTTTTTTTGGTAATTTAAAATATCAAGGAAATCCTCAAGTATAGACGGCTCAGATATTTTTCCAGCTACATGGAATTTCGGTTCTTAATTTATATTAAAAAACAGATCATTCACGATGCATGGAAAATCGTTCCTTTGCTAGACTTTACCATAACATTTGATTCAATCAATACTAATTATCAACCAAAATGTTGATTTATTTCTAGAGAGACTTCTTGTTACACAAACACAACTACTTATTGTGAGGTTTAAGTTAGAATTACGGTCATTTGACATATCAATAATTATAAAAAAACACAGTTAAACAAATGATTCATTTAGTCGTCATACAGAGAGGGTGTCTCCTGAAAACGTTGGCTACGTCGCTGACGAAACGTCGAGGATAATGTAAAGTTTATTATAACGGTTCGTCTAATATCCGAATATTCTTTAACTGTTTGTATTCCTCGATTTATAGGTTCGTATGAGGCTGACCACCCATACTGTAAAAAAATGGTTCACTTTTCCAATATCACCCTCTTTCAGGAAAGGTCGGCAAGAGTTGCAGGGCTTATGTTCATTTGAGATTAGGTTTAATATTGTTGCTTCACATGCGGCATGTTTAAGCGCAAACTTATACGTGTCTGCTTGTGGAAATGCATTTAATATAAATGTTATATACTGTTTATCTTTGCAACTAAGATTATAATAATTTTAAATACAACTACTCATCCTTGTTGATTTTTTGGTTCCGGGGTTTGGCCTTTCTTGATACTTCAAGAAGTATCAAGAAAGAAGAAAGAGAAGCAAAAATATGGACCACAAAAAAACCGGCGGTGAAAGCCTAAAAGCATTTACAACAACTCATATTCATAACAATATTATTAAAATAATGCTTTAATCGCTAATGTGATTATGCCGCGCCATAAAGTTGTTAAAGACATAAAGTAAAGTGTGATGTGTATAATGGTTAGTAAACGACTGAAATATTGACATGAAATATAATTTCGTCAAGCATTCCCTTATTGCCCACTAAATAGAGCGCGATAATGCTTTTACGGGCCGCTCGTCCATTGTGCCGACCCACACAGCGCCGCTCGTTGCCGAGACAATATGCCATGAAAATCCAAATGTCCATTGTATCCTGAATGCTAGTATCTGACAAATTTTATTCATGGCATAAACCATCGTGAAAATATCCGCGTGCTATGCAAGATAAAATTGTTATTGATTCTCGTAGGAAAAAGATGTGCTCACAGTAACTGTATCGCGGCATCCTTTTACTAGGGGTGGTATAAAATGTACATTTTTTATAGTGTACATTTGTTGCCTTCCTATAACATTCGGTGTTATCCACTCATAAAAAATCCATGGCTCAACCGCCACCTTACTTTAATTTCCTATACAAAACACCATGAGCTACGGACCAGCTGTGGATCAAATGTGTTGTGAATAATCCTGTTTGTCTTTAACTCTAGACATTCATAAAAAAATATTACTTATCAAAAATACATTGATATCAAGCTTTGCTGGTTTCGTCATGCAGTCCAATTGATATATTTTTCGAACTATTTTTGCTTAAAATCTGTTAGTCTTATTGTAAAGAAACCTGGTTGAGTACTAAAATCATAAGTTAAGATTCTCTGTTTAGTTTTTTTGGCTCATAGGTAGTTTGTATTTTTGTTAATTTCTTAATAAGCGAATGTACTCGTTTGTTTCCTTGACTGATAGGTTGGTGTGAGGCTGATCCCCCATATTGTAAAAAATGGTTCACTTTGCCAATGTCACCCCTAAGTCAGGGAGGGTCGGCAAAAGTTGTAGGGCTTATGTTCATTTGAGGTTTGGATTGTATTTGTAAGTAGACATTCAGCATTTGTAAGCGCGAACTACACGTGTTGGTTTGTGGGCATACATCTGAGAACTTTAAATGAATATATCCTTGCAACTTAGATTATAGATTATTGTTATAGACTCGTAATTTTTTACGGAGAAAATATTTCATTCGTTAACATGTGCGTTCCTTTCACTCCTCCTGTTTTTATCTGCAACAAGAGACGTGGATCATATTTTATATTGCGTATGTATGCAATCATCCAAGAAGGGTAACTAATTAGTCAATAAAAATATGAGTCACAAAATATGCTGAGGCTCTTGTTCGTTTGAATACCAGAATCTGATGTTCGCCAAAAGCCAGACGAAGGTTTATTTCGGGTGCATAAGAAAAAAATACAAGAATTGGCCTCAGCGTCAAGCCAAAGAAAAATCATCCTGCTTGAAAAACCTGAGGGAGGGAAGGAGGAAATGTAAGAGGAAGGATTAGCGAGAAGCGTATTTACAAAAAAAAAGGTATTTTTTTTGTGCTCCGCCGGGATTCGAGTCCACAACCTTCGATTAACGAGTCAGAAGTGTTAACCATTAGACTACGGACCGGTCAGCACATAACTTCATTCTATGTCCATTCTCCGTAAAAACTTACGACGAAAGAATTGGAAAAGCGCGCTAGTAGAGGAAGAAGTGTAATGGGAACGATTGGAAGAATTGCAAGAAATAGGAAATTTACGAAGAATATGAGACTGGCGGTCCACAATGGCATATTGGTTCCGACATTGATGTATGGAAGTGAGGCGTGGACAGTTAATGAATGTGAACTGAGTAAAGTATGTACGGTTGAAATGGCTTACCTGAGAGCAATGGCTGGAAAGACACTGAATGATAGAGTACGTAATGATTGGGTGATGAACGAGTGTGATATAAAAGAGAATATGAGAATGAGAGTACAAAAAAGTACGATGAGATGGTTCGGACATCTCGAAAAAATGGATGATGAACGACTTACGAAGAAAGTGTATAAAGGAAATGTCAGAGGAAAGCGCGGAAGGGGAAGGCCGAGGAAAGAATGGATAGAACAAATAGGTGAGATTGCGAAAGAATGGAACCTGCAGAGTGAGAATAAGAGAAGAGTATGTATGAAAAAGGTGATGAATATTGAGGAAATGAAAGTGGTTTGTAAGGACAGAAAAAAGTGGAGGCGCATCTGCGGAGGTACCGGCCACCCCTAGTGGAACGGCGGCAGGATACAGTACAGTACAGTAATGTCCCACGTTATAAGGTGTACAGATCCATCATAAACTTGCAGATGCAGATTATGGTATAGTATGTAGGTATGCGGGGACGGACTGGAGAGGAGTGCGGGCTTCCGTAACAAGAAAAGTATAAGGAAAACCTGTGTAATTTATTGCCTTCATAAAGGACTCGTGCCTTCGCCGGGTTGATAATAATTCCGGGCAGAGTCGGGTGCGGTCACATCGGCCCGACGCTCAGCCCTCTGTGAATATTAAATCGCTTTACGACACGGCGAACACTCTGTGTCTACCAATTTTATGGCCACAAGTCAAAAGCAATAATGTTTTTTGTCTTATTGAGAATAGACGACAATTCCGACATAACCGTTTGTAGTTTTTGCCATATATTTTATATCTAAATCTAAGCTGCAAAGATATACACTGTTTTTTTTTAATTAACATACGAGTACTTTAAGGTTTATATTAAATGCATTCCAATAAGCAGACACGTATAAGTTCGCGCTTTCACATGCCGCATGTGGACCTACAATATAAAAACTCAAATCTCAAATCAACATTAGAACTGCAACTCTTGCCGACCTTTACTGAAACAGTGGTTACATTGGCAAAGTGAACCTTTTTTTACAGTATCGGTGGTCAGCCTCATACAAACCTATAGGTCAAGGAATACAAACAATTAATAAAACAAGCAATCAATAAGCAAAACAATAAAATTAAAATTAAAAATCATGACCATTGTTTGTTCGATAGCTCAGTTGGTAGAGTACTTGCATTCTATGCCGTGAGCTCGGGTTCGAATCCCACCGAGGGTGCCAAAAATGATTTCCTGTTTCGGTGTATATTTCAAATCCAAAATTAAATACCGGCAAGGTTTATACAGCATTCACAAGAAATGAGATCCAGCCCTCTTGGTAGCTGAAAAACCCGTGAAATGGTTGGTGATTTATGATGATTTATAATGATTTAAGTAACTATTTAAAAAAAAACCTTTTTTTTAAATAGTTAAATTGAAAATTTGCAGTTTCCAAAAATAAATAAAAAAAGGGAAACGGCGCTGTTCAATATTGTCAAACAGAGCAAACAAGCTTTCTTCTTTTTCTGAGTCACTTTGTTCTTTCTTTTCACTCATTGCTTGAATGCCGATTTAAATCCAAATAGGTGAGGACCACAGCGGCCGCTGGAGAACGGAAAATGTTTGATCCGGCCACCAGTGGCGTAATTCATTATATATCAACAAAAAAAAATGTGGTCAATCATCAATCAACTATTAGTATCAATGTACATATGTAGGATCTTGCATGTCAAAAAATGTGCTTGAAGTTTCTTGAAGACGTGTAATCTATAATCTTAATAAAAATATTTTATGCATACATTCTGATAAGCACACACGAATAAGTTCGCGCTTACAAATGCCACACATGGACTTACAAAATAGGCCAACATCAGATGAACATAAACTTTGTAACTCCTCCCGATTTCCCCTGAAACTGGGGTGGCATTGGCAAAAATGAATCAAGTTTTTATAGCGAGGAGAATCAGCCTCACACTTAATAGAAAGGCATCAAGCTGGCCATTCATTTATAAGAAAGGTTCACTTTTAACTTGTTCACCTGTTTCAAGACAAGGCGGCAAGAGTTGCAGGGTTTGTGGTGTTTTGATGTTTGGGTTTTTTTGGCCACCGCAATATTAAATAGATCGTTAGTGGTCCAGTTGTAATAGTTTTTACGTTTTAAACAATTCAAAATTCTAATGAACTGGAAAACAATAAATTATATTTATTTGTCGGTAGGTAAACATCACATGTATAATTTTTGACTAGAGTCATTAGCAACCGGCTATAAGAATAACGAAATAGAAGTTTAAGGCTTACTTGGCTGGCTAAGCCAGCCGTTTTATCAATATAATCTTTTACACTTCACTTTCACGCTGAAGAAGCCCATAGTATGTAGACATGAGAGAAACGTTCGGAAGCTCCAGCTCCAGAGATCCAGGAAAGCAATTTTCCTACAAAATAATGGTTTGCCTCTTCACTAACAACTTGGCTAAGTGACGTTACAATTTTTGTTCTTAGAGATAAGTACCGAATTTGTTCTTTTTAAGTCAATATGATGTAACGCAATCAGAAAAATTTAACTTTTTTTTTTTCAAGATTAACCAAATCATTGTAACTGAATAGATATCCAAATTTTCTTTGTTTGTCATCTAATGATAATAAAAACCAAATCTGTATTACTTCCTGTGACATGCAAATTCGTTAATAATATTTATTTAATACGACTTTGTGGTTTCGTACACATACAAAGAGATTCTGATATAACGTATTATTTAAGTGCGCCTGGCGTATAGGCAACAGTCTTAGCATTTAATGAAACATTTGAGTTACAACGTATTAACTAATTTATTTCTTTAATTTAATAAATTTAAATAAGATTTCATAAAAAAATAATAGACGCAATTATTTATTTAAGTTACAAAGGTGTACAATAAAATGGAGGAAGCCATTTATACTTGTTATCAATGTAAATAAGCTGTAAATTTATTATAAACGGATACATCGATTTGAACTCATACAAATAACCAGAAGCTCATAAGTGTTTAACCAGTCATCTAAGTTAAATAAAAAAAACATAATTTAATGGAACTAGAAAAATAGTGTTATAAAGTGTACACTGTACAGCCTGTTTATTTTCACATTTAAATTGAAATGATTTAGATAACTCAACTCTCCAAGCAAATAAAGTAAAAGACTTTACTTCCATGTGGGTATGAAAATCCAACCAATCCAACAGTTTTCTATTGGTGTTGGTTCAAACGGTAGCACCCAGTAAACACCTGGCATTTTTTTTTTTTTTTTAATAGTTTTGTGAAGATGAATGCAATTCACCAACCTATTTTAACAGATCAGGAACAGGTTGTAACATTATCAATTAATAATTCATCACACAGTATTTTTAATGAATTATCTATTAATCTATAACTACACCATGAAATCTGTTGAACCAGGGTCGAAGTAATTATCGATAAGACATGACGCACGTGAAGTTCGAACCGGCGTTAGTGTCAATAACATAAATTCGAGCGCCAGCGCCGTATCCGTTTGACAATCCTAGCGATTGATTGTGATCATTCCCAGCGACTTAATCATTATTTTTCTTTGAAATTTACCGTCATTTTTCCATTTTTTTCAAGCTTACTTCCCTAGGATACATTAAATGTATTTAATAGGTATGCAGGGGAAATAAAGAACATAGGAAAATTTGAATATGGAATAGAGAAAACAAAAGAAGATCGACTAGGTAAAAAAAAACGAGATTACTTGCCCAGGTTCAGAGCCACAGGTTGGTGCACAATCAATGTGCACAATATTATAATAATTGTAAATATTGTTTTGAACATTCTGATGGTGAATAAAATAAAAGTGTTTTATACAGTTTGGTTGATCGCCTTCTTTCAAAAATGCTATTGTTCTTGCTCTAGCAAGACTCATAATCTGCGATGAAGAAATCTTCGGAGCGCGGCTTTAAATTTTGAGGCCGGTTTTAAACAAACACCTCATTGAATATCCTTATCACTAAATAATCATACAACAATTATGTAAATGAGCGATCCGTAGTTCAGTGGTAACACGTAGGACTCTAAATGGAAGGTTGTGGGTTCGAATCCCGGCGGAGAACAAAAAAATTACCATTTTTATTTTCAAATTTGCTCTTCGCTGGGTTGAAAAATTCGTAGACCTTTACCAATATATTTTATTTACATCAATGTTTACCAATGACCGGTCACCAAAGGTCCATCCGCCTTACAGCAACTGGGTCTTGCCTGAGAATTGGCGCTTTGTAGTGACGACGACCAAGCTCGTAAAAAGGTCGATAGCTCAATTGGTAGAATGCTTGCATTCCATGCCGAGAGTAAGGGTTCGATCTCAAGGTTTACTCAGCTTTCATAAGAAATGAGAACCAGCCCCCCCGGGAGCTGGGAAACCCCCACTTTAACTGAAAGTGGTTGGTGTGAGGCCGGCCCCCCATAATCTATAATCTATAATATAAGTAGCAAGGATATATTCATTTCAAGTTCTCAAATGCATGCCCACAAACAAACACGTGTAGTTCGCACTTACAAATGCTGAATGTGCACTTACAATTAAAATCCAAACCTCAAATGAACATAAGTTCTACAGCTTTTGCCGACCTTCCCTGACACAGGGGTGACATTGGAAAAGTGAACCATTTTTTACAGTATGGGTGGTCAGCCTCATACCAACCTATAAGTCAAGGAACTTATTACCCCTTACCCGTTAAAATAAATAGGTCCCGAATCGGCACATGCGACCTCTTTGGGGATAACGCAGGCAAGGAGTTCAACTATGTGTGTTTTTTTTGCATAAGCAGATTGTGATAGGCACTGTTATTTTCTGTATAGTTTTTGCATGCGATGCCCCACGCCCATGCCGAGCCTTGTCCGATGCTGGAATTCGTTCCGTCCGTGGCGGGAGAGAGGACAGATCTGTCAGAGGCAGGGTGGACAGTTTTTTCATTAGTACCGGAGACTTATATTGGAAGGCAGGCGAGTGGAACATCCCCGCGGAGATTTATTTAAATCAGACCAAAGTTGGGTGCCGCGAACGCCGAAACCCGTCAGACATGCCGATTATTTTTGAAGATTAATTTGTGAAATTTATTTTTTGAAATGTGAGCCAAGTCGTTTGTCAAAAGTACACGCCAAGGGGTTGGACTAGAAAAAAATGTAAATAGCTCGGTTGAATATTTTATCGGAAAAAAATACTAAATATTTTTTCTTACGCATGAGGGTTGAGAACTAGAACAATCCTTTAAGTAGTGCATCTCTTTTTTGACCGGTCCGTAGTCTAAAAGAAAAAAAGAAAGAACTGCGTGCATTTAAATATTGCAGGATAATTTCAGTTTATAAATAATATTATTACCAAAACCGTTTGTTATTTTTTTACAATCAAATACTAAAAAAAACAGTGTTGCAAATAAAGGTTTTTTTTACCCTTGTAGTTATTTGAAAACATATTATTAATTTTTACAGGGTTAATACACAAACTTTTAAGAAATAATATTTTAAATGATTCCTTGACTTATAGGTTGGTATGAGGCTGACCACCCGTACTGTAAAAAATGGTTCACTTTGCCAATGTCACCCCTGTTTCAGGGAATGTCGGCAAGAGGTGCAGGGCTTATGTTCATTTGAGGTTTGGATTTTATTTGTAAGTACACAATCAGCATTTGTAAGTGCGAACTACACGTGTTTGTTTGTGGGCATACATCTGAAAGCTTTGAATGAATATATCTTTGCAACTTAGATTATAGATAGATAATTTATACGTAATGGTGTGAAGTTTTCTTTTATGAAACCGGTCGTAAACTAATTAATTTAATTAATTAATTTTTATTTTTTTACAAAGAGTTGAGTAAAAAACAGCACTATACACTGTTGATCCATCACATTCAATAATATAATTTATTACTCTTCTTTTCCGGGTTCATCATTTATTTCCTTGCTCTATGTTTTTCTTATCTTCGTCTCTTCCCTCTATACCCTTCCAGTCGTGACCCACGTTCGATTATTTTTCCGACCCTCCAGCCCGTCGTATTATCATGTATTCGTGTACGTATATATTTGCACACAAATATTTGCTTACTACCAAGCTTTTTACGAGTTTTTGTATAAAGCCAAGAGTAGGTACCAGTGGCGAAGGGTGCCATACAACTCGATTCCCATCGGCTTCCCTTTTAAAATGAGGAAACAAAGTAGTAAAAAAATATAGGCACAAAGTAAAAAAATACATTTTAAACCAAAGAAACAATACGTATTTTTTCCTCATTGAAATCATGCAGTCTACTTTATTATCATTTTGCCTCATTTTAAAAAGGAAACCGATGGGAATCGAGTTGTATGGCACCCTTCGCCACTGGTAAGTACCCATAATGCATACATAACATTTACATAACTCCAATACCGCACCAAAGGAATTAATCTCAAGAATCTTGTTTTTTTTTTTTAATAAAATAGATTTGTGAAGAGGAATGCAATTCACCAACCTATTCTGCCTGGCAAGAAACAGGTATTAATACCATTAATAATAAATTATTGCTTATTTTAATGAGTTATTATTAATTAATAATTACCAATAACATCTGTTGAACCAGGGTCAAAATTATGGTTATATGACCCAGGCGAGGATCGAACTAACGTTATTCTATTCCATATACGCTAGAAAGATCAGCCCGCTTGGACCCCTCGGCCATAACACCGACATCTTAAATGATTAATTATGTTTTTTTTCTCGTCACTAAAATTCATACGGTGTTATTCACACACAGCTAATCAATGGCTCAACCGCAACCTGTCGTGAATTTTTATTTAAAAAAGACGACGATCCAAGTATCTTTTATGTATGAAATGAGCTGTGAATAGACTTGCTTGTTACATATAGAAGAGCTTAGAACAGTCTGATTAAGGATATTCTAATACTTCACTAAAAGATTGATATAAGGCTAGCCCAAAGGTATCCAAAAACACCCAAATATCTTGCTGATTTAATCAAACCAGTCACCCTCGGCAAAAAAAGCCTAACACTGCGCTCAGCTGAGACTTGAGCCAAATCAAGGATTGAAGAACCTGTAAGAAGAGTTAACACGGTGTTTGGAGAGCGTGCATTTGCAGTTGCTGGCCCTCTGGCCTGGAACCACCTGCCACATCATGTGAGAGAGCTAGAGGACCATGGAAAGTTCCGGAATGCACTGAAGACAAGAAAATTTCTGGCATCGTTTGCACCAGCGCCCTTGGAGTGACTACATCACGAAACGGCGCTATAAAGAAATCATCAACTCATCATCATCATCATCCACTGGTTTCGTACGAACAAAACATCAAGAAGTTATCCTGTAACGGTTCATTAAATATCCGAAAAGTGAAATTAATCTTGGACGTTAATGAAAATATGAAAATAAATCTATTAAATCTAATCCTTCTTTGACTTATAGGTTTGTTGGTATGAGGCTGGCCACCTATACTGTAAAAAAATGTTTCAATTTGCCGATGCCTTCCCTGTTTCAGGAAAGGTCGCCTCATTTGAGATTAGGTTTTTATGTTGTAAGTCTACATGCGGTATGTGTACGTGCCTGTTTATGGGAGCGCATTTTTTGCATACATTTTTTGCATAGGAAATTTCTGACTTTTTTTGTATAGATTTCTTTGTAGGGTTTTGTTCTTTTATATATTTAAATGTAATTTTTTATTCATATTCCTTGACTTATAGGTTAGTATGAGGCTGACCACCCATACTGTAAAAAATGGTTCACTTTGCCAATGTTACCCCTGTTTCAGGGAAGGTCGGCAAAAGTTGTGGGGCTTATGTTCATTTGAGGTTTGGATTTTATTTGTAAGTACACATTCAGCATTTGTAAGCGCGAACTACACTTGTTGGTTTGTGGGCTTACATCTGAGAGCTTTAAATGAATATATCCTTGCAACTTAGATTATAGATTATTATAGATTCAACATGAATCTTATATGTTATACATCTGTGCAACTTATGTTATAGATTATAATAAATGTTTGCCCGCCAACAGAAAATCTAATTTTAAACTCTGTTCCAGAACCGTTTCGTATCAAAATTTAAAAGTTTCACCGGCATTTCAGTGATTCTGTGTTTCAGTGAATATTTTGCAATCACGGGCAGCAACCCACTCAATAATACATGCATTCACCATCAAGTTGCTATAGTTTGGTGGAGCTACCCGAGACGGATGGACGTGTGAGGAGGCATGGCGATATAAAATACAGTAGATTATGCAGCTTTTGATCCGGCCCCTTGCATCGGGAAGGCTTCGCTGTATTTTTTATGAGGCCCGACTGCCGGCTGGCGTCCCGACGCTTCGGCAGACCAGCTGCCGTCCATAGGAGAGACTGGTGGGTGCCAATGAAATAAAACTAAGTCTACAATCTCTCGTGATTTTTTTCCAAACACTTTTTTGTTGTTGTAGAGATCCACCGTTTTTTTACTGCGACATATTGCTTCTTTATTGTCTTGCAGTGGAGTTTTAAGTAAGAAAAAATATTGGAATTATTTTTATTTCAAATAAAGACTACAGGTGAAAACCATGGAATGTCTGCAAAAATACGAAAATAGTCTACTAATGCTATCTGGTGGCATATGTGTGTATCTAAATTTCTGCGAAATTTGTAATGCAACAATAGTCACTATCACAGTTTATGGCGGTATTTCCGGTTCTTTCTAACAGGCAATGGCCATGAGAAATACAGACTTTCAAATTTATAATTTTGATTTACTCACAATTTTCTTCAACTGACATTCCTTGTTATTCTAGTGTTGTCTTCAAATATAGACGGTAATATGGCCGATCAGTCATGATTCCTTGACTTATAGGTTGGTATGAGGCTGACCACCCATACTGTAAAACAGTGGTTCACTTTGCCAATGTCCCCTCTGTTTCAGGGAAGTTCGGCAAGAGTTCAAAGCTTAAGTTCATTAGGAATTGCTCGTAAGCCCTCATGCGACGTGTGTAAGCGCGAACTTATACGTATCTGCTTATGGGAATGCATTTAATATGAATCTTAAATGCAATATATCATTGCAACTTAGATTAAAGAAAATAGATTATAGTCGAGAGCAATTGTTATGGCGTTTGTTTAAAATATAACAGCTTTGGTTCAATCCCTATTCGGTACGATGAAATTTTAAAGTTTAAATAGAGACCGTAAATTGCGTAAAATCAGTCAAGGGTGATTGTTCTGATACGCAACTCAACTAGGCTACACATATAATGTAACTTGTTGCTGCGGTATCCCCGAAGGGTTTTGCATGTGGCGAGTGAAACCTATTTTTTTTACTGGTAAGGGGCCGGCCTTACGCCAAACTTTTCAGTTGCAGTAAAAGTTACCCTGCTCCGTAGGGGCTGATGTTTTTGAAACATAACAACTTTGGTTCATTCCCCGTTTGGCATGCCGGACGATCACTTAAACGCTAAGGCAATACATACGATTATAATTTATCTTAAAGGTAAGGACGGCAAGAGTTGCAGGGTGTATGTCCATTTGAGATTTGGTTTTTATGTTGTAGGCTCACATAGGCATGTGCAAGCGCGAACTGGTACGTGTCTGGTTGTGAGAGTGCATGTAATGTGAATCGTCAATGTAACATATCTTTGCAACTTATATTAGATTAAATTAGATTATTGTACTTTACTTGAAGTGGAAGTTTTCCTGCTGTTGATGAGTCAGATTCTCATTTCTTGAGAAAGCTAAGTAAACCTCGCTGGAAATATAATTCTGAATTTGAAATTAACGCCGAAAAATTGAAGATACATTTTACTGTTCATAGTAGCCGACTACACATAGCAAGCAAAAAAAGATCTTTTCAAACTATAGCAATCTATAGGTATTTAAAAATTGAAATGGTAAAACATGGTTTTAATTCACTTTATTCTATTTGTTTTTGCTCGAACATTTTCCAACAGTACCCATATTTCCAAAGGTAACCATTCTGCTCCTGAAGATGCCTCACTAGGCAAAAATGTTCGAGCAAAAACAAAAATAATAAAGTGAATTAAAACCATGTTTTACCATTTCAATTTTTAAATATTTAATAAAATCGACTTTCACCTAGAATATAGATGCAATAGTTGAGTATTTGCATAATTCATTATACTGGGGGTACTTTAAAAAAGCTTTTAGGTGTCTTTTTTTGTTTTATCAAATCTTGTTCCTTGACTTATAGGTTGGTATGCGGCTGACCACCCATACTGTAAAAAATGGTTCACTTTGCCAATGTCACCCCTGTTTCAGGGAAGGACGGCAAGAGTTGCAGAGCTTATGTTCATTTGAGATTGGATTTTTATATTGTAGGTCCACATGCGGTATGTGTTAGCGCGAAATTATACATGTCTGCTTGTGGGAATGCATTTAATATAAATCTTAAATGATATATATCTTTGCAGCTTAGATTAGATTAGATTAGATTAGATTAGACTGTGTTAACAGATCAACACTAAAAAATATATATAGCAATCTAATTTATGTTCAATATATTTTGACAAAACATAATATATAGTAGCTACCCATGGATCGTTTGCCCGAGTTCTTAGGGCGTCAGCTTCTTGCTTATGAAAGCAATTTTACCGCCCGTTCCACCGAGTGCGAGTCACACCTTGACCGCTTTTATTGTATTTCATGTTTATTGGAAGCCAGAGGAAGGGGATTGATCTGAACGTTTCAACTCAACCACAGTATCCAACCAAAAATGCATTGAAACTCAATTAGCGCATCTAGTGAACGTTTAAGTTTCTGCATATTGTTAAACACTATGGAAAGTTTTAGGGTGTTTTTTTATACTCGTGTTACGGTGAAAGAAAGGGGAAGATTCGTCGACGAACAAAATGGTCATTGGAAAAATCGACCGTTGGCAATTCATCTATGGATGAAACGGTCACAAAAAATGTGATAAGTTAAACCATGCAATTAAGTTATTCCACATTCACTATGTAAATGTTCACATTTGTAGTGAAATAAAAAAAGGACTCAAAAGATGAAAATGTTAAAAAAAACTTATGTAAACTTCTACAATACTTAAAAAAAAACTTCTCGAATTTAAAAGATATGTAATTTATAACATTAGGTACAAAGATACCTAAAAATTTAAAATTCTAGTTAATGAACTTCACAAGCATCACATGAAAATTTTTGCTTACAAATATTGCATAAGTACCTACAAAATTAAATCCCAAACTTCAAATAAAATATTGTTCTCGCAGTGGCGAAGGGTGCAATACAACTCGATTCTCATCGGTTTTCCTTTTAAAATGGGGTAAAAATGATAATTAAGTAGACTGCATGGTTTCAATGGGAGAAAAATACGTATTGTTTCTTTGGTTTCAAATGTATTTTTTTACTTTGTGCCTATATTTTTTAACTACTTTGTTGCCTCATTTTAAAAGGGAAGCCGATGGGAATCGAGTTGTATGGCACGCTTTGTCACTGATTATTACTCTGAGACTCTTGCCGACCCTTCCTGAAAAAAATGTTCAAGGTTTTTTTTTACATTAAATTATATTTTGTACATTTCTAATAACAAATAGGCAATAGCCTACTATGAAATTGAATAAAATCGTATTACCATTTTCGAACACTTTGTTAAAGTCAATTACTCGTATCATGCAAATAAATTATGGAAAAAATATTTTTAATCTTGAATTATTTTTTTAAAGAAGACGTTTTTTTCGCGCTGGACTTTTCGACTCAGCGTCTTCGTGGCATTTTGTCCGTAGACCATTTGTCCGTCAAAGAACTATCATCACACAAGCCGGACTTTAGAGAAGAAGGAGATTATTACTGCCAACTGGCTACGGAGGGAAACACTCAAAACATTTTTACGTTCGCATAAAATGAATAATAAAATGTAGGTATTTTATGAATCGGAAACAAGACCCCTTGGTTTTATATTGAGGGAAAAATTTAATCATTGGTGAGACGCACTCTTATCCTGAAATAGTGAACGAACGTATTATTCGTACGTATTATTCGATACCATGTTGAAAGCACCGGTTCTCATCAGATCACCGAAGTTAAGCAACATTGGGCGCGGATAGTACTTAGATGGGTTACCGCTCAGGTACACCGCGTGTCGTTGGCATTTCTTAGACCGGTCCGTAGACCAGTGGCAACACTTCGGACTCGTAAATGGAAGGTTGTGGATTCGAATCCCGGCGGAGCACAAAAAATATACCATTTATATTTTCAAATGTGCTCTTTGCTGGGTTGAAAAATTCATAAACCTTTACCAAAGATCGGTCACTAAAAGGTCCATCCAATCTTACAACAACTGGGTCTTGCTTGAGAATTGGCACTTTCTACAGCAACGATCAAGCTCGCAGAGGGCTCTTGAGGTGTGATACACACCAAAACAGCAATCACCAAATAAATCATCCTAATATTATTATATATTAAATAAACACAGTTTTAATTCACTTTAAAAAAAAATATTGTTGTCTAGCACTTTCGCCTATAAGGCATCTTCAGGACAATCTAATTAGACAGGACAATAATTAATTTTATTATTATTTTTATTGAATTAAGTTCAACTTTGAGAAGATTATAACTAAGAAAGAAATGAAAAAGGATGCAAGGGCCGAAAAAATGGCTATTAATTTGTCAATTTGTAAACAGTTTTTGTTACAAATATTTTTAGTTTTAACTGGACCATTAGAAACTCAAGATAGGTAAAAAAAAGACTCTACTTTTTTTCCTTGTATCATGGAAGATAATCAATTGATTGTTTATTTTTTAAGGAAAAATTGAATTCGAGTGTTTCCGGTCGATAGCTCAGCTGGTAGAGTGATTCAATTACATGCCGAGAGCTTGGCCTCGAATCCCACTGAGGGTGTCAGAAATAATTTTCCGTTTAGGTGTATATTTCAAATCCAAAATTAATACCGGCAAGGTGTACACAGCCTTCACAAGAAATGAAATCCAGCCCCTCCGGGAGACGAGAAACTTCCACTTCACTAACTGAAAGTGGTTGGCGTGAGGCCAGCCCCCTTACCCGAAAAAATAAATATGTCCCGAATCGGCACATGCGGTCCCTTTGAAGATAATGCAGGCAAGAAATTACACTAAACGTGTTGCTTAGTAATGTTAATTGTAAGGTAGCTGAAATAATAGCATGAAGAAAAAACATGATTGCACAACAATCGAGTTTTATTTTATTTTTAATTTTTTTTTAATCAAATTTACGATGTTATTGAAATAAATTCCTTTCATTTTTTTCACTAAACAGGCAGTTCAGTCTTACTATTTGATTTGTGGGTGGAATCAGATTTTTATTGAAATTCAAGTCGTCTGACACGCGCCAAGGAATTTGAATTGAAAAGTGTATTTTTGTGCCTAATCTATCAACAGGAATGACATTAAAGATTTTTTAAGTCACGCACCAAATGTCAGTTACTGGAAGATATTTCCAAAAAAGCAGTAAGCCCGATGACTTCAAATTTCATTTTTTATTTTCACCAAATAGTTTAAAAACATACTTAAACGAATTACAAAAATACTGATGAGGTCAGAACATTTTTCAATTCGGAACTTTTTTCTCGGCGAGCAAACGTCAGTTTTATTCTAGACTGCTGTCTTAAGCAACCAATAACAAAGTCTTTGCATGCCGCGCCGGCCGTTTAACGAAGCAATATTGGTTATGCCAATTTACTTGCGTCTTTTTTTATGCAAACGACTCACGAAAATCCTGACCTACGTGAAAACAAATAGTGATTGCCCATGTCCACGATTTCTTTCTTCAGCGGAAAAGTGCAATGATGGAGATGATCTTGAAATTTGATGTTTAATCAAATATTGATTGGAGGTTGGTGCAAAAGGCCCTAACCCTTAACTTATTCTGAAACAGAAGAGACGTTGGCAAAATGAACATTTTTTTTCAGCACGAGTGGTCAGCCACATATCAAACTATAAGTGAGAAACTACCGCTAGAATTGTGAGAATGAGCATTTTTATTGTCTGTTGAATGCACCGACACATCTAGTGTTTCGGAGTCACGCTAGGCGGAAGGCCAGCGCCGACCACTATTGCTTCGACTTTATTGATTCAGAATCAACTCGGCGATTGTGCTTCTCTTATATAATGCAGACGAATAAGTGATTGTTTGCCGAGAAGGGAGAGCACGCTGACTTCTGTAATCAAACTGACTTATAATCTGATTTATACGTCCGTGTTGTTAGTTGGGATTTTATTTCAACCGCCGTTCTCCGGTCCACCCTCCGGTCAATAGTTTAGTTTATTACCAGTTTTTAATGTCTTCTCTTGCAAAAGTCACATTGATTTCAAGCTGGGCCTCATAACTCACAAGGCTTTTCATCGTTAAATTTCAGTTTACGCACGATAACTGCTTGTCTCGAAAGTGTTCACGAAAAAGGATTACACAACTCGATTGGAGGATAATTTAGCAAAGACTCTTGCTAGTAACCCAGTCGATTGTTCAGTTAGTAGAGCGCTTGCATTCCATGACAAGAGCTCGGGTTTGAATCCCAGCGAGGTTGTTAGAAATGATTTCTCGTTTCGGTTTATTTCAAACCCATAATGAAATTCTGACAAAGCTAACTAAGCCTTCACAAAAAATGAGTACCAGCGTCGTTAGGAGCTGGGAAACCCCTTCTTCAATTGAAGAGTATAGCGTAAGTCAAAATCCTTACCTGTAAAAATAAATAGGTTCTACTCGCCAAATGCGATTTCTTCGTAAAAAACGCTGCAAGAAGTGGCACTATATGTGTAGCTTAGCAGAGTAGCGTTTTTAAAGCCTCATACAAGTAAAAGGTCATTTATGAGGACAAAAAAAACATGGAATTTCCTGCTCATTTTACATTGTGTATTCATTTAACGTATGTATATTACTAAGCGAGTTTCATAATGTCATTTTTTTGTGAAATTCTAAATATCTTCCATTGGAACTTGGCATACTCTGTTGGTGTATCACGTGCAGAGTGACCTTAGTGGGTAAGGGGAAAATGTTATAAAGCACTGTGACATTTTTAGATGCCACTAAAAATGGCAACTGACGTAAATATATGTGAATGTGTACAACACATATGTTTTAGTATTTTTTAAGTGAGTAAACATATTTTACGCTAAAACAGAAAAAAATGCTTGAGTTTTGTAAATTCTTCAATATATTTTTTGTGTGTATACAATCCCTTATCTTTATAAAATTCAACGGCCTCCCCATACAAAATAGTTGTGCGTTAATGGCATTCAAACTGAAGAACTCCTAAACAGATGCACGTCATATTCACAACAAATATTGTTCAGGACTTGGGATGTGCTTCCTCATCATTAGTAGATTTTAAATTGTTGTTTTTTAAATAAATAAACATGATCAATCACAACACCTTTTTATGTAAAACCTATGCGAGAAACAAAACTCATTTTGACATTCGAATTTCAAATAAATTGCCAACACTTCAACATAGGCTTCAAAGTTGCCATCGTTGCCATTGCCAAGTCGATTCTTTTTCGGTTGAATTCCGTTGAGTACCTACCTATATTCTTTATTTATTTCAAAATTATACTTCAACCAGTTATAACATGTATTTTTTAGAAATAATGACGATCGATTCGGTCAACTTTTTATATGAAACCGTACTTATTGCGGCATTTAATTTTTTTAAAGTATTATTACAATATACAATCTAAGTTGCATAGACGCATTAACATTTATAATTCATATTCAATGCACTCCTCTTCGGAGACACGAGTGAGTTTGCGCTTACAAATGCTGCATGTGTATTTACAAATAAAAATTTCAGCCTCTCATGACCATAAGCCCTGCAACTTTTGCTGACCTTTTCAGAAACAGGGGACACATTTGTTAAGTGAACCCATTTATGCGATATGGGTGGTAAGCCTCATACTAACCCTTAAGTCAAGGAATTTGAGTTTGAAAAATCCTTAAACAACGGTAATCTTAATTTATAATCTAAAGTTGCAAAAACAGTTATTTGATGATTCAAATTGAATGCACGCCCACAAACTGGTAAATGTCATTTCACGCTAACATATAGTTGTGGCGCTTGATTTTTTTTAAATATTACAATATATAATCTAAGTTGCACAGATACAATAACTTTTATAATTCATACTCAATGCATGCCCCCCTGGAGACACGAGTGGGTACGCGCTTATTAATGCTGCATGTGAACTTACAAATTAAAATTAAGGCCTCTAATGAACATAAGCCCTGCAACTTTTGCCAACCTTTTCAAAAACAGGGGGAACATTTGTCAAGTGAACCATTTTTTTCGATATGGGTATTCAAGCTCATACTTACCTATCCGTCAAGGATTTGAGTTTGAAAAATCCTTCAACAACGTTAAATTTAATTTATAATCTAAAGTTGCAAAAAAAGTTATTTGATGATTCAAATTGAATGCACGCCCACAAACTGGCAAATGTCATTTCACGCTAACATAATATAGTTGTGGCGCTTGATTTTTTTTAAATATTAGAATATATAATCTAAGTTGCACAGACACAATAACTTTTATAATTCATATTCAATGCATGCCCCCCTGGAGACACGAGTGGGTTCGCACTTATAAATGCTGCATGTGAACTTACAAATTAAAATTAAGGCCTCTAATGAACATAAGCCCTGCAACTTTTGCCAACCTTTTCAAAAACAGGGGAAACATTTGTCAAGTGAACCATTTTTTGCGATATGGGTATTCAGACTCATACTTACCTATAAGTCAAGGATTTGAGTTTGAAAAATCCTTCAACAACGTTTAATTTAATTTATAATCTAAAGTTGCAAAAAAAGTTATTTGATGATTCAAATTGAATGCACGCCCACAAACTGGCAAATGTCATTTCACGCTAACATATAGTTGTGGCACTTGATTTTTTTTAAATATTAGAATATATAATCTAAGTTGCACAGATACAATAACTTTTATAATTCATATTCAATGCATGCCCCCCTGGAGACATGAGTGGGTTCGCGCTTATAAATGCTGCATGTTAACTTACAAATTAAAATTAAGGCCTCTAATGAACATAAGCCCTGCAACTTTTGCCAACCTTTTCAAAAACAGGGGAAACATTTGTCAAGTGAACCATTTTTTGCGATATGGGTATTCAAGCTCATACTTACCTATCCGTCAAGGATTTGAGTTTAAAAAATCCTTCAACAATGTTAAATTTAATTTATAATCTAAAGTTGCAAAAAAAGTTATTTGATGATTCAAATTGAATGCACGCCCACAAACTGGCAAATGTCATTTCACGCTAACATTTAATTGTGGCACTTGATGTTTTTAATTTTAGAATATAAATCTAAGTTGCATACATACATTTTATAATTCATATTCAATGCATGCCCCCAAGCAGACATGAGTGACTTTGCGCTTACAAATGCTGCATGTGTAATTACAAATAAAAATTTCAGCCTCTCATAACCATAAGCCATGCAACTTTTGCCGACCTATTCAGAAACAGGGGGAACATTAGTTAAGTGAACCCATTTATGCGATATGGGTGGTAAGCCTCATACTAACCCTTAGGTCAACGAGTTTGGGTTTGAAAAATCCTTAAACAATGGTTATCTTAATTTATAATCTTAAGTTGCAAAAAGAGTTTTGATGATTCAAATACAATGCACACCCACAAGCTGGCAAATGTTCTTTCACGTTAACATATAATTGTGGCACTTGATGTTTTTAATTTTAGAATATAAATCTAAGTTGCATACATACATTTTATAATTCATATTGAATGCATGCCCCCAAGCAGACATGAGTGAGTTTGCGCTTACAAACGCTGCATGTGTAATTACAAATAAAAATTTCAGCCTCTCTTGACCATAAGCCCTGCAATTTTGCCGACCTTTTCAGGAACAGAGAAACATTCGTTCAGTGAACATTTTTTTAGGTATGGGAGGTCAGCCTCATACCTCATGCTTCATACAAGATACTCAGAACATGAAAGAACTAAATAACCCTTTTACCGCAATTTTTTTTTCAAATTACTTCTTAAAGCATTTAATTACTATGAAGGAGGTGTGAGGAAAAATTATTGCAGAAGCCAGACACTGCCCGAAGGGCCTAGCAGACAACCGTGCGCAGCACGGTCAGTCTGCTAGTTTATTATATTTTCTACTGAACTCTTATTTTCTCTAAGTGACGTCTTGACTTATAGGTTGGTATGAGGTTGACCACCCATACTGTAAAAAATGGTTCACTTTGCCAATGTCACCCCTGTTTCAGGGAATGTCGGCAGGAGTTGCAGGGCTTATGTTCATTTGAGTTTGGATTTTATTTGAAAGTACACAATCAGCATTTGTAAGCGCGAACTACACGTGTTTTTTTGTGGGCATACATCTGAGAGCTTTAAATGAATAATATATCCTTGCAACTTAGATTATAGATGATAGATTATAGATTATACGTCTACTCCACAGCGGTTGGAGATCAACTGCTAATTAATTCCCCTCGTTGACTGCAGTTCTCATCAGCGATGCAATGCTACTTCTGATCCATCGTTTTAAATTGTGCAGACTAGAAATTCTCCTTCGAAATGGTAATTTCTTCTTACAACTTTTTTTTCAATTATTACTTGGGGATTTAGTACTTTCTCTTCAGTAACATCTGAGGTAACCAAAGAATTGCATACATTGCATTTACTCAAGCTTAAATATATAAACCTTCTTTCTAGCCATCTAGTTAACAATCGATTCATAAAAAGACGTCATTATGATGAGTCATTTTTATCAGCAATTGTCGATAGCTCTTTTAATTGAACGCTTGCATTCAAAGACGGTGGGCTAGGATGTTATTTATTTAAATAGCAAACATAGTTATAGTGGGCTAGGCTAAATGATACCCGTTTCGATGTTTATTTCACACTAAAAAAAATACATGGTTTTCAAGCCTTTACAAGAAATAAGATCTTACTTCTTCCACCTTTCCTACTTCATATGAGAATTCCCACTTCGATTGATGTGATGAGTGAAGTGGAAATTTACATGTGAAAATAAATACTTTCCAATCGCTATATCCGAACTCTTTCAAGACAGTAAAGTTTCAATATACATATGTACGTGCTGTTTAGTTGCATTTTGTGTTTATTTTATTCAATGTCAAGAATATTCTATATATTTCATATTTTAGCTTGGATGCCTCCACATATGAAATCTAGTATGTATACTGTTCCACACAAAAATATATCATCAGAAATTTGCAATATTGTACCTTCATCTAAATCTAAATCTAAGCTGCAAAGATATGTATCCTTTGAGATTCATATTAAATGCATTCCCACAAGCAGACATGCATAATTTTGCGCTTACACATGCCGCATGTGGACCTACAATATAAAAAACCCAATCTCAAATTAACATAAGCCCTGCAACTCTTGCCTTAGTAGTAAATAAACGCAGCTAAATTGCACATGTGCAACTTCTAACCGCATTGTTCCCTAAGGAGTCCCAGGGCTCATAAGCTAGAGCATAACAGTAGCAAGCTAAGGAAGTTTGAAAGAGGTCTATGCAATGGCTGAAGAAAAAGTGGTACGAGGAGGCGGCAGATTTACAGCACTTACATTAAAAAACGAGCGAGAACCTCCCAACTGGACAGGATCTTGAGTTGTCTGTATGGAGGGCACTAAACAGGCTGAGAGCGGGTGTTGGCAGAGCTCGTTGTAACATGATGATCTGAAGAATCTTACATCTCTCTAATCTAATCTCTGCGAATTCAAAACTCAAGAGTCTATGGATCACCTTCAGGTCTGTTCGGCCAGCCCAACAAGCTACTCACTGGAGGGTAATGATGGAGCGGTGGAGGTTGTCCAAAACTGGGCAAAAATAGTGTATCTCTGACTCGAAGAAGAAGACATTAAAAAAAATGGCTAAAATTTATCAAGCTACCAAATTCAAATGGCACACGTACACACGCAGAAAAAAATGCCAAGGCGTATCTCCTCACCCCTGAAAAATCGAATCACTCATTCTTTATTATATGTCGCAAGTTATTTGGTTTGACATTTGTCGTATGTCACAGAAGGCCCGAGGCTTATCGCTCCGCACGCCTCGGAGGGTGCCGGCGTGAGTGGGGGGGGGCGTACTGCGCAATGCCGACATCCACTAAACTAATCATCCACGGAGACATTTCCACACAACCCTGGCCAATTTATTCATCTCTGACTTGATTGCGCAAGCCAATTTCTTTTTTGCGCTAATTTTGGTTCCACGCAACTGGAAACGTAAGCTGAGTAGTATAAAGCACACGCCACAAACCCTTCTTATTCCGTACTTACCCTTCCACTTCGGGAGGTGTGTATTGGATAACAGAAAGCTCATGCAAAGCTTATTTTGACTGTTCCGTAGTCTAGTGGTTACGATTTGACCAACAACCCTGCGGACTCGTATTTAAATCTCAAATGAGTATTAAATCTGCAACTTTTACCATTTTTTCCTAAATTAAAAAGAATTTTTCAACCCAGTGAAGAGCACATTCGAAATATTAATGGTTTATTTTTGTGCTCCGCCGGGATCCGAATCCACAACCTTCCATTTACGAGTCCGAAGTGTTGCCCCTACGGACTACGGACCGGTCCAAGATGCCAACGACACGCGGTGTACCTGAGCGGTTACCCATCCAAGCACTGACCGCGCCCAATGTTGCTTAACTTCGGTGATCTATGGGAACCGGTACTTTCAACATGGCTAACGTCGTTGACAATGCGTTAGTGAATGCTATAATCTAATCTAATAAAAATGCTACACTCAATAATTTCATTTTGACTAAAATATTGAGGTGCGTTTTAGCTTCAATCAGAAAGTTTGGATGATTTTTAACAGAAAAAGATAATGTTTTAGCAGCTTTTTTGGTAGATTTGCATTTATTTTGTCATCCTTTTACAAAACACTTTTCGCAGGGCTTGTTCCACAGCTCTGTGCTCGTACCTGATATGTACATGCCCGTACGGTGAAGAAACTTTTACAGCATAATTGATTTATTCTATGTGCGACTGAGAGTTCTAATTCGATTTAAATGCAAATAGCTGCTGGAAAAATATGGACATAATATGCAAATGGTTCCGTTTGCATCGACGCGACGGGACTGTAGTGCCCACTATATACGGACATCCATGCGCATCAGTTTTGCATTTAGCCGCATTGGTACATTCTTGTTGTTTTTTCATACTAATGTATTTTCTGTGTTGTTTTGTTATAGTGCTGTTTTGTCAGGTGATGCACTGTCATGTGTTGTTCTGTATAGTGACGTTCTATCTTGTCACCAATCAAGCTCAGATGTAGATCTTTCCGAAGTCAAAGCTTATTCATAGTTTATTCTCAAGGTCA
This sequence comes from Agapetus fuscipes, assembly GCA_951799405.1. Lineage (NCBI taxonomy): Eukaryota > Metazoa > Arthropoda > Insecta > Trichoptera > Glossosomatidae > Agapetus > Agapetus fuscipes. The sequence goes on from OX637332.1 coordinate 7,208,219, forward strand.
TCAAACAATTCAAGACACTACAAAAACAAGACAGTTGCAAAGTATATCTACTCATAGCTCTAAGTGGATGGACTCTGTACATTTAAATTGGTGGAGAATATGATGTCATTCTGCTAGGTTGCTACAGAAAAAAACAATATTTTGTTTTACTGGTAGCTATACACCGTAACTAGAATTGTAAAAGTGTTTACCCACCGAGAAAATAAAATGTATTGAGTTCATTGTTAGTAGTTATTGAACTTCTTGCAGATTTGCTGCAATATTACATCAGGCTGATTTAATTGTTGACCGCTTTTCTTTCAGTACATCACACCTCCAGAGCCATCGACGAGCTTCTTACTCACTTTTGAAGTATCCTATTCTTCATCACGACCCAACTTTGGTGAGAGCAACTGAATTTGTCAACGTAGCAAAAATAATATTTGTAAATTCAATGATACCTTTTTTGGGCTTCGCTGGGGATCCAACGCACAACTTTTGCCTTTCCAGTTCTCATATAACTACAAGACTACAGACCGGTAAAATATTCCTAAAATATTGAAAAAATATATCTTAAAGCGTCTTTGCTACAGCCTGTAATCTGTATATAATAATATAATATGTAATAATAAATCTGTAAACCCTTTGTTTGTTTGATTGTTGGTGTGAAATACCACAATAAGAAAAAATAAGTGGTTGTATATTAAATTCTGCCATTGTCAATTGATACAATTAAATTGTATTTCATATCATTTTTGAGTTCTAAAGATACTTACATGCAAAAATGAAACGTATAAATGATCGCGTATAAAGAAAATAAGAAGGAAAGAAACGTTCTGAAAATAAATGATTATTAAAATCACCGTATTAGGAAACCATTCAGTATTACAATAGAAAGTCTGTTTTTTTAATTGCATTGTTTTTACAGTTTTTGCATAATATTTGAAAAACATTAATTCCTCTCCATGATCCAGCTCCTTTCTACATCCAAGAGTTTATTGTCTCAAAAGTCCTGGGCTCAAGGGAGAAAACACTAAGATCAGCAGAGAACGGAGCGGAAACCCTGCTAAATGAACCTAGAAGAAAAATTGCCACTGTTTTCGGAGACCGTGCTTTTGCAGTGGCCGGCCCTGCGACCTGGAATCAACTACCACCAGAAATCCGGAGGTCTAAGACGATTGAGGACCTAAAGAGGAGGATGAAGACATTTTCCTTCGCCCAGTAAAATACTAAGCGCCCTTGGAGTGACATTGAGTTACGAAACGGCGCTGATAAGGAAATCATCATAATCATCATCATCTGTCTTTCTTTTATAATTTTTGTTCTTGGAAAGCAAGTACATAAGTACTTATTTATTCTTTTCTGTAGAAAAAAAAATGTATCGATTTGTAGGTTATTCAATTTGTTCACGAACAAAGTAAAAAAAAAAAAAAAATGATGCTTAAAAGTTTCATAAATAATTATCTACATACAAATGTATGGCATTGTCTTATCAGTCAAATGAAAGAGGCATGCAAAATACAAAAGCAAAGGCAGTTGAATTGGAATGTTGACGACTAAAATATGTTTTATACAGCTGATGTATTAAATTGATTGTTCTCAAATGTCAATATGTCTTTGCAACATAGATTGTAGATAAAAAGAAAAAAAGAAAAAAAGAGGCAACTCTGTAAAAACTCTGGCCACATCTGACGTAAAACTGACAGAGTTGACGTTATATTTACAGCATTTTTAAACGTATAATATTATAGAAAGGATTGCCGGGTACGTACGATTTTGTTCTTCGCCAATTTCTGGATGTCAAGCTAAATAAAATGATCGACTCTATTGAGGGTGATGGAGTTAGAGAAACAATACAATTTTCTCTCAGAAATAATCCAATCATCTCCAGCTCCCACACGACAGAGAAGCGGAGCCCTGAGAGTGGGACTCCTTCCCACTAGCGACCTGTAAATGCAATTTAAAGAGACTTCAACGTCTCATACAATCTAGCTACTTTTTTGTAACTGTTGTATGAAAAAGGTTATGATTCTGAATGAAATGAAAGAATTATGTAACGAGCGAAAAAAATGGCGGTTGATCTGTAATGCTGGCGGTTAAGGCTAAGGCTTTTAAATTTTGTTGTTTTGTTGACTTATAGGTTGGTATGCGGCTGACCACCCATACTGTAAAAAAAAAGGTTCACTTTTCCAATGTCACCCCTGTTTCAGGGAAGGACGGCAAGAGTTGCAGGGCTTATGTTCATTTGAGATTGGGTTTTTATATTGTAGGCCCACATGCGGCATGTGTTAGCGCGAAATTATACATGTCTGCTTGTGGGAATGCATTTAATATAAATCTGAAATGATATATATCTTTGCAGCTTAGATTAGATTAGATTAGTGATTGTTTGTTTTATATTCATAGTTAACTGTAATTAATTGTGTTTGTATTTTTTTATTAATAGGTTGGAATGAGCCTGACAACCCATATCGTAAAAAAAATGGTTCATATTGCCAATATCCCCCGTGTTTTAGGGAAGGTCGGCAAGAGTTGCAGTGATTATGCTCATTTGAGATTTAAAAACCAACTTCTTTTAATCTTCACTTTCACACTTTCCCTAACACCACATTCTTTTCTTACAAAATCATTCCTCACCCTATCACTCCGTTTTGGTCCAAATCATACTTCTTAGATATACCATTTCCACTCTATGGACTTAACTAACTTCACCTATTCTTCCGATGTATACTTTATTCGTTAGTCTCTCATCATTCATTCTCTCCATATGTCCAATCCACTTTAACAAACTTCTTTTAATCTTCACTTTCTCTAACACCACATTCTTGCCTTACAAAATCATTCCTCACCCTATCACTCCGTTTTTTACAAATCATGCTTCTTAGATATACCATTTCCACTCTATGGACATAACTACATAACTTCACCTATGCTTGCGAAGTATAGTGTATTCGTTTATTCATCATTCATTCTCTTCATATGTCCAAACCAACTTAACAAACTTCTTTTCATCCTCACTTTCACACTTTCTCTTCTAATGAAAATAATAATTAGAAGAAAAAAAACTAAGTACATGTTGACTACAGGCAGCAACATGTCGAGTTTGTTGGTTGTATGCTGTATCCCTCTGCTGGCAGATTGAAATTGGCGTCGGCAATCGCAGAGCATTAGGAAGAATGCAAACGCCCTTCAATTAATATGGAGCACCCTCGTTCGTGCGCCCTAGGGTAGCTCGCACCCCCCTCCTAACGAGAGTGTCCCATCCCCCAAAAGTAGTGATTCTTAACCGGTCGTCCACGAAACTTTCAGATCATAACCTAAATCTAAATTAATCTAAATAAATCTAAATCTAAGTTGCAAAGATATGTATCATTTCGACTGCTCCAGAGAAAAAGGAAGTAACTCCGAAATTGAGGTTTTTGACTTATTTCCATTTCTGAAGGTAACAAATCATTATCTTCATTCCAAGATGAGAGCCGTGTCTCTATCTCCTTTAAATTCATTAATAAATGAATGTAAAAAATAGTTTATGCATTGAACTCCATGGAATAAATAACATTCAATTGGCTTTCCTGCAAAACTTTATTTTTTTACATAGTGCTGTCTTCCTTGGAGCAGTCGATTTAAGGTTCATATTAAATGCATTCCCACAAGCAGACACCCATAATTTCGCGCTCACACATGCCGCATGTGGACCAACAATATAAAAACCCAATCTCAAATGAACATCAGCCCTGCAACTGTTGCCGACCTTCCCTGAAACAGGGGTGACATTGGTAAAGAGAAACATTTTTTACAGTATGGGTGGTCAGCCTCATACCAACCTATAAGTCAAGGAATACATGCAATTACTTCTACTAATTCATACATTAATAGTATTCCATACATCATGCACAGAAGAATCGTCGAGGAATGCAAATTTTTATCAGTAATCCTTGACTAATAGGTTAGTATGAGGCTGAAAACCTATACTATGAAAAATGGTTCACTTTGTCAACGTCACCCCTTTGTCAGGGAAAGTCGGCAAAAGTTGAAGGGTTTATGTTCATTTGTGGTTTTGATTTTATTTTTATGTACACATTCAGCATTTGTAAGCGCGAACTACACGTGTTTGTTTGTGGGTATGCATTTGATATGAGCTTTAAGTGTTAATGTATCTTTACAACTTAGATAATAGATTGAATTCTGTGGTTGAAAGAAAGTAATCATAGATATCCTTTTTCGAAGGTTCAGAATCACTGCGTAAGAGGAAGAAGAACTCAGAATGGTAATCTAGATACCTACTCGCTTTCAATGACGACTCGGCTGCATTACTTGCCAGGCCCGTAGTGTCAAATAAGTCTTGTATTTTTTATATTATTAAAAAAAAAAATCACATGGTTTATTAAATGCTCTGATAACACTCATTGCAGTGACAAAATGTGAGTTAGCCTGACTGACATTTAGACGTTGCGTTGGTCAGCAAGCTTAAAAGATTGAATATCTATTATAGTGAAGTGCATTCGTAATTTGTTTAACATAACCTACATGTTTCAGATCTTCTTATTGTGACTGAACGTTTGGCTTATAAGAATCAAAAGCATCATCAGCGGCAAATAAAATCGACAATTATAACGTAATTTTAAATTAATATTCCGGTATGAGTAATATTGTATGGAATAACAAACAGATCTTACGAATCGTGCTTAAGAGAATAACGAGTTTTTCAACGTTTCGTTAAAGACAAAGTCATCAGAAGGCGGGTCTCCTCAGATAAAGAAGCACAAATTTTATTGTCAGAAAAAAATGAAGTTGGTCGTGATTGAAGATTGTAGGTTAGTAATTTCATGATACTGGGACTGAGAAACGGTTCACTTGTCTGTCGATTGTGATACAAATGACTTCCAGAGCAAGTCATACATGTATTCCCACAAATAGACACATTGCGAAAACCCACCTCATACCCATTCCGTTTATACACTTCCATCCGGGGAAGCGTATCACAGAACGCTCATGCAATGCTATAGTTTTTTTTTTGTGGCGGAAGGCCTTCCCGATGGTCGTGCCCCGACCCAGCAGTGATTCTAGATTTACCTGTTCGTCCACTAGAGAAAACAGCAAAAACCCGAAGTTACTGACTCGGTGCAATGTCATCGAGATGCTCAAACCCTCCTCGTACCCGTCCTGTATGTATGTGTCAGAAGGACCCACAGCATATGGACGCTCATGCAAAGCTATATATTTTCTCAAGTGGCGAAAGGCCTTCCCGTGAAGTGAAAGCAACGGCACGACAAAACAAGAACCTCTAGGTCAGAGGCGTGCCCATGACTCTAAAAGTAAATGGTTCGATGTTACTGAAGCTAATAGCATACCTCGGGTGGCACTCCTTGTGGGATTGTTGCTAGATCACGAGTAGTGCGTATAAGTTAACACTTACACATGCCGCGTGTGGACTTACAACACAAAAAACTAATCTCAAATAAACATAAGTCTTGCAACCCTCGCCGACCTTCCCTGGAACAGATGTGACATTTTACCATATGGGTGGTCAGCCTCATACGAATAAGGGACAGTTATTCTATAAAAAAAAACAATTACGGAGTAAAATAAAAAAATAAAACAATGTCCAAAATATCTATAACAAATGAGAGTTGAAAATTTAAAAGCCTTCGCCTTAGCTGCCAATCTAATTTTGCCAAGCTATTTCGCTCGATGCGGTCCTGAACGCTCTAGAGGTGAATCGGGAAAAAGATTCGTACCAATATTTGGAATGCTTAAAATGCCATTTAGTGCAATGATGAGGGAACAGAATTTGGTCGGGCTCAAGACGAGAGCTCTCCGCGAAGGCAAACAGTACAGTACCTACGTAAGCACTTTATTTTAAATTACCCACGCCACCGGCTCCGATGGATGATTTGCGAAATTTTGTTGCCGAGTGCAGTCTACGAGAGGGTTATCTTATATACAGCGCCTACTTCAGGAATTGAAAAAAGTATCTTCTTGAAAAAGTACCTTCTTGAAAAAGTATCTTCTTGAAAAAGTATCTTCTTGAAAAAGTATATTCTTGAAAAAATATCTGATTGAAAAAAAGATTTGAAAATAATATGAAAATGAAAAAACTTTGGTAATAAAACGTTAGACTGGTGTTATTGTAGTAATAAATAATTATGCAAGATAAATGTCCTTGTTATGGCCGCGGGGATCAAGTCAGGCTATTTGGAACCGGATAACGTTGGTTTGCATCCCGTGGCGATAGCTTCGACCCTGGTTCAACAGATGCCGTTGCATGCACACAAGCTTCTGCTTTCGCATGAAGACAACTGGCCAGGCAAAACAGGTTGGTGGATTGCATCCCTTTCTACAAATCTATTTAAAAAAGAAAATCATAATAATAATCATTTTATGAGTGTTTTTTTTAAATATTAAAAAATATAAATCATATACGATTTCGTTTTAATTTTTAATATTTAAAAATGATAGGTTACAAAAAAAATGCCTTATCAAAGAAGGAAAGCGTTTCTTTCATTTAAAAAGATCATACATATGTATGGACATGGACGGTGAATGAAAGCAAACAAGTGATGTATGTACTGAAGATATGGCTAACTTTAGAAGAATATCTGGTAACACTCTGAACAATAGGGTCTGAAATAAATGGGAGTAGTATAAACGAGCATATGAGAGTGAAATTAAAAAAAAGAGCACAATCAGGTGTTTCTAATGTAAAGTTAAAGAATGAACAAAAGAAACAGAGGGGAGGGAATATCAAAGGTAAGTAGGGAAAGGAGAGGATTGAGGAAAGAATGGATTAAGCAAATAAGTAAAGGTGAATGAATGAAATCTGGAGACTGTGAAAAAGAGAAGAGAGTGTTAAGTGTCAAGGAGGTTAAAGAAATTTGGAAGGATTGAATGAAATAAGATGCATCTGCTGAGGCACTGGACATCTTTATTGTTTAATCTAAGTTGCAAGGATATATTCATGTAAAAAGTTCTCAAATGCAAGCCCACAAACAAACATGTGTAGTTTCCGCTTACAATTGCTGAATGTGCACTTACAAATAAAATCCAAACCTCATACGAACATAAGCCCTACAACTTTTGCCAACCTTTCCTGACACATGGGTGACATTAGCAATGTGAAACATTTTTTTACAGTATGGGTGGTCAACCTCATACCAACCAATAAGTCAAGGAATGGTGGCTGGACAAAGTAAAAGTTACAGATTTGAGAATAAAAACTAAAGATTGATGTAACAAGAGTACAGTTACTGCTCCTTATTCCATTCTTTGGCACCTTCCACTCTTAGATCTGTCATAATCAAAACATAGCGTAGGCTAGGAACTGAAAACCTAACGACTGGGCCCCGCCCTGTCAACATTTCTGAAGAAATTCTTTAATATGCATGTATCGCGATGAGGACGTAAATCTGTACCCCTAGTACAAATGGCGTCAGTGTTTTCTAAAATAATCTGTAATCTAACTTTAAAAAATGTATTAACAGTAAAGATTCCTATTAGAATTTAGCCCACAAGTAGACATATGTGCTCTTACAAAGGTATCCAAACAAATCTCCAATGAACCTTGTAATTCTTGCGACTCTTCTCTGAAACAGGGGTGACATTAGCAATATGAACCAATCTTCACAGTACGGGCGGCGGTCAGTTTCATTACAAACTTTAATTTAAGAAAAAAGTAACAAGAAATAAAATGTAAGCAACAATTATAATGAAATTTATTTGCTTCAGAGCCTTTCATAATTTTCCATAGACGTTAATTTCCTTAACATGGTAAAGAAAATATTACCAAGCCAGAGGATCTGTAACTGCAACTGAAGTGTACTACAAATATTTCTGGAGAAACAACGAGAATCTAATCTAATCTAATCTCTAATCTAAGTAGCAAAGATATGTTATATTGGAGATTCACATTACATGCATTCTCACAACCAGACACGTACAAGTTCGCGCTTGCACATGCCTCATGTGAACCTACAACATAAAAACCAAATCTAAAATGGACATACACCCTGCAACTCTTGCCGTCCTTCCCTGTAACAGGGGTGACATTGGCAAAGTGAACCATTTTTACAGCATGGGTGGTCAGCCGCATACTAACCTATAAGTCAAAGAACATACACAACAAATTACATTTTATATATAGAATCGAGAACAAAATTCTAGATTTTTTTTAATTTGAGAAGTAGATGACTTTTGAAGCAACGAGGGAAGTCATCGTAGCTAGGGTGCTGTTTCCATAATATGTTGAGGTAGATGTTTCTTAACCAGAGGACGAGTAACTACAATCGCCATCTAATTCAAATACTTCAGTAAAAAAAAGACGGAGAATAAAGAAATAATTTACGGAGTAGGTATAAAAAATACTTTTGAAGCAATCAGAGTGGTTGTAGCCAGGTTGCTAACGCCACTGCGCACCAGGCCTGATTTGGTGCCGCACGTGCGACGACTGCATGAGCGTCCCGCATTCGGCAGTAAACGCGGCACGCCCTGCTCTGAATCCACAAGCGAGGCATAATGGACAAGGGGAGACGAGAAATCTTCCTCCCTTCCGTGGCTGCTAGTGCTACCTGCAAGCAATAAAATGTTCATTAGATGAACACACAGATACACTGCAATGCTTCATTAGAAGCTTCTCCTTCATCTCATTCCTCATTGCTGAGGGTTGGGACCCTTGTGAAAGCCACCACTCTTCTCCAGTTCAATTTTGATTGTGCTACCCGCAGCTTTCCAACTATCTTTCTGTCTTTCTCTTCCTGTATTCTCCTTCAAATAACAGATCACAACCAGTCATTCGAGACTATCCTCATTGCCACTGACAACATATCTGAAGATAATGAGTTAATGACTTCTTTAAGGCGCTGTTTCGTGAGGCGAACCCTCCAATAGCGCTTGTGTGAAATTTGTTCTCCTACGTGCGACTCCTGAGTCTTGACGAGCTTTATCGTGGTGCTGTTACTTACATCCCGGTTTTTCCAGATTTTTTCAGCATAGATTTGTCACTTTGGCACTTGGCACTCGGCTTTTATAACAAGTATTTAACACTCAAGTTTCCTACTTATTCCCTTTGAAAGCATTTCTAGAAAGCGGCAAGAAGTTACACTTTATGTGTAGCTTAGTCTCATTTTTTGCGTATTGTAGCACAACTTGAGTCACATACACATTATTATATTTTTACTTTGTACTAATTTGGAATAATCCGCAATGAAATATGTTTTAACTGAGAGTAGTATTATGTCTGGAGAGAAATAAGTTGAAGATACTCTGCAGAGATTCTAGACACCCCTAGTGGAACGACGTCAGCGATACCACTACAGTACAAGGGGAGATGAGAAGTCTTCCCCCTTCCGTTGGTGCTAGTGTTATAAGAATAAAATGTTCATTAGATGAACACACAGATACACTGCAATACTTCATTACAAACATTGCGGTGTAATTCCGCACACAAGTTTTCTACAAATTCTCTTTGAAAGTTATTGTATTCTAGCACGAGCTGGGTTCTTCAGTTCCCCTTTTTAAATTGTGGCAGTCTTTTGTATTTGTATTGCTCAATAATCTTGTATTCAGAGATGCACGACAAAATTAATAGACGCAGCACGATTTCGGCGTGGATGTACCAAATTTGATTTTAAATATGACACGTTTGTACCATAATCTGTAATCTTTGATGCAAAGATGTATACAAATTTGAGGTTTATAAAAACATGCATGGTCACACACAGACACTCTAAAAATCGCGCTTACAAATGTCGCATGTGCACTAACACAATAAAAAACAAATTTCAAATGAAATTTAACCCTTCGGACCTACTATCACTGAAACAGTGATCCTTTTTAGCAGCAACCAGGCCGTAGAATCTATAATTTAAGTTGCAAAGAGATATATAAGCATTTAAGAATTCATATTAAAAGCATGCTTACTAACATACACGTGTAAGTTTGCGCTTACAAAATATGCTGCATGTGTAGGTACTTACAAATTAAAATCCAAACCGCAAACGAGCGTAAATCCTGCAACTTTTGCCGACCTTCTCTGAAACAGGGTTGACATTGGAAAAATAAATCATTTTTTTTACAGTATGGGTGGTCAGCTTCATACCAACTTATAAGTCAAGGAAAGCCGTATGATGTCACATTTTTATTTTCTTTGTTTTTTGTTATTTTTGTTGTTTACTGTAACAGACTGTAATTTATTGCCGACACAATTTTTCAAGTAAACTGCAGCTGTAATACGAGGATTCCTAAAGCGCTTTTCTGTTATATTCCTTACGACTTTTTAAGGCGACGAGATAGCGATTCGTGTCCAAAAATAAGGTGCAGTGGGATTTTATTATCTACGGAACTCTTTCGCAAGCGCTATCAATCTCCGACTTGAATTGATATCACAAGTGTAAGGAATTTAGCATTTTCATGATTCACAGGTTGGCTGTTGAGAGCTCCGCAGGTATCGCCCGCTATTGGACTAGTGACGAAACTAATTTTAAACTGTGGCAGAGGGCGCGCGCTGGAACAGGGGAAATCTCTCAAGAAATCATTCCCTTATCAAGCAGCGAGAGATGTTTGTGAGCCGGCCGCTTAATGGGAAAATAAATGAGAATTATAAACTTGGTTTAAGAAATCTTCAAGCCTGCGGTTTTTTAAGATAAACTCAAAACTGACTTTTTTATCTGATTTTTCCTGATCTTGATAAACTTATAATACTTGTGTTAACAAAGATTTTTTTTTAATTCTGTCACATTTTTTACTAACATATTTTTTCTGAACTAGTCACTTATTTTTTGTTCATTTCACCTTTTCCGATTCGCTCCCTGTTTCAGTAAAAGGCGACAAAAGTTGCAGAGTTTACTATTTTGTTTTGTAAGTTTACAACCATACGCATACTAAAGCTGGGGCATGTTTTGAGAATTACCACTTTATTTAGTGACGACCGAGCTGACAGAGGGCTCTTGAGGTGTGGCTCACATAAAATCAACGCTCCTCAAAAAATGATCTCATTATTATCACTATATTTTCATTATTGGAGGTCCATCAAGGTATGATTTTGGCAGTAGCGCAATTGGAGAGAAGTATTGAAGATTTCTTGTTTCTTCCTTGTCCCTTGGAGATGAAGAAATACATATCTTCTCTGACCCCTTGTCTGATGATGTAGTCTCATTGCGTGGAATAAACCTGCTTGACGGCATCTAAGATGCTCATCAGCGTGTCTTCTGGAAGATTAAGACTCTGTTATCAAGAGTAATAAGAAAATTGATGATATTCAAACGTGTTTCAGGCCAAGCAAAAATAGGCTGATGAATTGTAGGAATTTATTTTAAAAAATTCAGAGGCAGATGGCTAACACCAGAGCCGTACTACAATCTGTTGATAAATGATAGTAAAATAAAGTCAATGTATTTGGGAAAGAGAGAAATGTTGTCTGTGTATTGTCATGCACCCTCTGCTGTGTGTAGCCGTTTCAGCCTTCTGGTTTGGTGTTGACCTGTGACTAAAACTTGCTTTTGAAAAATTAAAAAAAAAATCTACTTTGCAAAACCAATGATCACCCCTGGTGAACACAGCAAGTCACTGTCTTTAGAAGATGATGGTGACGAAAGAAAGTAAGTACATAGGTATTTACTTTACTGTACACAACAGGATGATTGTTAAAAAAAATACATCTTTTGTGTGTTTCTCGCCACCTACACCCTGTTATTATTTCTAAAGATAATCTCATCACAGAGCGAGAGAGAGCGCGCCTCACAGTGTGACGTCACCGCTCGAGGGCCCGGCTCCGCCACACACTCGAGCTAGCTTCGTTATCTGGCTGCGCGGGTACGGGAGGGGGGATAGCGCCATTGTAAGGATTGCTTATGAGCCCATCGTGTGATATTACGCCGGCGTCGTGCCACGTCTCCTTTACTATTCGAGCCCTTTGTCAGCGGCGACGGTGGGCCGAAAGATGCTCAAACGGTTTACCTTGAATTAAATTATTTCGATTAATTTATTTATCTGTAATTCGTGACAGCCTGGATACCTACCTAATCCAAAAATCTGTTGTAGGACTGTCATTATCCACAGAGAAACTCAGCCTTGAGTGATCAACGATAGAAGTCATGTGATTAGTTTTAAAGAGAGAGAACCAAATTGAAGTCGTCCAATGTCAAAGTTTCAATGGATAACAAAGTTGGCGAGTTAAAAGATGGCGAGAGAAAAGATGGCGAGAGAAAAGATGGCGAGAGAAAAGATGGCGAGTGTCTCAAATTCATTGCTCTACCGTAGTGGTTCGAAAGTTGAGCGTGACATGGGTTTTTTGGGAGGCAAAAATGATGTATGTAGTGATTGGGGAGCGACGATTGCCTAAACCCTGCGATCCTGTGCCTACCCCTTTAACGGGGGCGTCAAAGGTGTTTTTGTGATAACTTTAATTTGTTTTGGAAGTCACATGCCTACCCTCCTCCCCGTAGACGAAGAATTTCATTTAGGCATTAGGGGGCAAGGTGCTTATTTATCTATGAACAACGGGGCGATGGGCTTATTTATCTAGGCACAACGGGGCAATGGGCTTATTTCTCTATACATAAATGGGTGATGGACTTATTTATCTATGCACAACGGGGCGATGGGCGAAAAAAGGTTAGAAAATATTGCTCTTACACATATTCTGTAATAGCATGATGTAAAATGATTTAACAAGCAAGAACTAGTGAAAAATGTGTTAACTATTGAACAGAACCCTAACACGTCTAGTCAGTGATAGTCATATACATATATTATGATAGTTATATTGAAGCAAGGTGGATAAAATATTAAATACATTGATAAATATTCTTCTCTTGCATACTTATTTTTCCATGGATAAGAAATATAACATTTTATTTATTTAATATTTACGGCACAAAATATTTTTATACATAGGAGAATACATTTTTTTTTGTCAAGGAAAAAAAAAAGTTAAGAATCTTGTTTAAAAAGGTGAATCCTTTATCGTGTTGCCTGGTGAGAAGGGGGGGGCGCAGCAAGTGGTCGACCGTGAAGGAGGCTGGGGGAGGGGAGGGGGGTGGACGCAATGGGGGTAAGTGGGGGCTAGGAGGGGGTGGGGGAGGCGCTCAACAGCCTCGGCCTAGTATACTCGTACCAACCCACACCTCTACAATTACTGAGAGAACACACACACTCTGCTATAATATACTGCGGCCGGCACACATGAAAATGCGAACTCAGCCGTGGGTACACTGTATAGTGTATACTTCACAAGAACATTAGTTTAAAAAAAATATATTTATAATATTAGGATGATTTATTTGATGAGCGCAATGTTTTTGTGTGAATCACACCTCAAGAGCCCTCTGCAACCTTGGATGTCACTATAGAAAGCGACAGTTCTCAAGCAAGACCTAGTTGCTGTAAGGCTGGATAAGCCTTGGGTTACCGGTTTTTGGTAAAGGTGTATGAATTTTTCAACCAAGCGAAGAGCATGTTTGAAAATATAAATGGTGTATTTTTTGTGCTCCGCCGGGATTCCAGACCACATCCTACCATTTACGAGTTTGACGTGTTGCCACTAGACTACGGACCAGTCACCATAAGTACTAGAGATGGGCTATCATTTCATGTTACACAAAAACTAAATATAAGAATTGTATGGGACTCCAGACGACACTAAGAGGATCTCACAAATACGACCAGAGAAGAACTTTCTTTTTAAGAGTCTTTTTTTTAGCGTGTGTGTTTTCTACGCTTTGAAAAAACATGTTTTTTTTAAATAGATTTGTTAAGAGAGATGCAATTCACCAACCCATTTTACCTGGTCAGTTGTCTTCATGAGAAAGCGGAAGCGTGTGTGCATGCAATGACATATGTTGAACCAGGGTCGAAGCTATTGTAGATAGGACTTAATTTAATTTAAACTAGTCAGAGTTAAATAAAATCAAAGTGCTTAGAATGATCGCAAGAAGAACATTGAAAAATCGCATCCGCAATGACAACATACAAAAAAACTGTGAAATAGAGGACAAAGTGAGATGGAGCAGATCCTGGAGGTGATTTGTGAGAGATCATGTCTTCAGAATGAGTCATGAAAGACTCTCACACATCGTAGCTAATAAGATTACAATGGGTTAACACCTAACTGGAAGACCTTCTAAAAGGTGGAAAAATAACAGAACCGATATATTGTATATAATGTTTATTTTGAATCACAGATGAAAAGGTCTAAATTAAAAAAATAAAAGAGTAAAGCAGACTACTTGATACCTGAGCTTACTTAAAGAAAGAATGTATGTGTGTAGAGTGGAAGGAGAACCACGAAGAGGTCTTTGTATCCCGCCCCACTCGAGGTTTCGAGATGTTGTTTCGGCACGTATGACGTGGTATACGAGAAAACGTGTCCCAGCCCTCTCTAATACGGCCAGCATTTTTAACAGGGCATAGACCTATCACATATCAGAATATTAATCGATATTGAAAAAGTGAAAAATCTAGAAAAAAGTAATAAAATCTAGAAAATCATGTATCATATTGACTAAATTTGTATTTTTTTTTAATAACATCTTATTAAATACTTTAGATTATCTTATTTAGTAAAAACTACAGATCACGGAATAAAGTAAAAACCAATAAGGAACTTGAGTTTTCACAGTATGTTGAAAAAATAAAACCTGTCTTTTAAGACTCTATTCTTTTTCTAGTCTGTCTTCAGTGAACGTTAGCGATCATCGTTACAAATAGCACTCTATAATGCTACACATAAAGAGGATATTTGTTTTTTTCAAGCCACTGTTTCAGATTCTTCAACAAAAATGTTCTCCTACATGGATACATGGAGAAAAAGTGTGAAAATCTTGTAGTTTACAAGTCTGTCACAAGACCTTCATTATACTTAGTTCACTTAATATGAGAAGTTACACCCAATTTAATATATTTTTTCCACGATTTCTCAAATCAGTGAATCAGTATACATATATTCAGGTTGACCTTTAAGGTGGCGATTTTGTAATTTAATTACTCGTAAGCTAGTAAAAGAAAGTAAATATATTGTACGTGTACATAACTCGTCGCCACCCACGTGTTCGCTCAAAAACACTTGAAATATTTTCATCTCGAAATCAATAAAGGCGAACAGCTGTGGAAAATTGAGTTTCGAACTTTTCAATTAAAACCTTTTTGAATATTTAGAAATGTACGTTTTCTTTTTTCCAGCAATCCCGGGTTGTTTTCTTGGCTAGAAATTTATTAAAATTATTGATGAAATAACTTTTTAATTATATTTTAAAAATAGCACATCTACTTCTTGTTTCTCCTCATTCAATAGGTCCATGTTTTACAGTCTTGGTGTCTCTCTTGTGACGCAGATGTCCAGCTTTATTTTCATTCTTTTGGGCATTTTCCAACTGGTCGGCAACACTATAACTTCACAATTTTCACATTCAAAAAAATATACCAGAAAATAGAAAAGTTCATTGTATATTTAGTTTTTTTTTGTGTATAAACGCTGTGAAATTTCACATTGATTGAATTCTATTAAACTTTATATAACTTTGAAAATTCTAATAAAACACTGTTTTATTGTCAGAATTATGTTAATATAATTTTATTTAATGATTACTAACGTTTTTGAGATGATTTAAGATAATTGACATGATCAAAAACGTTAGTTATTATTAATTAAAATGAAAACAATATAATTGTTAAAATAAAACAGTGTTGTATTAGAATTTAAGTCTATTTTATTTTAATAGCGAATAAAAACTTCTTTTCTTGTTGGTTTGAATCTATAATCTATAATCAATAATCCAAGTGCAAAGATAAATCACATTTAGAATTCCTATTAAAATTCATACTCAAAAGCAGACACGTATAAAACTTGCGCTTAAACATTCCGCACGTGAGCATTAAACGTAAATTCCAAATCTCAAATGGACATAAGCTGAGCAACTCTTGCCGACTTTCCCTGAAAAAGGTGTGAAATTGTAAAAGTAAACAAAGCTTTTAGTATGGGAGGTCAGTCACAACCTATCGCAAAAATATATTTAAATATATATTTCAGTAAACAAATAAACCAAAAAGGACTTTTATTTCGAAATTTTAATACCTGACTTTGTTTATTATAATAGATCGAAAACGTCTGCAAAAATTAACAAATGATTGAATATGAATTTTCACAGTGTTAATACACAAAAAATACAAAATAGAAATAAACCAAACCTTAAATGAGCATACACTTTGCAACTCCCGCCGCCTTTTCTTAAAATAGCATAGCATTGGTAAAAGTGAGTAAATGATTAAAATACTACAAAAACACTCTTTGGTGCATGCATTCATTTCCCCCTTTCTTTACTCTTTTTCAAATATCACTACTATCCAAAGTCACAATAAAATAAGTACTTGCAAACAACAATTGTAGGTACAACAGGCAACCAAATTCTATTGCAGGAAACTCCTTCGTACTTGGCTTTTGAATTTTGATTTGTTCAAGAACGGAAACGGCAAGAGGGAAGAAGAGATCACCCCCGTCAAAGAGGAATAATAATATTGCGCTTAAGTGGGTCTACCTACTTCCAGAGCAGTTGCGCTCTACCTTTTTTGAATAAACGCAAACGCAACTAAGCTACAGGTAAAGTGTAACATCTTGCCTCGTTATTCCCGAAGAGTTTTGCATGTGGCGAGCGAACCCTTTTTATTTTTACAGGTAAGGGGGCCGGCTTTACGCCAACCACTTCAGCTGAAGTGGGGGTTTCCCAGCTCCCGAGGGGGCTGGTACTCATTTCTTGTGAAGGCTGAGCAAACCTTGCCGGTACTCTATTTTGGGGTTTGAAATAAACACCGAAGCTGACACCCTCGGTGGAATTTGAACCCGGAATGCAAGCACTCTATAAACTGATCTATTGACCAGACAGTGATCATGATTTTCAATTTTATTGTTTTACTTAGTGATTGTTTGTTTCATATATTTGACTGTAATCAATTGTTTGTATTCCTTGAAAATATTTTTCCCTTTTTATGGAATATGTTTTGTAGGATTTAATTTTTACTATTTATTTGTCTTATATACTCAAATGTAATTAATTACTATTGTATTCCTTGACTTATAGGTTGGTATAAAGCTGACTACCGATATTGTAAGAAAAGGTTAACTTTGCCAATGAAACCACTGTTTCAGAGAAGGTCGCCAAGAGTTGCAGTTCTTATGTTAATTTTACATTAAGGTTTTTATATTGTAGGTCCACAGTCGGCATGTTTAGGTTAAATAAAATATATCTTTACAACAACGATAATAGATATATAATATTTTTCATCATATCGAGAGCTCACTTTGTAGAATGATTGCGTTTGATGGCAAGAGCAAGGGTTCAACAACGAGAAATTGTGTCAGAAATGATTTAGCATTTCGATGTTTATGTACATTTTTCAAACTCAAAATCAAATTATCAGAAACTTTACAAAACCTTTACAAGAACATTAAAACCTGTTTCTTTAAGAGTTGGGAAAACTCTTCTTCAAGTAAAATGGCGTAAGGCTGGCTTTCATATCTGTCAAAATAAAAAGTTCCACAAACTGTTTTAAAACGCTCCAAGAAACAATTCAATTGCGGTTTCTTACGGAGTGGCGACAACTGTCATTATTTTTCATACTATTTCTGAGTCTCTCGCGGACCATTGGTTTGAACCCACTGTTCAAGAGCATGCGCACACTAAGCCACAAACATCAGAAACAGTGTGATAATTTTGTATTCAGTCTCTCAAGAAAATGTAGTTCAACAGACTTTACCTAAGTTCATTTAAATATTTGTTCTTGTACTTTTAAAGACTGAAAAAAAAACTTCTGAATTGCTTAAAAATATTATTATATCTAAATCTAAATCTAAGCTGCAAAGATATGTATCATTTGAGATTCATATTAAATGCATTCCCACAAGCAGACATGCATAATTTCGCGCTTACACATGCTGCATGTGGACCTACAATATAAAAACCCCAATCTCAAATGAACATAAGCCCTGCACCTCTTGCCGACCTTCCCTGAAGCAGGGGTGACATTGGCAAAGTGAACCATTTTTTACAGTATGGGTGATCAGCCCAAAAGCAATATTCAGACCACGCACGTTCCTGTAAAATTTTGATAACTTTTGCCAATTGTACTTTTGTTGCAATTGAAATCTCCTGAATCTGCCGAGAGTTCTTCGGACACGTTGTCCGTGTCTATGAGGATAGCTTGGAACGATTAGTTGGGATCGGTGGCTTGGAGGAGAAAAGAGGAAGAGGAAGATCCCCCACACGGTGGATCTATCAAGTGAAGACAGCAGCAGGCACCACGGCGGTTGGAGCGCTACGGCAGCTCAGTCAAGAGAAAACTGGAGAAGAGTGGTTGCTTCCACGAGAGTCACAACCCTCAGCAATGGGAAACAAGATTGAAAAAAAGTATCCGCAGAGTTCATGCTCATAATATGAGTTACAGTTTTTAAGTGAAATTTAAGATCATCTTGGAATCCAAATTAGACTTTTTTATGCATCCATGAAGTATGAAACTCAATTATTCCTATATTTTATCAACAGAAATTTCGTTACATTTGGCTACAGCCCAATTTGTGTCTTGGCCTACTTAATTTATTTAATAATATATTTATGCGAAAGCATTTTTTTGTTTTTTTATTTTTTGACTTAATGTGACTACAACTTCACAAGTGTCTCAGTGTGCGCCCTGCCACAATTGTATGAAGGAAACAGGCAAAATGTTGGCGACGCGACGCTGCGCATGCGTGACTCAAACAAGTAGGTAATTTCATTCCCGGCGCTCTTAGCTGTGTTGCTTTTATTTTGGCCGAAATAATACCGACGCGAATTCCCATGCAAACGGCGGAGAGAGATAAAGGCACAATAACACGGGGGGTAAAAAATGAATAAGAGGATGAATAAGGGAGAGATACAACGAGAGTTGTAAAATTTATTCACGATAGAGGAGGTCTGTCCGCTAGGCGAAACGGGAGGAGCGCCTTCCCAAATAAAGATAATTCTCTCGTCTTGGACTACATTGTAATAACTTTGTTGCTTACTTTGTTAACATTTCTGACAAACTAATTTGCCACAATCGGATTGTGTTTATGTGCAAGGTTTTTTTTTTGCGGTACTACGTTTCAAATTATTTAAAGATTTATTATTATTTATCAACTTATATCGACCCGGATGTTCCTCAGCTAAGAAATTTATCTTCCCCCAACACCTCGTTGGCCTTCTATTTTTCTTTACTGATCAGGTTCAACGATGCGTGGGTAGTTTTTTCCTCAAAACACACGTCCCAAGTATGTGACCTTCCAGGTGTTGACATTTATATTAACAATATTTTATCCATTCGTTGCTCATTTTTGCTCTTATGAAGTGATCGCCGCTACCAAATTCAAAATATTATCATATTATTTCATGAAAATCTCATGTTATCATAATCATCTAAAGGCAATGCCTTGTTATGCCAGCAATCTGTCTCTGCTGGTTGCCATCCTCTTGAGTTGCAAATAAGAGAAGACATTCATGAACCGATTCAAATCCCTAAAGTATGAAGTTTCTGTATGACCACAAGATCTTTAGAATCGATTGTAATATTTGTTTTATTGTTCTTTTCAAAATGTGACTCACAAACTCATTCTTTTCTTCTATTCACTGCAACGCATTTTCGTTGGACTTCCTTTCGGTCAATGATATTTTGCCATCGTCCTTGAAATCCAGATTTCAAATGCCTCTTCTCTTTCTTCTTTCTCAGCTTCTCTCCGTCCACACCTAGACGTAGGCTTCCTAAGGCTGATCTCCTACATGCTTCTCTATCGACTTCTGTGTTTACACATCCTAAACCTTCAGTTTCCTTCATGCCACTTCCAGACACTTCAGTTGGGGTATCTCTACTCCACGATTTGACATAATTGGTCACATTGGACAATCCTTTTCCGCCAACTGTCGTGGTGTTGTATTGCAAGATGATCTGTCCAGCGGCTTGTTAAGCAATCCATCCGCTGTGAGCGATAATCAATTACAACAGTGCGTCTACGGATCTTCTGATTCCGAACCCTGTCTCTGAGGCTGATTCTCAGCATCTTCTTTTCAATGATTCTTTAGCATGTTCTCAGTTTGTTGGCGCTGTACTGAGTGAGCCTTTTTGTAGCCAAGCCATAGGTGGATACTGAAAGCACGGATTTACTAATAGACCCTGAATTTTCGTTTTGTTGAGGATGTAGCTTAGACTCCCGAAAGCCTGTAGACATCATGGATCTTCGAATGTCTCGTAAAAGGCATGAAAATCTCTAGTACGTACATATTTCTACAGAGCCGTTACAATATAAAGTAAAATGAAATAAAGCAATATGAAACGTTTGTGGATTTATCGCACAAGTTGGGAAGGCACGCGCCCGCAAAACGCACTCGCGGCATCCCACCACGCAAATAATATTTCATCCCTCGGATTTCAAAACAATAATACACTTTTTACATTTCAGCTCGGAATCAGTGAAATAAAGTATTGTTTTCATGCGGTAAAAAGAAGAGGTATTCACTATTGACGAATATTTTAACACATGAAATGTGATACCATTACCAAGAACATAAGAGAAAATATTGGATAGAAAAACAATTTATCTTCATTGATTATTTATATTTAAGAAAGCATAAATAAGTAATCAGTAGGTATAATTTTTCACTGTGTTAATACACAAACCATAATTTTTTTTATCATCAGCTTCTTGTAGACATTTCAGTAATGGAGGTGAGTTGAACAAAGACTACGCATTATTTTATATATTTTTACACTTTTATCGACAATTGAATAACAAAACAGTTGTGTTGCATATCAAAGTTTTTGAACGTATATTGCTTGGTACACCTTTTTCATTCAAAAAACTTAAAATTTTCTGAGAAACTAAAAACAAGAAGAAATATTTTATTGATACTCTAGTATCTAATACTAATTGATGAAGGTCCAGCAATAACTGTTGGTATTCTGATGTAATCTGGAAAAACAAACGGCGATTTCACTACCGTTTGGTGCTCTTGATGATAGTTAAGACTGTGGTATTTAATATTCATCGAAATGATGATGATGATGATGGATGATTTCTTTCCTGTGGCGCCATTTAATGGTCCAGGACCATCTCAAGGGCGCCATGGCTTCTCGAGAAAAGTTGTGTCTTCAGTTCCTTTCTGAAGGTGGTGGTAGGCTGGTTCGCGCGAACACCGATGGGTAAATTGTTCCAGGCCACCGGCCCGGCCACCGCAAAGCTTCTGTCTGCAAAGTTTGATGTGTTTGCTCTATTGGGCACTATAACCTTGTTGACAGCAGTAAGGGCAGAGCGTAGTGGTCTTTTTGAAGTCCCATCGACAGAGCATAGCTCAGCGAGACATGGGGGTGCAGTGCCGTTCAGGGCCCTATGTACAGTGAGACACAACTTAAATTCCACCCTCTCTCGGACCCTCAGCCAGTGCAGTTCTCAGAAATGTGGTGGAGGGGAATATACTGTATCAACAAAAGCCCACCCACAGTTGTCGAAGTCACGATGACCATGATAGTATTCCCCTTTCTAAATTTATTTTAATAAAAAAATACAGTCGAGCGGTAAAGTCAAGTGCAGTTCCATGCGCATTTTATTTAATATTCCAACAGCGCAGCGCGTCCAGTGATAATCATTGCCGCGTTATTTATTGCGGGAAAATTAATACGCGTAAAGCCGCACATGCCCGGAGCAAAGTTAAAGGTATTAAAATTCATTATAATCAAATATTTACAACTCTCACATATGTATTTAAACACTAACTTATATTTCTGTTTAGGAAATAATCTATACAACTAATCTATTTAATTCAATTAGAGAGAACTATATTGAAAGTAAATTACTTTTTGCCTTTTGGTTTTCCTACTATTGAGCTGTACCAGAAGTCTCAGTTTCTAACTGTTACTTGTATATTTTGGAAACAACAAACATATAATATTTGCGTTTGATTCCTGAAAACATCTATGTATTGACATTTTTCGCAAAAAGGTTTTTAAAATATATTTAAGGACCTTTTCCCTATAATAAGATAAATAGCAAGATACAAACTCTTTCTTGCAAGATATCTGAATTAAAAAAGAAAGTTTTATATCTCCGTTTCAATGACGTATTTGTCAGTCCTTGGTGTCCTAGTCAGATAGATTTGTGCCGGCTAACATAATATTTATTTTTAATACTAACACGTGTCTGCTCGTGGGAATGCATGTAATGCGAATTTTAAATTTAATGATTTTTTGCAACTTAGACTATGGACTATTGATTGTAAAACCTTCAAAGCCATGGTTGTTTTATCGTGATCTAATATTGTAAACAAAAATGGTAGTCACATGACAAAGTTACCGGTTAGTTTGAATAGTGCCAAGAAATAAAACTCTCCTGAATTCTATTAGTGCTATTCTCAAGCAGAAAAGCTATGGCTCACCCGCTCGCTAAAGGGAATTTTCCATACAACATAAACGATGATCCGTACATCAGCCATGGATTAAATATTTCGTGAATAGCACTGTATGCATGCTATTGAAGATTGTTTCAAAATCCAATTATTGAACCCAGAAAAGAAAATAAAGGATGAAACATGAAAAATACCTTCGATACCGATATTTTAATAATGAATTCCGATTAAGCTTACAAAAAATGTTAAACATAAACCTTAGGTATAGTGTTTTAGTTCAAAAATCAAATTAAAAATACCTGCAGTAAAAATATGGCTCAAATATTTCATATAAAATTTTCAAGTTTGCATTCAGATTTATGAAGCATTACAAGGTTTTCTGTATTATATTTTTGGCATGCGCCTTTTAGGAAGCGCATGTCTTGGGATTTCTGCGGTTTGTGTTATTTGCAAATTTGAAAATACATCAAAGGGGAGCTTAGTGCGGATCGGAAAGCTTTGCACGGCATATAGCTGTACCTGCAAGCGAACATTTAGAAAGAAAGCAGTGGCTTCTAAGTGGAAATGCTTCAGGTCATGAAAGTATCTATAATCCTAGTTGCAAAGGTATATTAACATTTAAAATTCATATTATTAAATGAATGCTCATAAACAGACACGTGTAAGTTCGCAATTACAAATGCTGCATGTGTACCTACAAATTAAAATCCGAACCTCAAATGAACATAAGACCTTCCATGAAACAGGGGTGACATTGTTGAAGTATCAGGTCAAAACAATTCTGCTGTAATTTGCAGCCATCCTGTTGATTAAAAAAATACACACTTGATTTTAGTATTGAACTTGATTAACGTTATTTTTTGTTTTATAAAGTTAAGTCTAATTAATTATTTGTGTTCCTTAACTAATAGTATTTTGGTATGAGGCTGATCGCCCGTACTATGAAAAATGGTTCACTTATAAAATGTTCCCTCTGTTTCAGAAAAGGTCGGCAAAAATTGCAGGGTTTATGTTAATTTGAAGTTTGAATGTTAATTTGTAAGTACACATACAGCATTTGTAAGTGCGAACTTACAGGTGTCTTGCTGGAGTGATATTTTCCGGGATCTGTTGCCGTGGTCTGTGGGAGCTGGAGCTTCCGGACGTTTCGCCCATTTCTACGATGGGCTTCTTCAGCGTGAAGTATGATGATGAAGATGATTTTGATGAGAACTGTGACCACAACCACGGCAACAGATCCCGGAAAACATCACTCCAGCATCATCAGCCGGCCGTGTAAGCCTAAAACTTTACACGTTTCTGTTTGGTGGCATGCATTTAATGTGAATTTTCAATGTAAATATATCTTTGCAACTTAGATTATAGTTTATTTCATCGACGGACATCAAAATATTGTTAGGATAAAGTATTGTTTTTCTATATTCTACAGGTTTTAAGAGTTGGGAACCGCTACGGTACTGCATCAAGTCCCCTAATAGTCTCACTGCAGTGAAAACTTACCGCTCGCATGATATTATACAAATGCCACGCACGGCTATGATATCCACGGCTTGCACGCAAACTGATTCAACCCTATAATCTAAGTTGCAAAGATGTATTGATATAAAATCTTATAATTATGCACCGCAAAATTCGCGCTTACACATAATGCACGAGTACTTACGAAAAAAATACAAACCTCACATGAACATACATATTGTAATCCTGACGTTTTTCCGGTCACATTATGAGAAATGAGAAGTACCGTCTCCTTCATCTTATCATTCAGGGTAAGATTGAGGGGAGAAGATCTCAGGGACGCCGAAGGACATCGTGGCTGAAGAACCTGCGACAGTGGTTCGGCAGAAGCACCAAGTCCCTGTTTCGAGCCGCAGCATCTAAAATCAAAATAGCTAAGATGATCGCCGATCTTCGTTAGAAGTGGCACATAAAGAAGGAAGAAGAAGAAGACATTTTCCCCTGAAACCGGGGTGGAATTTGCAAATGTGAAATAAGTTTTTACGGCATGGAAGTTGTCAGGGAAGGTCGACAAAAGTTGCAGTGTTTTTGTACATTTGAGGTTTGGAGTTTATTTGTAAGTACACATTCAGCACTGGCAAGCGCGAAGTACACGTGTTTGTTTGGGGGCATCTATAATCTATAATCTAAGTTGCAAGGATATATTCATTCAAAGCTCTCAGATGTATGCCCACAAACAAACACGTGTAGTATTATTACACGTGTGCATAATATTTAATATTTCTTTTCAACTTAGATTATAGATTATATGTTTGCAGATTATATATTATAGGTTGCAGAGGCTCTGGCTATCCCTATCACAATGGCAAATAATTTCAGTTACAGGTCAGTCTCATTTCAATCTACAAGTATAAAAAAAGGAATACAAATAATAAATAATATTTACGTACTTACACAAAACCTGAAAAAGGAATCTTTAAAAATAATCGGTATGCATATATGTAATCTAAGTTGCAAAAATGTATTAACAATTAAAATTCAAATTAAATGCATGCTCACAAACATACACGGGTAAGTTCGCGATTACAAATGTTGCATGTGTATATACAAATCAAAAACCAGACCTCGAATGAACATAAGCTCTGCAACTTTTACCGACCTTCCCTTAAAACATGGGATAGCACGGGCAAAGTGAACCATTTTTTACAACATGGGTGATCAGCTTCTAGCCAACTTATAAGTTATAAGTCAAGGAAGCAATTACAGAAAATGAAAAATTCAGAAAAGATACTCGTAGCTCGCCAATATGCGCAAAAAGAAAACTAAAAACTTGTTTGAATGACAGAATACAATTGAACTTATAAATGCAACTCGCAAACGCAATTCAACAACACAGTTAGTGTAACTTGTTGCCGCGCTCTTTCCAAAAGAGTCACATGTGGCTAGTGGAACCTGTATATTTTACAGATAAGGCGGACCGGCATTACCAAACCAGTTGAAATGGGGGTTTCCCAGAATATAATGAATGAATCGTATAATGTTGGTTATATAATATTATTGTTTTTTTTTTAGAAACAAATTCTAATGAAACACTGTTTATTTTCTAAATAGTTAATTTATTTAAATTAATAATTAGGAACGTTTTCGATCTTGTCGATCATCTTCAGGTAAGGAACATTTTGTTAATTTAATAAGTAAAAAAAAATCTGAAACGTTTTCATAAAATGTTAGTGAAATGCTGTTCAATGTTTCAAAACTGAAAGCTTAATTTATATATAAACATAAATTTTAATTATCAATTGTTTATTGCGTCATATACCTATACACCAGTGCCGTTAAACAAGATTTTATTAACTTCGGACGCATTAATTGATACGTTATTGCGTAGTCATACAAAATACACGTAAAAACACATTGCAATGTTCCGTGATGATGTTTCATAAAAATGCAATAGCTGATATTAATGAATCGAAGAGTTTGCTGGGAAAAAAGCACAGCGACAAAACAACACATGATATAACATCACTTGAGATTACATCAAATGAAAAAATTATCTCACAAGACATGATATCAAATGGCATTACATCAAATGATACTACCTTGACTTATAGGTTGGTATGAGGCTGACCACCCATACTGTAAAAAATGGTTCACTTTGCCAATGTCACCCCTGTTTCAGGGAAGGTCGGCAAAAGTTGTGGGGCTTATGTTCATTTGAGGTTTGGATTTTATTTGTAAGTACACATTCAGCATTTGTAAGCGCGAACTACACTTGTTGGTTTGTGGGCTTACATCTGAGAGCTTTAAATGAATATATCCTTGCAACTTAGATTATAGATTATAGATACTACATTTTTTTTTTTGAAAAAAAAAACATTACAAAGTTAGATTGACAGTTGAAATGACCAGTAAATATTCCAATTATTGATAAAAATAAAAAAATGCATACACATTGATTTTTTTGTATGGCATTAAATCACGATGATAATTTGTCACATGGCATAGTATCGCAAGACAAAATAACACATGAAAAAACACCGCATTCCTCAAACAGAACATACCACAAACGGCACATGAAAAAATATGTCATGGCAAAACATCACAAAGGTACCTGCATTAATTTGTCTTAATATTTTTTCATCAGCCGTTTATGGTACCTTCTGTTAGAGGTATCGTCTTGTTATCTTTTGTCTTGTGATGTTTTGTCATTGTAATGTTTTTCCGGTGATTTGTTTTCTTTTCATGTTTTATCATTGTAACGTTTTTTTCTGTAATTTTTTGTCATTTGATATACGAGTATTCTAATCCGATGTTTTGTTATGTCATGTGATATAATGTCATACGATGTTTTTTCACTGCTCTGTTCTGTCATGGAACCGTAAAAACTGTTATATGAATGCGAATACCAGTTAGTTTTTATACCAAGCACGGGCCAAACGATCCATGATCACGTCAATCCCAATGAACCTGTAAAATATTATGCATTTATTTCAAGTTTATTTAGCAATAAAATAATGCTGCTCCTATATAAATTACAGCTCTGAAAAAGTTTTTACATTCGGTTTGTATGAGGACCAATAAAATAAAGTATCTGATGTAGTACCTATTCATGTATGATGTTTTTGTTATTGTTAGAGGCTTGTTCTACAATCCGAAAAACCAAGTCCTTGTATCGTTTTTATGTACATCTTGAACCCATGATCTAAATAATAGTTTAAAAAAATCCTTTATTTCTATCTATCTATAATAATCTATAATCTAAGCTGCAAGGATATGTAAGCATTTAAGGCTCATATGAAATGCATGCCCACAGACAGGCACATGTAGGTTCGCGCCTACACATTCTGCATGCGTGCATACAAATAAAGAAAACCTCACATGGACATAAACCTTGCAACTCCTGCCGCCGTTCCCTGAACCGGGGTGGCATTGGCAAAAGTGAACCGATTTTTACAGCACGGGTGGTCAGCCTCGTACCAACCTATCAGTCAAGGAGCACATAAAATTATAAATGATATACAGAAATTCATAATGAGACACATTACAAATTAAAATTAAAATAAAGTTAAATTAAAATTAAACTTAATATTACACTTAGAATTAATGCCCTAGCCGCCATTGTTGCAAATCAACCGCCATTCCTTTCGGTCCTTACATACTTCTTTCATTTCATTCAGAGTCATAATCTTTTTCATGCACGCTCTCCTTTTGTTATGACTCTGAATATCCCATTCATTCGCTATTTCGGAAATTTGATCCATCCATACTTTCCTCGGTCTTCCCCTACCACGGCTTCCATTCATAGTTGCAGCGTACACTCTCTTCGTCAGTCTTTCGTCATTCATTCTTTCCATATGTCCAAACCATTTTAACAAACCCCTTTTGATTTTTACTTTTATACTTTCCCTTGCACCACATTCTTCTCTCACTGACTCATTCCTCACCCTATCTTTCCGTTTTTTTCCAATCATACTTCTTAGAAAGTCCATTTCGACCGTATGGACTTTACTAATTTCACTCTCATTCATCGTCCAAGCTTCACTTCCGTACATCAAAGTGGGCACTAGTATACCACCGTGTACCGCCAATCGAACATTTTTCGATAAGTTTTGGTTTTTGGCTATACCAGCGGTGGCACCCAGTAAATTTAATTTAAGATTATTTAAAGTTTGTTAAAAATTAAAAGAAAAGGCTAAGCTAAAATCTGCATGTGACTTTATTAACATTATCGGCAATGAATTTGAAAATATTTTGTTTAATTCAATTTTTACGGTCGTTAATATATGATCTAAGTTGCAACGATATATTTTATTAAATGCATTCTCACAAACAGACACGTGTAAGTGCTTACAAATGCTGCATGTGTGCTTAAAAATTAAAATTATAACTTCAAATGAACATAATATGTTCATCAAAAATGTTAATAGTCTAATATTACAAAAATGCACATTAGCCAACCTTCTCTCAAACAGGCCCGATCAATAATTTTTTTTCTTATAGGAAATGCGCATTTTTGTAAAATTAAACTATTAACACTTTTTTCATAATATACGTACTAACCAACGTAAAAAAAACTTATATTTTAGTAACAAAGTTAAAAAAGTATTTTAATTAATTAAAATGTGCTTTCACAAAGTTACTGCCCAAAATCTAAATAATATATTATGTAAAAAAAACTTATACAAAATAGTAATACAACTCGAACCAATTATGTGTAGAACACGCTTTGCAAAATGTTTTAATGTGTTAACGAAATTGCAAGAAAAGTTCACATACAAAGCAACGTCATTTCAGCTTTTTACTGTTTCTTTTCTTTAGCAAACTTTTATGAGAAACTTCGCAGGAAGAATATTGCAAGAAACATATTACAACAATGATAATGCTTCACATTCACTGCCGTGGAAAGAATTTTTCAAAATACAACTTTTTTGAATTAATATTCAAAAGTTGGCTCACCCCCTTAGGCCCGGTATTGTTCTCCACCTGATATAACCCACGTACACGGATATACTGAAGTAAAAATATATCTTTTATATAATTTCGTAACGACATCACGAACTCAATTAATAACTCGACAAAGTTAGCCCAAGTTTTGAATGGCAAATAAAGTAATATTTTCTTGAGCCGAAAGTATTTTTGTCAACAACTGCGATTTGTTACGAAGCGAGACAGGTTTTCCTTTTGGCCAAGTGGCGTTATTTAATACATTTTACCACGATACGGGGAGCAATTGACTTTTAAACAAAACTAAAGAAGCAGAAATAAAATAAAGGTTTGACTGAAATGATATGTTTTTAAGGATAAAAAAAAACAGCTTTGTTTTCGATTACGTGAGTATATATATTTTTATACCACCAAACGATTACAAAGTTAATGCCTCTACAATCAATAAAAATGATATGCTTTTGCTTATTTTTTCGGGTAAGGTCATGTTCTACTTGCAGATGTATCTGAGCACTTGACGTTTCATTTCCCCCTATGAGAAACATCGTCGTGGCAAGTTATCGATATTTATACCAGAGCCAGTAACTTTTAAAATTTAAACCTGGAACCCTCCAAGGCTTCAAGCTGGAATGTTTTATATTAATTAAGTAATCAAAGTTTTAAATATTTTTATATATATTTTTTAATTTTTGTCAAGTTCTTTCGCCTAAAGCATCATCAGGACCTAACAAGACCTTTAGGCGAAAGTACTTGACAAAAATAAAAAATATATAAAAGTGAATTAAAACTTTGATTATTTAATTAAAATACAATGGACTTTCACTGTGTAAACCACCAAACCCTTACAAATATTATGCAATGTTTTAGTTTGAGTAAACCTTGAGTTTTCAACAACTAACCTAAGAAATAACATAGATAACAAAATTGTGACGTCACACGGCCGGGTGACTAAAACTATTTTTTATTTGATTCGCATCCAAAAACCTTAGTGACATACTAAGAAGTGTGACGTTTGCCCGCCGAAAAAAAAAATTGTAAGTATACTGATTTCATAAAGCACGCTGCGCGATTTATTATTTGAGTATGCACTGAACATCACATGTACCGTTCTTCTTATTTTTAATACCAAGATTTGTGAAGAAGAATGCAATTCACTAAACTTTTTTGCCGGGCTAGAAACACGTATAAACATCGTCAATATGGATTAAATTAAATTGTCATTACAATATTTACACAGTGACAGTATGACAAACCAGCCCCCTAGTAAGCTCGGAAACCCCTACTTCAACTGAAGTGGTTGGCGTAAGACCGTCTCTCTTACCTGTAAAAATAAATAGGGTCCACTCGCCACATGCGACCTCTTATGGAAGAACGCAGCAAGAAGTAACACTACCTGTGTACCTTACTTGCGTTTATTAGCAACATTTGTTGAACAAGGGTCAAAGTTGTGGTCAATGGGACAAGTTGAGACTTGAACTTGCGCTTGTTTCAATAACGTGAATTCGAGTACAGACGCGTGACCATACCAGCGACTATTCCTCTTTATTCAGATCTAGAGATTTTTTTTAAATCCCTTCAAATAACATACATAATATTCATAATCTACGTTGCAAAAATATATTAACATTTAAAACTCATATCAAATACAAGCCCACAAACAGACACGTATAAGTTCGCGCTTACACATGCCGCATGTGCACTTACAACATAAGTTCCCAATATAAAATGAATATAAGCCCTGCAACTCATGCCGACCTTTTCTGAAACGGGGGTGGCATAGGCAAAGTGAACCATCTTTTAAAGTACGGGCGGTCAGTCTCACACCAACCTATAAGCCAAATCATTTTGATAATTTCGTTATCATCAAGGACCACACGGTTCAAGAACTCACTTTAGTTGGAACACAATTTTAAATAAAATATTTGTAGTTTTTAAGTGTGACTTATAGGTTGGTATGAGGCTGACCACCCATACTGTAAAAAATGGTTCACTTTGCCAATGTCACCCCTGTTTCAGGGAAGGTCGGCAAAAGTTGTGGGGCTTATGTTCATTTGAGGTTTGGATTTTATTTGTAAGTACACATTCAGCATTTGTAAGCGCGAACTACACTTGTTGGTTTGTGGGCATACATCTGAGAGCTTTAAATGAATATATCCTTGCAACTTAGATTATAGATTATAGATTTAAGTGTGTTTGTCTAAAATAAAATTAACATTATTGTGAAAATAAGACACTTTACTGTTCGGTCGATAGCTCAGGTGGTAGAGTGCTTGCATTCCATGCTGAAAGCTGGGGTTCGAATCCCACCGAGGGTGTCAGAAATGATTTTCCGTTTCGGTGTTTATTTCAAACCCCAAAATAAAATACCGGCAAGGCTTACTCAGCCTTCACAAGAAATGAGTACCAGCACTCTCGGGAGCTGGGAAACCTCCACTTCAACTGAAGTGGTTGGCGTAAGCCGGCCCCCTTACCTGTAAAAATAAATAGGTTCAACTCGCCACATGCGATCCCTTCAGGGATAACGCGGCAAAAAGTTACACTATATGTGTAGCTTAGTTGCGTTTTTTTTCTTTGATTTTGTAGCCTGCGTTTTCTGTGCGTGTTCATAAAAATATGATAGACTACATTTAAAAAAAATCGTCTTGCCTTTTTAAAAAAGTAATATGTTGCTTAGTTTTTAAATTATAGCTCTTTAAAATTCGCACATTTTCGATTTCCGGTTAAACAGGTCATTTTTTTATGTAGGCGGATGTGAAGTAGATGGATCTTCAGATCTATGGAGTGTACCGTTAGGCCTTCCAAGACGAACGGATCCATCTACATACGTCAATTTGACGTCACAGCGTGGCTAGCTGGCCCCGCTGCGTTTTAGCGGGATTCAAACTCTCGGCATTTTATTTTTGAAAATTATCAATGCAATATTTTTATTTTTACTACATAAAAAATATATGGTTGTGATCCTCGAAATGTACTCTACACAACCATGGTATTTTAAACCATTTTCCCCACCACTGCTTTAACTATAATAAATCTATAATCTAAGTTGCAAGGATATATTCATTTAAAGCTCTCAGATGTATGCCCACAAACCAACACGTGTAGTTCGCGCTTACAAATGCTGATTGTGTACCTACTTACAAATAAAATCCAAACCTCAAATGAACATAAGCACCACATCTTTTGCCGACCTTCCCTGACACAGGGTTGACATTGGCAATCACCCTATTAAGGAATCCGCGTAAGAATCTTGAGGCTATAACTTTTAGAAATATTTAATAAATATTTTTGAACAAACTAATCATATTTGTAGGCTGACTTTTTGCATTGAGATTTTGCACTGTCTCTTGATTGGGATTTATAGAGAGAGCGTCGTGGCGGACTCCCTCGCCGTCACTTGGCTGTTATTTTTGTTATTGCAGAGAGGAGAGGGCGGCAGATAAATTTCCCGTATTGACGCAGGCTCCGGCGGCCGGAGAGCGACTCAGCGGCGCCGACTCACACATAATGCCCGCCGCTTGTCGGAAACCAAACCTCCACCAAGCTGCGTGAACCTTTTCCAAAACACAACCTAATCAAAGTATCAGATGATGAGTTGGTGATTTTTTGTAGCGCAGTTTCGTGATGTAGTAAATGCTGCATGTGTACCTACAATTTGAAATGCAAACCTTAAATGAACATAAACCTTGCAACTTTGGCCAACCTTTTCTGAAACAGCGGTGACATTGGCAAAGTGAACCATTTTTTACAGTATCTGTAGTCAGCCTCATACCAACCTATAAGTCAAGGAATTATTAACATTACTAAATAAAAAATCGACATTTTTAAATAAATTTTCCTTGACTTAAAGGTTAGTGTGAGGCTGACTTCCCGTACTCTTAAAAAATGTTTCACTTTGCTGATTTTTGTTTTTTCAGGTCCAGTTGATAGCTCAATTGGTAGAGTGCTTGCATTCCATGCCGTGAGCTCGGGTTCGAATCCCACTAAGGGGGCAGAAATAATTTCCCGTTTCGGTGTTTATTTCAAACCCCAAAATAAAATACCGGCAAGGCTTACTCAGCCTTCACAAGAAATGAGTACCAGCCCTCTTGGGAGCTGAAAAAACTCCCACTTCAACTTAAGTGGTGGGTGTAAGGCCGGCCTCCTTACCTGTAAAAATAAATAGGTTTAACTCTCCACACGCGACCCCTTCGGGGATAACGCGACAAGAAGTAACATAACAAAACGCCGAAAGACACCCTGGCTGAAAAACCTTTGACCATGGGTAAACAAAAGCACCAAGTCCCTATTTCACCGCAGCCAAGGGGAAAGTAGTCATGGTGATCGCAAACTTCGTTAAAGGTAAACCAAAAGGAACCAAAGGGAACATGCACATAACACCAGAAACAAACATGAAATGAGAAATTTTGAAAAGATTTTTGTGAAACACTGTGGAAATTCATTTTAAAAAATTGATTATTTTTCAATAAAAATTAAAAAATAAAAGAAATTAAAAACTTTGTTTTATTCCACTTTTATTGTTTTTGAGTACGTTACAAACGTTTTCGGAATACCTTCCATCATCGGGTAACAACAATTACTAAAATCAAACTTAAAAATTAAGACATGGGTGTGGGATCTATTGGTGGTAAGGGAGGGGGTAGCAAGGTAGGTATGTGGGAGGGAGATGGTGAGTTTTGGGGCGGAGTTAATATTGTTAGGAGAGGAGACGTAATGGCGGGAAGTTGAATATTTAGCATATTACTTTTATTTCTATGTTTATTTATCTCTAATATTTCTAATATGTCCAACTTTCTCCCTTTTTGGCAGCTATTTATTAATTCTAAATTATCTATATTAAAACTGTGTCCTTTTTCTCTCGCGTGTTCTCCTATTTCAGAGTGAATCAAAACGTTTTTGATTGCTTTTTTATGCTCCATAAACCTTTCAGATATTTTTCTACCTGATTGGCCAATGTAGAACATATCGCAATCATTACATTTTATTTTGTAAACTCCACTGTAGTCTTTTTGCGGCAGTTTTGATTTGTTATTAAGGATGTACTTTTTAATATTAGAGCTAGTGTAAAATGCTGCTTTAAAATTGTCTTTTTTACATATCTTTACAAGGTCTGTTGTGAGCTTCCCTGTGTATAAAATCCTTCTCCATGGTTTCGTCTCTTCACCGTTTTCAGGCACTTTATAATAGATGTATTTTTGAATGGTGAATGTTCTTTTCTTCTTTTTAATAATATTTTTAATTGTGTTTTGGTTGTAGCCGTTGTTTATTGCAATGTTGAGTATAGTATTTTCTTCAATAGTGTAGTTTTGTGACGTTTATGAAATGAGAATGCCGTTAAGAAAAAAAGCTAAATCACAGAATTCTATTCTGTGTAAAGCGATGAGAGAATTTAAGGGAATGGGGAAGGAAATAACAGAGGAAAAGACTGGGTTCAAGAATAAATTGAGAAAACAGAAAATATATAATATATTCAAGAATAAATTGAGAACAGATGAAACAGAAAATACATAATATATTAAATGTAAATAATTAGGACATATGTATTTGTTAAAATGTATGTATGTACTATTTAAAGAATAAAAAAAAAAAAAAAAGGTGACGGTGAAGAAACGGTAAAGAAGAAGGATGTATTGTTAGAAGAGAAGAAGAACTGGGCATTTATGTGTTGATCTTCTCTATATGCCATATCAAGTTACTTTGGTGTCTACCCCGGTGAACTTGTCCCCATTCTGGCACATTTAATTAAATGCTTCTGGACTGTTTATTGAGCTGACCTTGAAAGTCAAAGCCTTACATCAATGTTATAAAACAAAGACATGTGTAATTAACATTTTATCTCAGAATTTCTAGGTTTTTAAGAGCTAGCTGCCTGCCCTTGCAATCTACATATATGTGATGTACCTTTACTCTTTTGGTGTCAAAAGTATGGTTGTTTTCAATGCAGTAGTCAGCCACCAATAGAGTCTCTATTACATCAATGTTTTAAAAAATAAGTATTTAAAAAAATAAACTTTCAGTGTCTAAATATGACAAAATATAAAGATTGTTTTCTTTGAACTGAAATGCCAATACTAATTTTCGTTCTTAGACTAAATCTCAATTATTTCACGACAAAGTAAATAGTTGTCTTTTTCTGAAGTGGACTCTCTGAATGGAATTTTCCTAAGAACACCTGAATATTTTAATGAAGGTCCGTCAAGCTTTTTCCTTGAGAGGAAATAATGATTGTAATACAACCCACTCTTTTATCATTATAATACAATTTCACTTTATAAGTCTCCAAAATAGCAACGCTTCCTCAATAGCAATAGCCAAGTCCCAAGTTTCACGAAATATGAAGATGAAAAAAATATAAGCGCCCTTTGTATGGATGGTTCCACTTAACGGCACTGTTAAAATTGCCCATGTTTTTTTGTTTATTATACAAAAATAAATTAAGTTTTGTTCCGGTACAATTTTTTTGATACTTTTTTTGCATGCCTTATTTTATTCACAAACCTATTTTGAACGAATTTTAGTGTTGAAAATGAGAACGGTTACAGTTTATAAATTTAAAAAAAATGTGCATGATTGTAATTTTCTACTCTTTTCATTTTTTTTTTCAACAAATATATATATTTTGGCACTCATGCTTTAGATTGCTTTGGTTGTATGGGAATTAATTTTGATCTTAAGTATTGTCTTATATAAAAGCCTAAACTGGAGATTTGCTCCTTTGAAATACGCTACTCTGTCACATTTTTGATAGAAGAGGATTTCAATTGTTTGACAAACATAATCATCATCTACCTGGCTACAAGTTGAGCAAATAACTCAAATCTTAATTGATTCAGATCAAAGATCAGCTTAGCATGAATCAAATGTCTAAGAAGACATAATAGAGTGAGAACGGCTGCTCCAAATTAAATATTTTCTCGGTACGCAATAACGTCACAGGTGTTTGTAAAAAGTATTTTCAGTGACCTGAATCTAAGCGTTTCAGGAAATTTTAGCTGAATTTACAGAATTTCTGTTCATTTAAGGTATGGGTTTGATTTTTTAGTGTATGTTCAAGTATGTAGCTTGCGTGATTTTGGCGTCAGGATACGTGCTGGTTTGTGGAAATGTGAGTCGTAGAGAATAAAACATAGCAATCTAGGGTCTTTTTTAGAGCAAGGTAAACATAATATGAAAACACAAAAAATCAGATTTTGTTATTTAAAAAAAAAAGTCTTAGAAAGTTTCCTCTAAGTCTATTCTATATTTGCAATATAAATATAATATTTTAGTTACTTATTTTTCTTCTTTTATTCAATCTTTTGATAAGTGATTTACAAAATAACTTCATAATAGGATTAATGGCCCTAAAATGAGTAAAAATTAAAGAATATCATTGTCACTTTAAGAACGGGTATTTTGGCCGCCTAGATGTCATAAATACCACACTGTGCGATGTGTACGAGTATTTGATGACTCATTCAGGAGACATAATTTCTCCAAAACCCACTCCTGAATCAACTCCATCTCACTGTTTCCTCTACTTCACAACCTTTTCGCAAGTATATTGGTTAATTACAATTCGCTATATATAGATAATCGTACATGAGCCTGTAATTGAATGTTTTATTTTGATTTTCAACATTTTTCATTTGAAATCCAGTCGTCCTTTAATCAGGGCATCGAGCGTCAAACGAGTCTTAAAACAAATAGCCGCCAGCATCCGGCCGAGGCGTGAGCTGTAAGTGGCTGGCGTACAAAAGGGCTCCACGGACTGTGAGAATATAGCGAGGAAGAAAACGAAACTAGAATAGAAACAACTGAAGCTCTAGTGCGCTGTCTTTCACCCGCATTGCACTGCATTTGAGGATATACGCTTTACTTTTAACTATAATATTACTTTGTTAACTAAAAATCTGCGACAATGTTTTGAAAAAGTATTGTTCCTTGACTTATAGGTTGGTATGCGGCTGACCACCCATACTGTAAAAAATGGTTCACTTTGCCAATGTCACCCCTGTTTCAGGGAAGGACGGCAAGAGTTGCAAGGCTTATGTTCATTTGAGATTCGGTTTTTATAATGTAGGTCCACATGCGGCATGTGTTACCGCGAAATTATACATGTCTGCTTGTGGGAATGCATTTAATATAAATCTTAAATGATAAATATCTTTGCAGCTTAGATTAGATTAGATTAGATTAGATCAAGTTCCTAATTCAAAACGCAGCATAAGATTCTTCAATGTTCCTCAACAAATAGGTTGGTGTGTGGCTGACTTTTCATGTTATAAAATCTTGGTTCACTTTTGCCAATTTCACCCTTCTATCAGGAAAGGGCGGGCAAACGTCCCACGCCTAGATAACAGCTAGGATCCTTAGCAACAACAAAAACAAATCATTAATTTGTCTTTTCCCTAGCGCCCCGACCTTGTGTCGTCACAACTATTTTTACGTATTAAAATGTGCAGACCGCATTGATTTAACATATTTTTTTACTTTATTTATATTTAGTTAATTGTATTTAGTAATTATGTTTATATTTATGTTAAGTTAATTGTATTTAGTAATTATGGATGTCGTGGAAGAGGAAGACCGAGAAAGGTATGGATGGACCAAATTTTCGAAATAGCGAGTGAATGTGATATCCAGAGTCATAATAAAAGGAGAGCTTGTATGAAAAAGGTTATGACTCTGGATGAAATGAAAGAAGTATGCAAGGACAGGAAGAAGTGGCGGCTAATCTGCAATGCTGATTTGTAATGTTGGTTTATTAGTTTGCTACATTTTTTGCATAAGAATTTTTTGACTTTTTTTGTATAGATTTCTTTTTAAGGTTTTGTTATTTTTTATATTTAAATGTAATTTATTATTCATATTCCTTGACTTATAGTTTGGTATGAGGCTGACCACCCATACTGTAAAAAATGGTTCACTTTGCCAGTGTCACCCCTGTTTCAGGGAAGGTCGGCAAAAGTTGTGGGGCTTATGTTCATTTGAGGTTTGAATTTTATTTGTAAGTACACAATCAGCATTCGTAGGCGCGAACTACACGTGTTTGTTTGTGGGCATACATCTGAGAGCTTTGAATGAATATATCCTTGCAACTTAGATTATAGATTATAGATGTTAGATTTTAATCATTTGAGTAGAACAAATAAAATAAAAGAGTGTATAAATATCAAAAGTATGTGTGCGTAACTTGCTTTTCTGGAATCTTCATTTAAAAACTGAATGAATATCAAAGTTTTGTAAGTCAATAAGGAAGTCAGTAAGAATATAAGTGTAGGAGGGTTCAAAATTGGAAAAAAAATATACCTAGTGTCTATTTTTGAAATTGATTTTAAGTATACAAAATAAGTGATTTACAAACTATATCGTTTAAAAAAGAACCCCGCGAATCGTAGCTCAAAATGAATTACTATTTCATAAATTATTTTTTCTGTAAATCTTTTTGAAATAATTATCTATTTCACACAAATAATATATTTAAAAAAACTAGATTAATTATTTAAAAAATGAAGCATTATTAACACACGGACGGTTCATTTTAGCATAGATGGTTGCCTATACGCAAGGCGCTTACAACAATACATTCTGCGAGCAGGTACCTCGTCGTGTTTCCATTAACTCGATGGAGGGAGAGCTCCATCTCTCCACGGGCGTGTAATGTACTTGCAATAGACACCTGTACGGCGAACGCTGATTGATGTTGCTCCAGAATACGCTCTACCTCGCCGTCGTGAAAAGACTTTCATAATTGCAAAACGCCCGATTTATACAACTGCATTTCTATGTGCGAAAAAAGGTGTTTTAAGATTCCTTTTATTCCCTTTTTTTAATGACGGAACTTTTCATTTCAATTACGAAGTGTGCAATGAAAAAGGTTGAAAGGACGTGGAAAAGAATAACCGTGGAAAAGAAGACAGGTCCGTAGTCTAGTGGTTAAAACTTCTGACTTGTAAATGAAAGATTACGGGCTCGAATCCCAGCGGAGCATAAAAAAAAGGACCATTTATATTTTCAAATATGCCCTGCGCTGGGTGAAAAATTCATATACCTTTTCCAAAGACCGGCCACCAAAGGTCCATCCAGCCTTACAGCAACTGGGTCTTCCTTAAGAATTGGCGCTTGAGGACCAAGCTCGGAGCACCTAGAATAGGTTGGCAGAGGTACATATTGCTACAAAAATATTTAGTTGGATGTTGTGTTTGTCTTTGTGAGTTAATAATAAAATCGATGAAGTCTCTCTAGAAATAAATAGCTGTTAGAAACTTTTATAATTTGTATAAATATTTAAAAATATAAATGGTAAAACATTGTCTTAATTCACTTTATTCTTTATTTTTTTGCTCGAATATTTTCGCCTAATGAAGCGTTGGAAATCTACAAAAATAAAAATAAAGACTTAGTGAATGTGCAGATTCCCTATGTTTCACCAATATTGCAATAACTTGTTTTTTATTTTGTTATTTATATTATTATTTTTATTTAACTAACACATTTTATTTTTATTGTATTAAAAAAAAAAAAAATTCATTATACCTAACAATAATGCATTTTTGAATCTTACATTTGTGTTTAAAAAAAAAATAATCTATGAATTTTGCTTTTGTTTTGGAAAAAAATTGTTTTGAAAATTGTTTTGAAAATTATTTTATAAAAATATATTTGTAACCATTATGCCATTGATCTAAATAAAATATATAGATGGAGCATTAGCGTATATATCCGAGCCATATCATGGTTGCCCTAAATGATAGTGTATGCCCCATTTGCGATCAGTTGTTTACCAAGCGTCGGCAAGGAAACATCGAGGTACCTCATCGGTACCTACATGTAAATTGAAGACAACTATCATGCGAAGATAGCCTGACAGTTTCATCAAATTTTTAAATTTCCCCATATAATAGAAATAAGTTAATTTAATGAAATAAAACTCATGAGAAGCGCGTGATGCATTATTACAAACAAAAGCATACAGTAAAAAACCACAAAATATAAAAAAAAACTCAGTTCTTCATACTTATACCCATTATTTGACGATAGATTTTTTTTCTTATATTAGACGCATTAATCGTATTTTTTCAGGTTTATTTAGAAAATAAATACAAAAGAAATAAAGATATTAAAATGTAAATAAGCATTTAAGACAACTTTCAGAGATGCTCCTTTAAAATAACGGAGAAAAAAATCTGCTGATATTCATAAAATTATCAAAAAATACTCTAGTACATAAAAGTAAGATACAGTCAGTAATGCGTCTTTTTTGTTTAAGTTTTTTTTTAGTTCCTACACAACTTTAAATATAATGCACTGATTTTTTTTTTAAATGTGAATTTATTCGTATAAAGTTATTTTTCCTTACATTTT
Organism: Agapetus fuscipes; assembly: GCA_951799405.1. Lineage (NCBI taxonomy): Eukaryota > Metazoa > Arthropoda > Insecta > Trichoptera > Glossosomatidae > Agapetus > Agapetus fuscipes. Next base: position 7,248,331 of record OX637332.1, read on the forward strand.
GGGAAACGTATGTTGTGAGACGTCAGCCTCAGATGTCACTTGTTAGGTTTTCTTCACTTCGGCTTGAGTACCATGGAGTTCTATTAAATGGAGAGGCTATTTATTTGATTTAGTTCTAAACACTGTGTTCCATACAGTCACTGAAATCTAATTTCGCCAGACTTTGTCCCTTGTTTTGTCTCGCTCGCACAACATACGTGTTTTGTTGTTTTCCTTTTCTATCACGTTATGCGTCTCTACTCCGTCGTTAATTTATGTAAGCAGGTAATATTGCTTAGCAACGAATTGTTGATGTTATTTTCGTTGACAACATAATTTAGTGTTGTCAAAGGTTTTGACAATATCTGATACTTTTTAATGCTTCTGTTCCATAAACGTAAATATTTTACTTAATGTTACATAATTACTTGTGAAAATTATTTCAATTACATTTTTTTAATTTTAAGTTTTTTCAATGATGTTAGGAGTAATACCTATAGAAGACAAAGTAAAAAAAATATTCTTTTTAATCCAATTTCCTTGAAATATAAAAGAATAAATGAAACAAAAAGTGTAGGGTAGAAATTGAAATTTTGAATTTTGAAATACAGACCACTTCAAATACATACATTTCACAAAAAAAAATGTTCTCACGTGACGGTATCAGATACTATATTTTATCATCATCACATCTCTATCACTAAAAATGGCCGACGGTTTGACAGCGGGGCTATTGTTTTGTTGCTAAAGGCATCGGCAGATAAAATATCAATTGAATTTACTTAAATATTAATATTCACTGGTAATTACGAGTGAAAAGTTACTCCAGACTTTTTATTACAATTTAAGTAATAAAAATAATTTTTATTACAAGCATGTACTTACAATGTACTTACTTTTGGGCATGTATTTAATATGAGTCTAAAATGACAAAATATCTTTGCAACTTAGATTATATGTTTTGAAATGTAATTTATTGTGTATGTTCCTTGACTTATAGGTTGGTATGCGGCTGACCACCCATGCTGTTGAAAATAGTTCACTTTGCCATTTGTCACCTCTGTTTCAGGCAAGGTCGGCAAGAGTTATGTTCATTTCAGGTTGGGTTTTAATATTGTAGGTCCACATTCGGCATGTGTTACATATCTGCTTGTGGGAATGCGTTTAATAGGAATCCTAAATGATATATATCCTTGCAATTTAGACTTAGATTAGATGAGTTGGTTCGTACAGCTAATATATTTCGCAAGACTAAGTGCAGCATGTAAGTCGTACGGCGCTATGCAGGCAAAAACGCACCGTGCATGAGTGAGTCGGGCCTGCATTACTGCAAACTGTTCTCAGAGTCACGTCGCTTCAGTTCAACCAGCGCGCGCGAAGCGTATCTGAAATTCATGATTGTGGGGCAGCGCAAAAAAGCATTGAAAGGAGAATACTGTAACCCACATAGAATGGAGCATTTTACTCCATCTGGAATTTTCAATTTCTTAAAAGATTTCTGTTTCTCTTTTTGCTATCGGAACTGCTATCCGCCATGTATTACTATTCGGTCATAATAAAAGAAGAACGTGCATGTAAAAGATTGTGATTTTGAAATAAAAGAAAATAATTCTTACCTGAGGATGATCGACATGATCTAAAAGTAAGTAATTATTAAACAAAATGAAACTAATGGAATCGTGAAAATAAAACAGCGCTTTATATAGTTTTCAAAGTTCTATAATGTTTAATAGAATTCAATCAAAAGAAAATAATGTTAATACACAAATTAAAAAAAATATATAAAAGATAATAAGTTTGTCAGGTAAAAGAATAGCTGTTGAACGTTGTTTTTTTATTTTTTTTATTAAAAAAAAGCATATTAGAAATACATATAATTTTAGATTTAGTTTTTTATGTCAATGTATATATTGTTATTTTATTGATTTAAAAAATGTAATTTGTCATGTATGTTCCTTGACTTATAGGTTGTTATGCGGCTGACCACCCATACTGTAAAAAAATTGGTTCACTTTGCCAATGTCACCCCTGTTTCAGGGAAGGACGGCAAGAGTTGCAAGGCTTATGTTCATTTGAGATTGGGTTTTTATATTGTAGGTCCACATGCGGCATGTGTTAGCGCGAAATTATACATATCTGCTTGTGGGAATGCATTTAATATAAATCTTAAATGATATATATCTTTGCAGCTTAGATTAGATTAGATTAGATAAGAGATATTTATAAGATATAAGAGCATATTAGAAATATAAGTGGTATATTTTTTGTGCTCGGCCGGGATCCGAATCCACAACCTTCCATTTACGAGTCCGAAGTGTTGCCACTGAATTACGGACCGGTCTAAGAAATGCCAACGACACGCGGTGTACACTCATCCAAGTAGGTAGGTACTATCCGCGCTCAATGTTGCTTAACTTTGGTGATCTGATGAAAGCCGGTACTTTCAACATGGTATCGTTGATGACCTGCAATTTTGGTGGCCAAGACGTTTCAATTTTAAGCCTCATCTTGAGGATTTTTTTGATTTATCGATTCTTTGCATGTTCTAAAATTTAACAGTCAAATTAAAATCAAATGTAACAAGCGTTTACTTTTTTTGTTTGTTGGTCCCATTGTAGAAATTGATTTTATTTGTGAATGCCGCTCCTCTTACAGAAAAATTCTAATAGAAATGTGTAAATGTGACTTTCTGTTGTTTGTCTTAAGTTTGCATGGAGAATGCGTAAGCACGAACGAATGAATTATGCCTTACTTCCATACATCAATGTCGGTAACAATATACATATGTATATGTAATTGTGTAATTGGATTCTTAGGTCCATTGTCGACCACTTGCTTCTTCAACAATTATTTTATAAAAATGCGACAAAGCTGCATATATAGTGCCACTTCTTACTGCGTTTTCCCTGAAGAGGTTGCATGTTGCGTGTGGAACATATTTATTTTTAAAGGCAAGGGGCAGGTGCTATGTCAACCACTTCAGTTGAAGTGGAAATTTTCTTGCTCCCAAAAGGATCTGGTTCTCATTTCTTGTGAAGGAAAGGTAAACCTTTGCCGATGTTTAATTTAGAGTAAGAAATAAACACGAAAACGGGAAATCATTTCTGAAACCAGTGGTGAGGATTGAACCCTAGCCCTCTGGAATGCAAGCATTCTATCAACTGAACTATCATCTAGATTCTAGACTATGACAATTAAATTCGTGTATTCTCCGAATATAAAACATTGCATAAATGTTCTCCCTTCGTGTGAACAAATGATGTACGAAACCTACAATAGCAATTCTAGTGTATGTTTCACTATCGTAAAAAATAAAAAATAAATACAGCTCGGATGAGACCTAGAATATTTCCACGGTATTATTTCAAAGCAAGATATAGGTCCTGCAAATTAATACACATGTTTGTGTTACTGCGAACAGATTTGCCAGAGAAATAAATATTATTTATGAGCGTGTTGTTGCCGTGTAGAGATGCAACAACTCACCCCCCTCCCCCCCAGCACTTAGCTCCGCCGGGGGGTGGCAGGGCCTCCCACCTCCCGCCTCCCCCTAGAGCTCTGCCAAAAATATCACAAGTACAACACTTCTCATCTCCCCTATGAAATATGTAGCTGCACGGTCCGTGGCTCACTTGGTAACGCATCCACTTTTTTACAGAGAGGCTGGAATTTGAATCTGACCAAAACTAAGTACTGAATCGTTTATATTTGTATTAGTATCCAGCCTGCATTTTACCAGGTGTCGCCAGTACCTTCACTATGTCTCCAATTTTCTCTGTCTTTGCATACTACTAACACCTTATCGACATTTATAACTCTTCTCTTCATTATGCTCTTTCTTTTTCTAACTCTCTATGTGCCAGTCATTTGCAATCTCACTTATTTGATCGATCCATTCCTTTCTTTTTCCTCGCTTACCTTTGAAATCCCTTTTATGCACCCTTTTTGTTAATCCTTCATCGTTCATTCTTTCTAGATACCCAAACCATCTGATGGTAATATATTTTCACTCTAATATTCTCGTTTGCAACGCACTCAATCATAACCCAGTCCCAATCATTCAGACTCTTGCCAGTCAGTCCTTACGTGGATAGGTCGTTTCTGCCATAAACATTATATTTTTATCTCTATCGTGAATGGTGTGTGAATAAGCTTGTTGTTTATTAAGTTCTTGAAAACGGTTTGTGGAACCATTAATGGAACAGGTTTCACCATTTATTTGCCTAGTTTTCTTTGAAACGTCACACTCATTTCTGTCGAGGTGACAGCATCAAAGTGGTATTTTAACCCTGCATACAATCACGATAACATCAAATTCTCCGATACATCTTTTATACATACTTCAAGCCAACGAACATTCATGCATCCAAAAATTTAAAGTTACGGTATGAAGCTAGATTACCAGAGAGACGATAAGCTACTGGTAAGTCTCCAGAATTTCTAGACAATTTGGCTGTAGTATCCATTCAATTTCACCTTGGGGATTGTAAAGGGATCCGAGTGATTGGAGTTCCCAGAGGAGAAAAATAAATCCCCAAATACAGTCGACTCTACATCTCCCATGCAGGAAATATAATGCAATCATAAGGGCCTGTTGCACCAACCTTCAATCAATATTTCATTGACATATCGCATAGTCGGTGTTATAGCCGCGGGGATCAAGCCAGGTATTTTGGAACCGGATAACGCTGGTTCGAATCCCGCGACGATAACTTCGACCCTGGTTCAACAGATGCCATTGCATGCACACAAGCTTCTGCTTTCGCATGAAGACAACTGGCCAGGTAAAATAGGTTGGTGGATCGCATTCCTTTCCACAAATCTATTTAAAAAAAAATATATATATATAATCTGATTGCTTAATTCTGGTTATGACCTCGGTTAAATATTTCTCGGAAGTGGGAAATAATATGATGGAATTTGAACAGGAAAGATAATGCGCATCAGCTGATTTACATTTATGCAACCAAATTTTTTATTTGAAAGAGAGGAGTCACACTTAATTTTGATTTTAGTCTGATTGGAGTTTGGTGCAACAGGCTCTAAGTAATCAAAAGCGGTAAGCTTTTGTCAAGTTAATCACGTAGAAGAATGCAATGTACCACCTTATTATTTCCTGTCCAGAAAAAAATATCACACGCATCAATTAATAATTTGCTTAGTTGTATTGCATTCATCAATTCATATTTCTTTTAATGAATTATAAGTTAGTAATTACGTGATGTAATTTGTTTACTTACATAGGTCAAGGGGCATAATAAAATGCGAACATGCACGAGTCTGTTTTATCTCATCTAAGCCACTCATTTTACCAACGCCTTGTCCGCACGGCCACAGCTATTATGAGTGATAATAACAAACAATTTATCCGTAAATGTGTCAAATATATTTAAAAAAAAAATGTTACTGATAACGAAATTTCAAAATGGACTTTCTCTGCATAACAAGTAATCCTTAACTCCTAGAAGAGATTGTTGAAAAAAAACATTTTGAAAAAAGCATAGACAAATCGCTCGTCGTTTGTTGAAACAGTTTTTTTCCCTCCATTTAAGGATGCCTGAAATTTTAATGCTTGTTTGTGTGCTGGCATAACTTGCTTTCGACATAAATTTGTTTGCTTAGAACGTAGTATATCCAGTTTAGTTTGGCGTTTACGATGCCACCCCTCGTTTGTGGGAGCGAGATGGCGACCAACAGATACAGAGGCAGAGAGATAGAGACGAAAGATACATAAATTATCAACGATGCAAAATGTACAAGTTATGTGTAGTAGATCTTAATTTACTATTGGCAGAGAGGCAAACTCTTTTTTTTTTCTTTCTGTATCAAATGGAATTTAATAAAAGAACAACCTTTGCTTACACGAGGATAACAATAACAAAACAAAAGCATTGATTTAAAAAAAATACCAAATTTGGGTCGAAACTTTAACTGTGGAGGAGTATCTTAAGTTGAATGCATTTATGTTTGCAAATAGATTAGAAAATAAGTTATTGCCTGTTTATTTGGATAAATTCATAATTAGAAATAAGGATGTACATAGTTATGATACTAGAGGGAAAAATGATTTAAGAAAGTTAAAAGTAAGAACAGTGAAATATGACAGAGGAGTTGTGCACAGAGGATTTAATGAGTATAATAAAGTACCACCGGAAATCAAGCAAACTAGTGATGTAATTAAATTTAAGGAGAAAGCTGTCAGGTTCCTACTTGCACAGCGCCTCTGACATAACTGTTGTTGTTTTGAGTTGATATGTAATTGTTTAAATTAGCATTATTTTGCTACAATAAAAAATAAATAAAAAAAAAACTACTCGTTGCTATGATCGAGCAGATAAGGCTGGTTCCACGACTAATCAGTCACAGGCAACACGTCCATAGACAGCTCGGCTATGGACAAATCGGTCACACGATAGTTTGTCTACTCGACATTTCGGTCATGTACAATATAAGTTCTCAAACAGCTCTATATATAAATCATACTCACAAAAAACATTGTTATTAATTGTGGTTTTCCTTGATGGAGCTGTTTGTGGACCTATATTGTGTGTGACCAAATGTCGTTGACAGAAAAATTGTGTAGATAAGCTGTCGTACGACGGATTTGTCCATGGCTGAGCTGTCTATGAACGACTTATCTTTAACCTATGGTCACGGATAAGGCTGTCGTAATCAAAGTTGCGTCTTTGATATTAGTCCCGTCATTTCCTGTTGACGATTAATTTGACCCTAGTTAAACATATTATGTTATTGCGTCATTATTCATTCATAATTTATAAAAACAATATTTTTTTAGTGTAAAATCTCTTATTGGCCAAGCAAAAATGCGTTGGTAAATTACATACATTCCACTTCAAAGTTTTGTTCACAAAATCTAAGACCTTTGTAGACTGCAAAGATGAATAAAAAAATAATATTCACTCTTAATCCACTTTGATCCATGACTTTTAGGTTGGTATGAGGCTGACCACCCATACTGTGAAAAATGGTTCTCTTTGCCTTTTTTTATATCGTAGGTATTTGTATATCGCCTTGGTTTTTTTATATCGTAGGTCCACATGCGCCATGTGTGAGCGCGAAATTATGCGTGTCTGCTTGTGGGAAAGCATTTAATATGAATCTCAAATGATACATATCTTTGCAACTTAGATTTAGGTTTAGAATCCACGGCGACAATTAAAACTAAAATTATCTTTCGAATGATATCCCAAACTTCACATGGACATAAAATATGTGTTACTCTTGACGCCTTTCCCTGAATCAAGGATAATAACTCGATATTTGTATTTTAATTATATTTGTAGTGCAGTAGTAGACTTTTTAGTAACAAAATACTTTTGTAATTTCATGAAATAGGGCATATTGGTCAACATGCTTGGACCCTAAAGTAAACAACATTTTTTTTATTTTTAATACTTCCCTTAACTGGAGAGTGCAGTGCAGGAATCCTTTGTGTCCTTATCAGTACTTGAATGTCATTAAAATTAGCAAGGCCCCAAAATTTTCAGGCCAAAATCTGTGATGCTAAATTATGTCGTCATATCTAATTTTATGGTATGCTTAGTGGGAAGATTGGTGCCGGTGACGTCTACCTACGAAAGTACTGATAGCACAAGCATAAGTAAACCAATGTTTACAGTATGGGCTGTCATTTTGGTACAAACTTTTATTCAAAGAACAATAAATTAATCGCATGACAAATTATTACAAATACCTTTAAAGTTTTTTAATAGTTTGTGAAGAGGAATGCAATTTACTAACCTTCTTTGCCTCGCCAGAAACAGGTATTCATAGCATCAATTAATAATTCATTATTGTATAACTTAATTATTTTATAAAGGTTCATTACGCAATGACATCTGTTGAACAAGGATCAAAGTTATGGTGAAATAACCCAGATGGGAATCGAACCACGTTATTACATTCCAAATACGCTAGAAAGAGCAGTCACTCACCACGCAACAATTGCACCGATGTTTTGTTGGCTTCGTAGGCAACGTTTTCAGGAGACACCTTTCTTGTATGGCAAATAAAGACGATAGTAATTCTGTAGCATCACATTTTCAAATCTTAAATATAACCATGTTTCCATTAGCGTAAGCTATAGTTATGATTAAAATTACTACAATATTTGTTTCTTTGTCACTTTATTTTACTATACTCTAGGTTGCAAGGATATATTCATTTAAAGTTCTCAAATGCATGCCCACAAACAAACACGTGTAGTTCGCGCTTACAAATGCAGAATGTGTACTTACAAATAAAATCCAAACCTCAAATAAACATAAGCCCAACAACTTTTGCCGACCTTCCCTGACACAAGGCTGACATTGGCAAAATAAACCATTTTTTACAGTATGGGGAGTCAGCCACATACCAACCTATAAGTCAAGAATGATAAGTAAAAATATTAAAATTGCATTTCTCCGCTCGAATATATATCTTAATAAATAGAGGAAGATTTTTTTGTGTAGGTATTGATATTATACACTACCCAGCTCCACCTATGTGAGTCCAGAGCAGTCTGATTTATTATCAGCGCCATGTTTTTGTATCTTTAGGTTAAATAATATTATTTCACATGGCTTCGCTGCTTCCCTCTCGCCCCGCACGCAACAATTGTACGTCGCGGGGAGATGGGAGAGATTGCGGGGCGCGATTTATTGCGACAATGAAGAAGAGAAAAGGGGAAAAAATAAAACAAGGAAATTAAATGGCTTAGATAAAGGAAATGGGAGGCGTTTAAGCTTTCTTGTTTTATAAAATGGAGTTTCAGACTCGGTCAGCGCTGGTGCTACGAGTGCTACGAGCGCCGTAGTATGGAGAAATACCCACATCCTCTACGTACATAGACTAAGTGTGCAGAAAATGTAGGGTGCGGTGGTAGCTCTACAACATGCGCTTCATTAACATTCTTCTGTTAGCTAAAATAAAGAGTTAGTTTACGTATTTTAAATAAATGACAAAAAGTTAGGAAGCGTCTTTTGGGTGGCTTGACTCTGGCCAAAATATCGCCACCTTAAAGGTAATACTGAATAATTGTTGGTTCAGCGATATGAAAAATCGTGAATAAAACATTTTATTGTGTGTAACTTCTCTTAGCTAGTAAAATAATTAAAAGGAAATACTCGTGAAAAACTTCTACACTTCAGGATTTTCACAATTTTGTTGTTTTTTTTTCTCGTACAAGACCGACTGACAAAAAGAGTGTATAAAGGGATTGTAATAGGTAAGCGTGGAAGGGGAAGACCTAGAAAAGAAAAGATTGATCAGATAAGTGAGATTGCGAATGAATGGAATTTACAGATTGGAAATAAGAGAAACGCATGCATGAAAAGAGTGATGAAATTAGATGAGATGAAAGAAGTATGCAAAGACAGAGTCAAGTGGAGGCAGTGTGGAGGTACCGGCCACCCCTAGAAGAATGGCGGCAGTATACAAGACAAGACAAGCACAAAATAGGAAAAAGGTGCATTTAACTGAGGAACCCATGTTAGGTTAATTGATTTAGGTCATTGATATTAAGTCATTGATTCGGTTTTACCTTTACCGAATTATTTTTGTTAATCGATTAGTATTATTTGTTGATAGGTTAATGCTATTGCGTTACAACAATAAATATTTAATTTTATATTTTTTCCATAAAAACTGTAACATTAAAAATAATACAGAAAAAAAGATTAAGAATTTCCCTTGATCCTCACGGGGCTATTCTTAGACATTTTAGTCGTCGGTTGAGCTCAGGCTTTGACAAACTGATGATGCATTTGTATGAAGACCTGTAAATCCAAGATGGCCGCAAGTGTGCAGCTGATTTGTTTTCATACAAATATTACAAAATTCGGTAGGTAAAAATGACCGTAGTGAAGAAACTTCCAGACCGGTCACCATTTGTTTGTCAAAGCGTTGGCTCAACCGACGACTAAAATTTCCCGTCAGAGTTTAATCTACCCGCATGGCGTGATCAGTTATTTCTACATTCAACAAAACCACTTTATCTATGCATGTAAATAGTGTATTCTAGAATTCTAAAGTCTGAATTCCAATCAAAGAAGGGAATAAATTTATTGTACCCTCTGGTATGAGGTTGACCCTCTATTCTGTACAACCTTGCTTCACTTGCGCCTATGTCTACCCGGTTTCAGGGAAAGCCGACAGGAGTTGCAAGGTTTGTGTTCATGTGAGATATGGTTTATTTTGAATGTACATAGGCAGTATGTGTAAGAGCGAGCTTGCACGTGCCTATGGGCATGCATATGATATGAATTTTAAATGTGAATATATTATATACCAGTGGTGAAGGGTGCCATACAAGCCGATTCTCGTCGGTTTCCCGTTTAAAATGAGGCAAAAATGATACTAAAGTAGACTGCATGGTTTCAATGGGGAAAAAATACGTATTGTTTATTTGGTTTTAAATGTTTTTTTTACTTAGTGCCTATATTTTCTAACTAGGTACTTTGTTACATAATTTTAAATGGGAAGTTAATGGGAACCGGCTTGTATGGCACCCTTCGCCACTGTTATATACATTCACAACTAAGATTAGATATGGATTATAGAGTCGAGCGGCCTGTGGTATCGTGATTTAGCGAAGGATTTGCTAAATCGTTGCTGATTTCAGCCCTAGGCCGTCAGGTCAATAACTTTGACCCGTAAATCTAACAGATGTAATTGAGTTTGTACTAATTAATGGAACGACTGATGTTAAATTGACAGAGTGATTGCATTTAGATTTGGCATCTTGGGATCCAATCAAAGGGATATAAATACGTGTCGCGAAGTTTTTCTTTAACTCATTAGTCCGGCCAAGGTTTCCTTGGTCTTTAGTCTTGCGGTAACGCTACGGACTCGTAAGCGGAAAGCCGTGATTTCGATTTCCGTCGGAGAAAAGAAAGCGTTATTTGTTCGCGCTTCCACATACTGTATGTTTATTTACTAAATAAATCAAACCTCACATGAACATAAACTTTGCTACTCCTGCCGCCTTTCTCTGAAACTATGGAGTCATTGGCAAAAGTAAATTAAGTTTTTACAACATGGAGGCCCGTCTCATACATACCTAATAGAATGTTATAAAGTTGAGCATTCATATTGTAAGAAGTGTTTACTTTTATCGATGTTCACATGAAAAAATGTCGGCCAATCTGTAATGTTGGCGGCTTATTCATTTTGTTATTTTTAAATTGATGTAATTAGTGATACACTACACGTGTTTGTTTGTAGGCATACATCTGAGAGCTTTGAATGAATATCCTTGCAACTTAGATTATAGATTATAGATAGTGATTATTTTTGCAAATATTTCTTTTTAAGGTTCTGTTGTCTTTATTTGACGACATTTTAAAAGAAATAAAACAATCAAAGTAGAAAATTAATACCGTTGCAGACTATTGACGTGTCTTTTTTTGTTTCATTCATCACCCGCATGAAATTAAGATTTGTAAATTTGATAGACAAAGGTGTTTTACAGAACTAAGAATGTTTCGACCTTCAGGACTTTTCTTTTACTTTAAATCGAGTCTTAACGATTGGAAAACGTTTGAAGACAATGAAAGCAACGCTACGCTGTTGAGCTACACATATAGTGTAACTTTTTTCCACGTTCTCCCTGAAGGAGTTGCATGTGTGTTTTACAGGTAAGAGGGCCAGCCTTACGGTAGCCAATTCAGTTGAAATGGAGGTTTCCCAGCTCACGAGGGCGCTAGTACTCATTTCTTGTGAGGACCGAGTAAATCTTGTTAAGCTCCAGTTCCAGCTCCAATAAACCACAGCAACATATCCCGGAAAGAAAATCTTTATTGTCAATTGTTATTGTTCTGTTTGGATCTAGGATTGATTTTCAGCAATGTTAATCCGTATTTTTGCCATATCTCCCTTTCTAAAGCAATAAAGAGGTTGCCAATATAAACACTTCATTTGCGAAAACGCAATTTCAGACAAGAAAAGAACTGTCAGAATATTTCAGGGTATTTGGATATCTTATACAAATTTAGGTTGTGGATATTTTAGGCCAACGTAAGCATAGTGTCTTCATATTGAATGATAAGGTTACATACATATGTACATACCAATCGGGTGGGCAGTTTTTTTTATGAGCTTAAGTTTATTAGTGCTAACATTAAAAATACCGTGCCTTAATCAAAGCATAGCCAAACTCCTGCCCTTCGTTTCATAAAAACATTTGCATTTTTAAACCAGATTAAAGTCACTTTTCCCGTAGTGTAAAGTGGGTTCAATTCTGATTTTAGTTTCAACCAATCCAATAAACAGATGAATAAGTTGATTTATGAAACAAAATAAATCACAAATATGCACTCTTACATCTCATAATACATAAAGAATTGAGGGAAGATGAGCTCCAGGTTGAAGAAGAAATTTTTTTTGAAGAACCTGAGACAGTCCCAAGTAACCTTTTACGTTTAAAAAAGGTTACAAAAAAAGGTTTAAAAAGGTGTTGGGACCTTTTTGTAACCTTTTTAAAACCTAAAAGGTTACTTGGGGTGGTTGGTCAGAAACACAAGAACCCTCTTTCGTGCGGCAGTATCAAAGGTGCAAATCCCTATGATGATCGCCAATCTTCACCAAACAGGCACAGAAAGAAGAAGAAGAAGAAACGAATCCATTCCGAAAGCAGACGCTGAATGTTGTATGAGTCCGTTGCCGGGCAGGATTCGGGAGGTGTTGCGCCACGGAAGGGCAGAGGGGCGGGGAGAGTGAGTGATGGACGCGGATCGCAGAATGAGATGGATTATCTGCCCGATACGAGTATCACTTTGGGAAAGACGCCCGAAAAGATCGGCCCCACCCACTGCCTCTCAGCCTTAGATGCCCTTGCTGGGGATGTGGCCCCTTGACTGCTTAGTGATAAAAAAGGTACCAATTCTTCTGGATTTCGTCTCCTTAGTTCTTATTTGTATTATGTCCATCAGAGTAAATATCACATGAGCTGTAACTGTAACCTTGTCGCCATTCCGCTAGGGGTGGCCAGAGTATCTGCAGAGCTGCCTCCATTTCTTCCTATCTTTACATACCTCTTTCAATTCATTCATATCCATCAATGCAATGTTTGTATGTTTACTGGACCAATGTGTCTTTTGAAAACTGGAAATTGATTTAAAACAACTCTCACATTATCGTGTTTTACATTTTTTTCTTAGCTCAGATTGCGTAGAACATGATTCTTAAGACAATGACGCTTAAAGATCCCCCTTGAATCAAATGGTCAATAAGCCAAACAAGCACTGGGGGGATGATCTGCAGTGATCAAAATAAAAAAATAAAGAACACTGTTTCCATCAGTGTTTTTCCATTTTTTCAACAAGACCCCTGTATGTTTTATTGCATTTACAAACAGATTTGATGTGCAGTTATGATTATTTTGGTTAGTATCAATGCTCCGAAAAAAAATGATTTGATACCGCACTAACTTTCATAATTTGAAATAAATAAGTTAATTTATTTGTAATAATAATAATATTAGGATGATTTATTTGGTGAGCGCTGTTTTTGTGTGTATCACTCCTCAAGAGCACTCTGCGAGCTTGGTCGTCGCTGTAGAAAGCGCCAATTCTCTAGCAAGACCCAGTTGTTGTAAGGTTAGATGGACCTTTCAGTGACCGGTCTTTGGTAAAGGTTTATGAATTTTTCAACTCAGCGAAGAGCACATTCCAAATGTAAATGGTATATTTTTTGTGCTCCGCCGGGATCCGAATCCACAACCTTCCATTTAAGAGTCCGAAGTGTTGCCACTGGACTACGGACCGGTCCAAGATGCCAACGACTTGCGGTGTATCTGAGCGGTAACCCATCTTGTACCCTGAGTATAAAATATTTCGTTAACTCCCTTTGATTGCGTGAATGTTAAAAATGTCTGAAAGTTAATCTCTCAAAAGGCTCTTGAGTAGTATCTTCCAAAACAATGTATGTTTTTATTTTTATGGTTCTGTAAGATTATGTTATAAGATGAGAAAATAATTGACACACAGAGCTGGTGTTAGTCTTCAACTTTAATGGATGGATGATTTGGATGATATGGATGATGACAATAATTACAATGTGGTTAGAAGTACTTTAGAATATAACAAAATAAGCCTACAGCAATGAAAAATGCTTTTGGTGTTAATCGGCTTGTTTAAAGCAATAGGTACTCTATTAACGATGTATCTGCTAACATTTCTTTCATCTGTGTGAAACATCTTCATGACCGATGAGACGCTATCGAACCAAGACGACGTAAACGTTTGCTAGTCTTTTTTTTTAATACCTACAACTCCAACGTTGAAACTGATCGCAAGTGAAGATGTTTTACACAGAAGGAAAAAAAACATCGTCGAACATATCTGCTAGTATAACAAAAGCATTACATGAAAACAAAACTAATCAATTTCATAGTCAGCCATTAAAGATGAAAGAATATTTTTTTTAGACTTTTTGTGACTGAAAATTGTATAAATAAGACATTTGAACGCCTCTATTGAGCACTTTGGTTTTTATGCATTTTTTTGGGTTACCGCAATGCTTTTTTAATATTCCGAATAGAATACGTCATGTTTATACTTGGGATCTGCACCGCAACTAAGCTACACATATAGTGTAACTTCTTGCCGCGTTATCCCCGAAGGGGTCGCATGTGGCGAGTTGAACCTATTTATTTTTACAGTTAAGGGGGCCGGCCTTAGGTACGCTAACCACTTCAGTTGAAGTGGGGGTTTCCCAGCTCCAGAGAAGGCTGCCGGTATTTTATTTCGGGGTTTGAAATAAACACCGAAACGGGAAACAATTTCTGACACCCTCGGTGGGATTCGAACCCGAGCTCACGGCATGGAATGTAAGCACTCTACCAACTGAGCTATCGACCGCACCCATAATATAAAAAAGAATAAATTTTACTTTCACATGTCGTGAGAACCCAAAATTGTAGGGAAGTTCACGTTTACAAATACGCTCACTGGAGGTGTTTTTGAATTTTCGTATGGAAAATTTACCAGCACCTCCAGTGAGCGTAAATACCAACGGAAACTTTTATACATTTTTACTCCCCACGACATGTAAAGTAATGTTATGTAAATAAAAAATACATATCAGTAGGTGTATTAGTTATAGCTGATGAGAGGTGGAGTAAATATTATAAGTACCTAGGGAAAAGAGGTATTCAAATGTATGCACTGGAAGGTTTATGTTCTGTAAGTTTCCAGCAAAATTGGCTTGTAGTAACTACCATCTTTGGAGTATAAAAAGCTGCAAGCAGCTTGTAGGAGTCAGTCTATATACGAGGCTCTGCTTTTGAACAAGAAAGACATTGTAAGTGAAAGTGAACCAACGGTGAAATAAATGTAAATTGCTAAACCGTAAATGTGAATTGTTAAAAATAAATTAAATTGTTAAATAAATCTAAGTGTAAAATAAATATCCTGTAAAGAAGACCAGTTTTTTTTTAATTTTGAAGACTTTTTGAAACCTAAAAATACAACAGTAATATATTAATTGATACTCGGGGTACTGGTGTGTTTCTCATTTCCAGCGTATCGATTTACCATTAAACCTTTATTGTACACTGGCCGCATCCAAACGTCCCGCAGTCTTTCGTCTTGAGATATTCCCTTGCCGGAGGAATCAATGGATCTAAGCTTATTCATAACACCGCTTCATTTGCATTTCAATGGCCGGTCTTCGCCAGAGCGGCGCGGCAAAGGGAAACGCGCTCCTCCCCGAGAGAGATCCACATAAAAAACGAATTTCGCTTATTTACATTTACGTCTTTTTCTAAACTCATAATTACTCACAAAGCTGTTCCGGATCTGCCTGTGGAAATTTTAAGCAAATTAAATTTTACGGAGCGAGGAATTTTGTATCTGCTTTGCTTTATGTTTATGTTTATGTTTTTATTTGAAGAAAATATGTAATGATTTTGGGTGGGAGATACCTCAAATTATTATTATAAATAGTTATAATTACTCTTTGTTTATTTCTAAAATGTAATTTCTTGTGTATGTTCTTTGCCTGTTAGCTGTGTTAGCTGAACAAGATTAAGGGCCTGTTGCACCAATCTCCCATCAATATTTGATTCAACGCATCATCTTGTAAGTACACATTCAGCATTTGTAAGCGCGAACTACACTTGTTGGTTTGTGGGCATACATCTGAGAGCTTTAAATGAATATATCCTTGCAACTTAGATTATAGATTATATATATTATTATGATATCATCAGGATAATAATATGATGGAATTCGAATAGGAAAGATGATGTACATCAGCTGATCTACGCATGTGCAACCAAATTTTTGATTTGATGGGAGAAATCACACGTAATTTTTATTTTTGTCTGATTGGAGTTGTTGTAAAAAGCCCAAAACTAGACGTAAAAACATTAAATGATAAGTATAAAATTCATTTTAATAATTGTTCTATACAATAGAAAATTATTGTTTTCAACACCTACCTGCTACGCTCCGCCATTCTTCGTGAGACCGCGGATTGTCTAACTTGAAGATCTTGGTTAACTTGGGAAGAGACTTTGAGAACAATCTCGTTAATAATCAATGGTGGCGGCAACCACAGATCACGGAATTACATACATCAACGACAGAAAATCTGATTAAAATTTAAAATTTCTGAATTTTGAAATATCGAAAAAATGTCATGCAGGATTGTTGTTCATATTTCTTACTTAAAAAGTTTGTGTTAATTTTTATGAAAAAAAAAATAAAACAAAACATTTTTTTATTGTACTGATGTTTTTATTTCTTGATTGAACAAATAAAAAGTTTTTACCGGTTTTAGTCTCTTGTGCGCCATCTTCAAAAAAACTTAAATTTTAGACGTAATGATAGGCTGTAGAGGGCAAATGAAGTTAAGTGCGAAATTTAACAAGAATAATAAACACAAATGTTTTTCAATCTACAAATAAAAATATCAGTAGCATGACAAGTGTTTTGTTTTCATTTTATATTTTTTAATGGAGTTCTATAAAGTTTCCGCTGAAACATTAAAAAAAAAAAATTATTTGATTCATAATACTCTTTGAAAGTATATTTTCAGGACTCTTCCATGAAACAGGTTCACATTTACTCCTGCCAAACCATTGCATCAGCTTTTCTTTCGATCTGGAGCCCATCGTCTCTTAAATCATGCTTTTATGATGTGATGTAGGAGCCAATATTTCTTCTTTCTCATTACGTAGCCAAAATAAACCAATTTGGACCTATTGGCAGTATACTGTAAAAAAACCTCGGCATTTGTGACTCGATTTATCCAGATGATTTTAGCGCATCCGATGGTCTACCCACATTTTTAAAATGATGATGTTGTTTCTTCCCTCTTTCAGGGCAGATCGGTAAGAGTTGCAGTTCTTATGTTCATTTGAGATTGGGTTTTATGCTGTAAATCCACATGCGGCATGCCTAAGCCTACGTGTCTGTTTGTGAGAATGTATTTTAATGTAAATAGTAGATTAATATAGGTGTACACCGTAGGTAGCAATAATTATAGACCTAAGAAATCTACAAATTAAATGATCCTTTTGTACTCTTGAACTTGGTAGAATATTCGCGAATGTGCTGGCAAAATTAGTCACTGGAGAGTTCTGTCTGTGAAGTATATAAGGCGTTAAATTGAGTGCGCTAAGCCAGTGAGATAGTTGCCTTTGATTTGAAGAGTGTAAGCGATACTAAACTGTGAAAATAAATTTGTTTAATTTATAATACATACCTGATGATGACCTACTAGGTCGAAAACGTTTGTAATTTGTTTTAAAGATTTTAATCTTTTTAATAAATTTTATTGTGAAAATAAACAGTGTTTTGTTTGAATTCATTCAAAAAATTTTAAATTAAACAATATGAATTTTCACAGTGTTAATACACAAACAATACAAAAGATAAATAAATTTGTGTTACCAAAAGATAAATGCAAATTTGTAAAAATAACTAAAGTGCAAATAAAGATCCTAAAAAAAGGCCTGTGTGTTGTAATTTAAAGACTTTTCGAACCAAAAAATAAAATATTACAGTAATATAAATCTTAAATGTGAATAAATATGTATGTCTTTACAACTTAGATTATATAAAATAATGAGTTGATGATTTGTTTATAGCGCCGTTTCGGGACTTAGTCACTCTAAGGGTGCTTAACGGCAGTGATTAACAATGGGGTTATGTCCACCCTACCATGCCAAAACTTTTAACAAACATAATTTAATATATTTTTACAGGGTTTGGTGGTTTACACAGTGAAAGTCCAATGTATAATTAATTAAATTAATACACTGTTTTAATTCACTTATTATTTTATTTTAAATATGTCAAACGTTTTCGCCTAAAAAGGCATCCTCAGGACAATGACTTAGGTCAGGTCAACGTTTGACATATTTAAAATAAAATAATAAGTGAATTAAAACAGTGTACTTATTTAATTAATTAAACATAATTTACTTTATGGTTGATTCTCTCTATAAAGTAATCCAAAACACCGGGATATTCCACTTTGATGATAACTCTGCAGTGGAATTTCCATCAAAATTGAATTTCCGTGAAAATAATGATGGACACAAAATGTAATCACATTACGAAACTCATTTGCAGATTTGAAATCATATTATTATCAACTGCAATACATAGAATTGTTCCGAGTCAGTCTGCATTGTGCATAATACATATTTACTTTCGAGTGATGAACACATGATTTAGTTAGGAGGGAAATTTACAAAAAAATATATATTTTATATTACAGAAAAGTAATACGTTTTTATTGTCATATTTTTAATGAAACTTTATAACCTTTAAACTTATGTACAGCCCAGGAACGGAATGAAAAAAGGCTGAGGAAGTAAAAGTAGAACGCTAAATACCAATACGAATCGAACAAACACATACATATCGCAGATGCATTTATAAGCAATAGCTCCATCGCTTATAAGTTCCTAGAAACCTGCATTAATTGTTCGCAGGGCAGTTCTACTCAGCGGATGCTCCAAGCCAGTGAGGCCCATTAACTGGTGATTATTCAATGCTCAGATCGGAGGATTAGACTCTTGATAAAGCGGCCCGCTTTATCTGGCGATTAAAAATGACTTAGTTGCACCCCGCCGAGGGTTGTGCTCGCAGATAAATAGGCCACTCGGGCGTAGCGCCTTGAGTTATTCACGCTAGATGCAGAAGCTTATTTCTCAGCCTAATCGGGTATTTATTAGTCTGGATAATGGCGATAATTTGCGAGCGGTCGATTCACCTTAATTGCAAATCGATTTGTTAAAGACATGTATAAAATAATAAATAAAGACTAAATATAAAAATAAATAAATATAAAAAAAACTACTTCATATTGTTTTGATTTTACTGGGGCTATTTTTCATTGAACTGTGATTATTTATTACACAAGACTTATTTTGCACAATAACGATATACATGTGTGATCACGTTTCTTACTCTGCCTATATCGACTTCACATCACAATGTTTCAAGCGACTCTGACTCTCCACACAATTGCGGCTCAGATTTATACCGTTCATATGGACGTTTCTTATATATCTATATTGTTCCACACACACGCACACAGCGTGCTTAGGCTCACGTAACAACACTCCCATAATGGATCATACTAGAGCAGACTACCACCATCTATTTCATTATATACTAGCTATTTGACACTACTCCAGGTACGCACACCAGCAAAGTACATGCCTAGGTACATGTACACACAAATTCATAGTTTGTTATAATATTTTTAAACGTTTTTTTTACTTTGCCAATGTTACCCCTATTTCAGTGAAGGCCGGCAACAGTTGCAGGGCCTCACTTTTTTAGATGTTTGGATTTAAATTGGTAAGTAAACATTCAGCATTAATTGTTAGCGTTCACTGAAACAAGCCGGTTTGTGTGCATGCATTTATTATGAATTTTAAATGCTAATATGTCTTTGAAAATTACATTATTTGTAGATAATAAATTGTAGTAACACTATTTGTTTTGAGTATTTTTGTATATTTCAATTACAAACGTTTTCGGTCGTCAAACTAATTTGATTAGGTAAAATTTGAAAAAAATGAGTATACTAGTCATAATAAAAAATATTAGTGAATCAGGGAAATAATCTAGAAATATGAAGTGAATCTTGATCTTGTATCCAGCCGGTCTTCTGCGTGGCCAGTACCTCCGTAGACCCCCGTAGATGTATTTCCACTTTGTTCTGTCCTTGACAACTTCTTTCATCTTCACGGCATTCATCACTCCTTTTCTCTTCTCACTCTTATTCTCTTTTTTTCACTCTGCAGATTCAACATCAATGATATTGATACGAACGTATGAGTGCGTGTGGACGTAAGCCTAGGCACGCTGATTGGTGTTTGTAATGTCTCTGGTATAGTGTCAAACACTCTGGTATAATGTCGAACAATGTTCTAGTACAATTCATTATGTAAGTATCTATCATGTTCACGAAAATGCAATAATCGTCTCTACCGCACATATATATATTTAAACGAGCAAAGATTCTGTGGGACGGACAGAGTCGCTTAGACTATTTTAACGCAAAGACCTGTAAGCAGAGAGTGAAGAGTGAACAATACATTGAAACTAGGGAATGCAATCTTGCAGCAAAATCGCAATCTCGGTGTTTGCGAGATTATGTAAATCCGATCTCGCGAGATCTCAGTATTTGCAAGATCTCGCATTTAGTGGCCACATGGTTACATTTTTTTGCTAAAAAGTGTCATTTTGCTTTAGGTTGACACGGAAAGTATATTAAAAAAACTTTTACTGTGATTTTTTTTAATAGAATCAGAAATACAAGCTAATCAGAATCATAGACAATAATTTAATATGTTTATCAGCTAACTCATGGCATAGATTTTTAAAAAAACTCATTAAGAAGCATAGAATGTCAATCGTGGCATCAGATAATCTGCTTCTTACGTGAGACAATACGTAGCCTGCTGAAGAAAATGCTCTCTCAGATTCCACGCTCGTCGGCACTATTGTCACCAGACTATCATAGTCATACTGTTTATATCTTCCTCTAGATCTATATATATAATCATGGACAGTTGCATAAAAGAAGCTGGAATATCAGAGAGCGGAGTGAAAGTGGGTGAAACAAGAGTTGGAGTACTTCTTTATGCTGATGATGCTATAGTTTTAGCTGACTCGGCGGAGGAACTCCAAACGATGTTAACCAAACTAAATGATGCATTTTGTAAGAATAGCTTGAAAGTAAATGCGAATAAGACAAAAGTATTAGTTTTTGACAGGAATGAAGTATGTGAGGAACTTACAATTAATTTGAATGGAATAAAAGTTGAAGTAGTGAATGAGTTTGACTATTTAGGAAGTAAGTTTGAGGCGAATGGTAAGATGACGAAAGAATTAGAGAAGCGTGCCAGCAAAGGAAGATGCGTGATAGGAGCGTTTGGTAGAATAGCGAAGAATAAAAGGATACCAAAGAAAATGAAAATGGCGGTACACAATTATTGTATTTTGTTGCCGACCCTGATGTATGGAAGCGAGTCATGGACGTTGAATGAAAGAGAAGTAAATAAGGTATGCACCGTAGAAATGGCCCATCTGAGAAGTATGACAGGAAAAACACTGAAAGATAGAGTGAGAAACGAATGGGTTCTAAATGAATGCGGAGTAAAAGAAAGCGTGAAAGTGAAAGTTCAAAGAAGTGTGATGCGATGGTTTGGACATATTGAAAGGATGAATGAAGACCGACTGACAAAAAGAGTGTATAAAGGGAATGTAACAGGTAAGCGTGGAAGGGGAAGACCTAGGAAACAATGGATTGATCATATAAATGAGATTGCGAATGAATGGAATCTACAGAGTGGAAACAAGAGAAGAGCATGCATGAAAAGAGTGATGAAATTAGATGAGATGAAAGAAGTATGCAAGGACAGAGTCAAGTGGAGGCACTTGTGTGGAGGTACTGGCCACCCCTAGAGGAAAGGCGGCAGAATACAAGACAAGACAAGATCCGCCATATTCAAAGAGGTGCATTTCTTTTTTGATATTGGATTCTAGGGTTGACATTGAAGTGTGCATTGGAACTGGAGCAGAGCGTTTACAAGATTTCAGTTTTTTTCATTTTACAAGTTTTAATATATTTTCCAACTCTTCCTAAAGTGATTGGTTAAAGAGCCGCCGCTGTGCTTAAAGCTGCAAGTTTCTAACAAAGACTGCAGAGAGTGGCACGTCGTCATCTTTGTCGAGTTGTATTACCGCAGAAGTAGATTGGGTAGGTGTAGGAGCAAGAGAGGCAACACCAACAGCATTGCGTCCACCCGCGTCGTCACTCGCGCGCTGATAGCACACGTGACTAGGGATTGCAATCCAGCAGCATTTTCAATCCAGCTGGATTTTTGCTGGACCAACACTATTCCAGCTGGATCCAGCGCGGATCCAGCAATTTATTGATTTTCGAAGAAATGAAACTGTTTTTTTTTAAATATTTCAGAAACGTGTTAATTAAACATTTTAACAAATCCCAATTACCATAAACTCTTACTTTTTAGAGGTAGAGTAGACAGACAGAGTAAAAGTTATAATTTTTTCTGGTAGTATGATCTCAAGAAACAAAAGGTATTAATGGTGTTGTCTCCCAACTGGCTACTTAATGAACTGCATATATATATCCGGCTGCAGAAAAGGCCCATTCTGCCTCTACACTTGTTAGTTAGTTTCTGATAATCGTAATCTAACGTTGATAATCGTAAATTAATGTTAGGTTTTCACCTCTTACTCCCTCATTTTCATAAACAGTCATTTCCTTTTTTAATATCGTATCATAATCCTTCTGAGTTCTCGTTTCTTTCGGTTGAAACCGTGAAGTTTTCTTTTTCATATTTTAGCTAATCTCCAGTTCTTGTTTCAATTCCGGTTTATCCTGTCCATGTTTTCTACTTCTATTATATCTTCTTGCTCTTACACAGTTGATGGTTCCACTAAATATGCGTTTACACGATTCAGCATGTTTTCATCTCCTGACGCATTGCATATTTTTTTGGTAATGGGAAATTTCTTCGTCATACTTCTTCGGGTTCTGTAGATAAATCTGCATGCCTATGACATCTGTAAGACACCGTTCTTTGATTCTTTTGGGGAGTGCCTCAGAAAGATCTGCACTCAAGATTGTGTCCTGACTTTTTAATTTGTCTTAGACAAATTTGTGTCAGCAGTTATCAAACTCGGCTCTCTTTTTGAGAGAACTTTAACGGCCAGTTTAACTGGTTGAAGACGGGCGTCCTGGGGATCAACTCACTGATAAGTGACCACTCGTCCGCTGTGAATTTAGTTTTGGAGCCAGAGTCTATGAAGGCTTTATCGATGCAAACTTTTCAACTTTCAGCAGAAACGTTCCAGCATGCTGAGCAAACTGTTCCACCTAGTACAGCAGTCAAGACTCAAACTCAATTCTTTGCTCTTTGCTTCCTTTATGTATTTTTGCAAAAACTTCTCATCTTTGGTAGGTGATCTTTTAAAAGTCTTTGCAACTTTTCGCATTTTATTAAAAAGTTCACTGTATCGCTGAATTACTTCATGTTCAGCTGGTGTTTGTTCAATTATTACTAATAAGCCTTCGTAGGTGTCCGTGTCTTCGTCATCATAATAGAGCGGCGACATCGCTCCCGCCGAGCTGTAAGAGCATCTAGCAAAGCGCCAATGCTGGCAAGACAGACTTTGTGCCATTATTTGGAAAGTTAATTACTTGCGGATCCGCAGCGCTGGATCCAGCAGCCGGTGCTGGATCCAGCAGGCTGAAAAATGCGCTGGATCCAGCTGGATTGATGGATGAGGGATCCAGCAATTGCAATCCCTACACGTGACGCGCTGTCGCTTGATCTCGCAAATCTTGCGAGATCTCGCACTGTTTCGATGCGAGATTGGTCTTTCAAGATTGATGCGAGATCTTGCTATTTCAAGATATCGGTATACCGAGATTGCATTCCCTAATTGTAACCTATATTTTGAAAAGAAAATCTTGCGAAATAAATTTAAATCGCAATTTAATCAAAATAACCCCAAGGAAAACGATAACAATATTATATAAAAAAATATTTAAAAAAACTTTAATTAGAAGTGTTATTTTTATTAATGCTCAATTATTGACAGGGCGTTTTATAACTTAATACTTTTTTGCTCTGAACATAGCTACTTTTTTATTATCAAATTCAAATATATTCTCTTATTTTTCATGTGTTTTCCACATTTCCATCGTAACCTTTTTTGTAAAAAAATACGCGTTAGTATTATTCTTCAAATTTACCGCATTATAAAAGAGATTTCACTTTTATGGATGAACACATGAAGTATTACGTAGCGTAGTATGCCTTACTAAGCCGATATACTTACAAGTGTTTAGGTAAAGTATACGGCCATGCAAGGAAAGGCGCTTCAAAGAAGAAGCCCGATATATCGGGCTAAAAGCTTTCAGATTGGCAAATATGTACCCGCCTATTACCCAACTCACAGTGTTTGAAAATATGAAAGAATTTCAGAATAAACCATTTTATTAGGATATAAAAAAGCAATTTCGAAAACAATTTTGCATCAAGTAGCTACGCGTTTTTCCTATAATGTGTTCTCACCCCACCCGGTCCACCGAGCCTTTCAACAGCTTAATTTATTCTCACACTTAAATTTTGACGCCACAAAGCAAACAAAAATACAAGAAGAAAACTCTTTCGCTATTCCTTTGCAACTTTTATAATACACAAACAATAGTTCGCTTGCATACAAGACTTCCTTTTGTTCTGGCGCGGGTTTCGCACCAGGCGCTTTGGAAGTGGGCTCAATTAAGACTCGAGCTTTCTTTGAGCTCTGCAAATTGTATGCAGAGGGGATTCTTTTGCGCTTCTTGCTATCTTTTATTTTGATGATACTTTGCAAGCAACGAAGACTTGCGGAACTGGGTATTTAAAGTCAATGATTATTATTATTATTCGTGGTGAGCTGACAAAGTTTACCGCGTATTGTGAGACGACATCTCTTATGAATTTTTCATAATCACATTGTTCACTTTTTCAAATAGCTCTCATAGGACATATGTTTTATCTCTCATTTTATTAATAAATATATTAAATAATTAAAGAATTTTACATTTCATTTTGTTTTGTGATATTATTGACAAACATATAGGTTGGTATGAGGCTGATCACCCATACTGTAAAAAATGGTTCACTTTGCCAATGAAATAGCGAATGAATGGGATATCCAGAGTCATAATAAAAGGAGGACGTGTATGAAAAATGGTACGACTCTGGATGAAATGAAAGAAGTTGCAAGGACAGGAAGAAGTGACGGCTTATCTGCAATGTTGATTTCTAATGTTGGTGTATTAATTTGCTACATTTTTTGCATAGGAAATTTTTGACTTTTTTTTGTATAGATTTCTATTTAAGGTTTTGTTCTTTTTTATATTTAAATCTAATTAATTATTCATATTCCTTGACTTATAGGTTGGTATGAGGCTGACCACCCATACTGTAAAAAACGGTTCACTTTGCCAATGTCCCCCCTGTTTCAGGGAATGTCGGCAAGAGTTGCAGGGCTTACTTATGTTCATTTGAGGTTTGGATTTTATTAATTGTAAGTAAACAAACAGCATTTGTAAGCGAGAACTAAACGTGTTGGTTTGTGGGCATACATCTGAGAGCTTTGAATTAATATATCCTTGCAACTTAGATTATAGATTATAGATTATAGACCATCGCATCGGTGACAGCCATGACTTATTGCTTACAAACCTTTTAGAAATCTTCCTTGATTGCATCTAGCTCCTGAAAATTATTGTTGGCAACGATTCCAAAGACTATTGTTACCCCTAATATGAAAAACTAATCTACATAAGGTTATGATTGTAGTGAGAGAATAGCTTTTCGCAATGAAATCTTCTCCTCTGTTGATTTCTTCCACCTGTGTAAAATTCAGATGAGATAAAATCTTACGTTTCTGATGAACTGACTTCAGTTATTTTTATCTTATTGATATGCTTTTAAATTGTTGTACGTTTTAGAATTAACGTATAATCTGTAATATTTTCTTGTTGTTTTGCTTAACTACAACTTGATTCAAAGATGACTTGTAGCCTTTAAATGAAAATGCCTTTCTAATCTACTAATCAACTCTGTTTTTGAAATATTCGATTGGATAAAAACAGAGTTTTAATTCACTTTTTATTTCATTTTTTTGCTCAAACGTTTTCGCCTAATAAAGCATCTTCAGGAGCATACCTACTTGTTACAAATATTTTTATAAAATAATTTTTGTTTATAGTAATACGTTTGAGCAAAAAACTTAAATAAAAAGTGAATAAAAACTTTGTTTTTATCCAATCGAATTTTTAAATATAATAATACAATGGACTTTTACTGTGTGAATAGATTTACACTTAAAAATATAATCAACTCTTAGTTGCAAAGATTACATTGGGGTTTCATATTATATGCATTCTCACAAGCGGACACGTACAAGTTCACGATTGCATATGCCGCATGTGAACCTACAACATAAAAACCCAAATCTCAAATGGACATACACCCTGCAACTCTTTGCATTCTTCCCTGAAACAGGGGTGACATTGGCAACCATTTTTTATAGCGTGGGTGGTCAGCCGCATACCAACCTATAAGTCAAGGATATAAATAAAATAAAAATGAATAAATTCCTTGTTTAAAATTTATGTTGACAATTAAGAATCGAAAAAAAACGAACACGATAATGTGAGATTTATTTTTAATGTTTTTAAAATTACTTTCTCTTATTGATTGGTCCAGTGAACGTACAAAAATTGCTAATGTGAAATTTCCTCTGTTAGAGATAAGACCAATAAGTACTAAGGTGACGAAGTGTTACAAATATAATACTGTTTATTTCTCTCACAACAGGGATTTGATGCTTTTGTTAAACGGTTAGCATAGGTTTTTCAGCCACAACTCATTCTTCATCTCCACGCTGTCATGTGGTTCCATTTTCTATTTTCGTTTTTGTTTTTTTCGATAAATGTTTTTTTTATATGACTGGTCATATTTTGCACCCTTCGCGTGACCGGACTGGAATAAAGATTTTATTATCATTATTATTATAGTAATTCAACTTGAGTCTTATTCATATATTTATTCCTTTTTCCAGTTTTTTTTTTTGAACGCCCACTTCAGCCAGCTGTTTCAGAGAGAGAGTATTTCCCGTTTGCATCTCAGGCCGTTTTTTCAGCGCCCCATGTTTCAGGATTATGAGGAGTCGCTTGTACATATTATAATACATTATATACTTTGTGTCTGTGTGCCAGCCTTACACAGCCGCCTGTAATTTATTGCGGCCTTAGATATCATTCAACTGGTAATGCGGAATTAGCATTTTTTGAGAGCACCCTATTCATTAGAATAAAACATTATTTCTTATAAATCCATTCATAAATTTACCAAAATGCCTGATAACCTGAAACGCAGGGTCTTTGAATCGTGCGTGTTTCCAGTATTCACTTATGGCTTGGAAACAAAAAGGCTCACTCAGTATAGCGCAAACAGACTGAGAACGTGCAAAAGAGCCATTGAAAGGAGTATGCTGGAAATCAATCTCAGAGACAGGGTTCCAAGCCAGGAGATCCGTAAACGCACTGGTGTCACTGATGTCATTCAGCAAGTAGCCTGCTTAAAGTGGCACGTTACAAGGCAGAACCATGTCAGGTGGCCGAAAAAGATCGTCCAGTGGTGGTCCAGGATGTTCAAGCGGGAAGTGGGGAGACCCAAACTGAGATGGCTGGACGACATCAAGAGAACTGTAGGTAGAGGATAGCTGAACACAGCAACCGATTTACAGAAATGGAGAGGATTGCAGGAGGCTCACATCCAGGAGTGGACTGAAAAAGGATTTGGAAAAGAAGTAGAAATTTAACATAAGTCCAGTCGATGGTTCAGCTAATTCTAGCTTGTGCTTAAAGCAAGAACGACCCATGAATCAGGGACGATACTTCAGCTCTTTTCCAAGCTGTAATCCTGTTCTTTTACCTTTTAAAAAGATTGTAATTGTGAAGGGACGACCGAGAAAAGTATGGAGTGATCAGATTGAGGAGATTGAGGAGATTGAGGAGATAGTGAAAGAATGGGATATACAAAGTGATCGTAAAAGAAGAAAATGCATGAAAAAGGTGATGGATATGAATGAATTGAAAGAGGTATGTAAGGATAGGAAAAAATGGAGGCAACTCTGCAGAGGCTCTGGCCACCCCTAGTGGAATGGCGACAGAGTTACAGTTACAGTTACAGTAAGCAATATGTATAAATTGTTTTTTTATTAAAATTTACGTAAGTACAATAATTCAATTATATTATTTCATAACCGCACCTAATCATATCTATTTAATAAACCCTGATAATTTGAGATATCTACAAATAATGTCCGTAGTTAAATATTTAAACAAATATCATTAATAATTTACATTTTGGTAGGACTTTATCTTACTAAAAAAAATGGAGATAACTTTAAAATTGTGAGAAATATAAAAAAAAATGTTATAAACTTATTTTGAAAAAAATATATAACATTGTTTGAGGTTGTTTTATCACCTTGTAGTTAACACAAGTTTTTCAAAGTTGTAAATTTGATAGAACAAAAAAAAACTATGTTTTAATTTCCGATTCGAACGTTTAATACGACCACCCTATTTTCTTTGTTGGGAGAGATAAGAGAGCTAATGGCATCACCGCCGTCACCACCATCACCACCTTCACCACCTTCACCACCTTCACCACCTTCACCACCTTCACCACCTTCACCACCATCACCACCTGCCCCACCACTTACATCACCAAATTCACCATCCTCACCACCATCAACAGCCTCACCTTCATCACCACCTGCACCACCTGAACCACCAATACCACCATTAACATCACCACCTGCACCACCATCACCACCTTCACCACCTGCACCACCAGGACCACCACTAACATCACCACCTGCACCACCATCACCACCACCACCTGCACCACCTGCACCGCCAGCACCACCAGCACCACCACTAACGTCACCACCTGCACCACCATCACCACCACCTGCACCACCTGCACCACCTTCCCCACCAGCACCACCACCAACATCACCTCCTGCACCACCATTACTATCATCATTAAGAGGATTACGATCATCAAAGTAATTTACACTTCCAATGGGGGGTTGCCTAAAGACACTTGATCTGATTATGACTCCATTTCCGTCGCGAGATCGTTTGACGATAATATTGTTTTGAGCAAGATCACCGTGGCGTTGGCCATTGATCCTATTGAACCTTTCTGCCTCCACACATACTGCCACCAGCAGTACTGCCATGAATATAAACACGCTGCGAGACATCATTGCGGAACTGAAACAAACGAAGCATATTGTTATGATTTTGATGGATTCTCTTTTCATTAACTATAATTACTTAATTTAACAGAATTTAGTTCACACAGTTTGGTTCACAACTTACAATAATTGACAATCACTGATTTCTAGCTCTTGCTTTCGAACTTCACGGCTAAATGTTTAATCGACACTCTGTCTGCACACGATTTTAGCTTACATACATTTATACTCGTTCACACTGACGTTTCTCAACTATAGTGGATAATTCCAATACCAAAGTGTTGTTCTACCAGCATGATAAGGATCACGTATGCACTAATTCTACCATGGATTATACTGGACTGTTCTACACACCTTTTGTTCCTGGAAAGGCGCGCGTAGGTAATTCGACGTTCGTAGTTCGTAGCATTATCATCATCATACTAATGCCAGAAAGTTATTTGTATGCATGTACAGCCGCACATAGATACTCCAAGTTCGTAGCAATATTATAACGATTCGTGTGATAACCAATCGGTCAAAAGTAAACCGTCCACAGACAGCTCGTCCATGGACAAATCGGTCACATGACAGTATGTCCACGCGACTTTTTGGTCAATGACATTTCCGTCACATAAGATTTAGGTAAAAAAATATGTCCGAAAAACGTATTAGTTTTCTGCAATAGAGATGCCTGTGGAGCACGTACTGTATGCAACCGAAATGACGTTGACGGAGAAATCGTGGGGAGAAACTGTCGTGTGATCGATTTTTCCATTGCCAAGCTGGTTGTAGAGGGATTGTCTGTGACCTTGCTAGTAGAACACATTTATTTTCACAGTTAATGAAGACAATTATATGCCAACCAATTCAATGAATCGGAGTTTCCATGCTCTCAAGGAAAAGGTTATCATTTTTCCTAAATGCTGAGTAAGCCTTGACGGTTTTATTTTTTATGGTTTGTGTATTAACACTGTGAAAATTCATGTTGATTGATTTATGTTTTTTTTAAAACACAATTTTTTGATAAGGACATTGTTTCATTTTCACACACGATGTTTATATATGTATTTGAATTATAATATACAAACGTTTTCGACCTATATGGTTATCTTCAGGTAGGATTAAAATCAGGATTTGGAATCACATTATTTAAATTTGTGAAAAAGCATTCAAATAATTAACGTAAAATTCACAATTAAAAAATAGATTATGCGAGAAATTCATTATTTTGTTGTAAAACATATTATTTTGATTGAACCATAAATGTACAAAGATATTATATTTAAGTTAACTTACTATGAAGTCCCAGGAAAAAACTGAATAGGTATGATAATTATAAGAAAGAAACAATCCACTTATATACCACTCCTTATCATGTATAGCGACAAACAAACTTACAAGATTACGATTGTTGTTATTTTTTAATTTAACTTTAAATTAAAAAAAAATCAATGTTGCAATTACCCGCTCTTGATTACTCTTGATTAATTTAAAATAAATTTATGATGCAAGCTTAGACTCCAGGCAGCTAATCAATGTTTTGAAGAAGTGCATTTTGTGTTGAAATGCAGGTCTCATTTTTGTATTTCACTATTCCGTTTCTTCTGAAATGAAATAAATAAATCCATTTTTTTTATTAACATCTTCTTCTTCTTTTTGTGCCACTTCTAACAAAGATCGGCGGCGATCATCATAGCTATTTTGATTTTAGATGCTGCGGCTCAAAACAGGGACTTGATGCTTCTGCCGAACCACTGTCGCAGGTTCTTCAGCCACGATGTCCTTTGGCGTCCCTGAGATCTTCTCCCCTCAATCTTACCCTGAATGATAAGATGAAGGAGACGGTACTTCTCATTTCTCATAATTTGACCGAAGTACATAAGCTTTCTCTGCTTAATGGTAGGCAGGAGCTCCTTTGTAGTGCGCATTCGTTGAAGGACTTCTTCATTGGTGACTCGATCTCGCCAAAAGATCCGAAGCATTTTTCGGTATAGACACATGTCGAATGCTTCAATTCGTCTCTCCAGTGCCTGTGTGAGAGTCCATCCCTCCATACCATACAGAGCGATTGGGAAAACGTAGCACCTCACTATGCGCTTCCGGAGTTCAAGACTTAAATTTCGGCACAACAGTAATTTGCTCATTTTAGCGAAGATATTTCGGGCTTGCTCTAGTCTGCTTCTGACTTCTTGACACATATTCCATTTTTCGTTGACCACACATCACAGGTACCTGTAACTAGTGCATCTTTCAATGCTTTGGCCATCTAGTTCTACATGTACGGAGGCGTTTGTGTTTCTGCTGATAACCATGACCTTGGTTTTCTTGAAGTTTATGGTAATGCCAGCTTCTTTGCTAGCGACATTTATTCTGGTTAACAATGTTTGCAGATCCGCCTGAGTGTCAGCGAGTAGGACTGTGTCATCGGCATACCGCAGGTTGTTTACCAGCTGCCCGTTGACAACAATGCCTTCCCTAGCCTCATGAAGTGCTTACGCCATGATCCTTTCCGAATAAAGGTTAAAAAGTGTTGGTGACAGTAGGCATCCCTGTCTAACTCCTCTTCTGATGGGTATTTGTCTGGTCTCTGAACTCTCTACAAGCACTGACACAGTTTGCTGCCAATATAGATTAGCAATAATGCGAGTGTTGTTTAACATCAATTAGGTATAATTACCATATTTTTAGTGTATTCAATGACACAAAAATGCATGTTAACCGGAAACGCAGGTCTTTTAGTCATGCGTGCTTCTAATATCCACCTATGGCTTGGAAAAAAAGGTCTCATTCAGTATAGCGCCAACCATGAGGACGTGCCAAAGAGCCATTGAAAAGAGAATGCTGGGAATCAGCCTCAGAGACAGGGCTCCAAACCAGGAGATCCGTAGATGCACTGGTGTCACTGATGTTATACAGCGAGTGGCCTGCTTAAAGGGACGCTGAGCTGGTCATCCACTTAAGTTTAGATGTATGGGAATACCTTCTCTCTATTTCGATTTTAATTCTTGCGAAAAAAAAGGAACACGCATTAAAGTTTTATTCCTACACAAATTCGCAATGACGCATAAACGCATCTGTCTAATCTAATCTAAGTTGCAAATATATGTAACATTCAAGATACACATTATATGCATTTTCACAAGAAGACACGTATAAGCTTGCGCTTAAACATGCCGCATGTAGACCTACAATATAAAAACCCGAATCTCAAATAAACATTCACCCTGTAACTTCTGCTGACCTTCCCGGAAACAGGGGTTAAATTGGCAAAGTGAACCATCTTCTACAGCATGGGTGGTCAACCGCATACCACCCTTTAAGTCAAGGAACATACGGTTGTGTTCTTGTGGATCGAAAGTCTTTCAATTAACAATACTGGTCTTCTTTTACAGTTATTTATTTCACACTTAAGATTTATTTCACAATTTATAATTTATGTTACAATATTCACAATAATGGTTTGTATTTATTTCACAGTTGGCCTTCCCTTACTATGTGTTTGGTTGTTCACCAGCAGAGAGATATATGTCAACTCACACACTGGCAAGCAATAAGCGTCTTATATAGGTACCCTTTATAATAGCATTCTCTAGAAACCATTTTCGCCAGAGAGCTCCAGAATTAAGGAAAAATTCGAGTAGGTACATAGTAGTTATTATTTCTGGACGCTTCGAGTACTTATTTTAATTATTCCTACCCACACATACTTATGAGTCTGCTATTTACATAACAATAGACAACAAATTACATTTTTTAAAATCAAAAATAATAATATGTATGGGTATCAAAAAGTAAACATAAAACATTTTTTTATTTAAAAAACTCTACCCGCTAACATAACAGATCAACCGCCAGTTCTTTCTGTCCTTACATACTTCTTTCATTTCCTCAAGAGTCATAACCTTCTTCATACATTGTCTCATTTTATTATGACTCTGGATATTCTATTCATTAGCAATACAAAAATTTGGTCCATCCATACCTTTCTCGGTCTTCCTCTACCACAGCATCCATCTATTCTTGCAACATATACTTGCTTCGTCAGTCTTTCATCATTCATTCTCTCCATATTATGCCCAAAGCATCTTAACAAACTTCTTTTAACCTTTACTTTCACACTTTCTCTTGCACTAATTTCCTCGCCTACAAAATCATTTCTCACCCTATCACTCCGTTTTTTCCTAATCATACTTCATGTCACCCCTGTTTCAGGGAATGTTGGCAAGAGTTGCAGGGCTTATGTTCATTTATGGTTTGGTTTTATTTGTAAGTACACAATCAGTATTTGTAAGCGCGAACTACACGTGTTTGTTCGTGGGCATACATCTGAGAGCTTTGAATGAATATATCCTTGCAACTTAGATAATACACTATTATTATATAGATACTTCTAAGGAAGTTCATTTCATTAATGGAAATTACAAAAAGAAGATCGCATTTATAAATGATTGAGAGAAAGGAAGCAACTCTGTAGAATCTCTATCTATCTCTAGCATCAATTTGACAAAACTACAATTTTCAAAAAAGTAAGAGGGTTGACCGGTCCGTAGTTCAGTGGTTACACTTCGGACTCTGAATGGGAAGGTTGTGGGTTCGGTTCCCGGCTGAGCACAAAAAATATATCATTTATATTTTCAAATAATCTCTTCGCTGGGTTGAAAAATTCATAAACCTTTACCAATGACCGGTCACCAAAGGTCCGTCCAGCCTTACAGAAACTGGGTCTTGCTTGAGAATTGTCGCTTTGTAACGACGACGACCAAGCTCGTAAAAAGGTCGATAGTTCCATTGGTAGAATGCTTGCATTCCATGCCGAGAGCAAGGGTTCGATCTCAAGGTTTACTTCACAAAAAATGAGAACCAGCCCCTTTGGGAGCTGGGAAACCCCCGCTTCAACTGAAGTGGTTGGTATAAGACCGGCCCTTTTACCTGTAAAAATAAATAGGTCCCAAATCGCCACATGCGACACCTTCAGGGACAACGCAGGCAAGAAGGCACTGTTGGTGTCTTTAAAGGAGCAATATAGACGCATCTTTACAAAAAATCTTATCCGTGATTTGAGAGGGCCCTTGAGGTGTGACACACACAAAAACGGCGCTCTTCAATTATGTGTAGCTTATAAATAAATTATCCTTGTATATATATATATAAGAAGTAAAACTATGCTTGTAGCTTAGTTGCGTAAGAGGGGAGAGAGTGTAGAATTATTTTGACTGTGGATTTTTGGGCTATGCTCGTATCTCGTGTATAGGCTCTTTGCGTAAGGTTAAATGTTACACCGCCGGGCCATTTATTACCTCGTCCGTCAGACTGATTTGGGGCTGAGGGCTTTTTGTGCCATTTTCCACTCGGCCGGATGGACCGCCCCCTCAAAGGGGATGCCGGCTTCCCAGGTTTTTGCCTTTTTTAACTCGGCTATTGCCTTTTAATTCATTATAAAGGCGCACTGCTGGAGAAGTGCGTATAATTATTTGTTATAAATAGCATTTAAATGTTTGTCGTATTTGTAAGGAACCACGAAAATTTGTACTCGTTTAATTTAAAACAAAGAGGAAAAGAAAATTTCCAATTTGTTTTTAAATGTGAAAAATATGATGTTGTTTGTATTGTTTCGTTGTAAAATATTGATTTTCGTTGTTTTCAATGATTTTTCCTTATAAATGCGTATAATTATTAAATTTACGTTGAACATTTCTTCTTTTTTATATGTTCATGGCATGCCGCTGTCTTTACTAGATCGGTTCTTGGAGTAGGGGATCCGCGTGGAGACTGGTCTTTAGTCTAGTCGTTAACACTTCTGACTCGTAAATGTAAGGTTGTGAGTTCGAATCCCAGCGAAGCACAAAATAAAATCATTTAAATTTTCAAAATTTCTCTACGCGGTGGAAAAATTCATATACCTTTACCAAAGACCGGTCACTTATGGTCCTTCCAGCCTTACAGCAACTGGGTCTTTCTTAAGAATTGGCGCTTTCTACAATGACAACAAAGCTCGTAGAGGGTTCTTGAGGTGTGACACACAAATAAATCATTAAATTTTATTATTACTATTATCCGGGTCGAAGAGACCATTTTAGGAATTTGACGTGAACATCCGGCTTCGAGCATTTTCGAGATTTGATCCGGTATGAAGGACCATGTTCGGGATTTTTTTTTTTTACAGAAAACAACAGTACAAACTCATAAAACAAGTAAAGATTCATAATAAATACATATAAGGCCAATAATGGTTTTCTTAAATAAAAATAATAACAATAAAAGCATGTCTACAGCAAATGTTTTGCAGATGAATTGGTGGGTTTTGGATTCCGGCACTGGTGGTTGTAAAATAAAACCTTAAAATTCTGATGATTCAAAGTCAAGAAGTAAGAGAGATAGTAGCCTTTACAATACTTAAGAGTTTAAAATAACACCACCATAAGTCCAAATAGAAATCCAAAAAGATACACCTCTCAATGATTGGTTTAAATTGTATTTATAAAAGTTGGTAAAGTTTACTGAAAAAATTGACAAATGTCAGTGATTGTTAATTGACAAGTATTTATTTAATTAAAAAATGCAGTTTTTTATTAGAACATGTCAAAATCTTTGACATTGATTATGTATTATTTGAATGAATTGGATATCCAGAGTCATTAAAAAAGGAGGGCTTGTATGAAAAAGGTTATGACTCTGGATGAATTGCAAGAAGTATGCAAGGACAGAAAGAAATGGCGGCTAATCTGCAATGTTGATTTGTAATATTGGCTTATTCATTTGTGTCATTTTTTGCAAAGGAAATTATTGACTTGTTTTGTAGAGATTTCTTTTTAAGGTATTGTTCTTTTTTCATACTTAATGTTATGTATTATTTGTATTCCTTGACTTATAGGTTGGTATGAGGCTGACCACCTATACTGTAACAAAAATAGTTCACTTTGCCAACGTCACCCCTGTGTCAGGAAAGGTCGGCGAAAGTTCAAGGGCTTATGTTCATTTGAGGTTTTGATTTTATTTGTAAGTACAAATTTTGTATTTGTAAGCGCAAACTACACGTGTTTGTTTGTGGGCATGCATTTGACAGTCTTAAATGTTAATATATCTCTGCAACTTAGATTTTAGATTATAAAGATTTGGGATACAGTAGTAACTTAGATTGAATGTAACGCATAGGAATGACTGTAGCACCAGCCCCTCAACTGCAACTTCAAGACCGGATGTTTTCCTTTCGGTGCTTAGTATTCTGTAGTGAAATCATTTACCCCGGCACCGGGCACTGTATTATTCGGTGCACTTAATAAGGCGCCCCAACAAGCGTGGCTCGTTACGGAAGCAAGCAGCGCGTGGCGAGCTCTCGGACTGGGGAAAACGAAGAAAAAAAACAACATCGCATCGCTGTGAAAGGTCTGTATTAAGACCCCTGGGGGCCCTGATGCGAAGAAAATCAGGGGGTCCCAAATCCCCTTATCCTCCCTCCCTCTCTTTCTATATTTATTCCGAACCAAAATTATTACTGACGGTTTTTCAAGCTAATTTTTTGGAAACCTGTTTGGGAGGTCTATGACACTAATTGTTAAAGGGAACTTCGTCTTGTCATTTTGTAAAAAAAAAAATCAACCCAATTGACTTATAAGTTGGTTTGAGGCTGACCACCCATACTGTAAATAAATAGTGCACTTTGCAAATGTCACTCCTGTTTCAGGGAAGGTCGGCAAGAGTTGCAGGGCTTATGTTCATTTGAGATTGGGTCTACATGCTGCATGTGTAAGCGCGAACTTATACGTGTATTATCCGTACTGCTTGTGGGATTTTTTCTGGGAATCACAAATGCAGTATATCTTTCTGACTTAAATTATTATTATTATTGCACACAAGTCGCAATGAACTTCTCTGGTCCAGGATACTCCGTTTGATTTGGACCCCAAAAAAAATGTATCTTCTTAAGCTACTTTATAAAACCTCTTTAGGGCCTCCTTAGTCATGAAAGCCTTAAAATCTAGGCCTACAAACAAATTTATGTCGAATTTTGTTTTTAATTATATTTTTCTAAGAGCCTCGAGGACCCCTGTGACGTGGGGGCCCTGGTTTGGTCGCACCGCTCGAACCGCCCTTAATCCGAGCCTGGCTGTGTAATGCTAGACAAGAAGATACTAGCTCAAAAGTGAAATTTTTCTCCACAGTAAAAAAAACTATGGTATAGACTAATTTATTATCATAAAATTAGTGCATTAAAACATACTTTTTTTCGTAAACTTTATACATTTTTAAATTTATTGTTAATTTATAAATTGTACAATGACTATTTTATTTATACATCTATAATCTAAGTTGGAGAGATATCAGTAAAATGTATGTCCACAAGCAGATAAGAACTTAATAAGTAAAAAAAGGTTGTTGTATGGTTTAAAGAAGAGAGAACACTCTATAAAGCGAATACAAACACACATTACAATAATATTTTGATATACTCGTACAACTTGATGTTTTCCTAGATTTTTTTTTTAATAAATTACATTTTTTAAATGTAGGTACACTTTTCAATTTTTGTGAATTTTGTGTTTTCTACAGTATTCCATTTTATTGTAAGATTATCACCACACTGTACTTTTTTTATCAAAGGATGTCCAATGAAAGTTTCCAATCTCTTAATTGTTATCCACATATTTAGGGAATGCTGTTAACGTTTTCAGCATTCTTTCTGCCTCCTGGCTAGTTTCACTTGCTACAACTATCTACACTGCCCACACATCGTGTTGTTTCCAACTAACGCTCACGCCCAACTACAAGCATTCTTTGCGACCATTCTCGTTAGTATTTTTTTCCAGTTGAATTAACCAAAACATCAGAAAAATAAAAACAAAATTCAATCGTTTCAAAGCAATAGTTTAAGCTTAATAAAAAATTCTCTTTTTTTCTAAATTTTTGTTTGTTTGATATAAAGTACAGAATTAACATTAAAATTCGTACTTTTATTGGAATCTCATATTACAGAGAAAAAGAGACATTAAATAATTTTACTTTAATATCTAGTAGGTATACAAGAGCTGACTTTATATCGCCAATTTAAAGATAAAACTGAATTAGTGTTGATTCACTGATTTGAGAAATTAAAAAAAAAATCATTGTATTGGGAGTATTTTTTTATAGTTAATGAACTAATTATTTGTAAGTGCTCATGAAAAACTGCTAAGCCAGAGGATTTTCACACTTGTGTGGTGTTTTTTCACGTAGAAAACTGGAAAAAAGAAAAATTTATCTTAGAAACCCACTTTTTTTTTTTTAAGAAATCCTGTGCGGGAGACTCCCTAGATTCTAGAGACTCTAGGGGTCTATGACACATGTTGTAGTGTCGCAGAGGTGTACGAGCTTGGTCGTCGCTACAAAGCGCCAATTCTCAAGCAAGACCCAGTTGCTGTAAGGCTGGATGGATTTTTGGTGACCGGTCATTGGTAAAGGTTTATGACTTTTTACACCCAGCGAAGAGCAAATTTAAAAATATTAATGGTTTATTTTTTTTGTGCTCCGCTGGGATTCGAACCCACAACCTTCCCATTCAGAGTCCGCAGTGTTACCACTGAGCTACGGACCGGTCCAATTGTGTTAGCTTAATATGCCACTTATTCAGTTTTACCTTACAGGTATCGATATGTAAACTTGTGCCGATACGTGCCTGTTGGTGAACAAGTATCTACCTACTTATGTATGTACGTATCTCAAAGAACAGGTACTTGATTATTAATTAAATCCATAATCAGAATCTCATGAACCTCAGATGCAATTCCAGGTTAAAATCTTCCCTAGCAAAAAATCTGACGTAAGTTTAATGACACATAATGAGAAGTTAAGATATGCTGATGTTCAAATGGAAAACAAACTAGAAGAATATGATAGATGAGGAAAAAAACTATTTACAACATTTTATAGAAAGTTTGATGATGTAACAGTAAGAAAGAAACCAAAAAAAAAAAAAGTAGGTTAAATTTTAAAGATATAGTACACAATTCAATCACGTTGATATCCAAAAATGTTACCTAAAATAAAAAATAGAGCTAACTTTTCAGAGGCTCTGGCCAACTCTAATGGAAAAGCGGCAGAGTTATGGGTACAGTAACGAAGCTGTTGGCTTAAATCTTATATGCGAGTAAAATAAAGCATAGAAACTATTATAATGGCCACTTTATTTCACGTCTTGAGTACCTACTTCATTATTTGAGCGCGAACTTCCTTGCATCCACTGGCTTACGTAAACTTATTTATTTTTTAATTTAAAATTCTAACGATGGCTAGTGCTCTTCTATTTTCATTTTTTTTTTCTAGCTTTAAAAGACGCTCAGTTCTTTCTCACTTTATTGTTTAGTATTAACATAAAACCAAACAACAGTTTTATATCGCGGTTAGTTTTATCTATAATGTATATTCTAAATCGCAAAGATAAATTTAAATTTAAGGCCCAGATTTAATGCATGCTCACAAGCAGACAGATATCGGTCAATAGCTCAGTTGGTAGAGTGCTTGTATTCAATGCCGTGAGCTCGGGTTCGAATCCCATCGAGGGTGTCAGAAATAATTTCCCGTTTCGGTGTTTATTTCTACCCCAAAATAAAATATCGGCAAGGTTTACTCTGCCTTCACAAGAAATGAGTACCAGCGCTTTCGGGAGCTGGGAAACCCCCACTTCAGCTGAAGTAGTTGCGTAAGGCCGGCCCCATTACCTGTAAACATAAATAGATTCATTCGCCACATGCGACCCCTTCGGGGATAACGCGGCAAGAAGTGACGTTTTATGTGTAGCTTAGTTGCGTTATTTTATGTTTCACTTTTCAAATTGCTTTGGTGATACATTGTGGAATGCGATTTTCTCTTGGTAAAAAATTCTGTTGTATTCCACTAATTTTTATGAGTATTTATTTACACGAAAAAACGTTTTCAGAGATTCACCTCTCCATCTTCAGTATTTAAAAAAACTTTTGAATAAAATATTTATTATGTTTCCATTGGAGAGATACGAGAAGGAAACATTTTTTCCAGATAGAGCCGATGTATTTCGCAGGCGCACAATTATTTAGTCTGTCATTTCCACAATCCCCGCATTCGCGCGCGAGCTCTGCGCCTTCCCACTTCCCCACTTGCATTTATTGAGTTGGGGGATGAGCAGTTAGTTTGCCCTCCTCTCTTCGGCTACCAGTAATCCCTTCAGCCCCAAGGCGTATTCCGCTAGGCCATCCGGTCCCGACCCATCACACAGTGACAGGTTACAACGACACAGAGACAAAACGACACATGACATAACAACACATCACACGCTTAATAATAAAGAGCAATAACTAAAAAATTGGGAAAATCGAGATTTTGTAATAAAACGCAATAACAATGCGAGAAGAATACGTAGAATGCGACAGCCGTTCAATTTGGACGAATATGACCGAGATAAAACATCGGTCGCCTTTTTCATCCCATACAAGTTGTACTGGTTGTCTGAACTTCAAACGTGATTTCCCAACATTCTTATTTTTTGAGTTATTGCTCTTTATTATTAAGCGTGCGATATGATAGAACAACACATGATAGAACAACACATGACAGAACGACACATGACATAGCGGCACAGTGACAGAACGACACATTGCTAGATTTCACCAGAATATTCGATTCAACACTTAATTAATCTCGAACGAATACAAATTATTATTAGGTACCTACGTGGTACCTACCTAAGTATTTACTCATTTCTAGAGACTTCATGGACATATTATAAACTAACACAAACAAACCAAAGACAACTGCTAACATCGTGCATATTCGTTACAATAATTTAATTTTTTAACGACACAGTAACAAAACGACACATGACAGAACAACGGATGACAGAGCGTTACAGTGACACAACGACACATGACAAAACGACACGTGACAGAACGACACATGACAGAATATCACAATGACAGTACATAACATGACAAAATACAACAAACATCACAAACCTCATGTGCTGTTTATGGTATGTTCTGTTTTAGGTATGTGATGTTTTGTTATATGTTGTCTTGTTATTGTGATTTACTTTCCTGTGATGTTTTGTCATTGTAATTTTTGGTCAAGCGATGTATTTTTATTGCCAGGTCATGTCATGTGAGGTTTTGTCAAATTTTACTTTCAATACACTCAAGATACTGCAGTTATAGTTAACCAAAAACCGAATGGACCCAAAATAACAAGCACCTTTCCATAGCGCAACTATGTAACTTACACCATATACTGTAACTTCTTACCTGCGTCCAGCCATACAGCAACTGGATCTTGCTTCAGAATTGGCTTTTTGTAGTGACAACCAATATCCTAAAATGTCCTGTGGATAGCTCCATTGGTAGAATGCTCGTATTCCATACCGAGAGCAAGAGTTCGATCCCAGATTTTCCGTTTCGGTGCTTATTGCAAACCCAAAAATAAATACCAGCATGTTTTACTCAGCCCTCACAAGAAACAAGTATCAGCCACCTCGGAAGCTGGGAAATCCTCACTTCAAGTGAAGTAGTTGGCATAAGGCGCGCCCCTTACAATCTGTAAAAATAAATAAATTCCTCTCGCCCTAAGAAATCTCTTTAGTGAGAACGTGGCAAGAAGTTACAATATTTGTGCAGCTTAGTTACGTTTTTTGACGTAGATTATTCTGCATAAGTCTGCGACGCGTCGGGACTGGATCGAGTTGCGGAGAACGCGGCTCGGGGTCTCTTATGGTCTTATGCTAATGAAGCAGATGCTATGCTAAGGTCCAAACGGAGCAAAACCTCGCTGTTTTCATTATAATTTCTAGTGTATCCGACGATGTAATAGTTTCATTAAGGCAACTCCTGTTTGAGAAGTAACGCAATAAAAACAAAAAGTGTTGTAACGACTTCATTTCAGTCAGCAGTGGTGTTATTACCAAGCTGTTCAAGACGTTGTGACTTAGCTGATTCATGCTTTCTTGACAATCTTTAATCTAAGTTGAAAAGATATATTACAAACTGTTATGTAAATAACCAATACATATAAATGTTAGGTAGGTAGGTGTATTAGTTATAGCCGATGAGAGTTGGAGTAATTATTATAGGTACCTAGGGTAAAGAGGTATTAAAATTTATGCACTGGAAGGTGTATGTTCTGGAAGGTTTCAGCAAAATTGGCTTCTAGTAACTACCATCTTTGGAGAATAAAGGGCTGCAAGCGGCTTGCAGGAGTCAGTCTAGATACAACGGTCTGCTTTTTTAAGATTGTGTCAAGAATGACAGTGTATGTGATCACCAAATGTGAAATAAATGTAAATTGCTAAACCATAAATGTGAATTGTGAAAAATAAATATAAGTTGTTAAATAAATCTAAGTGTAAAATAAATATCTAGCAAAGAAGACCAGTTTTTTTTCAATTTTTTTGAACTCTAAAAACACAACAATACATGTAAGATTTATATTGCATGCATTCTCACAGGCAGACACGAATAAGTTCCCGTTTCCACATAGGTACCATACGTTGACTTGCAATATACACTTCGAATCTCAATTGAACAAAAACCCTGTAACTCTGCCGACCTTCCCTAAAGCAGGGGTGACATTGGCATAGTGAACTATTTTTTACAGAATGGTTGTTAAACTTCCCACCCGCCAATATTATAAATCAATGAACAAAAATTACATAAAAATGTTTATATTTTTAAGTAATAAAGTTTGCACATTTGAAAATACAGAAAAATCGCGAAATCACACGTGGCCGAGTTGCTAGGGCAAAAAAGTATATTACGCAGACAAAGTCCCCTCTTCAATAAGGCTGTGAAGATTACCAGCCGAGATCAGTTTTTTTTAGTTTTTTTTTGTGTATTTTTTTTAGTTGTTTTATTTTACTCATATGAAATGTTAATTTATTTTAGTTGTTTTATAGTTAAGGGTAATAAAATAATAAAAAAGATTTGAGACTGAGCACTAATACTGTAAAAAAAATCATCTCTGTTTCAGGGAAGGGCAGTAAGCGTTGGAAGGTGTACGTTTATTTGAGGTTTGGGTTTTTATTTCGTATGTACATATGCCGCATTTATAGGTTACAAGTGAATATGTTATAGATGAAAAGGAATCAAATTAATAGGTTAATAGCAAAAAGGTTAGAGTGAGTTTCTTAGGAAAGCTAATTATAACAATGTTTAGTTACTGCGAAAGCTGTTTTATCCAATTGCCTCATAATTAAATTATTTGCATTAAACTTTGAACAAGGATTAACATGACAAATCGAATCTTAGAAGCAAGGAAGTAAGAAAACAATACAATTTAATAGGTAACAAGCAAAAAGGTTATGATGAGTTTCTAAATGAAGCTTATTATAATAATGCGTAGTTCCTGCTATTTTGCTAAAAATATTTGCTGTGGTAAAACTTGAAATTAAAATCAACAGAACTAATCGAATCTTATAAGTTAAAGGTCAAAAGTCAATGGGTTACAAGTGAATAGGTAACAAGTGAATAGGTTACAAGTGAAAAGGTCACAGTGACTTTCTAAATAAAGCTGATTATAGCAATGAGTAATTCATGCGAGAGCTGTTTTTTTAAATAGCCGTATAATCTATTTGTTAGGATTAATCTGTAAATAAGGATTAACAGAACGAATCGAATCTTATCAGTTAGAAGATTACTCTTAAATAGGTAACTATTTATGTAAGTTATTTTGTTAAATTGCCGTAAAATATATTTGTTGGGGCTAAACTTGAGATAAAGATCCACAGAGCTAAACGATTTTTGCAATAAAAAGGGTACAAGGGAATAGGTTACAAGTGAATAGGTTACAAGTGGAAAGGTTACAGTGAGTTTCCAAGTAAAGCTGATTATGGCAATGCGTAGTTTCTGCGAGAGCTATTTTGTTAAATTGCCGTATCATCTATTTGTTGGGATTAAGCTGTAAATTAGGATTAACAGAACGAATCGAATCTTTTAAGTTAGAAGATTACTCTTAAATAGGTAACTATTTATGTAAGTTATTTTGTTAAATTGCCGTAGAATATACTTGTTGGGGCTAAACTTGAGATAAAGATCCACAGAGCTAAATGATTTTGCAACAAAAAGGGTACAAGGGAATAGGTTACAAGTGAATAGGTTACAAGTGAATAGGTTACAGTGAGTTTCT
Source organism: Agapetus fuscipes (assembly GCA_951799405.1). NCBI lineage: Eukaryota > Metazoa > Arthropoda > Insecta > Trichoptera > Glossosomatidae > Agapetus > Agapetus fuscipes. Next base: position 7,292,748 of record OX637332.1, read on the forward strand.
AAGTAAAGCTGATTATAGCAATGCGTAATTCCTGCGAGAGCTATTTTGTTAAATTGCCGTATAATCTATTTGTTGGGATTAAGCTGTAAATTAGGATTAACAGAACGAATCGAATCTTATAAGTTAGAAGATTACTCTTAAATAGGTAACTATTTATGTAAGTTATTTTGTGAAATTGCCGTAGACTATATTTGTTGGGGCTAAACTTGAGATAAAGATCCACAGAACTAAACGAATTTTGCAACAAAAAGGGTACAAGGGAATAGGTTACAAGTGAATAGGTTACCAGTGAAAAGGTTACAGTGAGTTTCTAAGTAAAGCTGATTATAGCAATGCGTAGTTCCTGCGAGAGCTATTTTGTTAAATTGCCGTATAATCTATTTGTTGGGATTAAGCTGTAAATTAGGATTAACTGAACGAATCGAATCCGAAGCCCGCCCGCAAATCGGCTCAACTAAATGTTTACCCCTACAATGATAATATTCAGCCCAGAAGAATCCCGGCCTTGTATCCACCCACGAGCGCTAAATCTCATCTGTTGATATTACAGCGTAGAAGTAATGGGTGTTATAAACATTTCTAAGCGTTAGTCTAACGCTTAAATTTATAAAATAAATGCTTTCTTTAAAAAATAAAGTACAATGATTTATTCATTCAAAACTCTTAAATAAGGTAATCTATTTTATTTTTTGGAAAAAAAATGTTGATAGCTCAGTTGGCAGAGTGCTTGCATGCCATGCCGATAGCTCGGATTAAAATCCCACCGAGGGCGTCTGAAATGATTTCCCGTTACGGTAAATAAAATACCGGCAAGGGTTACTCAGCCTTCTCAAGAAATAAGAATCAGCTCCCGACCTTTAGGAGCTTGGAGACCCCAATTCAATTGAAGTGGTTGTCGTCAGATCGGCCTCTTTACCAATAAAAATAAATAGGTTCACTCGCCACATGACGGGGAAAGCGCGGCAAATAATTAAACTATAGGTACGTGTAGCTTGGCTGCGTTGCATCATGAAACTTTGTTTCGTATTAGTGTATTTATTATTTTATTGCATTCAATATGTATTAAATGAAATAATAGAAAACCACGATCCATATCCCACGATATATATCTATTTTTTCTTGAACAAACTATAACATGACAGCAATCGAAAATATTTTTCAACACTTTCGGCAGATTCAGGTCCAATTCCTTTTGACTTTTCATATCGTTTCTCAAAGGATCTTTCATAAATTTCCAATTTTCATCCGATTAATTTGTCCTGGACCAGCAAAAGTATTGTAGCGAGGTCAAGCACGAGTATTTAGTTTAAGCTTCTTATGTGTGATTAACAAGCCAGGGGCTGAAGTCTCATCACCACGGTAATTTTTACCTACAGAATATCGGTAATATTTGTACAAAGACCTGCCAATCCAAGATGGTTGCAAGTGAACAACTGATTAGTCTTCATACAAATATTACCGATATTCGGTAGGTAAGAATTACCGTGGTGTTGAGACTTCCAGCCCTGCATGATCTACGTATTACATCTTCATATCACATCAGGCATGTTAAATCCATATGATATTTTCCCGAATATGCAGGATATTTTGTTTGTTTGTTCTGTATTAGTGTAATAATAAGTCTCTCTAGAAATAAATAGACGCTTAGGTTCACGCCCACAGTAGATACGCATTAGTGTGTACTTGCACATGCTGCATGTGCACTTACAAAATAAACTGAGCCTCAGATGAATATAAACTTTGAAACTTCTGCCGCCTTTCACTGAAATCGGGGTGGCATTTACACAAGCGAACCAAGTTTTTGCAGATAGGTATGTGGCGAATTGCGGATTTCATATTAAAGACTTGTATAAAATTATCCGATGGGTATAATCCGAAGAAACTAAAATAATCTTAACCAGTTTGTCACCTTAGCGCTTGTTTTGTCTTATGTCCATCAGCGGTTATTTTACATGAGCAATGTTTGTATTTGTAGTGGACCAATGTGTCTTATTAAAAGTATAAATTTATTTTAAAAATGTTTAAAGCAACTCTCACGACATCGTGTTTTTACGTTTTTTTTCTTAGCTCAGATTATGTTGAATGTGACGCTTAAGACAATTTCATTGAAAAACCATTTTTGAATCAAATAGCAGACCAACCAAACAAGACTAGTTATCAGATTGTTCAAAATTGACCCCACAAAAACATAAAATTTCTTCAATGGTTTGTTTTTTTTTATGCTCAAAGTCTTTTGTTATTTCATGCTCTGTAAAGGAGGATAAACTTTTTTGTCTTGTTGCTGAAAAAAAACACATCATTTGAAAATATTATGCAGATTGGGTTTTAATGATCATCACAGCATTGGCATTCCGCCAACTCGAGAAACAAAAGCGGTCCAGGCGGACGTACTCGGGTTTTATAGTAATTATTTTTGAGCGAAGCCTGCTGCACTAGCCGGCAGAATATTCTCGTGACATATTATAATGGTGACAGGATAGAATACACAGTGACAAAATGACACATGACAGAACGACACATGATATAAAATATATTCCGTGATCTGTGTGATATAACGACACATGATAGAACGACACATGACAGAGCGACACATGACAGAACGACACATGATAGAATGACACATGATAGAACGACACATGATAGAACGACACATGATAGAACGACACATGACAGAACGACACATGACATAACGACACATGATAAAATGACACATGACAGAACGACACATGATAGAATGGCACATGACAGAACGGCACAGTGACAAACAACACACGACACAACGACATATTATAGACGGCACATGAAAGAACGAAACATGACAGAACCACACAAGACAGAACAATACATGACATAACATCACATGATAAAACACCGTATGGCAAAAACAACACAGAGAATAAATCACTATGACAAAACAACACCAGGTGTCTGTGATGTCGTGTGATGTGCGTATGCTCATTTGAGGCTTGGATTTTCTTTGTTTGTTAGTACACATGCAGCATTTGCAAGCAAGTAACTAACAACTAACACGTGCCTTGTGGACATGCATTTAATATGAATTTTAAATGTTAACATATTGTTACGAAATTAGGGTTCAATTGTCTTCAAATTAAAAATACACAGGTCTTCTTCAATAGTTATTTATTTTACACAGTTACAAAATTTATTTTCACACTACTTTCTCGATTATTCCATTGGTTTCGGTTCACTGATCAGATGGCTTCGATGTGTTTGTTAGTCGCTATGATACTGGCCCGCTCTGCAGGCCATTCGCACCTTTATACTCTTCAGAGCAGTATGATCCAGAACTAAAGTCGCCAGACGGTTCCAGAGTAATTATTACTTCTCGACGCTTCACGTACTACCTAGAGATACAACCAAAATCCTACCTACAAATGTAATACAGTATTCCTATAATTATAACAAATACCTACTTAGCCTAGAGAATTCTACACTTATACATAATTATCGATCTTACCTACCAATACTTTTGAGGATTCTTATAACTATAACTATCCATACTTATTTCAATATTTATATTTACATAACACTATAACTACCCATACTTATTTCAATATTTATATTTACATAACACTACCCCCCACCTAGACTGTTTCGTCCCGGAACAGTCTTGACTCTGTGTAGGTAGGGGCATGCTGATCCACGTCGACACCCTGTGGTCAGGAAGAAGTGGCAGTCCACGGATTTCTCCCCACTGGCTCTCGGCTGCGCTTGCTCGCAGCACACCATGACGCTGATGCCGACTCCCGAGAACACTGCTTCAATCACACTCCGGATTATCCGCCAGTCTCGATTAGCGCGGCCGCCACCCATCTTCGGTATTGCCAGACGCGCCTGCTGATCCTCCAACATGTAGTCACGCAGCTCAACAAGGCCGTCCCACAATGCCTTGTAGTCCTCTTCCAGGTTGCTGGAATCCGGGACAACCAGGCAGTATGCTTGTTGACGCCCCTTCGGTAGTCTCAGAGCTCTTCCTTGCGGGCTGCTCGAGGGTTGCGGTTCTCCGAATTTGTATCGGAAGACCCGTGCAATTCCTCTAGACATATCTAGATCTTCCGGTACACTGCATGCCAGTGTGTGGTCCCTAGTGACCTCAAATAAGTCCTTGTGGACTTCTGTGGTCACTCCATGGCGAAACTTCTGCCCTGCCTTCGCGTTCTCCCAAAACGTCTCAAAGGCTGGTGATCTTTCGGATGCGACGCACTGTCGTACTTTTTGGGCTGGTTGGTCATCATTATCGCCTAGGTATGGTGAGAGGCGATTGTAGTGCACGACCCTTGGTTTTCCGTTTGGTCTCTTTTTTATGCGGTAGACCACATCGTTGATGCGCTCCAAGATCTCGTACGGCCCGTCCCAGGAACGCTGAAGTTTCGGACAGTATCCTTGGCGCCTCTTGGGGTCAAAAAGCCACACCCAGTCACCAGCTTTGTACCCCATGCTGTCAGCTCTGGTGTCATAGCGCTCCTTCATTTGATCGCTGGCTTCCCCGATGTTCATGCGGACCTGATCATGGATGTCATCCAGCCTCCTGCGAAGGTCTGTCACATAGTCTTCTCCGGCTAGGTCTTCACCTGGTTTGCAGCCAAATTTGAGATCACAAGGAAGTCGCATTTCTCGCCCAAACAGTATGCTGCTGGGAGTCTTCTTCGTCGTTTCCTGAACAGCCGACCGGTAAGCCAATAAGAACAAAGGCAGATGTCGGTCCCAGTCCCGCTGATGGCTGGACACTACTTTGGCTAAGTACCTCCCCACGGTACGGTTCATCCTTTCCACCATTCCATCAGACTGTGGATGTAGCGCAGTGGTCCTGGTCTTGTAGATCCCTAGCCGCTCACACATTTGCTGGAAGATAGCAGCTTCAAAGTTCCTTCCCTGATCAGAATGTAATTCCAGGGGTACGCCAAACCTGCTGATAAATTCGGTAACTAGAACTTCAGTCACGGTTACGGCCTCTTGGTTAGGGATTGAGTAAGCTTCCACCCACTTGCTGAAGTAATCCATCACCACCATGATGTACTTGTTACCCTTCTCAGTTGTAGGAAATGGGCCAGCTATGTCGATGGCAATTCTTTCAAAGGGGCTGCCAACATTGTACTGACGCATTGGTGCTCGCCTTTTCCTTTGCGGTCCATTGGCCGTTGCACAGGTTACACATTTTCGACACCAATCTTTGACGTCTTCGCTGCAGTTGATCCAGTAAAATCGCTCTTTCACTTTCTCCAGCGTCTTCTTAACGCCTAGATGTCCTCCAGAAGTTCCTCCATGCAGCAGTCCAAGGATTTCCGGTACTCGGCTCCTCGGAACGAGGGTTTGCTTTCTTCTAAGTGTGCCGTCTTCCTTCTCGATCTTTCGTTTCAGAAACCCTCCTTCTATCACTATGGATCCCCATTGAGCCCAATAAGCCTTGACAGTTGGTGATAAGGGGGCGAGTTTTTCCCAGGTTGGCCTTTCTCCTTCTCGCGCCCATTCCATCACATACTTCAAGTCCGGATCATTCAGTTGGTCTTGCGCCAATTTTTCATCTTGCCAGTCCTCATCTTCGGTGGTCGTCCTTTGGACAATTGCTACCTTGTCCTCCATCTTGCTGCAATGTTTGCAGTCACTGGCGCATGGTCGTCTGGATAATGCATCCGCATTTCGATGAAGCGTGCCAGGTCTATGTTCGGAGTCATAATCATACTCCTGGAGCCTTTCAATCCATCTAGCCACTTGCCCTTCTGGGTTTTTGAATTTCAGAAGCCAAACCAGTGCAGCATGATCAGTCCGTAGTGTGAATTTTCTCCCGTACAAGTATTTGCGGAAGTGTTCCACTGATTTTATCACGGCAAGAAGCTCTCGTCTGGTCACGCAATAATTTCGTTCTGGCTTGGAAAGCACTTTACTGAAGTAACCCAGAACAGTCTCATGCCCATCCTGTATTTGGGAAAGGACGCCTCCTATCCCCACATTACTAGCGTCGGTATCCAGGATGAACTTTCCATCTTTTCGTGGGTAGCTCAAGATGGGGGCACTTGTTAATCTTCCCTTAAGCTCTTCAAATGCTTGTGCGCAGGAATCACTCCAATGGAAGCGAGTGTTTTCTTCCGTAAGCTTGGTGAGCGGTTTTGCAATGTCCGCAAATCTTGGCACAAACCTCCTGTATAAGTGCACAGCCCCAGGAAACTCCTAGTTTCATGTTTGTCCTTCAGCACGGGCCAGTCTCTTACTGCCTTGATTTTGGCAGGGTCAACTTCAACTCCACGTTGAGAAACTATGTGTCCCAGGTAATTTACTTGTTTCTTGAACAGGTTACACTTTTTCGGGTTGAGCTTCAGTCCAGCGTCTTGTAGTCGCCCGAAAACTTGCTCCAGATTTCTCAACTGATGGTTGAAGTCCTTTCCCAGGATGATTATGTCATCCAAGTATACCAGGCAGGTTTCCCATGATAGTCCTCGCAGCACATTCTCCATCAGCCTTTCAAACGTGGCGGGGGCATTGCATAAGCCAAATGGCATCACGGTGAACTGCCAAAGTCCAGATCCAGTCGAGAATGCAGTTTTCTCCTTATCTTTGGCATCCAATTCAACTTGCCAGTAGCCACTTTTCAGGTCCAATGTGGAAAAAATGGTGCATCCTGCCAATGTGTCCAAGGTGTCGTCAATCCTTGGCAGAGGGTAACTATCCTTTTTCGTAACATCGTTGAGCAGTCTGTAGTCCACACAAAATCTCGTGGTACCATCCTTCTTTTTCACCAGTACCACCGGGGATGTCCAAGGGCTACTTGATGGTTCTATGATGCCATCCTTGCTCATGTCTTTGATGATCTTGTCAGCTTCTTCCCGCTTTGCAAAGGGTAGTCTTCTTGGAGCCTATTTTATTGGTCTCGCTTCTCCGGTGTCTATGCTATGTCGCACTACCTTGGTTCTTCCCAGACGGCCATTAGAGTCCTCGAAAATGTTCTGGTAGCGGCAGATCAAACTCCTCACTCTCCGTTTGTTTTCCTCGGTTAGACCTTGGGAAGCGTCGTGGACCAGGGCTTCCAATTGTGTTGACAATTTGTTTCCTTCGCATGACATGTTTGTCATCTGTTGCACAATGGAAGTTATCCTCTCACATCTGCCCAAAACAAAACCTTCATTCATTTTAACTGGGTAGCTGTTCACATTCATGATCTTGACAGGAATGGTCTCCTTTGCGCGAATCACTGTTCTTGCCACCATGACTCCTTTGTTAACATTGTCCATGTTCTCCGGTTCTATCATACAGATTTGGTCATTTGTACTACTGGAATCCAGGCGGGCACTCACTATCATCTCGGATCGCCCCTTCACTTCGGTATTCTTGGCTAGGATAACACGTGCAGCCAGTTCTTTCCGTCTTTGCAGGATGACTTCTTCATTTCCAATTTTAATGGACCCTTTCTTTAAATTTAAACTGCACCCAAATCTGTCCAGTATGTCCATTCCCAATATAACGTCTTCTTCAATGTTGGCCACCAACGTCCGATGATCAAAAGTGGTGCTGCCAATTTGGAAGGTGGCAATCGTCTCCCCATACACCTGTGCTGACTCTCCCGTGGCGGTGTGCAGAGACCACTTTGTTGGTGCAATCTGCTTACCTCGTGCCACTATGTCGCGTCTCAGAATTGTCCTGGTTGCTCCCGTATCCACCAGTAGTTCACGAGTTACTCCATCTATTATGCCATTGATAAAAATGCTGCTGGCTTTTCCTCTCACGGTTGCGACAGTAGCAGCAGATTTCAGGGCCTCTCCAGCGTGGGTCAACGGTTGCCCCTTCCCATTAACCCTTTCTAGTTTTCCGCAGCCTGTTTTCTGGGTTTCTGAGGCTTGGGACACTTGGTGCTAAGGTGGCCCAGCTGTCCGCAGTTCCAGCAGCGTGGGTCTCGTCTTCGAGGTCTCAGACGTTCCAGCACTTTTTCAATTAGCTCCTCGGTTGTAGGTAGCTTGACCTCCTCTGCCTCGACTGCACGAACCCTGGCGTGGCCCCTGATGGACTGTTTGACAGCCTCAAACTCGAGAGCTTGGCTGAGCGCCTCGTTCAAAGCCTTGGGATGGGCCAGTTTTACGGCTTGTTGCGTCTCCCATTCCCGCAATCCATTTAGGAACTTGTCCACTGCCAAGCTCTCACAGATGTCGTCGGAGGCTGTCGGGTAAGCGTCTCGTACCAGGCGGGCGATGTCCATTTCAAACTCCTGGAGGCTCTCGTTGGGCTTCTGCACCCTTGTGTTCAGCTGCGACTTGTACAGCTGCTCCAGGCACTTGTGGCCATAGCGCATATCCAAGCGCTGCTTCAGCTGCCCAAAGTCACCACGGTTGTCCAGGGGTATGGCCTGCAGAACCCTGAGAGCGTCTCCTCGAAGCGACAGGCTGAGAACCGAAGCCTTCTTCTGCTGGCTCCAGGCTCCCATCATGGCAGCCGTCTCAAAGAGGGTCAAGTATTCCTCCCACGACGTCTTCCCGTCGAAGGTTGGGAGGTTGTGCTTGGCTAGGGAAGGGTCATCATCCCCTCTTGTGATCCTGGTTGGAGTTGAGCATCCCTGGTCGGTCTCGTCGTGAAGGCCGCCTTTGGGGGAGATTCTGGTGGACTCCATCTGGCACTTGTCAGCCAGCTCGGCACGCAGACGGTCTTCCAGGTTTGACATCCGAGTCTCCATTTCCCCCTTCAGGGCCGAGAGGTTGGTTGTCATCTTCTCCTCTATTTCTCCTTTCAGGGTTGTGAGACTATCCGCTATCTCCGCCTTCAGGGTCCTGGCGTTGTCAGCCATCTCCGCCTTCAGGTCTTCCCTCAGGGTCTTGGAATTGTCAGCCATCTCCGCCTTCAGGTCTTCCCTCAGGGTCTTGGAATTGTCAGCCATCTCAGTCTTCAGTCCTGTCAGGTTACTGTTGATGCTGATATTTAGCTCGTCCAAGGCGCGGTCCCCCCCAGACGCCATGACAAAATATGCCGGGTCTTCGCCTGTCTGTTCCAAGGCCTCTATGAGGCGTGCCTGTAAGGCCGCCTTCCCTCCTGAGGTCTCCAGGTCCCTCTCCAGAAGCTCATTTTTAAGCTCTGTGACTTTGAGGTCCTTGACGTTCACTTTGGTTGCCATTTTTTTTTAAAATTTACTTCAAAACGAAAATATTTTTAAATTTATTTAATACAAGTTTTGAGTTTTATATATATAGCTGTTTTGAATACGTACTTTATCAAAAATAATAATTTGTCTGATTACACTGATTGGTAGGTAGGTACTGTCTTTTAATATTTATTTTTAATTCACCAATATTTTTAACAAAATAATGTCTGATAGTACATAATTATTTATTTCGTCTCAAGTCTTTCAAACACACAGGTAGGTACTTAATGTACATTCACACACTTGTAAACAAAGGATAGTTATTCAAAAACTTTTTCTCGATGAATCTGGAACGTTCTTTTGTAATATTTTTCAAGATTTTTATTTATTTTTTTTTTTTTTTTTTTTTTTTTTAATCACACACAATAATAAAAAAACTATGGTCCAATTTGATGACTTTCTCAATGCGGTAAAATAGTCATTATGTTATGTCCAGAATTATGTCCAGAATTATGTTCCATATGATGTTCCAGAATTTATAAGCAACTTGCTTTTGCGTCTTTTCTTTTAACAAAAATTTATTTAAACACTTGTTTTCACAAAAGTCAGTTCACACAAAGTTCAATTTGAATAAAGTTCATTTTAACACTTATTTAATTTATTTTATTTATTTTTAGACAGAAGATCTTAATTTTTCTTGACAATTCCGCACCTGACGCCAATTGTTACGAAATTAGGGTTCAATTGTCTTCAAATTAAAAATACACAGGTCTTCTTCAATAGTTATTTATTTTACACAGTTACAAAATTTATTTTCACACTACTTTCTCGATTATTCCATTGGTTTCGGTTCACTGATCAGATGGCTTCGATGTGTTTGTTAGTCGCTATGATACTGGCCCGCTCTGCAGGCCATTCGCACCTTTATACTCTTCAGAGCAGTATGATCCAGAACTAAAGTCGCCAGACGGTTCCAGAGTAATTATTACTTCTCGACGCTTCACGTACTACCTAGAGATACAACCAAAATCCTACCTACAAATGTAATACAGTATTCCTATAATTATAACAAATACCTACTTAGCCTAGAGAATTCTACACTTATACATAATTATCGATCTTACCTACCAATACTTTTGAGGATTCTTATAACTATAACTATCCATACTTATTTCAATATTTATATTTACATAACACTATAACTACCCATACTTATTTCAATATTTATATTTACATAACAATATCTTTGCCGCTTAGATTATAGAGATTGAAGATTATAGAAGAACCGCCAGATAAAAAATGTAGCAGCCGTTTCCGCTGCATTTTCTAGCAGCCGCGTGTAAAATATTCAGCCCGCGATAATCTGGTTTTAATGACAACGTACTCGTACGTGCCCGAAGCGGCTAAAGGTGGCGGGGGGCTGTTCCTGTGAAACCAATCCATTTCACTAAGCACACAACGCGGATTCACTTCATCACATAATATCGGCGGCTCGGCGAATTAGTCTCGCCGAACAATGAGTAGGTCTACTGAAAGAATGTTCGTTTACCCATAATCCGATAGTCAAATATCAGTTTGAGCAAATGGATTTTCAGTTGTTATATTTTTTTCATGTTGTGTATTACTTCCTTGACCTCTAGCATCTTGGACCGGTCCGTAGTCCAGTGGCAACACTTCGGACTCGTAAATGGAAGGTTGTGGATTCGGATCCCGGCGGAGCACAAAAATATACAATTTATATTTCCAAATGTGCTCTTTGCTAGGTTGAAAAAATTCATAAACCTTTACCAAAGATCGGTCACTGAAAGGGCCATACAACCTTACAACAACTTGGTCTTACTTGAGAATTGGCGCTTTCTACAGCGACGATTAAGCTCGCAGAGAGCTCTTGAGGTGTGATACACACAAAACAGCTCTCACCAAATAAATCATCCTAATATTATTTTTATTTATTAATATGGGTCGGCATGAGGCTGACTACCCATACTGTAGAAAACGTGGTATAGTTTTCTAATGAGAAACATTCTTCAAAACATTTTCAATTGTTTGTATACCAGCAATGAAAAAAATCATAATTATTTCAAAGATAAAACAAGTTTTTCTCTACTCATAACGTTGTTTATTTTCACTTATTATGTTAAACAAATTATACATGCGTTTTTGGACCATCAACATGGAATCTTTCCCCCAGTGTTTGTTTGACTTATGTGCCATTTGATTCAAAGATAACCTATTCATGAAATTGTCTTAAAAATTACACTCTACACAATCTGAGACACGAAAGTGTGAGAGTTGTTTTAAATATTTTTTTTAAATCAATTTCAACTATTCATAAGAAACAGTAGTCTAGTACGCATACAAATATTGCTCATGTGAAATCATCTCTAATGGACACTTAAAAAAGTCTTTAAATTAATCTGGTCGATACTCTATTCTTGTTTCGCTCGTTCACACTATAACAAATTGCGGCTTATAAGTTCGGTTAGTGGTGACGATTTGTCCGAAAGGCGTGCAAGATGGATCGGCCATGTAATGCGACAAGAAGGTCTCTTGCATGCCATAATGGAGGGGATGACCGAGGGAACCAACTCTAGGGGACGCCCACGCCAAGAGTACCTGGAGGACCTGCTGGTGGACGTGCGCTGCTCAACATATGCAGAGCTTAAAAGAACCGCACAAGACAGGGAGGAATGGAGAACAAGAGTACAAGATATTGCTGCAAACCAATCCCAGGATTGAAACAGAAGAAGAAGTGGTGACTTCAAATAATCGAGGTTCCCCTGTTCATTGATATTGAATGTAATTTAAAGGATTGTGGTTTGTGCTCGTCTCTCTCTGCCTAAGCAGAATAATATTTTCATGTAATGAAAATTTTCAATAATGATTATTCGTATGAGCTAATGCGAGACATATGCCCTGGGGTAATTGACAGTATAGTCATGACGGAGAGGCCTACAAAAGAGGTAGGTACACCACCCCGAGTATAATACGTTTCCACAAACTCCCTTCGATCGCGTAAATCCAAAACGTATAGCATATACGACGGCACTTCTAATGAGCGTTTTAGTTTTCATACAGTTTTTCGATTTACACTATCTAGGTGAGTAATACGTATGTATGAGTGTATTGAATCAATGCCCGCGGTACACAGACACGGTTCCATGAAAATTCTAATTACTGGAGCATATTGCGCGCTCGTTGATTCCTTTTGTCACAGTTTCCATTAATATGTATCAAAGTAATTGTTGCATCCAATATAAATGAAATTGAATAGAAAGAGTACCTACATAGTCAACGACGATACCATGTTTGAAGCACCGGTTCTCATCAGATCACCGAAGTTAAGCAACATTGGGCGCGGATGCTACCTGGATGGGTGACCACTCAGGTACACCGCGTGTTCTTGGCATTTCTTGGACCGGTCCGTAGTCCAGTGGCTGCACGGACTCGTAAATGGAAGGTTGTGGATTCGAATCCCGGTGGAGCACAAAAATATACCATTTATATTTCCAAATGTGCTCTTTGTTGGGTTGAAAAAATTCATACATCTTTACCAAAGACCGGTCACTGAAAGGTTCATCCAACCTTACAACAACTGGGTCTTGCTTGAGAACTGACGCTTTCTACAGCGACGACCAAGCTCGCAGAGGGCTCTTGAGATGTGATACACACAAAAACAGCGCTCACGAAATAAATCATACTAATATTTTTATTATTATTATTATCTACCTCCTTGCAATGTTGTAAATGGAAAAATCATAAGAAAGTTTTACATTTTGCACAAAATATCAACAATCTGTGAAATGACTATCAAATTTTCTAGCTACCATCAACGACTTCTTCAATCTACTGCATTCTCAGGTTAAAATGTTGTTTTTGAGAAATCATATTATAATCATAGAGTTGTGTTCCTTGACTAATACGTTAGTATAAGACTGACCCCTCATGCGATAAAAACTTGTTTCACTTTTGCTAATACCACCTCGGTTTCTATACCACGACATCCACCTATACTTTCTTCGTCAGTTTTTAATCATTCACTCATTCACTATTTTCAGATTACATCCAGAACAACAAGATAAACTTCTTAAAACCTTTTCAAGTTCGAAGGTGAATATTGCTTTTATGATTGCCCAATCTTCACTGAACAAGTACAAGAAGAACAGTTCTCAAATTTCACACAGCCGTAGAAAAAAAAAACCATTAACATGCTACGCTATTTTCTCATCATTTATTCTTGCCTTTGATTCATTCTTTTCATATTATGTCCAAAGTAACAAGATAAACTTTTTTAATCCCTTTTCATGTTCAAAGATAAAAATTGCTTTTATGAATGCCAATCTTCACAAAAGAGGTATAAGAAGAATAGTTGAAGACTACAAGGGAAGAACAAGGAATGCATGTTGAAGACATGTTGAGTTAATCAAAATTATAAATTCGAAAATATAGTCGGTGTTATAGCCGCGGGGATCAAGACAGGTTATTTGGAACCGGATAACGCTGGTTCGAATCCCGCGACGATAACTTCGACCCTGGTTCAACAGATGCCGTTGCATGCACACAAGCTTCTGGTTTCGCATGAAGAAAACTGGCCAGGCAAAATAGGTTGGTGGATTGCATTCCTTTCCACAAATCTATTTAAAAAAAAAAATGTATTTCTCATGGTTATTGCCTGTCACAAAGACCCGGAAATAATTTGCCATAAACATAGCGATTTTTATTGCATTACAAAATTTGCAGAGCTTTACATACACACAGATGCCACTAGATAGCATAAGTACCTATGTAGATTATTTTCTTATTTTTGCTGACATTCTCTGTTTTTTTCCGTAGTCTTAAGTTTTCAAATTTCACACAGCGATAGAAAAAAAATCCATTGATATGTTACTCCATCTTGCACAAACAGTGGCAGTCTGTTTATTGCTCCGTATTACATTATTGCGAAGTGAGCGTCGCCCCTCAGACTCGGGGGCTGCTACGATGCCATTGCCACTTTCCCACAATCCTGAGGGGCCACGAAAACTTTGTGCGGCAGCAAGTCTCGAGTGTCTGTCCACAGGCACGAGCACCCTGCGCTCCAGATTTTATTGCTATCTTCGATTGCAGTACTCCAAGTGCGAGTGTGAACGAAGTTGCGAAGTGTGTGTACGTTTTAACGGCCACGTAATCTAAATTACATTATATTTTTAAGTGTAAATCTATTCACAAAGTGAAAATCCGTTAAAATATTTAAAAATTCAATACGATAAATACAGAGTTTTAATTCACTTTTTATTTCATTTTTTTGCTCAAACGTTTTCGCCTAATAATGCATCTTATTTGTAACAATCATGCTCCTGAAGATGTCTTATTAGGTGAAAACGTTTGAGCAAAAAAATGAAATAAAAAGTGAATTCAAACCCTGTTTTATCCTAGTGAATTTAAATACAGGAAAACATTCGATTTTTTGAAAATAGTTTCTAGAAATAGTTTCTTTATGCTAATTATCCATTTTTTTGAGGACACTGCGTACATAAAACTCCGAAAACATTAAGTAGATTTTTTTTATAAATGTAAAATAAAAGTACATTTGTTTTTCAAAATCATAAAATTCGGTAATAAAAAACTGTTCTTTTATTTAAAATTTATTATATTTTGTATTGTTTGTGTATTAACACTGTGAAAATTCATATTGTTTAATTTTATAATTTTTTTAATTTTTTGATTAATTAAAAACACTGTTTATTTTCACGGATAAATTTATTCAATAAGATTAAAATCTTTAAACAAATTACTAACGTTTTCGACCTAGAAGGTCATCATCAGGTCTGATGATGACCTTCTAGGTCGAAAACGTTAGTAATTTGTTTAAAGATTTTAATCTTATTGAATAAATTTATCCGTGAAAATAAACAGTGTTTTTAATTAATCAAAAAATTAAAAAAAAAAATTAAAAAAATTATAAAATTAAAATTTATTAAAATGAACTTTCACAAAGTTGTGCCTAAAATCTTGGTTTTGAATGTTTTGACATCTGATAAATAAAAGTCTAAGGAGCCAAAATCCTTACTATTTTTTTACATTAAATAGTGATAATAAACAGTTTTACAAATGGAAATGGAAAAACAAAGGTTGAATTCACTTATATTTTTTTTTCGCTCAAACGTTTTCGCCTAATAAGGCATCTTCAGGAGGATAACTACATACATATAACAAATATTTTTATACATTAATTTTCAAAACATTTTTTTTTTCAAAACCAAAATTCACAAAGACAAAGTTATATAAAAAATAAGATTCAAAATGTATTACGGTTAGGTACAAAACCACATTTCTTATATGTGCAACGACACATTAACATTTAAAATTCATATTAAATGCATACCAACAGACACCTGTAAGTTCCCGCTTATTTGTAAGCTGCGTGTGTACTAACAAATTAAAATCCAAACCTTAAATAAACATAAAACTCTTGCTGACCTTCCCTGAAACAGACGGGGAAATGAACCATTTTTTAAAGTATGAGTGGTCAGTTTCATACCAACTATTCTGTCTTTTTTTTTTCAATGAAAATATGCAAGCAAAGACAAAGAATTTGTAGAATTTCCACGAGGAGGGGAGCACAGAAAAGTTGATCGTTCAGTTGTAGTTCAGGATTTGCTGGCGCTCCGTGCCATAGCCTCACTAGTATCCATGCACATCGGCTGTATTTCATCATTTCGCTCGTTGTGCTCGGCTCTCTGGGCAAAATAAGATTTCGCCTTCAGCCCTCACTTTATGCGAGCGCATAACTTTGTATGAAAGCGTTTACGGGGTCTCGCAGTCAAACGTATTCGGATATTTCGCCTTTCGCGGTGAAATACGGTAATCGCATGCGGGCACGACACGACTCTCCTGCATAAAATAACATTTTTGTACCGAAATTGCATCTCAAAAGCAACGGTAAAGAAGTGTTATGTTTAGATGGAAAGGTACCTTCCAGGATGTACCTACAGGATACTTACTCCGGCTAGCTATCATCAGCATCACTCTCAAGGCGTGGGGTTCTTTCCTTGTGTTGCTTACTTGTATTTTGGGAAGGGTTGTATATTAAAAGATAAGTTTAACATGAACAAATAAGGGTTTATTTACTTTAGTAATATGGGGAAAATGGGGAAATAATGGAATGGCCCGACATGCACCTTGTCACTAAAACACTCCCTACTCTGTTGACTGGAGTTTCGAACTGAAGGCCTGGGGCAGCGCCCCAGGCTAGCGGCGGCTCACGAGGCGGACGCCTCCACACGTTGGAGCCCCTGGGTGGGCGCTCCTCCGTGAACCCGTCTCTGGTGCCTTGCTGGCGGGAAATCCAAGTAGATGGGGAGGAGGGAGCTCCATGGTAATGCCCCCTCTGGCACCACTTGGTGCTTGGTCGCCGACGTTTGACTCTGTTCACCTCTCGCCGAGAACTGATGAGCGACGGCCCCATTAAGTCGCACGGTACAGTTCGGCCGCTTCCGTCACCGTTCGGCTCCGTTCGGCCCACAAAACACATTGTACACTTCGAGAATGTTCTTTCTATGTTATTTTTAAATAACATAACAGAAGTTATACAAAAAAAATACTTTATTTTAAACAACAAATGAATAGGAGTTTGAGGGCTTTTTGTACCAACCTCCAATCAATATTTGATAGACACATCAAATTTGATTCCTTACTTAATTCTGGTTGCAACCTCGGTAACATATTTTTTGGAAGTGGATGATAATATGATGGAATTTGTACACGAAGATTTACGTATATGCAGCCCAATTTTTAATTTGATGGGAGAAATGCCACTTAATTTAGATTTTTGTCTGATTGGATATGGTGCAACAGGCCGTGAGGCTTAGGCCGGCTGATGATGCTGGAGAGTTGGTTTCCGGGATTTGTTGCCGTGGTCTGTTGGAAGCTCCAGCTAGCACAGACCACGGCAACAGATCTCGAAAACCAACTCTTTCAAAAAATTAATGATGATGTTTAAGCCTACTTCCTACCCGATAAACAATTTTTTGAAGAATTGTATTTGTCTGCACGATATTTTTTTAAATCATATTTTTGTGTGTAGAGTTTGTACACCCACATCTCTTTTGTTTTTTTTTCGATCCCTTTTCAGAAATTCCAGTACCCCAGGCATATCTTCTTGTCATCTTTTAACTTATTTTTTTAAGAGCATCACCTTTTTCTTCCTTGACTTATAAGCATGGTAAGAGACTGACCACTCAAACTGTAAAAAAATATTCGCTTTGTAAATGTTACCCTGTCTCAATAAAGTACGACAAAAGGTGCGGGGCTTTTGTTCATTTTAGATTTGGATTTAAATTTGTATGTACGCATGCAGAAACTATAGTGCGAACTTAAACGTGTCTACTAGTGAGTCTACTTGCTACTTGCTACGTGTCTACTTGCTGCAAGCCAATCCCAGGATTGAAACAAGAGAAGACGACTAGTGAGAATATCTTTAATATGAATCTTAAATGTTATTGTTTTCGTAACTTAGATTATGCGTTATACATTAGATCAGCGGCTGAGAAGCGAAAATCATAAAATCAATCAGTTTGGAAAGTAAAAAAGGCAAGTGAGCGTTACGCAAGCGTTGGCTTTCACCCTCTGTAACCGTGTCAAGGGTGTAGAGGCATAAACTGGCTGTGAAAGGAAAATACCGAATTTTGTTTTCGACTCGGGCGCCTCAAGTGAGCCCCGCGGAATACATTTGCCTCTCACATAAATCGGGCCTTACATCATTCACCCACTTTTCTCTCATATCTTGACGTTAAACTGTTCTTTTTCAGTAGGGCTACCATCCCGAATGGCTTTTGCGTTAGCCATTGATAAATAGCAAATCACCACCTAAACTATTAGTTAGTATGCGGCTGACCACTCATGCTGTAGTGAATGGTTCACTTGGCCAATGTCATCCCTGTTTCAGGGTATGACATTGGCCTGTTTCAGGTTGCAGGGCGGATGATATTTGAGATTTAGGTATTTATGTCGTAGGTTCACATGTGGCATGTGCATTATTTTAAAACGTAAGGGAGCCGGCTTACGCCAACCACTTCAGTTGAAGTGGGTTTTTCCCAGCTCGCAAGGGGGCTGGTATTAATTTCTTGTGTACATTCTTTGTTTTTCACCTGTTGTTTTCATTTCATTTTAAATTTACTCATTTTTTACAATCAAAAGTAAATACTTACGTTGTTTATGCTGAAGCAAATGCCTTTTTTTTCGTATTTCTCCATCTTGTATGGTGGCCCTATCCACAAGCCGGCGGGCTCAGATCTTTTCGCCGCACAACTTTGAACTTGCTTTGTGATTTTATTTAACCCCGCTTCACAAGGCATTCTCACAAGTTGTAATAAACTTTTATCTACCTCCTCTTCCTTTTGCTCCGATTTCACCAAAATAAATTTATTTTTCCAATAATTTCATTTTGGCCTTTTTATAACCATACTAATTGTACCCTGCCGCGCCTTGTGGTGGCTCGCATTACTCATTGTACTGTATCACACCGCCATTCTGTTAGAGGTGACCAATATCTCTGCAGATGTGTCTCCACTGTGTCGTGTCTTTGTACACTTATTTTAGTCGAAAAAAATCCCTGATATAAGGTGAAAATGTTTAAGTATGTATATTTCTGCTAACATTTCCTTTATCGCTTTAATTTTTTTTATACAGAAGACTTAGTTGGCATGTATACAATAACTCATGTAAGTTTCATTACAATCGGTTTAACACTTTAGGAATCTATACAGGACACACATATATACATCCGTTGATTTTATGTATTAGAAAATAACTTCCTTAATCAATTAAAAAAACAAAGCATTAACTACATACATTTCATCATTAGAAAAATATCAAGGGAAAACGAGGTGTCGGCAGGAAGCACATTTCATGGTTACGTAAAATAAGTTTGGACGGAGATAAAAACAGTAAAGGACCTATTTCTAGCTGCGAGAGATACGGAGACATTTTCGCAGTGGTCGTCGACGTCGGGGAACCTGAAATGGCAATCGAAGAAGTAGATGAATTGCATTCGATTTTTTTTTCCCTTTTTTTTCTTTTTGTCAAATCTGGTATTCATTTTTAACCGTTTGCATGGATTGACATGTGTACGTTCAATGCTTTATTTCAAATTTCAATAAGTGAAAAATATTTTGGGAAAAGCTCCTATAAAGTTTGATATCAATCGCATAACATACATATTTTATCGTCATTTTTTAATCTAAAATCTATCGGAAAAGTGAATCTCCACAAACCCGCTTATCTACACAGAGATTAAGCCTTTAGTTTTGTAGAACATCCCAGAAACACAGATTTAGATTCCAAAACAAAATGTTTCTGCGGTGAAACTAGAACGGCACAGTGACAAAACGACACATGACAAAACGACAAATGACAAAACTACACATGACAGATCGACACCATGACAAAACGACACATGACAGAACGACACATTGACGAAACGTCACATGACAGAACGACACAGTTATAAAACATAGCATCCTAAAAACAGAACGGCACAAGAAAAAATATCACATGAGAGAACGACTTTCTTGTGAAGTTTTGTCACAATGATATTTTTTATGTAATGTATTGTCATTGTGATGTTCTGTCATGTATTGTCCTGTCATGTGTTGTCCTTTCATGTGTTGTCCTTTCATTTGTCGTTCTCTATGTCTCACTCTGCCAAGTGTCGTTCTGTCAATGTGTCATTCGGCCATGTGTCGTGTGTCATTTTGTCATGTGACATTTTGTCACTGTGTCATTCTGTCATGTATCGTTTTGTCGCTGTGTCATTCTGTAATGTGTCGTTCCGTCACTGTGTCATTCTGTCATGTGTCGATCTGTCATATGTCATTCTGCCATGTGTCGTTTTGTAACTGTGGCGTTCTATCATGGAACCGTCTCTGCGTGGGAACGAAGTCTCGCTAATACATAATAATATGATCGCGCAAGTTTGTTCGCGCGGGCCTAAGTCAACAAGTGCCCCCCCTCGTACCCTGCCGCGCCGATGTCGCTCCGTCATATTATCCCTTCGGCAAACATCCCTGCGAGCGCGGACTACGGCTGACACGGCTTGGGCGTTTAAGCAATTTATCGGATTAATATATAAATAATATTTAGCCAAGAGGAAGCTACGCTGGTACAGCATCTGCGAAAAGACTGCAAAATGTAACAAGTAGGATTTTTGCAATGTATAATGGGTTCACAAAAAAGAATAACGGAAATCAAGTGGAACAATGTTGCCGTAAGACATTTTACAAATGGGGAATAAATGTGATGTTGTCTGGCCGGGCTGAAGACATAGTATCATGTGTAGAAACTGTTACGTACAGAATTCAGACGTATGAACATCCAGGATTTACCTACCTAGTTACTTTTGCTAGCTCTCATCAGCAGTGGAACAGGCGTGGGAATTCTTTCTAATGGTATTGCTGATGAAATTCGCGCTGGTATTTGCATCTACTGAAAGATTCAATTTATATGGTGTTATTCACACACACCAAATCCTTGACTCAACCGCCGCCTACTGTGAATTTTCCATACAAAAAAGCGATGATCCATCGATCAGTTACAGTACAAATTACTTCAACATATAACGTTTACGCACAATAAAATGGCATACAAAAACAAAAAAATTATTAGAAATATAAATATTTAAAAATATAAATGGTAAAACATTGTTTTAATTCACTTTATTCTTTTTGTTTATGCTCGAATATTTTCGCTAAATGAGGCATCTTCAAGAGCAGAATGGTTACATTACAATAATTGAACTTCATTAGTATTGAAGATGCCTCATTAGGCGAAAATATTCGAGCATAAACAAAAAGAATAAAGTGAATTAAAACAATGTTTTATGAGTTAAAGTAAATCTATATACAATGTTTTTGTTGTTTTACCTTTTAAATGTCAGCATTGGTATATGAAAGAGCAAATTCAGTCATAATTCTGGTACTGAATCCACCAATGAAATGGGGAATTTGATCTCAAAATTAAATCATCCATCTATTAGGGCGGATTCCATCTAGCGGACGTTGAAAATTAAGCTCTAGTTTTTCAGCAAATGACAGCATCAATCATACACGTTGATTAAATTAGGCTGTAATGTTAAACAGAAGCGAGAAATGTATGGAAGAAAATAAATGTTGCAATAGGATAACATAAGTTCACATAAATAAATTGAAGCAAAATTGAAAATTATTACTTAATTAAATTTGGATACCATTTTTTAAACATTTTTTATTCATTTGTTGGATCCATTTGAAAAGTCGGTAGTTTAGTGGATATAGTTTCGGACCCGTAATTGTATATGTGTTCGATCCCCGGCAGAGCAGAAAAAAACATCCAATTATCTAAAATGTTCTTATATTTTGTATTGTTTGTGTATTAACACTGTGAAAATTCATTTTGTTTTCATTACTGTAATTCATTTCTGTAATCAAATCATACCTGATGATGACCTTCTAGGTCGAAAACGTTCGTAATTTTGTTTTAAAGATTTTAATCTTTTAAATAAAGTCTATAGTGAAAATAAACAGTGTTTTGCTTGAAAAATTTCATCCAAAAATTATAAATTGAAATAAAATGTTCTTCATTGTATTTAAAATTTCTGCTTTTACCAAAGACCGCTCATCAATGTTCCATACGGCCTAACAGCAGCTGGGTCTTGTTAGGTAATTTGCGCTTTCCATAGCTATGACCAAGTTTGCAAAGGTGTGATTTACGTAAAAAAAACGCCGCTCTTCAAAGAAATCATAATATTAATACTTTTATTATAAATCTTAATATATTTGCTAGTAAGTATTTACTGAAAAGTCAATCTAGAGCTCAGTTAGTATAAGAGAGTGAATGTGTGAATGAGTGACAAAAATGATTTCCTCTTTTGGTGTTTTGACTACCTATCGTAGCTGGAAAACTTTACTTTTAAGTACATTTCGTAAGGCTGCTCTCTTACCTGTGAAAATATTTGGGTTCCACTTCATTAAAGTTGTGTTTATATACAATGATGAATTTCATGTCTGACGCAACAAGAAACACAGCTTAGCTGCGCATACAGTGCAGCTAAGCTTAGGTCCCAAAATCATTGTCTTGTATCCTGCCGCCATTCCTCTAGGGGTGGCCGGTACCTCCACACAAGTGCCTTCACTTGACTCTGTCCTTGCATACTTCCTTCATCTCATCTAATTTCATCACTCTTTTCATGCATGATCTTCTCTTGTTTCCACTCTGTAAATTCCATTCATTTTCAATCTCACTTATCTGATCAATCCATTCTTTCCTAGGTCTTCCCCTTCCCTGCTTACCTTTATACACTTTTTTTGTCAGTCGTTCTTCATTTATCCTGTCAATATGTCCAAACCATCGCATCACACTTCTTTGAACTTTCACTTTCACGCTTTTACTCCGCAGTCATTCAGAATCCATTCGTTTCTCAATCTGTCAGTGTTTTTCCTGTCATACTTCTAAAATGAGCCATTTTTTACGGTGCATACCTTATTTACTTCTCTTTCATTCACCGTCCACAATTCACTTTCATACATCAGGATCGGCAACAATATACAACCATAACTTCCTAATGTCCTATTTTACTTGCATTCAACTTCAAATGATTACCTATCAAAGATTTGTTTAATCTTCTCCAATCATACCTGTTTATATATAAGTCCCTTTCAACTGTATGGACTTTAAATTATAGACATCTAGCCACGACAGGAAGCAGCTGTCTAAATAAACAGAACAAATTGATGTTTCATAAAAGAAGGGGAAAGCCTTGCATTGAGTTTCTCTGTCGTCCAACATCTCCAGCTAAGAGGTGGGGGACTGTAACTGTAACTCCGTCGCCATTCCACTAGGAGTGGTCATACTCTCTGCAGAACTGCCTTCATTTCTTCCCATCCTTACATACCTCTATCCACTCTTTCATATTCATCACTATATTTTTTAGGGTAGATTTATTAACACAGTGAAAGTCCATTTTTAATTATTTAACAAATTCAAATGGAAACAAAGTTTTAATTCACTTATTTATTTCTATTTTTGCTCGAATATTTTCGCCTAATGAGGCATCTTCAGGAGAAGAATGGTTACAAATATATTTTTATAAAATAATTTTCAAAACTTTTTTTTTCATATTCATCACCTTTTTCATGTATTTTTTTTTACGCTCACTTTGTATATCTCATTCTTTCACAATCTCCTCAATCTGATCACTCCATACTTTTTTCGGTCGCCCCTTACCTCTTTTTTCTTTCACGTTTCCTCTGAATATACACTTTGTCAGTCTATCACTGGTCCAAATTTAATATGACAAAAGTAATTAAAATAATATACCTACCAAGAATAGTAATCTTTTGTCTTTGGTACATTTTGTTGGGTTGGTATTACATTTCTGACAGACGCTTCGGGCATGTAAAAAACCAACTTCCTTCTTCCTTCTTTCTCCGCACGTCGCACTGGTAACTTGTCTCAACCTGTTCATCTAATTTTATTTACTTAATCCTTTGTAAAACTCCTTGTAATCTTTATGGAATAAAGGACCATTAAATTGTTGAATTAAACCAATGTGTTAAGTCATCTCCACACCCCGAAACCTCGAAATAAAGTCAACGCCGAACATCCACAAGATTCACAAGAAGTCCGACCAATCACCATTCATTCTTTC
Source organism: Agapetus fuscipes (assembly GCA_951799405.1). Classification (NCBI taxonomy): domain Eukaryota; kingdom Metazoa; phylum Arthropoda; class Insecta; order Trichoptera; family Glossosomatidae; genus Agapetus; species Agapetus fuscipes. The sequence goes on from OX637332.1 coordinate 7,316,486, forward strand.
CACATGCTCAAACCATCTCATCGCATTCTTTTGTACCTTAACGTTCACATCCTCTTTCAACTTACATTCTTTCTTTAACCATTCATTCCTAATTCTATCCTTCAGGGTTTTTCCTGTCATGCTTCTCAAGTGTCTCATTTCCACCGTACATACTTTAGTCATTTCGCTATCATTCACTGTCCATTCTTCACTTCCATACACCAAAGTCGGTGTGTTTGGTATAACGTCCCCTTAGTGTTTGCTTGTCATATGTCCATCAGAGGAAATCCTACGTAAAAAATGTTTGTATGTGTACTAAACCAATTTGTCTTATGAAAATTGGAAATTTATTTTATAATATTTAAAACAACTCTCAGATAATCGTGTTTTACGTTTTTTTCCCCAACTCAAATTGTGTAGAATGTAATGCTTAAGACAATTTCATTGAAAGGTCATCTTTGAATCAAATTGCAGACAAGCTCTTGAGAAACGAGCTGTCTGAAGTAACAAAACAAACTGATAATAATAATAATTAGGCTGATTTATTTGGTGAGCGCTGTTTTTGTGTGTATCACACCTCAAGAGCCCTCTGCGAGCTTGGTCGTCGCTGTAGAAAGCGCCAATTCGCAAGCAAGACCCAGTTGTTGTAAGACTGGATGGACCTTTTGATGACCGGTCTTTGGTAAAGGTTTATGAATTTTTCAACCCAGCGAAGAGCAAATGTGAAAATATAAATGGTATATTTTTTGTGCTCCGCAGGGATTCAAACCCTCAACCTTCCACTTACGAGTCCGAAGTGTTACCACCTGGAGTTACGGACCGGTCAAATGATGTTTCACAAAAGGAGGGAAAAGCCCTGCATTGAGTTTGTCTGTCGTCCTACGGCTCCAGCTAAGAGGTGGTGGACGTGTTTGGTATAAGTCGCCTCTAACGAGGAGGTCTCAAGACTAATGGCGCAGCTCGTCGCGCTGATGACCATAATAAAGGACGGGAAGGCTGCGAGCTCACGGACACATGTTCTCACATGACAAATACAGCGACGGCTTATTATGTACATAAACAATCGCATGGCGGGGCCCAGAAACAGCGGGAAATTGAGCCATACATGAGTCCGAACACGTGTACATATTTTACTCTTTTAAGATGTTAAGGAACTTGTTTCATTAAAGAAATGAACGGAAATTTGAACGCAAATTTTCATGATGTATGTCCACATGCGGCATGTGTAAGCGTAATCTTATACATATCTGCTAATGGGAATGAATGTAATATTAATCTTAAATGTTTTATCTTTGCAAATAAGATTATAAAGATTATGATTTTTTTTATATATTTCCTTGACTTATAGGTTGGTATGAGGCTGACCACCCATACTGTAAAAAATGGTTCACTTTTCCAATGTCACCCCTGTTTCAGGGAAGATCGGCAAGAGTTGCAGGGCTTGTGTCCATTTGAGAATTGGGTTTTTTATTGTAGGTCTACATGCGGCATGTGTGAGCGCGAAATTATGCGTGTCTGCTTGTGGGAATGCATTTAATATGAATCTCAAATGATACATATCCTTGCAGCTTAGATTTAGATTTAGATTTAGATAGATAGCACATCATATAGACACAGATCCTACACATGCATACATTCCATTTATTTTTTACACCACGTAATATTATACTTCTTTATCTTACTTTTGTATCGCATTCAACTTTCAAGTTTTCAATGGATCTCTTAGAAAATTAAGCCCCATAATGCAGGCAGTTGAAAGTCCGCAGCGGAGGAGCACTCCGTATTATTAATACATTCGGATCAATCGTTTATTTTTATGCTCCGCTTTCAGAACCCCAGTAGTATAACAATGCATCAACTCCTCTCGATCGTTTAACTAGAAATGTATGAAAACTCCTCACCCACTAGCAGTGCTTTTGTATACTTCATACACTTTTCTATTTACGTAGTTGAGAGGAGTTGACGCAATGCTTCATACTTACGGTGCAAATGTCTATCGCGCTAAGTCTCCGCTCCATCGAGGTCTGTATCATCGTCTGGTATCGTTTCTTTCAAACTTAAATTAAACCTTCCGAATGCTAGAATAGAAGGCGCTATCAGCAGCACTTGAATGGTGCGGGATAAAGCGTCGTTATCCGAGACCGAACTCGGGATATTTCAGACGGATTCAAACAGTTTTCTTCAATTCTCAATTAATAAAATCGCTCTAAAATTTATCATTTTCATTTAAATCCTTCTTACTACTTGACTTATACGTTCGTATGAGACTGCAAACTCAGCCTTTGTAAGCGTGAACTTTCACGTGTCTGTTTGTGGGCATGCATTTGATATGGGTTTTGAATGTCAATATATCTTTGCCACTAAGGTTATAGATTATATAGAAATAAGAAAATTGAAACCTTTTTGAGCAAACCACGTTAATTTTTTTTTTATTTTTTTTTTTTTATTAGACAAACAGTGATACATGTAATATATGTGAATAACAACATAGTTATAATAATTCAAAAACCAGCAAAGTTTGCAAACATAATGTAGTATAATTTCATACTTCATAAATACTTCATTAGACTTACATAAATCGATTTTTTACCAGAAATTGTCAGTTCTGATGTAACTGTCACTCCGCCACTTTTCTGGGAGAAGGGCCAGAGCCTCTAGAGAATTCCCGTCATTTTTTCATTTCTTTGGGTACCAGTTTCCATCCACTTATATTCATCAAGTTATTATACATGCAACCCCTTGATTTTAGGTCCTTACTGTGACGCATAGAGTAAAGCTCGCAAGCTTTGATGGTAGGTAGGAATGAAATGAAATAGTTCCCTGGACCAACAGGTAGTCATGAACCCATCTGGTAAACATATTACTTATATTTCAAACTAAACGACAAAATTTCGATTAAAACCGAACCAGCAGAAGATTAAAGGCATGGAGAAAACAAGAGGAGACCTACGTCTAGGAATGCAATAAGAAGTCTGAGGAAGACGATAATACATTTTTTTTATTTCTCAACAAAAAACGTACAGTTTTGCTTTTCTCACTTTGTCATAAAGATTAATATATTACAATCAGTTTTTCTATCATTTTTTCTACATTCTATTTTCACCAGGGCAAGAATTTTCTTAGCTCTAAAATGCTGCGGAAAAAGAAGAAGATTTCTGCTGAATAAATACATTTTTATTATTTTTCGTGTGCCCAAACAATATCAGCGCATTCTTTAGCACTTCAGCTATCACCTATTCTTCGAATTAAGATTTAAGAAAAATTTGATTTAATTTTTAGAAAGTTTAAGGGCTTGTGTATTAACATTGTAAAGATTATTTTTGAATATTAATCAAGCAAAAATAAAAACACTTTTTCCTTCACGCGTTGGCTTTAATATCTCACACACTATTTTCTAGGGCTGTCCTCTTGAAATGGTTTGATAAAACCACCATTTTCAAGGGTCTTGAAAATGGTGTGCTAACACTCCGAAAGCACTCGAAATATGAAAGTCAACTCGTGAAAAAAAAGTTTGTTTTTATTTTTGTTTTTCAAAATTTTTAGCTGTTTTTTTTAAAGAAGTATTCAGGATTGTCTTGTGAGTTTGTCTCTATATGCTGGTCCCCCTCGTCTCTCGGGGATCAGCCTGGAGCGGGGTTTGAGCACGGCTTTGGGCGTATCCGGGACTTGGCGGCGCAAAAAACTACTTAGCGCTAGGGGCTGCAGAGACTACGTAAGCCAACCAAACTTTGTTGGCCAAGTGTGTGTGGGACTAATAGGGCTGACAAACGGATAGCTGTTTAATTTAGGTTGGAATTACGAATGGAAGGAAGTTAAACAAAACGAAAAGGAAAGGAAGAAGCTCATTGGAAAGCAAAATATATCGAGGCTTATAATTTTGCATTGAAGTGGCATACCGTCACCTTAGTCCTTGTTGGTCTTATCTCCAATAGAGGTAATTTCGCATGAGCAATGTTTGTATGGGTAATGGAACAGTGTATCTTATGAAAACTGGACATTTATTTTGAAAATGCTAAAAAAAACTCGTTTACATTTTAGCTAAAATTGTGTAAAATGTGATTCTGAAGGCAATTTTATTCAAAGATCACATTTGAATCAAATGGTGTATGTATGAGGCAAACAAACGATAGGGGGATGATACGTCAACGAATGAACAAAAACTTCAAAAGTAAAAATAGCTGCTATTTTAAGTAAACCATGTTAGATCTACATTGTTAATAATTAAGTTCCTCAATTAATAGGTTAATATGAGGCTTACAGCCCATACTGTAAAAATAAGGACCAATTTTTCCACTATTTTTATTTTAATTGAAATTTTAAGGTTCTCGGATGATTTAACATTTATCAATCGTTAACAACTAGAATAATTCGCAAAACAATATGTACCCACAATCCAGTTAAATAGTCTTTAGTGTTCTTGAGGTTTTGTTCACTCAAAAACAGTGCTCACCATCCAGCTGATAGTTCTCTTAGCATGACATGCAAGCACTCTACCAACTGAGCTATTTTTGTTACTGCTTATTTACTCTTTTAACTTTTTCAGTTTCATTAAGGGCAAGGTCTACAAGACGGCAGTAAGGCCCGCCATGCTATATGGAGCAGAATGCTGGACTTGCAAAAACGTCCATGAACGACAAGTCCATGCTGCCGAGATGAGAATGCTGAGGTGGGCTGGAGGCGTCACTAGGCTAGACCACATAAGGAACGAATACGTGAGGGGTAGCTTTAAGGTCGCCCCAATAACAGACAGGATTAGAGAATCCCAATTCCGGTGGTTCGGCCATGTGATGCGAAGAGGCAATGAACATATTGGCCAAAAAGCCCTCAGCATTCCCACAGAACCAAGAGGCAGAGGCCGCCCAATGGCAACATGGCGGGCCAATATTGAAAAAGAAATGCAAAAGGGAAACCTGACAGAGGAGATGAGCCAGGATAGAAAAGTTTTGCGTCTTCGAACAAGGAGGGCCGACCCCAAATGATGGGATAAGGCAAAGAGAAAGAAGAAGAAGATTTAAAATTTCCACGGCAACATCAGGATGAAAAGTTTGTGTGTCAGCCCTGTCTGCGCGCGCGGCTCGCAAGGAATTGAATAATAAAGCTATTAATCACCGCTCCATTATAATTGTTATAGTACATCTTCACATTGAATGCCCCTCTCTCTCTCTCTGCCGGAGCATTCGCTTATTTACTGGCAAACACATAACTTGGCCGCCTTTCAACGCGCCTTCCATACAATAAAAACAGTGTAGCGCTGCTGGGGTGCGGGAGAATCTCATACTGCCAAGAAGTATCCAATACTTACACGTGTCAATCTAGTAGGTCTATCCAGCACTATATGGCTCATTATAAATAGAACGCATTCTGCGAAAATTGATATGAAATACCAGACGGCCAGCGTCCATCATTACAAGGAAGAATAGCTGAAGCGCTATTCTGCTAAATTCCTTATACTTTGGATATCAATCCAAGTCGAAGCTTGCTAGCGATTGCGAAAGAACTTCATAGATAAAAAAATCACAGTACACCTAATTTTTAGATACGAATCGCTAGGAATTTAGTAAATTAATGCTTCTGGTCTCCTGAATCACAGAAGGCAGTTCCGGAATAAACAGATCTTAGATCTAATACAGGAAGATGAAGGAGAATAAGCATTCAGTCCGATTTGTCTATGGGTTTTTTCTGGTGCTGGTTTGGAAGCCTAGAAGCGTACTGGGATGTGTAAAAGCTTTCACGCCGTTTGCCCGGTAATCCATAGACAAACCGTATAGAATGCGTTGTGTGTGAAACAGAATAAAATATTATTAGTTAGGTCTTTTTCTCACGAAACGGTTCGTTGCTAGAAACGAAGTCTAGTAGTCTATGAGGATGTGTGTAAGCCTTCATACGGTTTGTCTATGTATAATCTATAATCTAAGCCGCAAATACATATATTTTAACATTTAAGGCTCATTTTAAGTGCATGCCCACAGACAGGCACATGTAGGTTCGCGCCTATACATTCTGCATGTATGCATAAAAAAAAACTTTATATGAACATAAAAAAAGGTGGCATTGGTAAATGTGAACCAATTTTTACAGCACGGGAGGTCATCCTAATACTAACCTTGCAGTCAAGGAGCTGTGTCATATATTTGGCGGCCAGATTCGCACCGTGTGTAAAGGCAGTTAGACGGCAGAACATATCAACGGAGTCCATACATTTAAAAAATATATAAATAATCTGATCCAAAATAGCTTAAAATGCTGGTCTGAATTATAATATTTGTATTAAATATCTTTCTCTCATTTTAAGCAATTTAATTAAAAATTTGAATGTTACTTTACTATAAGGCTTTTTGTTGACAAAAAAAAAATTAAACTGCTGTTATTAAAATTTGAAAATGTCAACTGTCGAAGGGTTAAAAATTCACATCTAACTTAATTTGCTGAAATATTTAAACTCTTCGGTAAAGTTTTTCAAATTTCTTGAAATTATTTATTATCAGGTGTTTTTTTCTCTTGTGCCAATTTCCTGTCAATTTTTTTTCAAGGACGGTTTATAAAATCTACCAGTAAAATAAAAAAGTGGATGCAATTATCTATCAATTATGTATTTATAAATTCAAATTAATTAATCAATAAATAAGACGGAACATACGAAAAGGGTCACTAAATATATTCTCAACGTTCAGGTTTTTACTTTATTTGTTATCAATTGAATGGCTTTGAATATCTTATTAAAATTTCCATTGTATTTGTGTTCCTTATTTTGTTTAAACTGAGGGTAATTGAAGTTTTTATTTAAAAGCGTTATTCCATCACAAAGTTAATGCAGCACAGAAAATGGAATGAAAATGGAGTTAAAATCAGGAAAAGTACAGTAAATGTGAGAGTCATCATTAAATTCTTGATCACCACTGATAATTTCTTGTTTCACTCTTGTCTTCATCCACTTGTGTCAGAATCTTCTTCCAGGATTTTTAAAGCTTTCCTGTTGAATGCATTTCTTAGCCATCTGACCCCTTCGGTCAACTAAACAACATCTTAGCTGTTGTTTTCCTAATCCCTACTCTGACATTTTGAGCCACCACAAGACAATCTTCTTGTTTCCTCTTGCGTTATCCTGTCTAGTCTGAATTGCCCAGCGAAAATTCATGTTGGCTATGCATCGTATGACATTTGTGATCCAGTGCATCTTAATTGTGTTCTCAGACTAATTGCTAGGATTCTATTACTGGTTTTTCTACCAGATTCTCATTCAGATATCAATATTGGAATGTGACTGAACCTTTACATCCTAGGCTATTACTGAAAGTACGCATGACTCATAAACCTTGCACTCTACATTGTTCGTCGTCGGTAATGTCGATATTCCTAAAAGTCTTTTTTTTCAGTAATCCCGTGCGGAGACTTCCTAGATTTCAAATACTCTAGAGGTCTATAAACTTGTGGTAGTGCAGCAGAGGTGTTGGTGATGTGGCGGTTGATATCCTGATCCTTTTTAGCAGCTGCATAGTAGATTAACAGTTAGTAGTATGTTAGCTACGTAGATTTAAGACATATACTCAATATTTACTATAACTTTTTATGAAAATCTGGTCATGATTAACAATACAAATGCAACAAAATATAACAATAGTAGAATTTGTGCAGATACCTTACAATTAAATTTTAATTTGCTGCTCTTAATCAAACTGAATATTTTCAGTAACCTTCCTTATAAGAGTGAAATATGACCAGGACATGTTGATTATCTGAAACAAAGAATCACAGTCATATTATGTGTGTGAATATAGAAAGTCACCTTAGCCTGTGTATGTCTTATGTATATTAGAGGGAATTCCATATGAGCAATGTGTTTGTATGTGTACAAGACCAATGTGCCCTATGAATATTGAAAATTTGATTACAAAAATATTCAAAACAACTCTAACATCAACGTGTTTTCCGTTATTTTTTAGCTCAGATTGTGTAGAACGTGATTCCTTACAAAATTTCGTTCGAAGGTCATCATTGGCAAGTACTGAGGGGACGAAAAGGCAACGTTTATTGGTAAAGTATTTGCTTACGGAGCAGAACGTCTCCAAAGAGAGTTTCATGAACCCCAAGCAGCTGATGCAGGTCTTCTCGTGGCTCCGCAGCTGTATCATGAGGATGAGCAGTTTGAGGTTTTTGCTGGCAGATGGCCATTGGCTGCAGTAAGCAGACAACGACGTGCGACCACTCTGAAACCAAGCATATTTTGTTATTTGAAATGGATGACTTCAAATAATGCATATTTTTTTTACTCTGTTGACTTATAGGTTGGTATGCGGCTGAACACCCATGCTGTAGAAAATTGTTCACTTTGGCAATCTCCCCCCTGTTTCAGTGAAGGACGGTAAGAGTTGCAGGGTGTATGTCCATTTCAAATTTGGGTTTTTATGATGTAGGTTCTCATGCGGCATGTACAAGCGCGAACTTGTACGTGTCTGCTTGTGAGAATGCATATAATGTGAATCCCCAATGTTACATATCTTTTCAACTTCAATTTGATTACATTAGATTCCTCCTTTAATCTAAGTTGCAAATATTTAAACCTGTTACGAATGTATAGGTTCATGCTAGCGTTTTTTGTGATTGTGTGCCTAGGCGTGCTTACTTGCTGTGTATGTGTGTGTGTTTAGACGTGACTGTTTGACACTTTGAACTGTTGGTAATTCTGATACTCTCTGGAAATATCCATTCTAGAGGCGTCTCGTCGAAAACATGCGAGAATGGGCTTTGGTCAGATTTAAATACAGGCTGCAGTTCTGTGAAGCATTTAGTCACACTTTGATTACCGAGCCGCAAAGCCAACAAACTAGAAGTAGCTGAACCATATTATATAATTGACTTGTGAAAAATAAATACTGTGAAATGAATGTAACCGCAAATTTATTAAAAGTTTTATTAAAACATTTTCATAAGCAAGCACGTATAAGTGCTACATGTACATGCTGCATGTGGACTTACAACATAAAACCCCAATCTGAAATGAACATAATAGTCGACCTTAACTACAACAGGGCTAATATTGGCAAAATTGCCTAGCTACATCACCCATATAAACTCAATTGAACGTGTACAACAAAAATATATCAAACAACTGAATTTTAGGAAAAGACTCCATTTTAATAACTACACCCTTGCTTTAGATCATCACAAAATTTACTCGTTGGAAACCCGTAGAATCATTATAGACCTTTGTTACTTATATAAAATTTAGAATAATGATATTGACAGCTCATACCTATTGGGCGAATTACCATTCCACTGTCCTACTAGATGCAACCGCAATCATACTCTCTTCTATACACAAAAATCAAGGACAAATTATTTTTTAAATTCTTTTATAAATAGAGCCTGTATGAGCTTCAATAGGAGTTGTGGCGACAATCCAGCTCTGGATCCGTTTGCCACATCTGTTAAAAAATTTAAAAGCAATCTAATGCAGTTGTCGAAATCTTAACTTAATTTGTCTTATTCTATGTTTTATCCTATCTTCATTTTTTGGCTACTTAATTCCTTAATTTCTTTCCTATCATTCTCCTTTCCATCTTCTTATCTTTCCTCCACTTCTTCAATTCTTAAATTTTTAACTTACTGTGAATAAATGTATAGATACTATAATTGGCGGTGTAAAACTAAATTATCATAATAACTTATAATATGTAAAAATGTAAAATGCTGTTTAGTTTACAATTTTTTGAAGGAATTCAAAGAAAACACTGTTTATTTTCACTCAAATGTATTTAAAAAGATTAGAATCTTTAAAATAAATTACAAACGCGTTTTCGACCTAGTAGGTCATCATCAGGTATGATGATGTAAAATGCTGTAGTAGTTAATAAAAAAAAAAAAAAAAAAAGTGAAGCATTTTTTGTATTGTATGTGTGGTCAGCCTCATACCAACTTATTTAAGTTAGTTAAGAAACACAAAAATTTCGGAAAGGGAAATATTAACAAACTTAAAATAAAATTCAAACTAAATTATTTATATGTTTAAGGGGAAGGGAACAGCTTTTTGAAGGCTTTTTCTTTCTTTTTGTAGAAACAACACAAAAATGGATACAAACTTCTTCCATCAGAAGGTTACCGTAGTAACACACGGTAAACATCTGAAATATAATAGCTAATCCCCATCCTATGAAATTTTGCAGGCGAGCGGCTGGAGATAGCTGAAAATAAAGAAGTTCAATAATTAGTTCTGTCACTCAGATGCAAGATGTTTTAAAAAAATATATCATTAATTTTAAAACCGTGAGGTCTAAAAATTTTGGAATTTGAAGCTTTTTCTCGGCGAGCAAACGGCGGTGATCCCAAACAAACAGTCTTGTATGGGACTGCCGTCCTTAGCAACCGATAAAATAATATTTGAATGCTTTTTGCCAGGAACGCTAGTTGCATAGACCTGTTTGATTGCCGAGGTTTTTTTTTTAAATATTTTTTCAAGTCCATTTAAAATACTTTTGGTTCTAAAAATAAAATATGAAATTCGTTAAATGTTAACAAACCAGCTTTTTTTTTTGAAAAATACATATTTTTCAGAGATATATTTATAAATTTGTGAACAACCATTTGAATGTTTGTGAATATTTAAAAAAACAATGAATGAAATAATTGCAGGAATCATAGTGACTGAATACATTTTCGTAAAGAAAGGGATGCAATGATACATTTTCAAGGCGCCGGCGAGTGAAAAAATATTCAAATGAAGATCATGTGATTTTTCTCTTACCGTTATGGCAAAGAGCAGCAAACAGACCAGGAAGATAGTAGCCAAAGTGTTCAGAAAAAGTATGAAGCCAAATACACGCTCCACTTTCTCAACCAATCTAAAAAAACAAAATTAGAATGTTATAAAATGCGCTTTTCTATACTTTAAAAAATGGTTTACTTTGTCAAAGTCACCCTTAAGCCAGTGAAAGGCGGCAGTTGCAGCGCTAATCCCAATTTTAAATAAGTGTATTATTTATCAAGTGCTATGCTATAAATAGTCCATAGTCTAGTGGTAACGTTTCGGTCTCGTAAATGGAAGGTTGTGGGTTCAAATCGCAGCGGAGCACAAAATAATGTACTATTTATATTTTTTACTTTCTTGCTATGGCTGAAGGCTATAAAGAATTATTCTTAGTATTTTTTTTATTTTATTTAATAATAACTAATTTTGCTTTATATAGCCTAGCTGAAGATGGCAAGAGGCCGAAACCGGTCAACTCGATATTTCGTTGGTTTTTTTAAACAAGTAAAATAGTAGAATAAAACAGAGTTGATTTTCATTTTTAAAATTTATATTTTTAAATATTCTCTTAGCTGGGTTGAAAAATTCATATACCTTTACCAAAGAACGATCATCATAGGTCCATCCAGCCTAACAGAAACCTGGTCTTGCTTGAGTATTGGCGCTTTCTATAGCAACGACCAAGCTCGCATAGGGTTTTTGAGATATGATTCACAAAAGAACAGCGCTCACTAAATAAATCATCCTAAACATTATTATTATTATAACCTTTCCCAAAAAGATAGAAAAATAAGCAATGTCATAGAAAAGAATCCTACGCCTTGAGAGATGATGACGATAGCTAGCTGAGAGTAAGTATCAGAGGTACCTACATCGTCTGGCATATTTTATTTGAAACTTAACAATACAGCATGCGTAAGCGCGAACTTTCACGTGGTGCTTATAAGCACCTCAAATCTAAATCTAAATCTAAGCTGCAAAGATATGTATCATTTGAGATTCATATTAAATGCATTCCCACTAGCAGACACGCATAATTTCGCGCTCACACATGCCGCATGTGGACCTACAATATAAAAAAAAACAATTCTTAAATGGACATAAGCCCTGCAACTCTTGCCGACCTTCCCTGAAACCGGGGTGACATTTGCAAAGTGAACCATTTTTTACAGTACGGGTGGTCAGCCTCATACCAACCTATAAGTCAAGGAATACAAGCAATTAATTACATTTGAGTATTAAAAACAAATAAACACTAAACAATTAAACAGTTAAAAACCAATTATTCATAATCTTAAATGTTAAAATATCCTAGCAACTAAGATTATACATTGCACATCTATTCCATAGACCACTTACCCTATTAGGCGTATATGCATTTCTACAATAGTCCTTATTTTTTCTTGTTCAGATACAATGGTTGTTAGTTCTCTGTTTTGGTGCTTAGCAACATTGTCATCTGTTTCATTTGCTTCCTGTTCATTTTCGGATAAATCTGTTATTGTTTCCAAATGCTCGTTGAGAACTCTATAAATTGTGCAAATTTGAGCCAGAAAAGCACAAAGTAGACAATCTATGGCGATTACACCATACACACAGAAGAAACCTTAAAAAATGAAAACTTGTTAGAAACATACAACCGATTAGCTTATACATATTTTCTTCCCATTATAAAATACATAAATAATTAAAATACTGAGGCTGGCCATTCCCGTCGTAAAAATTGGTTCACTTTTCGAACGTGACATCTATTTCAGGGAAGGTCGGTAAGGGTTTATATTTGTTTAAAGTATGGGTTTCTCATGAAGCATGTGTATGCAAAAAAAATACGCGTAATTCGTGTGAGCGAGGAATAAATGTAAATCCATTATGTCAATACATCTTTGCACTTACATAGATTATCAAAAAATATATATATGAAAGTAATCTTTTCAAAATATAAAGGTTTTTAATTTACATCTGTACTTATCTAAAAAAGATAACAAAGTCTAGTTTTAACTAGATTTTGTTAGTTTTAACTAGATTAGACTAGCTTTAAAAAAAAAAAACAAAGTAAGAAATAAAACTTACCAGCGAAACATTGACTGATATAAGTCAAGACATACACTAGTTTTGTTCTTTCGTGATCATAAAAATAGATGACATAATAAGGCAGTTGAAATTCGTAATTGATGTGGATAAAAGATATTGAATTTAATGCTGTTATTATCAATGGAAGCGTATTGAAAACCAGAACAACAATGTGCATCCAAGAAGAGTACGCGACCAATATTTTCCTCGAGAGTAAAACACCTTTCAAAACGGACTGTGATTTCCCGATGTCTTTTGGCCACATGATGGTCAGCTCTGTCATAATGTGCTGCAATGTGGACGCGTGCATCACCACAGATAGTGTCTTAGTGAAGTTTAAGAAACAATAAGCCGTGCAAGCACAGGTCTGTACAACGTTCAGCAAAATTTCAAGGGAATTAATGTGAGGTAGCTTGTATACGATGTATACAATTTCGCTGAAGGCATTGAATAGGGTATTTAAGTAAAAGAGTGTGAAGAAGATCTTTCCTGCTATTTGGGCTTTTTGGCTGAAGCGATTGTCAACTCTGTAGATGTCTGCTAAGCCTATAACCACTAGATTGAAATCCGCTGCAGCGAATGCGCTGTACACAGAAAGGTTGTCAGCCATTTTGATGAACACATAAAATCGATTGGCTTTTTATACTTTAGCGATTGTTTAATTGTCTTAACCCTTCATTTGCTCTCAAATTTCATAACTCTGCTCCAAAAATGCCATAATTTTTTTTTTCTAAAAATATACAGGCAGAGAAAGGAAAGCATTTTTATAAGTTTATGATTTTTCATAACAACAAAAAACCATTGGAATGGATTTAGGGTACAGAAACTTTTTTTTTTTTTTTATATTTGACTTAAGTTTTAAATTTTAAAGGAATTGATATAACCAGTTCTATAAAAGTGCATAACAGACTGATATTATCAGCAACAAAAAAAAAAAAATCCATTTTAAAAAACGCGCATGTAAAGGTAAATACATCACAAGCTTAATATAGTGAAGAAAACGTGTATTATGTTGATAAACAAACGATTATTATATTTTCGTAATCCTTCTTTGTTTTGTTTCTTCCTATTAAAAAAATCCTGAATTATTTCTTAATACGAAAAGCATTTCATTTTAAAACTAAGTTAGAAGACTAATTAGAAACTGGCACCCTTGCTCCTAAAGGGTTAAAAATTCGCATGTCAAATTAAAATTTTCACCCCATAAATTATGAACACAAATTTCGTATTAGGTTGAAATTATTCACCGGCAGGTGTCGTTTTCTTCATTGTTATTCAGTACTACAAAATTATTTTGACAATAAAATGAGAATTCACTGTGAATTACTTTATTTATGTTGGTAACTATAATGAAGTTCCAATGACATTTAAATTTGTGCTGTATGAATACGTCATATAATATACAGTACTTCTTTAATTAACCTTATTTTTCATCCTTTTTGTTTCATCCTTACTGACATTCATACAAACAGATTCTGCAAATTCATGTGAAAAAAGTCTAATTTGTTTTTTTAAGATTTATGGAGAGGAATGTCATTCAATCAACAACTTGCAGTTGAATCATCCATGGTCTTTCGTCACCAGATATGAACTTGAAGAAACTTCGCCACCCCGATCGAATCTTGAACATGGTCTTCGAAGCCGGATCCCCACGCTAAATCTTCGTTGGTCTCTTCGACCAGGATGCAAGCTGAATTCTGAACATTAGCACGCTAAATCTTCCACGGTCTCTTCGACCAGGACGCAAGCTGAATTCTGAACATTAGCACGCTAAATCTTCCATGGTCTCTTTGACCAGGATGCAAGCTGAATTCTGAACACTAGCACGGTAAATCTTCCATGGTCTCTTCGACCAGGATGCAAGCTGAATTCTGAACATTAGCACGCTAAATCTTCCATGGTCTCTTTGACCAGGATGCAAGCTGAATTCTGAACATTAGCACGTTAAATCTTCCATGGTCTCTTTGACCAGGATGCAAGCTGAATTCTGAACACTAGTACGCTAAATCTTCCATGGTCTCTTCGACCAGGACGCAAGCTGAATTCTGAACACCAGCACGCTTAATCTTCCATGGTCTCTTCGACCAGGATGCAAGCTGAATTCTGAACATTAGCACGTTAAATCTTCCATGGTCTCTTCGACCAGGACGCAAGCTGAATTCTGAACACTAGCACGCTAAATCTTCCATGGTCTCTTCGACCAGGATGCAAGCTGAATTCTGAACACTAGCACGCTAAATCTTCCATGGTCTCTTCGACCAGGATGCAAGCTGAATTCTGAACACTAGCACGCTAAATCTTCCATGGTCTCTTCGACCAGGACGCAAGCTGAATTCTGAACACTAGCACGCTAAATCTTCCATGGTCTCTTCAACCAGGATGCAAGCTGAATTCTGAGCACTAGCACGCTTTATCTTCCATGGTCTCTTCGACCAGGACGCAAGCTGAATTCTGAACACTAGCACGCTAAATCTTGAACAATATTCCTGCGTGCTGTGTCGAGCTTCTCAAACACTTACACGGCTCAGTGCAGTATTATCCAATAAAGCAAACAGCCCCTCAAATATTCAGACGGCGCTCCGGGCAGGATTAACGTGGTGAACCAACTTCTGCGACGATGCTATTAGTAGCGCTTATTGCTTACATTATTCATACTTTAATCCCCTTTAAAACATCATTGGAATGCTCTCAAGAGCTCAGTCTCGTTTTACGATATTTCAGCTGTTACCTTAAATCCACGTTTTAGATTAATATTCAAATACACAACTGTATGTTAATAAATCTACTACGCTAAATTTCCAATTGGCACCCCATAAACCAACAAAATAAAATGTTCTTCTTACAAGAAGCTCTATACTTTATTTTTATTTTATTTAAATAGCAAACAAACAGTTTTAACATGATACATCTTTGTACAAAAAGCATAATTGAAATAATTAAAAAACCAACCAACTTTATAATTTTTCATCTAAGTTGCAAAGATATATTGAAATTTAAGGCTCATATTAAATGCATGTTTCCAAGCAAGTACATGTAAGTTGACGCTTACACATGCTGCATGTGTACTTACAGTAAACCAAACCTCTCATGAAGTTAAACTTGGCATTGGCAAAAGTGAACCAAATGTTTACAGGATGAGGGGTCAGCCTCATACCAATCAATTAGTAAAGGAACTTAAATAGCTTAATTTCATTTAATGACTTTGATACGGAGAATTGGTGGAAAAGATTGATGAGCATTACTGCAAACCAATTCAAGGATTGAAACAGATGAAGGAGATATTTTGGAAGTACTACGAGTAGGTACACTCAGTAGCGAGACTAACTTATAAGCTAAAAGCATGCGTTCCCTCAAAAGTGAAAATAATGAAAATGTTTGAGTAGATTGAAGATATTTATCGGCATTCGTCTTTTTAAATTTTTCACGAACAAAAATCGTGCTACTGACATCTGTGTGGGGCAGTAGGCTATCTATTAACATGATTGACGGATGTATACTGGTCTTTGTTTAACGTATCAGAAAAGCTACAGATCTTCAAGTTTGTATGAAAATGTACACAAATATGCGGTTGAGCTCTTTCCTCATTTAAATAAAACACATTCATTCACGGCTTATGACTCAAGTACGCAGATAATACTATCAATAGTTGCATTGTTTTTCGGGCCATTAAATTTTACAATTCCAGACTGAAGAAGAATGACTCGAATTGTATTTTGAATTAGCTGTCGTGTGTTTTATTTGCATATCAGAAAAATTTACGTATTCCTTGTTTGCGATCGAGAATCCGTCTTTTTTTATAGTATACGAGTACATTGAGTTCCGGTGAAAATAAAGTTGTGCAACCGTTCAAATCCAAAATACAAGCCTGAAGAAATTAAGAAACTCTGAGGAAAAGCAGCAACGGAATAAGATTTATGATCTAGTTCAACTTGTATTATCCAGCATGCTATAATTATAATAATCTATAATCTAAGTTGCAATGGTATATTCATTTTAAGCTCTCAAATGCATGCCCACAAACAAACACGTGTAGTTCGCGCTTACAAATGCTGATTGTGTACTTACAAATTAAACCCAAACCACAAATGAACATAAGCCCTTTAACTTTTGTCGACCTTCCCTGACACAAGGGTGACATTGGCAAAGTGAACCATTTGTTACACTTTATTCATGCGCACTGCAGAAATCGTAGGCACGCCACTGATAACACTTGATTTTAAAAACGAGAGAATTTTTCTTTCTTTTTCCCATGAACTTTATCATCAAGCTAGATATACTAAACAAACACAAATTCGCCTATCTAAAGTTGTAGTAGCGTGTTGTTATGCTGTCACCCCCTGGCTTATTTACCACCAGCCCACCCCATTCATGCTGCATAGCTCTGCCTGCAATGGTAACAGCTTAGAACGGCACAGTGACGAAACGACAGATGGCATAACGACACATGACAGAACAACACATGACATAACAACACATGACCGAAAAACACACGACGGAACATCACAATTACACGACAAAAATCACCATGACAAAAAATACCATGACAAAACATCACAAGACAAGATGTTTGTGATGTTTTTTCATGTTCCGTTCATGGTATGTTCTGTTTTAGGTATGTGATTTTTTATCATATGATGTTTTTTTCGTTCTGTTCTTTTGTCATGTTGATGAAGTTTCTGTGTTGCGTTGCCATAGTTTTGTCATGTCTAAAATCTAAATCTAAGCTGCAAAGATATGTATCATTTGAGATTCATATTAAATGCATTCCCACAAGCAGACACGCATAATTTCGTGCACATTCATTACGTACGTGAACCTACAATATAAAAAAAAACAAATTCTCAAATGGACATAAGCCCTGCAACTCTTGCCGACCTTCCCTGAAACAGGGGTGACATTGGCAAAGTGAACCATTTTTTACTGTATGGGTGGTCAGCCTCATACCAACCTTTAAGTCAAGGAAATGTGTTGTACTGTTATTGTGATGTTCTGTCATGTGTCGTTTTTCCCTTGTGTTGTTTTGTCAAAGTGATGTATTTTCTGTTTTGTTTTGTCATTGTGATGTTTTTTCATGTACTGTTCTGTCTGTCATGTGTCGTTGTGGCATGTGTCGTTTATTCACTGCGTCGTTCTAACATGGGACCGCCTCCAACATCCCTGTACGTATCCACACAAAAAGAGGTCAGCCCGTCCAAGTGGGTACGTGGAAGGCAAAGGAATTCAAATACTCCCTCCGCTGTGCACATTCTCGCACAGTGCTCCAAGAATTAAACTTAGCGTTCTCACTCTAACGCAGCGTTTCAATAAAAAAAAAACTTGGTTAGGTTTAAGTTAGAATTACGGTCGTTTGACATTTTGACAATTATATTAATTTTAAAACTCAACAAATTTCAAAACTTAATTTAGCTCGGATATTTTACGAACCGTTTAGAGAGAACTTACATCATTTTCGACGTTTCGTCGGCGACGTAGCCAACGTCTTCAGGAGAACATCCTCTCTGCACGACGACTGAGGATGAACTGAATTTGAAAACAATATTGTCACAAATCACTGCATACCTTCGAGTTCATCCTCAGTCGTCGTGCAGAGAGGATGTTCTCCTGAAGACGTTGGCTACGTCGCCGAGGAAACGTCGGAAATGATGTAAGTTCTCTCTAAAAGGTTCGTTAAATATCCGAGTTAAATTAAGTTTTGAAATTTGTTGAGATTTAAAATTAATATAATTGTCAAAAAAAAATTTGCTTTTTATTTTTCTTTCAGTGTCTATTTTATCAAAGAGTGGCGATTTACTACATCAGGTATATCAAACACGTGGTCCGCGGAAACGTTAGTTGCGGCCCACTAATACTTTTGTAAACATACCCTCCCCCTCCCTAGATTTTCATTTGAAGGTTTTTTTTTTGACTTCGGTTCTGTGCGGCCCCCAATATAGAACGAAATGCCACCCTCAAAAACGTATGAGTTTGTCATGTCTGACCTACATGTATAGCAATAATCAGGGTCTCAAAGATATATATTAACATCAAGGATATTGTAATTTGTCGTGTATGTTCCTTGACTTATAGGTTGGTATGCGGCTGACCACCCATGCTGTAAAAATGGTTCACTTTGTCAATGTCACCCCTGTTTCAGGGAAGGACGGCAAGAGTTGCAAGGTGTATCTATGTCTATTTGGATTTGGTTTTTGAGTTGTAGATTCGCATGCGGCATGTGCAAGCGCGAACTTGTACGTGTCTGCTTGTGAGAATGCGTATAATGTGAACCTCCAATGTGACATATCTTTGCAACTAAGATTAGGTTAGATTAGATGCCCACAAGCAGGCACATATAAGTTTGGATTCACACATGCTGAATGTTCATTTGTTCATATTCATTGCACAATCGTTTCCTTTTTACCACTGAGCTATCGACTGGATGAAGAAAAGGAATTGTGTCTCGTTGAAAGGAATGGGAGATTTTGAATAGGGATCTTGCGGAGGCAGGATATCTATTCAAAATCACTACCAAACTAGTAAAAGTGTGAAAATCAAAACCGTAAAAAGATCATTAGAGGTCCTTTTTTCATTTTCGTATAATTTTAAGTAAACGCTATGCGTGAGTTGAGACGTAAAGCTTAATACTTGGGGTCCGTCCGAGGTGGCGAGCAACAGTTTATCTCAGCCACCTCGCTGAAGTTTCTACGCCATAAAATGTACGTACACAATATTACATATGTACCAGTGTAGTATGCAGCCTGCGGCTTTAAAGTGTAAACCAAGAAAAGGCGCCTTGGTGGAGCAGAAATATGCAACGAGTGGACTGGAAAATACAAATCCAAATTATTGTTTAAAGCGGGCTAGAGAATGGAATAAAATAAACAACAAATGTTACATGCGAGAAACAAAGAATTTACAGTTTTTTGAGAAAAAATTTAGGTAGATTTGTGTACGGGTCACATGCTATTAAATTTCTTTCACCTTAAGCCATTTCTCTAGTCCTCCCAGTCCTTGCTTGGCTTAACTATTGACCATTTCATGTAATGATGATTGGGCTCCTTGACTGATGTCACCTCTGTTTCAGGGAGGTAAGCAAAAGTTACAAGGTTTATGTGCATTTGAGGTTTGGTTTTTAATTTGTAGGTACACACGCAGAATTTGTAAGAGCAAGCTGTTCATTTTCAAAATGTAAATTGTTGTGTATGTTCCTTTACTTATAGGTATGGAGCTGATTCCCTGATTCCCATTCCACATGCTGTAAAAATTTGTTCACTTTTGCCAATGCCACCACGGTTTTAGGAAAAGGCGGTAGGAGTTGCAAGGTTTTTGTTCATGTGAGTGTAACGAGATGGGTAAACATTTAATGTGGTTGTTATATTAATAATTGTGTCGATCATCTGTCAGTGGAAAACCCACACAATGAGGTTTTGTTTATTTATCTGCACACATGCATAATGTGTAGGTACGACCCTGCATGTGCTTGTCTGTGTGCATGCATTAGATATGAGCCTTACATGTTTTCATATCTTTGCAGCTTAGATTATCGATTTTAGATAGATTAGGTATTATAGATGACCTTTCAATGAAATTGTGTTAAAATCACATTCTTTACAATCTAAGCTAAGAAAAAAACATGAAACACGAATATGTTAGTTGTTTTAGATATTTTTAAAATTAATTTCCTTCCTTCCTTCCTTAATTCATTCCTTAACTGATAGGTTGGTATGAGGTTGACCACCCATACTTTAAAAAATGGTTTACTTTGCCAGTGTCACCCCTGTTTCAGGGAAGGTCGGCAAGAGTTGCAGGGCTTATGTTCATTTGAGATTGGGTTTTTATATATTGTAGGTCCACATGCGGCATGCGTGAGCGTGAAATTATGCGTGTCTGCTTCTGGTAATTCATTTAATATGAATCTCAAATGATACATATCTTTGCAGCTTAGATTTAGATTTAGATTTAGAATTTCCATTTTTCGTAGGACACATTAGTCTAGTACGCATACAAACATTGCTCATGTGAAATTATCTGTGATGGACATAAGGCAAAACAAGCATTGAGTGAATGATATATTAGCCTTGTCCATTCAGATCACCTGCTCATCGTGCAGCAATAACAAAGACCTAACTGCATATTTAACTTCGAATAAGAAGCACGAATATTGTTCTTTCAACTGCATCAATAGTAGTGCAAGAACGGCAAAGGCGAACCCTGCGTAGTAAAAGAAGAGCAAACGGGAGTGAGGTGAATCCTATCTTACTAATCCTTGACTCAAACACTTGTTTCTTGATGGTCTGCGACTTAGATTTGCCAATTAATCAGTTAGCTAAAACTCGGCAAAATTTACCAGCACTCAACTCTCTAAATTCACAGAGTGGTGTCATACTTGGTTTCATCGCATTTTTAATGTTTCAATTTACTTTTTTGCCTTCACATTTTGAAGATAAATTCAAACTAATAGGACACCTGATTAGACAACATGTGTTGAAAGAAAGTCCAACAAAAAGGTGTTGCAAGAAATAAAAGATGAAAAGGCTTATAAGTCCCATTTTGAAGGGAAAAACAAACTTACAGGAAAGTCGATTGGTCATAGCACCTTTCTAAAAACAACAAATAACGAAACAATCTTGAGAAGACGAAATTTATTATAAAAAGCTAATTGATTTGAAGCATTTAAAATTACCTTCGGCGGGGTGACGTCACTCGTTTAAGTGATGCACAGATTTGATAATACAAGGTTTTTCTCTGCGAGCACACGACACACGTATTTGTAACTGGGATCCTTCGCAACCAAGAACAGAATACCGTTTACTTTTTTCCTAGCAATATCGCCATATAGAGACACACAATTTCGTCGGCCACAGAGTTTGTTTCGAGTTATTATGGATAAAATAAAATGTTGGATGCTATAAGTTTGGCGCCTTGTGGAGAAACGATGCATTTTTTTCCTCAGTGATGTTTTGCTTATTTCGATTCCAAACAAAAATACTAGTTTTTACTATTTTACATTTATATATTTTTTTCAAAAACCTTAAACTGTATGGTGCAACTACGCAACGCAACTAAGCTACACATATAGTATAACTTCTTGCCTGCGTTTACCCGAAGGGGTCGCATGTGGCGATTCGGGACCTATTTTTTTTTACGGGTAAGGAGTTGGCCTCACACCAACCACATTCAGTTGAAGTGAGGGATTCCCAGCTCCCGGGGGGGGCTGGTTTTCATTTCTGATTAAAGCTTAGTAAACCTTGAGATCGCACCTTTGCTTTCGGCATGGAGTGCAATTCAGCTAATTAAGCTATCGACCTTTTTACGAGCTTGGTCATCGTCGCTACAAAGCGCCAATCCTCAGGCAAGTCCCAGTTGCTGTAAGGCTGGATGGACCTTTGGTGACCGGTCATTGGTAAAGGTTTATGAATTTTTCAACCCAGCGAAGAGCAAATTTGAAAATATAAATGGTATATTTTTGTGCTCCGCCGGGATTCGAGCCCACAACCTTCCATTGAGAGTCCGAAGTGTTACTACTGAACTACGGACCGGTCGTACAAGGTGTATTAAATTTTTTTTTTTATTTTAAAAACCTACATTTTCTCTCCCTGCTACGTATAACTACAATCATTGTGAAAAACACTTTGCCGCTGAAACTTTTCTTTAAACTCAGCGTGAAAAACATTTCATCGCGATAATACGCGTGGAAGTTTTCCTAGGGGAAGTCTACTGATCGGAAAACGGTTTTATGAAAGAAAAAATCTTCCAGCGGATTCTGATGCGAGGGGGGGGGAGGGTTTAAGATAAAGATGGATGATGCCACAGATAACGTAGGTGACAGAAGGCTGGAGGGGGGAACGGGGGGGACTGATAGCTCAGAGATCGTGTCACGACAAATCAGTCACAGACAATCCGTCCACAAAGAAGCCAAACGACATTTTGTCTACGTGGATTTTTGGTCAACAATATTTTGGTCACAGAAAACTCGGTTACACGATAGTTCGTCCACACGACTTTTTGGTCAATGGTCTTTTTGACACATTCAATATAAGTTATATACAAACAGCTCCAACACAGAAAACTTGCTCTTCAAAAAACCTTTATAATTACTGTGGTATTAATTAATTGTAGTTTTCAGGGATGGAGCTGTCTGTGGACCATATATTGTTAAATATGATGTTATTCAGGGTATTATGTTGTGAGTTCACATCTTTAATAATGTATAATCTACAACAACATTTAAAAATCATATTAAATGTATTTCCACAAGCAGACTTTTTTTGTATAGATTTATTTTTTAAGGTTTTGTTGTTTTTTTTTTTGTAAACTTAAATGTCATTTATTACTCGTATTCCTTGACTTATAGGTTGGTATGAGGCTGACCACCCATACTGTAAAAAATGGTTCACTTTGCCAATGTCACCCCTGTTTCAGGGAATGTCGGCAGGAGTTGCAGGGCTTATGTTCATTTGAGTTTGGATTTTATTTGTAAGTACACAATCAGCATTTGTAAGCGCGAACTACACGTGTTTGTTTGTGGGCATACATCTGAGAGCTTTAAATGAATATATCCTTGCAACTTAGATTATAGATAGATTATTATAGACACGGGTAAGTTTGCACTCACAATATGATTACTGTTTTTTTTAATCCAAATTTGAAATGAGCATACACCCTGAAACTTATTCCGAGCTTCCCTGAAATTTGGGTTACATTGGTAAAGTGATTTTTTTTTTGCAGTGTGGATGGTCAGCCTTATACCAACCTATCAGTCAAGCCATGTATTAGAACAAACTTACACGTGTCTGCTTGCACATAATATATATCCAAAATATTAATCTACTTAGATTTCGAATTTAGGTTTCACCGGGTCACTAGAAAATAGGCAAAAAAGTGTCTTGTTAAATTAACCGAATGGTGAAGACGAACTGTCGTCGTGAGACCGAATTGTTTGCGACTGATGTGTCTGTGACCAAAAAATCCTGTGGACGAACTGCTGTGTGACTGATTTGTCTAAATATATAGCCGAGCTGTCTATGGACGGGTTGTCTGTGACTGATTTGTCGTGGAGCCCTCAGAGATATGAGTGATGAGCGTCTGTGCCACACACATGCCCGATTTTTTCGTCTTCTTTTTCATGCGCCGGTATAAAATGTCATATAAACCTACGTAATATTGCAGATACCAAAGTGGAGCCGTTCGATTTACGAGCTTATCGTAGAAATATGTCGTTTGGCCTCCGTTTTTATTTTATCAGCACGAAAAATGGTTTTATTTCAATTTTTCAGAGGTTTTTGTCTTTTGATTTGGTAGAATTATCCTCTTGATGAAGGATTCACGATGGAAAAGAAATACTTGAAAACTATAACAGAAAATGCAATAAATGGGTGTGTAAATGTAGATGAAAGAACAAATACAAATTAATTTAATTTAATTTATTGTTTATACTTGGAAAATGTAAATAAACAAGAAAAGTCAAGAAAAAGGAAGGAGCAAATCGAGAAAAATGTGGCGTAAGTTCACACTTACACACGCCGCATGAATTTACGTTTTCTTTATCTACTTGTGTTCATGCATTTAATATGATTCTTACACATTTGTATTTCTTTGTAACTTAGTTGAACTTGTTGAAAGCACCGGTTCCCATAGATCACCGAAGTTAAGAAATATTGGGCGCGGATAGTACTTGGATGGGTTACCGCTCAGGTACACCGCGTGTCGTTGGCATCTTGAACCGGTCCGTAGTCCAGTGGCAACACTTCGGACTCGTAAATGGAAGGTTGTGGATTCGGATCCCGGCGGAGCACCAAAAATATACAATTTATATTTTCAAATGTGCTCTTCGCTGAGTTGAAAAATTCATAAACCTTTACCAAAGACCGGTCACTGAAAGGTCCATCCAACCTTACAACAGCCGGGTCTTGCTTGAGAATTGGCGCTTTCTACAGCGACGACCAAGCTCGCAGAGGGCTCTTGAGGTGTGATACACACAAAAACAGCGCTCACCAAATAAATCAGCCTAATATTATTATATATTAATATTATTTATTTCAACAGGATTTCATTTTTTATCTGATTAATTATTGGTTTTTAATTTGGTTTCGTTGAAATACAAAAGTTGTGTGCACATATGGAAAGGAGTTTCCATGCATAATATCACTGCAAGGATGCCGATCTACATATTGTCAAGTCTACCACTAAGTCATTTACCATGGAGTATTCAATTTGCGCTCAGCTCAAACGCAAAGCTCTCGGTCTTCGCTCACCGCCGGACTCTATGCCGCCGGATGAGGCAAGATGACAAAGCAAATACCCTGCACCGTCGCAACACGCAGCATTTAGTAATTACCTCGTGGGTTTAGTGGATGCTCCATCCAAGCACTGCGAAACCGGTGTGTCGGGAGCCAGAACTGTAGTCCGCTGAAATGCATACAATCAAAGTTGCCAAACTAAAAAAATATTCTGGAGAGATGTTTTCCGGGATCTGTTGCCGTGGTCTATGTAAGCTAGAGCTTCCCGACGTTTTGCCCATATCTACGATGGGCTTTTTCAGCTCGAAAGTGCAATGATGAAGATGATCGCCTATAGACAACGGCAACACATCCCGGAATACATCTCTCCAGCATCATCAGCCGGCCGTGTAAGCCTTAAACTCTTGAAAACAAAACTTTTTGGAGGAATCCTGTGCAGGATACTTTTTAGATTTCAGAGACTCTAGAGGTCTTTGACACTTATTGTCGCGAAGGTGTTGTAGCGGTTAATGTCCTGAACCTTTGTTGCATGGATTTTAGCTGCTTAGTGTTGTGATGTGTGTTGCGTTGCGTTGACTTTGTTGTTGAGACAATGAAAAAAAGTGGTGATTGATATTGGTTTTGAACAGGAGTGGAAACACAGATACCGGTAACTCAAATGTACGGAAACAAGAGAACGTCATTTTTTTAGTGTATTTATAGGTTGGTATGAGGCTGACCACCCATACTGAAAAAAATGGTTCACATTGCCAATGTCACCCCTGTCTCAGGGAAGGTCGGCAAGAGTTGCAAGGTGTATGCTCATTTGAGATTTGAGTTTTTATGTTGTACGCTTACATGCGGCATGTGCAAGCGCGAACTTGTATGTCTCTGCTTGTGAGAATGCATATAATGTGAATCAATAAGGTTACATATCTCTGCAACTTAAATTATATTAGATGAGATTCTAAAGATATCAACCAGACTTGTTAACCAAAAGTACACATACATCATGTGATTAAGACTTACAGAAGATGTGCATAAAATGGTAATGAACAATGTTAATATGTCTTTGCAAGTTTCTAATCTTAGACCGTTGATCGTACATTGGTTTGGTATTTTTCATACATTTATTTTTCGTGGAATTCTAGGATTTTTTTTTGTTTGTGACGCATGTGTTAACATGTTTTGCAGCACTGCTTTATCCCATATTATCTCTCGTTGGCTCATTGGTCGGAGCTCATATCAGCCGTATGCGCCTTGCTAGCGTCGCGCCGCACCTCTATTGTTCCATTCAGCGGGCTTAATTCAGTGGACACTGATAGACACCCCTACCTGTCCGAGCTGACACCACGCACAACGCACCGGGTATTACATGAAATAACTAACGCATTATGTATGGGGTAATGCTTATACTTATAATGATAGTACTCGAGAAAGAGGGAAAAGAAAATCACTGAAAATTCTACGGAAATATGCTCAAACAATCATCGAACTCGTCCAGTAATTATGTCACCTTTTAATGATTATTTGTCCCATGTCCATTAGAGGTAATTTCACATGAACAATGTTTTATATAAGTGTTAGTCTGCTTTCAATGCTCTTACTAGGGATGTGGCCTAGCCCAATGGATATAGTCTTTGCAGATTTGTCTCCATTTTTTCACATCCGTTCATACCTCATTCAATTCATTCATATCCATTACCTTTTTCATACGTTTCCTTCTTTTACATTTCCTTTCTATGTAGGTATGTCCCATTCCTGGCATACTTTTCTCGGTCTTTCCTTTCTTTTGTTCCCTTTCACATTTCATCTGTATATACATTTTGTAAGTCCATACCATCTCATCACATTATTTTGTCCGTTTACTTTCACATCCTCTTTCATCTTGCATTTGCCTTTCAACCATTCGACTCCTCAAGTGTTTCAATTTCTCTGCAAACGTTCCTTGACTTATAGTTTGGTATGAGGCTTAGAGGCCCATACTGTAATAAATGGTTCACTTTGCCAATGTTACAGGGAAGGTCGGCAAAAGTTTCAGAGTTAATGCTTATTTGAAGTTTGGATTTTTATTACTTAGTAAGTACACATTCAGCATTTTTTAGCGCGAACTTACACGTGTCGGTGGGCATGCATTTGATTATGACTTTTGAATGTTAATATATCTTTGCAGCTTAGATTATAAAGATTGTAGATAGATACCTTAGTCATTTCGCTGTCATTCGTAGTCCATGCTTCCCTTCCATACATCAATGTTGGTAACAATAATCCGAATATAGTATCAGGATGATGATGATGGTTTGTATAGCGCCGTTTCGTGACTACTGTCACTGCAAGGGCGCTTTCAGGCTTGACGTGGCGGTGAAGAAATGGGTCTTCATTTTCTTCTTGAAGCTCTCGATCCCTTCCTTGGCGCGCACTTTAGGAGGCAGCTGGTTCCAAGTGGATGGTCCCGCAACGGCGAAAGCGCGGTCTCAGAACACTGTGCTTCTTTTCTGCATTTTTTGCTGACAGGACCGAAACCGGATCGTGTGAAAATGAGGGTTATATCTACAGTTATATTAAAAGATCCTTGTATCAAGTGGGTGTTCCTGCAAAACAATAATTGTTATGATCAAAAGAAAAGAGTTTTTTTTTTTGGCTTTTTACAATATAATATATTTTGTTATTTTTTTAAGAAGCAATGGTATGTGAAAGATTCATACTCAGAAAAGGAATTTAAATCTCTGTCGTTTTATGACCTTCCACGCCATTAACACGAGAAAGCTGAATAGAGAATTGTCCGAGTCGGATAACAGCGTGAAGAAAAAATATCTTCATTTTTAATGCTACTCTGGGCATTTCTTTGTTTTATTTTTCTTGAATAATTTGACAGCAATTAAAATAAATTATGTGGCACACTGTACTTGACTTTATTCCTCCAAAAACGGCTAAAATAGGTCAGTCTCCACATAGAATAAAGATTATTATTTAATAGTAGGTATAAAATGATAATTTACAGTACCTATATCTAAGTAATCTATATAGGTATCTAAGTAATTATAAAAAAATATGTCTTATCTAATCTAATCTAAAATAAGTTATTTTTTATTTTTATTTTATTAATATTTAACAGCTTGAAAGCCTTTTCCATAATTTTACTAAAAATGTTTCTTAAATTCATTGTAAGTATTACATAGTTGCAAAGATATGTTACATTGGAGATTCACATTACATGCATTTTCACAACCATACACGCACAAGTTTGCGCTCGCACATGCCGCATGTGAACCTACAACATAAAAACCAAATCTCAAATGGGCATACACCCTGCAACTCTTGGCGTCCTTCCCTGAAACAGGGGTGGTATTGGCAAAGTTATCCATTTTTACAGCATGTGTTGTCAACCGCATACCAACCTATAAATCAAAGATCATGAATAATTATTAAAAATATATGTTGAATACGAAACTTAGGTGCTAAATTGTCTTTGCTGATTGGATTGTATGTATATTATTAAATTATAGACAGGAAATAAATTTTATATTTATAAATCTTTTGCGTAAGATTTTTCATTAGGAACGTATTTCCTTTAATGTATAACAGGGCCTTGATTTCTCTATTTCGATATCGCGAGGAAAAGGGAAGAGTACATTAAAAGAAAGCAAAGGAGACAGATAACAATACGGCAAATTATCAATAAAGGTTTCTTGTTTGTATGCGTACCTATATAGTTTGTAGAAAGGAAGAGCAATGAAACTACACAGACTCTTGACAACGCGGAAAAATATTTCAATACGCAGGTTCTTATTTCAAACAAAAATTTCTTGCTTACTCCAAAATCACGACCACATTCTATTACAATTGAAGCCTAGAACACACTTTTAGCACATCTACGTTTCTGTCAAAATTAAAAATTTCTTGTCAAAATTTTCTTGAAGAGAAAAAACATAGAAAAAATTAACTATATATGAAGTTGGGTTTATTTCGCGGTAGGAATCTCTCTTTATCGACCAATACAATAAAATGCATATTATAATCTATAAAATATTAATAGGAGCTTTAGTTTTACATCGCTCGTTCGAAATAATCGTTTCTCTATTCGTGAAACATCCGTTCACGTTCAAATTCAACCATAGTGCTGTATCAAAGATCAATTGATCCAAAAACGCTCGCTAAAGGTGCTATTTTAGTTTAGATATATTTTTGATAAACGTTACGATTGAGTTTTAACTTAAAATTTTATATTTATGTATACAGGAAAACTAGCAAGTTCCGATACATATTTTGGTGAACGGAAGGGTTGAGTATAAGCTAATAATTTATATTTACAGGGAAACTAAAACAATCATTAGAGGCGTTGTTTAAGTTTTGATATATATATATGTATATACATATATAAATATATTTTTTTTTTTTTATTTAAACAATAATACAACAGCATTGAATAGAATTTTGTACATTTATAAGATATTCTTTACAATTCATATCGCCTATTACTGTATTCTACGATTGATATTTTAAATTACAAATCATGCCAGGTAAATAAATAATAAGTAAAGAAAAACAAAAAAGAATTGAAAATTGAGAGAATTTGTTGGTGAGCTCAATGATTGTTCAAATGTTTCGCAGTTCGAGGGGGCGCGTTCGTTTTTCATTAGTAAAACGCCATCAACAAACTAATTTTCAAACGGTAAACAATTGGTTGCGGGACTCAAATAGGCTCAGCTGTGACATGTATGTGAACAACATTTGCTATTCGGTCTCAAAGGGACACGTCATCTGTGGTCACTGTGCAAATGTAGGTACCTACACTTCCTGGCGCGTACATTTAGAACACTACAGTGTTTTTTAGCAAAATCACTAAGAGATTCTGATAACTGTTTTTGCACGGTGTTATTCGGTGGCTCATCCGCCGTCTTGTGTGATTCTCCTCACAAAAAAAAAGATCCGTGGATCACTTGATTTAACCTTTTGTGAATAACGCTCTTAGTAGTTTATAATTATATCAGTTCATTTATAGTTTTTAAATAACGGGGTATATAATAATAAAAATATAGTATAATAAATATATGGTATTAAAAAAATAAAACTTGATAAAAAAATATAAAAATATTGTAGGGTATATAATCTATAATCTAAGTTGCAAGGATAAATTCATTTCAAGCTCTCAAATGTATACCCACAAACCAACAAGTGTAGTTCGCGCTTACAAATGCTGAATGTGTACTTACAAATAAAATCCAAACCTCAAATGAACATAAGCCCCACAACTTTTGCCAACCTTCCCTGAAACAGGGGTGACATTGGCAAAGTGAACTATTTTTTACAGTATGGGTGGTCAGCCTCATACCAACCTATAAGTCAAGGAATAGGTATATAATAAAAAATAAAAATAAAAAATGAAAACCAAATCTCAAATGGACATACATCCTGCAACTCCTGTCGTCCTTCCCTGAAACAGGGGTGACATTGGCAAAGTGAACCATTTTCTACAGCATGGATGGTCAACCGCATACCAACCTATGTATATGTCAATTAATAAACACAACAAATTACATTTAAAAAATAAACAAATAATAATATTTAAAATCAAATTATTTTTTATTAAACGTTGTTTTATTTTCACAATAAATAAAAATAATTTGATTTTAAATAAAATGAATTTTCACTGTGTGAATACACAAACCCTACAAAATCTAAATAATAATATGGTTAAACATTTAAATCAAATACAAAATTATAATTCAAAATTTAAAAGTTTTGAAAAAAAAGAGAAATTTGAGAAACCCTAGCCCTAGCCGCCAGCATTACAGATCAACCGCCATTCCTTTCTGTCCTTACATACTTATTTCATTTCATCCAGAGTCATAACCTTCTTCATACAAGCTCTCCTTATCAAATCAGTGAATTAGCATTTATTCAATTTTACCTTTTAGGTGACTACATAACGATTGTAACGCAGATTATATTTCGTCCAATGTCGACTATTAACATGGAAATTCAATATCATATGATTAAACATTGATGAATTGAAAATTTAAATACGTGAAATATTAATTCTATAATAGATGGACGGTTGTTAGCTCAGTTGGTAGAGTGCTTGCATTCCATGCCGAGAGCACGGGCTCAAATCCCACTGAGGGTGTAAGAAATAATTTCCCGTTTTGGTGCTTATTTCAAAACACATAATAAAATATCAGCAAGGCTTAATCAGCCTTCGCAATAATTGAGTGCCAGCCCTCTCGGGAGCAGAAACACCCCCACTTGAACTGAAGTTTTGGCGTAATAACGGCCCCCTTGCTTGTAAACATAAATAGATTCCACTCGCGAAAATTCCAAATACGAAGCTCTTCGGGGATAACGCGGCAAGAAGTTACACTTTTTGTGTAGCTTAGTTGAGTTGCGTTACGAGGGATGAAGTGGGAAATGATTTGACTTACCTTTTACAAGTTTGCAAGATGGACAACGGCTTCGGAAAACCGGCGGAATTGAAGAGCAGAGGTTGCAGAGGTCAAAGTTCTAGCGTCATTGAAGTTAGATAATAATGAAGGAATGCCAAGTAATGCTGCTTGTGAATTTTCGAATTAAAAATTACAAGAGTTTTACATTATGGGCAGGCAGCATTATACTAACCTACAAGTCAAGCAATAACCCAACCACAAATTCCTTGTGGTCAGCACAAAATAGCAAGAAGCGCATCCCGATACAGTTGCAAGCAGGCCCGGATTAAGGGCGGTTCGAGCGGTACGACCGAACCAGAGCCCCCACACTCAGGGGGCCCCTACAGGGCCAACAAAACTCTTATATTTTTATTAGTGACAAGGTCTTTCCGGGCATTTGTGACGCAAGGGGTCCCCGATGACAGACTTTATAGAAATTATTTTACAAGCATTACAACAAAATTTTTTTGGGGTGTAAGTCTTATGAGGCATACGCTACCAAGGGCTACCCAAAAGCTAAAAAATATTGTATAGAAAAAACTTCAACGTACTTTTTTTCGGAAAATATATGCATCTTTGAGGTTATGGAAAAGTAGGAGGGAAGGGGGGGGGATTTTCATAGAGGGGGAGGGAGGCCATAGGGGGCCCCGAGCTTTACCCCGCACCAGGGCTCCCAGAGGGCTTAATCCGGGCCTGGTTGCAAGGAGTCAGTAACTTCGGATTTTGCCTTTTTTTCTTTAGTGGATGAACAGGTAGATCGAATTACTGCTGGGTCGGGTCACAACCATCGGCAAGGCCTTCCGCCACTAAAAAAAAATATAGCATTGCAAGAGCGTTCTGTGATACGCTTCCCTGGATAAAAGTGTACAAACTGTACGTGTTTGAGGATGGGTTTGCGCAAGTCAAGCAATAACAGTCTGATAATAATAAATAAAGAAAAATACATCCTAGTTTTTTTGTATTTTCAAAATTCCATCGGCATTGCCTTTTTAAAAATCAACGTGTAATATTAATATTTCAATATGAATGGAGCACTATTCATAAAATGATTAGTAATCTTCTATAATCTATGATACAAGTTGTTTAGATATATTGATATTTAAGGCTCATATATAATGCATGCCACCAAGCAAGCACGTATTAGTTCGTGCAGCATGTGTACATAGAAAATAAACCAAACTCACATGAACATAAACTCCTGCTGCTTTTCTCTGAAACCGGGAAGGTATTGGCAAAAGTTAACCAAGTATTTACAGCATGGGAGGTAAGCCTAATACCAACATAAAGTGAAGGGATCTTCACTACATAAATACTAATTTTATAAAAATACAATTTAAATATATCTTTTTGATTTACTGAATCTTCCGCAATCGAAATTGTGTGCAGTTTTGTGTTTATCCACGTTTCTGCTCCGCTAGGTTCAAAAACTGAAATTCTGAACCACTGAGTAAAATCAATTTTACACTCTGATAACCGCAATCAGCCTGGATAGTGAATACAAGCCTGATGAAAAAATTGGACTTTTGAACATATTTACACGTTGCTCTCCAAATACAATAAGCACTGGTAGAACATTTTTGCCAATTATACCCCTGTTTTTAAAAGTGTAGGTAAAAATGTTTAAATAAAAGAAACGAGTGTTTTAGACAGTTGTTCTATGGTCAAAAGGTTTAATAAATTATTAGAAGCGCCAAAGGTTTTTTTTGTATACATAAACATAATGAATTAGCGAAAACAAAGACCTTTACTATTGTGTGTTTGCATGGATTATAAGCATTCTGTTTAGTGCATTAAAGAGCAGTGACGAAAAATTGGGAAACAGCTGGAAAAGGGAGAAATGAGAGAAGTATAAAAGTAAGTAAGAGTCAGTGAAGAATCACCATCAGAACAGAAGAAGTAGATTAAGAAATAAAGTTTGAAAAAAATATGATAGCAAGGAGAAGACGAGGAATTGTGTGGTTATGAGATGATGTTGAAACATACAACATAAAGTATCTAGAAATATTTTTTTTAAATTGAGACGAAAAAAGTCGAATTATTAGATCGGGCACAAGATGAGTTCTGGAACATGAGTTCAATTTAATCAAAACTGTGGTTCATTTAATTTACATTATTTATTTACTCACTTTCGGTTTCGACAGAGTTTTTTTTTATATAAACAGTACAACGGTTGATTTATATCTGTCTTTCCAAGGGATCTTGATCTTAATTTATACAGATTATTAAGATCACTCTCCAAATATAGACAATCGTTACATATCACTTTGCTGTATTTCACCAGAATGTTTGATTTAACACTTGATTTATCTCGAACAAATACAAATTATTGTTATGTAAATAGCAAATACTTATAAATATTTAGGTAGGTAGATATAATATTTGTAGCTGATGAGAGTGTATATAAGTAGGATTAATTATTATTAGTACCTAGGGTAAAGAAAAATTCAAATTTATGTACTGGAAACTTTTAGAAGACCGTCGTTTTAGAAGGTTCCAGCAAAATTGGCTTCTAGCTACTACTATCTTTGGAGTATAAAAAGCTGCAAACATCTTGCAGGAGTCAGTCTAAATACGTCAGTCTTCTTCTGAACGCGAAATACAGTGAAGTGAACACCAACCAACTATGAAATAAATTTAAATTGCTAAACCATAAATGTGAATTGTTAAAAATAAAAATAAATTGTTAAATAAATCTAAGTGTAAAATAAATATCCTGTAAAGAAGACCAGTTTTTTTTTTAATTTGAAGACTATTTGAACCCTAAAAACATCACATTATTATTTGGTACCTACCTATGTTTCTATTTATTTCTAGAGATTTCATAGATTTATTATTAACTAACACACACAAACCAAACACAGCTACTAACATCTTACATATTCGTAAAAAAAAATGTAGAAGCAGAGACAGAAGAAAATTATAAGAAGTGGAAAAAAAAAAAAACAAAATGAAGAAGTATTAAGCATATGACAGCTAACATGGAATCAATCTACGTCTAACGTTGTTATCATTACCCGAGCCAAATCAATCTAACAGGTTTGTAGCAAATTAGAATCGACCTACATG
This sequence comes from Agapetus fuscipes, assembly GCA_951799405.1. Classification (NCBI taxonomy): domain Eukaryota; kingdom Metazoa; phylum Arthropoda; class Insecta; order Trichoptera; family Glossosomatidae; genus Agapetus; species Agapetus fuscipes. The sequence continues at coordinate 7,350,958 of OX637332.1, forward strand.
AATTATTATTATCGGCTCGAAGACCGGCCATATTGTCTCCCCTTTGTCTCTGGTGTAGTTACACGGAACTCTATTACCTAACGAGGTGGATGCAGAGAATAGGAGGCTGGCGGCGAGGGACAAGCAAACCCCCAAATGTTCGGCTACAGCAAAAACTAACTGAAAATTTTAAACTACACAAAAAATTAAGGGTTTTTGTATTGACATTGTGAAGATTAATTTTAAATGAATATTGTGAAAAAAAAATCACGAGTTGATTTATTTACTCAAGCGCTTTTGGTGTTATCACACCATTAGGTTCGGTACGTGTTATCACACAACGTTAAATGTAAGAAGTTTTTAAATCTGAAATTACATCAGACATTTTTTTATTTTTGTGTAAAAGAATTCAATTCACCAATTTATTATTGTTACGATTTTTGGTTCGGATACTTTTCAAATAAAACTACTCTTCTTGTTACTCATTTATTTTACACGTTTATATTTATTTTTACAAAGACACTCTCATTTATTTCATTACACTGGTCGAATTTGTTCGATGTATTGGTGGAGCTTGCAGAAGACTCCTAGTGCCAGCAACTTGCACCCTTTTTATACAAAGAAGATGGAACTGTTGAGAACACATTGTTGCTAGACTGTTCTCGAAGCACATGCATAATTAAAATAATCTAGTGACTTCTCTATTTACAAACAATTATTAATCCTACCCACCAATACAATAAATAATTCCTATAACTAATACTTATACATATTTTAATATTATATTACCTATTTAAATAACATTATATTGTATGGCTTGGAGCAGGTTTCAACTTCATCAATTAAGAATTAATTATTATATATTGTTATTAATTTATAATTAATTAATAGACCTAATGATTAATGTTGCATTTGGGCTGACTATATGAGTACCTGACGTATGGAAAAATATGTAATTCTGATCCTTGAAAATAAGAAAAAATAAAGAGGAACACTACCAAAGAAATATGAAAAAGCTTTTGGGTCATCTTGGTAGAAATAGATCCTTGAATTCAGTATTTTAAGAAAAAAACAAACCAATAAAACATGACGTGTTCTTAATTTCCGGATGTTAAAACAATCCGGATGTATTGATTTACAAACGCTTAGGTTCTTTTCCGTACAAATACCAGGACTGAACTTGAAATGTCCATCAAAAGGCAAGATTTGGATCATTTCGGAAACATGATAAGAAATAAAAAATATTTACTCCTGCATCTCATCATACAGGGAAGAATTGAGGAAAGATGATTTATACGTCGAAAGAATACATTTTGGTTGAAAAACCTGAGAGGGATTTGGCAGAAGTACAAGATTCTTCTTTCATGCCGGAGAATCGAAGGTTAAAATCGCTATGATGATCCAATCTTCATTGAAGGAGCACAGTAAAAAAAGAGGAAAAAAACTTTCAAACACATACTTGTAAAAGCAAGATAGTTTAGTGAAATACCCCACAGTTTCAAATTCAACATAAACAGATGTCACTGCTCCGCAACACACCTCATACTTAAAGTATCGTCTTAATCTAATCTAAATCTAAGCTTCAAACATATATAATTGAAGATTCATATTAAACGCATTCCCACAAGCAGCCATGTATAAGTTCGCGCAAACACATGCCGCATGTGGACCTACAACATAAAAACCCAATCTCAAATGAACATAAGCCTTGCAACTCTTGTCGACCTTCCCTGAATCAAGGGTAACATTTTTCATATTTAAATCCCGAGTGTACCCAAACTTTCATCATAGTTTTCATCAAAATTATCTTCATCATTGCACCTTTGCGCTGAAGAAGCCCATCGTGGACATGGATGAAACGTGCGGAAGAACCATGGCAACAGATTCCGGAAAACATCTCTCCAGTATCAAGATAAAACTCTTATCCTTTCACATAAATACTAATGAATCACCATAAGTGCTGTTCACAAAACTTATCGATGGTTAAAAGGCAGAACATAAGCGTCATTTTTGTAAAAAATGATTTATGAATGCTATCCTACTTGAAATCTCCCAAGCAAACAACTTTTTGAAGCATGCTTTTGGTGTAACCGACAAGATTTTGGCCTTTTTTGTCCTAAAGGCGCTTGTGATATAATAAAATCGGGAAATCACATTAATAGGAATGCCAATAAATGCCTTTTTTTATTTATTTTAGAGCTGTTTTGATTGTAACGATATGATAAACAATAAAAAAGTTAAGCCATTTTTCTGCAATCTAAAATATTAAACTGTTCTCCTGAACTAAACTGTTCTGAACTGTCCTGAACTAAGCTGTGAACTAAACTGTTCTACGGATCATCGTATTTTTTTATGGAGACTTCACTCTAGGCGGCGAACGTGGCACGGATCTGTTGTTGTAAATAGCGCTGCATGTAGTTTAGTTTGTACTGAATGCTAGTATTTGGTTCGTAGGGGTTTTCATTATCCAGTGTTATAGCGCATACCTGTATCTATCTGCCCAGCTTGGTTCTAAAGCGACCGCATTTAATTATACTGATTGCAATTAGAGACCGGGGCGACGTTGCTCGTCCACGATCCCCTGCAACGTGGGAGACAAGAGTCCAGGTGTGGAACTTTCACAACTAGATAGCTGTTCCTGAAACGTGTGCGCTGCATAGATCAAATATTGTTAGTCAGGTCAGATCAATAAAAAAGTAAATGTATTTAATTAGAATACAATTATTTTTTCTTTAACGTAGTTTAATTTTCACAATAATATTTTATACCTCGAGCACTTTCGACCATCAATATTCAGGTCATTATCAAGAGTAATGTATGTCAAATTCTTTCTTCTTCAAATTCTTCTCCATTTGACATACATCACTCTTGATAATGACCTGAATATTGACGGTCGAAAGTGCTCGAGATATAAAATATAATTGTGAAAATTAAACTACGTTAAAGAAAAAATAATTGTATTTAAAAAAAATGAATTTTCACTGTGTGAATACACAAACCCTACAAAATCGTATTAAATTAGGCTGATTTATTTGGTGAGCGCTGTTTTTGTGTGTATCACACCTGAAGAGCCCTCGGCGAGCTTGGTCGTCGCTGTAGAAAGCGCCAATTCTCAAGCAAGACCCAGTTGCTGTAAGGCTGGATGGACCTTTTGATGACTGGTCTTGGGTAGAGTTTTTTTTTTTTTTTAACCTAGCGAAGAGCAAATTGGAAAATATAAATGGTATATTTTTTGTGCTCCGCCGGGATTCGAACCCACAACCTACTATTTACGAGTCCGAAGTTTTACCACTGGACTACGGACCGGTCAATAGCTCAGTTAGAATGTGTCCATTCTTTGCTCTATATGGATCCCCAATGAGGTGTCAGAAATTATTTCCCGTTTTGGTGTTTATTTCAAACACAGAATAAAAACCGTCAAGTTTTGCTCAGTCTTCTCAAAAAATGAGAACCAGTCCCATAAAGAGCTGGGAGACCCCAATTCAAGTGGATGACGTCAGATCGGCCCCCTTACCTGTAAAAATAAGTAGACTCCACACGCCAACCAATGTTTCCAGGGTGTTTCCCACCTCATGAAGGCCATGTTTTCGTTAAAATTTACACACGCCGGCAACAAAACCTTCCAGCTGGCAGGTCAGTACAAAAGAGAGAGAGCTTACATACAAAATGGCAGAAGACACAAAAAAGTATCATTTTTATTTTGATAGCTATCAGAACTTTATTCAGACCATATATTGTGAAGATAGAAATAGGTCAGAGCTAAACAGCTTGTAAATCTGTAAATAGGAACAATGGCCGGACTCGAAATACGACGGAGGAGTAAAAATCGGACTCCTAAATAATAAATGCTCCGACATTTATGGGGTGCAAAAGTTTGGCGTGGAGTGAAGCGTTCTTGGACCTCCCGCTTCAGGCTGGTAAGGAGGAATAGTCAAAAAACAAAATAATGCTTGCTTTAGAGGTCTGACGGCAAACTCATAGCCCAGCCTTTACAAACGATATGTCGAAATTGAATATCTGATTTTCTCTGCCTGGCAACATTTAAAAAAAAAAAAAATTGTAAAGTTTATTGTACTCTTCTGTGTACATGAAAATAAAACAGTGTTATATTAAATTTTTCGGTTCCATAAAACTTCTTTCGGTTCCATAAAAACTAGAAATCGATTCCGTTTGCGACATAAATTATTCAATAAAAAAGGAATTGGTTAAATGGATTACTCGTAAATATAAAAAAATGTATTTTAAACTTTGTTAAAGCATCCATGAGATCAATCCCTCCTCGTATCCATCCTATAAAAAATAATGATATGTGTCAGAAGGACCCACATCATACTATGGCCGTTCATACATACCGTGAAGCTAAAAGCAAAGTCAAGACAAAACAAGAACTTCTAGGTGTAAGACGTGCCCATGGCTATCATTGTGAGTGGTTCAATGTTATTAAAACAAGATCACTGGTAGCGTGAGAAATAAAGACAAAATAATACTAATTAAAAAAACATGATTACTGTGAATCCACTGCGGATGCAGCATGGCAAAAGGAAGCAAAAAATCATCCAAAAATAGAAGGTCCTAATGACACGTATGTACAAATATCTTATCTGTATAGTACTCAGAACATAAAATATTAAAAGCTCCCATTGATTACGAAAATCGTAAATGTATGAAAAATACAACGGCAATTTTAGCTAGTGATTTAGTTTTCATACATTTTTTTGATTTACGCAATTTACAGAGCTTACACAATGCTGTAGGAGGTCGAGGAGAGTTTGAGCAAATTGTTTATTTTAGTTGATTCCTTTCAAAACATACTTTTCCTTTTAAATAAAGTGCATGACGTTTTTTCTGCTGATTTCATAATGTCATATCTCAGTATTGTTCTTCCTCTTCAAGTGCGTATTATTTTGGATAAGCATGTAAGCGCACAACATGTCTGCGTGTGTACAAAACAAGCAAGAGCATAATATTCTACTAGGCAATAATGCTATTTACATAAAGGCCCCATTTCTGGATGATATTTACATATTTCCGACGTATCCAGATCCAGAACAACACAAATTGTTATTTGATAAAATATGCCAGTTTCCTCGCGCAGTGATTTCACTTTCATTTTTAAGATGCCCCAGTCGGAAGGAGAATAAAGTTTTTCACGCACAAAAGGCAAACTTCCAAGACGGCATTATCATATTAACAAAATCAATAACGTGGGAAAACCTTTTCGGCCTAAAGGCTTGTCAAACAAGCACAGAACACACACATTTACATGCCGAAACTTTGCGGGAAAAACAAAACTTAGTAGCCGGAGGAGGGAAGAAAATAGTTTCGCACCATTGCAAAAATAATGCCTGTTTTCTTAAAAGTTACAGAAAAATATTCGACCCGAAAGGATTTTCCCGGGCTCGTGATCCGATTTTTATCAAATAATTTGTTTATTCTATTAGTTTTGTTTACGTACATGTGAGAGAGTTATATCAATAGTGATCCATTTTTATATTTATTTCAACCTTTTTTTGTCTTCGTTTTTCTCTGAGGAATACTCAATAAAATGAATAGATAAATGGAATGATAGAGCTTCAAGTAAAATCAATAACAGATATTGAGAAAATTGAAAAGGGATAATGACAAATACAAAAAAGTTTGAGAGGGATGTCAAGAAAGAGTGGGTAAGTAATACAAATTTGAGACATCTATTTATTTGAGGTTACAATACACACCACAGAGCGCGGCGGCGGATCCCGGAAAGCAACTCTACAGCATCAATATTTTTATTGTCAAATGTGCAAAGCCATTCTGTCATTTTCTATATCTGCCTATAATTAACCTCATCTTATTATTTGTCTCATGTTATTGAAAGAACACTTGCATTAAAAGCCAGACTGCCCTAGGACGTCATATTTTTGGCACGCCAAATGGCTCTGATGCTCCATCCATTCCTTTTCAATTGATAAATGCTTTGATATTAAATATTGATTAGTTTTGACTTATAGGTTGGTATGAGGCTGACCACCCATACTGTAAAAAATGGTTCACTTTGCCAATGTCACCTCTGTTTCAGGGAAGGTCGGCAAGAGTTGCAGGGCTTGTGTTCATTTGAGATTGGGTTTTTTATATTGTAGGTCCACATGCGGCATGTGAGCGCGAAATTATGCGTGTCTGCTTATGGGAATGCATTTAATATGAATCTCAAATGATACATATCTTTGCAACTTAGATTTAGATTTAGATTTAGACAATAACAATACCCGTTATTTCTTTTAATCGAAACAACTTTTTTTTTTGAACCCTTATAAGGAACATTGTATTTCACACTAACAATCTCAGGACACATACTCAAAGTTATTATTTCATTATATTTTAATTTGTAAATCCTGATTTCTCCAGATCAGTTCAAACCTTCCTCATACCGTCCTATATGTATGTGTCAGAAGGATCTACAGCGCATGAACGCTCATGCAAAACTATATACTTTCTCACGTGGCGTATGGCATTCCTGTGAAGTACAAAGCAAACGCACGACAAAACAAGAGCCTCTAGGTCAGAGGTGTGCCCATGACTACAAAATAAGCGGTTTGATGTTCACTTCTTCTTCCTCAGCCTTTTTCAGTCCACTCCTGGACGTAGGCTTCCTCAAATCCTCTCCATATCTGTCTTTCGGCTGCTGTGTTCAGCCATCCTCTATCTGCAGTTCTCTTGATGTCGTCCAGCCACCTCAGTTGGGGTCTTCCCACTCCCCGCTTGGACATCCTGGGTCGCCACTGGACTATCCGTTTCGGCCACTGTCATGGTCTTGCGACGTGACTGGCCGAGCGCCACTTTAAGCAAGCCACTCGCTGTATGGCATCAGTTCGATGTTTCTAATAAAGTTTATTGATGCTACTAGTTTCAGTAACTGATTTAAAGTTAGTAACTGATTAAAACTAATTTCCTTGAGTAAGTTCCTTGACTTATAGGTTGGTATGCGGCTGACCCACCCATACTGTAAAAAATGGTTCACTTTGCCCATGTCACCCCTGCTTCAGGGAAGGACGGCAAGAGTTGCAGGGCTAATGTTCATTTGAGATTGGGTTTTTATATTGTAGGTCCACATGCAGCATGTGTTAGCGCGAAGTTATACATGTCTGCTTTTGGAAATGCATTTAATATAAATCTTAAATGATATATATCTTTGCAGCTTAGATTAGATAGACTAGATAAACACAAGCTGGATTGAAAAAATAATAAGTCACTCACGGTTAACAACAGTTTCTACTCAAATACGATGGAGATGAGAGTGTTGTTTCAGTTGAACATTTTCAAATTTACTAATTTTCCTTAGTTTATTCCTACGGTTCATAATGCCTTTTGAAAGAAACTTTTAACTGTGCTAAAGAATTTTAGGGGTAGCAATTTTAAACTTTTTACAGAGGCAGCAATTCTGGAAAACTTGCGAAAGCGTCGCTGTAATGTTTTGCGGTAAGGAGCGAGCATAATCTCTCGATTCTGAGCGAATGGTTCAGAATGTTCTGCGCACAAAGCCTGCACCGCGCCGCCCATCGGCCATGTGGGCCGCCTAATAAATCTAAATATTTTTACACACGATTTAATTCAGGCGCGAGAGAATCCCCTCTGCGCCCGAACATTCATCACCGCCACTGTGAAAGCTCTCAAAGCCGGGTGTCCTCGTTGCGGCGCGCGCAGTGGCGACACATCACACAAGGGATGAAAGGCAGCATCCCCTTACCAGCGAATTCTGAAATAGTATTAAATAAAGTTTAAAACTTTCACTTTCATGACCGGTGTTAATAAAAAACAAATCGTTTCTGTGTTATTCCGGGTTTGAACATGTTCTATTTGCAGCTCCTACATCTGCCGACGTATCGCTTTCACTAGCAGAAAACATCCTCAAGGCGAGTTATCAAAGCGCCGCGGTGGTCATCGTTGTCTTCGCGGACGCGCGTTTGTATTAACTGGTTAGAATTACGTTGTTGTCCTCATCTTCCTTCGCTCTGAGCTGAAAAAGTATGTTTAATCTTATCTATTCTAAGTTGCAGATATATGTAACATTTGGATTCGTATTATATGTATTATCACAAGCAGACACGTATAAGTTTGCGCTTGCACATGCCGCATATGAACCTACGACATAAAAACCCAAATCTCAAATTAACATACACTCTGCCACCTTTGCCGACCTTCTCTGGAACAGGGGTAACATTTTTTGTAATATGGACAGGGTACGAGATGTTCTTTAAAATATGAGAAATGGATTCATTTTCATACCAAATACCAAAGACAAAGTAAAAAAAATGTGCTCGAAACATCTTTATTTTTTTTATTATTTTCTTTTTTTTATCTTGTTACGAATGTGTGTTAGTTGTCTATGTATCTCTAAATGTAAGCGTTTTCATAATTGCACTTGTATTTGTTTCAATGGTGTGAGTATTTGCTTGAATATTCTAAATATAATTCTTCTTCTTAATCCTATTCCTCATTACTGAGGGTTGTGACCCTTGTGGAAGCAACCAATCTTCTCCAGCTCTCCCTCGACTGCGCTGCCCGCAACGCTCCAACTACCGAGGTGCCTGCTGCTGTCTTCACTTGATCGGTCCATCGTGTGGGGATCTACCTCTTCCTCTCTTCCCCTCCAAGTTACCGATCACAACCAGTCGTTCCAGGCTTAGAGAAAAATAGAGTGGACCAGACTCCCGACAAGCTTAATCTTGGTGCTGTTACTCACACCCCGGTCTTTCCATATTTTGTCCAGCTTAGACATGGCACTTTTGGCAATGGCGATGCGGCGTCTAATTTCTCCTTCGCAAGATCCTTCGTTACTAATTTGAGATCCAAGGAACTGGAACTCGCTTATGATCTCCAAACCTTGAAAAGAGTTTCCCAGATCACCAAACTTTTTTGATCGATCTATGATCATGATCTTGGTTTTACTCTGGTTGATCTCGAGTCCCAGTGCCTTGCTCTCGGTCTCTACTCGTTTAAGGAGATCTGCCATCTCTCTCGGGTTTTTGGCCAAAAGTGTTGTGTCATCCGCATATCTTAAATTGGACAGCTTTACGCCACCAATAGACACTCCACCATCCCATTGGTACAGAGCCCTGCGCATTATGTATTCCCCATAGATATTAAACAGGTCAGGGGAGAGGATGCATCCCTGTCTTACACCTTTTTCTGTGGGAAAACTTGTTGTGTTCATGCCATTAATCCTTAAGATTGCCTTACTAGGAGTGTAAAGTCCGTGGATGAGTTTTATCAAATGAGATGGAACCCCCATTTCCTTGAGAACTTTCCACAAATATAATATTCTGGTAAAATTTCGCATGTCCTAGATCCCAATGTTTCGAGTACCATCCTTATGCCATGCTATAAAAAAGGCTAAAGCTGTCTGTAGAGCATTTTTGAAACTATTATTTTTTTGTGCTCCGCCGGGATTCAAACCCACGTACTTCCATTGACGAGTCCAAAGCGTTACCACTTAACTATGGATAGGCAATAACTGTAAATGTTATATTTTGAGAATTTACCAAATTTGAGCCGTGAAAACGTAGTTTTCTTTCATTCACCATCGTTTTGAAAGGCTGCAGCCGCCACTGGACTTGCGTATAACACTCTCTAAGCCCACATGTTGAAATGTTGCGTCGAATATCATAGTAATCACTATGAAAATGAAAATAATGTACAAAACAAATGGAAAATGTTACAAATAAAACTCTTGAGTTATATGCAATGTTATATGCATCAAAGTATTCTAAGAATCATTTGATTAATGAAAAAAAACGTTGAATTAATTTCACATTCTTCACGATACCTTGAAAAACATTCCCAGTCTGTCAAAGCTCAGAACAGCTCATCGACTTTCTTATATTTCCAAGCCAGAACATAATATGTCTACTACCAGGTCCTCATTGTCCCTCAGTCTATTTATATGAATTTAATCATCCATTTTGTATAAGAGTATTTTTCAACATAACAGAAAGGAGCAGAAGCACTATTCTGCTAAACTCCTTACGACCTTTTAAGGCGACGAGGTAGCAAATCGTATACAAAAATAATGTGTACCTACTGTGATTTTTTTCTCTATGGAGTTTTTTCGCAAGCACTAGCAAGCTCCGACTTCGATTAATATTCAAAGTGTAAGGAATTTAGCAGAATAGGACTTTAGAGCTTCAAAGAAGTTACACACAGTGGTAACGAAACGTAAGCAAAATAAGAAAAAAGAGAAATAAACTATGGACCATGGTCTAAGCCCGGAAACACAATATTAAGCATATGAGTCGGCAAAAGTTGTGGGACTTATGTTCATTTGAGGTTTGAATTTTATTTGTAAGTACACAATCAGCATTTGTAAGCGCGAACTACACGTGTTTGTTTGTGGGCATACATCTGAGAGCTTTATATGAATATATCCTTGCAACTTAGATTATAGATTATTATTATAGTCATAATAAAAGGAGGACTTGTATGAAAAAGGTTATGACTCTGGATGAAATGAAAGAAGTATGCAAGGACAGGAAGAAGTGGCGGCTAATCTGCAATGCTGATTTTTAATGTTGGTTTATTGGCTTGCTACATTTTTTGCATAAGACATTTCTTTTTTTTTTACTTTTTTTGTATAGATTTATTTTTAAGGTTTTGTTGTTTTCTTATACTTAAATGTTATTTTTTACTCGTATTCCTTGACTTATAGGTTGGTATGAGGCTGACCACCCATACTGTAAAAAATGGTTCACTTTGCCAATGTCACCCCTGTTTCAGGGAATGTCGGCAAGAGTTGCAGGGCTTATGTTCATTTGAGGTTTGGATTTTATTTGTAAGTACACAATCAGCATTTGTAAGCGCGAACTACACGTGTTTGTTTGTGGGCATACATCTGAGAGCTTTGAATGAATATATCCTTGCAACTTAGATTATAGATTATTATTATAGTACGGCCGTGAAAGCTTCAAAACAGGTAATTTTGAATATTTAATAATTATTTTATGCCTTTTTTTCCTTGGCTTATACGTTGGTATGAGGCTGCCCATTCATCCATTCATACTAAATAAAAAATGGTTCACTTTGTCAATATCACCTCTGTTTCATGAAAGAGTTGTAGCGCTTATGTTCATTTGAGGTTTGGATTTCATTTTTTAAATACATATGCAGGCTGTTTGTGAGCATGCATTTCATATGAATTTTAAGTGTTAACATATCTTTGCAACTTAAATTATAGAATATTATTCGCTTACGAATGAAACCAGTCACCTTCAAATGTATCAGGTCTGAACCGATTACTGCTAAAATATTAACTGTAGTTTATAAAAACCTCATGTTTATCAAGACTCAAAAAATCATTATGAAAGTCATTAGTCAGTTTTTTCTGCAGTAAAAAAGTTAAATTAAACTACACAACTTGCTGTTGCCCACAAATTTGTATAATTGAAATCGTTACTAGCCGTGGTAGTTAGTGCTCTACCATTGAGTTATAATGCAGTGGAGTCGAAAATATTTTGACACAAGTAGACGCTATCCATTTCAACCTACCTCCACACAAATCTTCGTTAGTTAGAAAGAGAACAATGGTAGACCGAGTGTCATCACACTGTTAACAAACAAATGGTACGGTTGTTTTTTTTTTCTGCATTGTTTATTTAAATGTAATTTTTTATTCATATTCCTTGACTTATAGGTTGGTATGAGGCTGACCACCCATACTGTAAAAAATGGTTCACTTTGCCAATGTTACCCCTGTTTCAGGGAAGGTCGGCAAAAGTTGTGGGGCTTATGTTCATTTGAGGTTTGGATTTTATTTGTAAGTACACATTCAGCATTTGTAAGCGCGAACTACACTTGTTGGTTTGTGGGCTTACATCTGAGAGCTTTAAATGAATATATCCTTGCAACTTAGATTAGATAGATTATATTATAGATTATAGATTGTTGGTTTTTCTACATCACTTCATCATGCTTCAACTTATAGGTTGGTATGAGGATGACCACACATACTGTAAAAAATGGTTTATTTTATGAATCGGTGATTTTTCTATAAGAAATTATGTGCGGGAGACAACTACCTAGATTTCAGAGACTCTAGGGGTATATGACACTTGTCGTTTTGCTGCACAGGTGTTGTTTACGAGCTTGGTCGTCGCTATGAAGTGCCAATACTCAAGTAAGATCCAGTTGCTGTAAGGCTGTATGGACCTTTATTGACCGGTCTTTAGTAAAGGTTTTATGAACTTTTCAATCCAGCAAAGAGAGTATATGTGAAAATATAAATGGTACACTATTTGTGCTCCGCCGGGATTCGAACCCACAACCTTCCATTTACGAGTTAGAAGTGTTGCCACTGGATTACGGACTGGTCAAATTAGTTCATTGTTAATTTTGAAAGAAAAATGGTATTTAATACAACATAACAGCAGATTTTGGGTGTGGAAACAAAATATAGAAAAATCCAGAAAACGTAGGATTTCACAGCTCCGTGGTTAACAAGTGTGGTTTACAAGTAAGCCTCATACTATGAGGCTCATAGTATGTTACAATTTCGTTGTTAGTTTCGATTAATCTAATATAATCTAAGTTGCAAAGATATGTAACATTCAGGGTTGATATTATATGCATTTTCACAAGCAGACACGTATAAGTTCGCGCTTGCACATGCCGCATGTGAACCTACAAAATAAAAACCCGAAAGTTTCGTCTCCATCAATATTTTAACACAATGTGCTCTGCTCTCTCACGTCGAGGCTCGCTCGGCAAGCAGAAACTACCACGCCGCGTCGCCTTCACCCAAACTTCAGCGAAAGTCAATTAAGAAAGCTATTTATTACCTTCAGCATGCACGTACATTGCCTGCCTATATCTTGTATACCTACTACAGTGATCGCTCGTGATACCTTTCGTGCATGGTGTGAAATATAAAGGGCAGTAATCTTATAGTAAAGAAGTGTTAATTGACAATGAATACACTTATATTCAAAAGATCTTAGAGTAAATGTTGTTATGGTGCTGGAGTGATGTTTTCCGGGATCTGTTGCCGTGGTCTGTGGGAGCTGGAGCTTCCGGACGTTTCGCCCATTTCCGCAATGGGTTTCTTCATCGTGAAGTATGATGATCTTGATGAGAACTGTGACACAGTTCTCCATTCACTCCTCCACAGTTGACCATCACAGTTCTCATCAAGATCATCATCATCATCATACTTCACGCTGAAGAAGCCCATCGTAGAAATGGGCGAAACGTCTGGAAGCTCCAGCTCCCACAGACCACGGCAACAGATCCCGGAAAACATCACTCCAGCATCATCAGCCGGCCGTGTAATCTTAAAACTCTTATTCAATGTTGTTATGATTTTGCCAAGTTCCATTTAATAAAAATTGCGAAAAATTAATGAGTAACAAAATAACTCACCACAGTTTCTACTCGAATGTCGGTAGATATGAGAGTGTTATTTTGTTTTTATGAATAGAATGGTTCACTTTGCCAATGTCACCCCTGTTTCAGGGAAGGTCGGCAAGAGTTGCAGGGCTTATGTTCATTTAAGATTGGGTTTTTTATATTGTAGGTCCACATGCGCCATGTGTGAGCGTGAAATTATGCGTGTCTGCTTGTGGGAATGCATTTAATACGAATCTCAAATGATACATATCTTTGCAACTAAGATTTAGATTAAGATCGGATGTTTAAGCATATTATCATGTTCCTTGGCTTTTAATTTGGTATGAGGCTGACTCCCCATGCTGTAAAAACTCGGTTCACTTTTGCAAATATGCCAACCCTGTTTCAGGGGAAACCGGCTGGAGCTTACATTCGTGTGAAGTTTAGTTTATTTTCCATGTACACATGCAGCATGTGTAAGAACACGCGCGTGCGCCTTCTTTGGGTGCTTCTTTGTCAATTAAAAGCGCCACTTAGATTATATAGTATTTTATTTATTTAGTCCGGTCGATACCTCAGTTGGCAGAGTTCTTGCATTCCATGCCGTAAGCTCGGGTTTGAATCCCACCGAAGGTGTCAGAAATGATTTCTCGTTTCGGTGTTTATTTCAAACCCCAAAATAAAAAAACCAGCAAGGTTTACTCAGCCTTCACAAGAAACGAGTACCAGCACCCTCAGGAGCTCGAAAACCTCCACACCAACTGAAGTGGTTGCCGTAAGTCTGGCCCCCTTACCTGTAAAAATAAATAGGTATCACTTGCCACATGCAAAACCCTTCGGGAATAACGGGACAGCAAGTTTCACTTTATGTGTCGCTGCGTTTGTAATTTGTAGTACGTAATGTATTAGCATTTCAGACTGTTACAGCCAAACAATTTAAAACACAATTTTCCTCGTGATTCGCTCCGCACGTAGACGACGCAATGATCTTGTATGGGGGACAATGCGGCAAGAAGTTACACTACACGTGTAGCTTAGTTGCGATTGTAATTTGTAGTGCGTAATGTGTAAGTCTCCTTCAGACTGTTACAGCGAAACAATTTAAAACACAATTGTCTTCATGATTCGCTCTGCTAGCAGACGCGGCTACGCTCGCAATCTAATTGTAGCGGGGACAACCCGGCAAGAAGTTACATTACACGTGTAGCTTAGTTGCGATTGTAATTTGTAGTGCGTAATGTGTAAGCCTCCTTCAGACTGTTACAGCGAAACAAATTAAAACACAATTGTCCTCATGATTCACTCTGCACGCAGACGACGCAATGATCTTGTAGCGAGGACAACGCGGCAAGAAGTTACACTACACGTGTAGCTTACTTGCGATTGTTATTTGTAGTACGTAATGTATTAGCCTGCTTTAGACTGTTACAGCGAAACAATTTAAAACACAATTTTCCTCATGATTCGCTCTGCACGCAGACGACACTCGCAATCTACTTGTAGCGTTTGTGCCGCGCCGGGCAGGGGAACACACGACGCTCGGGGACACTCGTAAAAACAAAATGAGCATCTGAAAGCGATACTTCCAGAGCAAGGTTAATGGCGACGCGGGGGGCGCTACGTGCTGGCGAGATTAACGCAAGTAGCGAGAGGGCGGGTTGAAAAGTCCTCACAATGAAGCAGAATCTGATCCATGACCACAGCTGATCCATGCATCATCGTTAGTTTTGTAAAGATAATTCACATTAGATGGCGGTTGAGCCATGGAATTACTGTGTGTGAATAACATTCGTCGGTGTTATGGCCGAGGGAGGGAGGAAAATGGTTCACTTTGCCAATGTCACCCCTGTTTCAGGGAATGTCGGCAAGAGTTGCAGGGCTTATGTTCATTTGAGGTTTGGATTTTATTTGTAAGTACACAATCAGCATTTGTAAGCGCGAACTACACGTGTTTGTTTATGGGCATACATCTGAGAGCTTTGAATGAATATATACTTGCAACTTAGATTATAGATTATAGATAGAGCCAAGTGGGCTGATCTTTCTAGCGTGTTTGCAATAGCACAACGTTGGTTCGATCCCCGCTTGGGTCATTTGACCATAACTTTGACCCTGGTTCAACAGATGTTATTGGGTAAATATTACTTAATAATTCATTAAAAAATAAACAATAATGAATTATTAATTGATGATATTGATACCTGTTTCTGGCCAGGTAGAATAGGTTGGTGAATTGCATACCTCTTCACAAATCTATTTTTTTATATTATTAGCCAAATAAACATCGATTGTCTTCTTTTTAAAATGAGGAGAAGAGGTAATATCGACTTAAGCAAAAATATTTTGGGGTAATGGTTAAAAAAGTTCCCCGACCGCTGGTATAAACGTAACAATACATATATATACTGTTACGAAAGTATAAGTTTGTGTGGACATGAGCCTAGGCACGCTGATTGGTGTGTATGATGTCTCTATCATAATGCCAAACACTCTGGTATAGTGTGGAACAATGCTCTAGTATAATCCATTATGAAAGTATCTACCATGTTTTCGAACATGCAAGAATCATGTCTGCCACACATATATTATATACGAGCTGTGGGATAGACAGAGTCTCTTGAAACATTGTAACGTAAAGACCTGTAAGCAGAGAGATGATGTAAAAAATTGGTTCACTTTTGCCAAGGCAAGTTGCAAGGTTTATTATTTTTATTTTAGTTTTGGTTTATTTTGTTAGCACACAAGCAGCATGTGTAAACGCAAACTTACGCGT
The DNA here is from genome assembly GCA_951799405.1 of Agapetus fuscipes. Taxonomy (NCBI): domain Eukaryota; kingdom Metazoa; phylum Arthropoda; class Insecta; order Trichoptera; family Glossosomatidae; genus Agapetus; species Agapetus fuscipes. The sequence goes on from OX637332.1 coordinate 7,367,060, forward strand.
ATCTGTGTGAAAATATGAGATTTAAAGCTTAAATGTAAAAATATATTTGCAGTCGCTGGGTTGGTCGAGGGGACTAGGCGTTGGCAATCGGATTTGGCAAACCGCCGGTTCGAGCCCGGCCTTGTCCTATCGACAATAACTTCGACCCTGGTTCAACAGATGCCATTGTACGCACACAAGTAAGAAAAAATAGGCTGGTGAATTGCAATACTCTTCACAAACCTATTTACTTAATAAATAAATAAACTAGATTATAGATTATATGGATACTTGCAGTACGGTTGATTTTTCTCCGTGTAGGATCGCAAGGCTTACAGACTCGCCCTTGTCCTCGGGCTAGGCACTCCACGGCCAATATATAGCTGCAGATAGCCGACCTCGCTTCCTGCGGATATATATCCAAGGCGGTGCTCTTATCTCGTGATGTATCCCATCGCTACCCTGAAACAGCGAACTTTCTCGAACACACACGCCGAGAGAGTTGGCGAACCGATCCGAAGACACAGTACTGATCTCACTGGGGCTCTCTTTTAATTAAACTGCAATTATTTATTTTAACATAATCTATTTTACACGTCATAATTTACGATACTTGATAATCTCTGCGTAGATTGATTTCACGACCACCCATACAGTAAAAATGGTTCACTTTGACAATGTCACCCCTGTTTCAGGGAAGGTCGGCAAGAGTTGCAGGGCTTACGTTCATTTGACATTAGGTTTTTATAGTGTAGGTCCACATGCGGCGTGTGTTAGCGCGAACTTATACGGGTCTGCTTGTGGGATTGCGTTTAATATCCTTTATTTTTTTTTTTTTTTTTTTTTTAAATAGATTTGTGAAGAGGAATGCAATTTACCAACCTATTCTACCTGGCCAGAAACAGGTATTAATATCATCATTTAATAATTCATTATTGTTAATTATTAATGAATTATTAAATAATAATTACCCAATTACATCTGTTGAACCAGGGTCAAAGTTAAAGTCAAGTGACCCAAGCGGGGATCGAACCAACGTTGTTCCATTCGAAACACGCTAGAAAGATCAGCCCTCTTGGCCCACGCGGCTATAACCCCGACTGATTTATTATATTACTTCAGGCCGTCGTCAATCGCTTGGAGATTCGATTTTCAAAATTAATGCCATCACAGCAGATGAAACACATTCCTGATCTATAGCAAATTAATTTTTGTATATATGCTGCAATGCTGCGAGTATTCGCGTATGTGTTTAAAACCCACTTCAAATACACTGAAAACTTCTTTCAATAAATCTGTTTGTTTATATTGAAAATGTATAGAAATATATTGACATCTAGCGGCAAAACGTGAAAGTTTTTTTATATTTTCTTTTATTTCATGCAAATTAAAAAAAAAAAAAAACAAAATAAAAATGGATTTAAATTTGTAATCTAAGTTGCAAAGATATATAACATTTGAGATTCATATTACATGCATTCTAACAAGCAGACATGTATAAGTTCGCGCTTACATATGCTGCATGTGTACTTACAACATAACAACCCATTCCAAATTAACATAAGCCCTGCAACTCTTGCCAACCTTCCCTTAAACAAAGGTGAAATTTGCGAAGTAAACCATTTTTTAAAGTGTGGGTGGTCAGCCTCATACCAACCTATAAGTCAAGGAAATTATTTTGTGTATTTCTTTTCATAATCTAAGTTGAAAAGATACATACCATTTGAGATTCATATTAAATGCATTCCCACACGCAGACAGGTAAAAGTTCGCGCTTACAAATGCCCCATGTGGACTTACAAAATAAAAAAAACTAATCTCAAATGAACATAAGCCCTGCAACTCTTGCCGACTTTTCCTCAAACAGAGATAAAATTTGCATGGTGAACCATTGCTTACAGTATGGGTGGTCAGCCACATACTAACCTATAAGTCAAGGAAATTATATTGTTTAGTTCTATAATCTAAGTTGCAAAGATACATACCATTTGAGATTCATATTAAATGCATTCCCACAAGCAGACATTTATAAGTTCGCGCTTACACATAATGCATGTTGACTTACAACATAAAAACCCAATCTCAAATTAATATAAGCCCTGCAACTCTTGCCAACCTTCCCTGAAACACTGCAAAGTGAACCATTTTTTCAAGTATGGGTGGTCGATGTTCTTTTAGAAAGGCTGCATGTTTTTTATTTTACATGTTTTCCAAATTTTAACGCAAGGAAACTATGCGCAATATACACATTCACCAAATGTTAAGGGGTTGGGCTGCGTAGCAGCCAGGGGCAACGCCCCTAGTGAATCTTAAATTATATATATATATCTTTGCAGCTTAGATTTAGATTTTATTTTCGACGACAAAATGCTTGGATCGACTAATCGCTCTCCGCATTATTGCAGACCCTAAATATAGGTACAAAAGATATCTTTTTCACATATTCCAGATCATTCTTCAAAAAAATTCGGCAAAAGTTGTGGGGATTATGTTCATTTGAGGTTTGAATTTTATTTGTAAGTACACAATCAGCATTTGTAAGCGCGAACTACACGTGTTTGTTTGTGGGCATACATCTGAGAGCTTTGAATGAATATATCCTTGCAACTTAGATTATAGATTATAGATATTATAGATTCTTCGATTTCTCGCTCACACTAGAACGCCACTCTATGCACTACCGCCATCATAGACTGCTTCCAGATTGTTCTACCCACACAATCGTACATGTATAAGTGCGCGTTGGTACTTTGAATTTATAGTTCCTAACAATAAAGACTCAAATCCGTATGAAGTCATGAGGTCTACGAACGTACGTGGTCTAGTAGCTATGCCAAATATAAGAAGTTACTGATTTCAAATACTCCTCATACACCAAAAATGATCTATTTTAAGGTAAGTATTTGAAAATTTTCAAAATTACTGCTAACAATACAATTTGAAACTATGGTCATTAGACATATTTAAAAATTACAATTAACTTGAAAAACAAATCTTACACTTTTCTCATTAGACAAACCGTCAAGGAAATCTTACGTTATTTTTGACGTTTCTTTTCATTCAACGTTTAATTTTACGTCAACAAATTGACGAGACTGATGTACCTTCTCAATTTAAGATTCGTCTAAATTCCGTTTTGTTTTTCAATTTAATTATATTTTTTAATCCTTTGGTTCGGTTAATTGTAAGTTATTTTGTTTATGTTGATGATCTTTTTCTAAGCATAAAACTTAAAACTAAACTATGGTGTTCACCAAAAAAGTATATCAACCAAAATACTCCCTTGAGATGATGATGATGATGAGTTGATGATTTCTTTATAGCGCCGTTTCGTGATGTAGTCACTCCAAGGGCGCTGAAGGCTTGAGGCTCTGTTTTATTTTCCATTAATTTTCCGGTAAACGTGAGGGTTAAGCTTATAAACGGAAATTATAGTAAACACGAAAATTTCGTATCTTCAGTACCTACCCTAAGTGTAAGACACATTCATAAGACTATGAACGAAATATAATAATAATTATACTAGTATGATTTATTTGGTGAGCCCTGTTTTTGTTTGAATCACACCTCAAGAACCCTCTGCGAGCTTGCTCGTCGCTATAGAAATCGCCAATTCTCAAACCATAAAAAAGACAGACATATTAATTGTATATTTTTATATTTCATTTCCTATTTCTGCCTGTATCCACGCCTGTTATTTATAGTTTATTTTTACACAAATATGACGCAGTTATATCTCGGGGGAAATACGTTTTGAAAATAAAATTGTTAGTTCCATTCGGTTGGGCCGAGTGTGTGGGTTTCACGACAAATCGGTCACAGTCAGCCCGTCAACAGACAATTGGTCAAATGACAGTTCGTCCATATGACTCTTCAGTTATTGACATATCACTCACAGACAATTCAGCCGCAAACTCGTCCACTGACACATCAGTCACAGACAATCTGGTGACACAACAGGTCGTCTTTCCGACTCTTCAGTTAACAATATTTTGGTCACATTCTTTGACAACAACTTCATTACGGAAAACTACGAGTACGGTAGTTACAAAAGTTGTTTTGGATAGCAAGTTTCTTATGATAGAGCTGTCTGTGGACCTATATTGTGTGTTAGGTTTAGGTTGTTCATCCTCAGTCGTCGTGCAGACAAGATGTCTCAGAAACGTCGAGAACAATGTAAGTTCTCTTATAAAGGTTCGTGTAATATCTGATCAAAAAAAAAACACTGTGTAGTTATAATTATTGTAAACTATATTGTGTGTGACCGAAAAGTTGTGTGGATGAACTGCCGTGTGACCTATACGTCTGGGAACGAGTTATCTGTGGTCAAGTTGCCTTTGGTCGAAATGTCGTTGACTGAAAAGTCATATGGATAAGCTGTCATTTGACCGATTTGTCCATGGACGAGCTGTCTCAGGACGAATTACCTTTAACCGATTTGTCGTGACACAGAGTGTGTTTGTGCGAAGAAATAGAATGTAAATGAGCTTTGAGGTTATGTGGCGTCGTTTATAATGCAACAACTGTGTTCCAGCCTAGGGGATGAAATAGTTACCTATCTATTTCTGGGAACGCCTATTTACACATTTACATATTTTAATGCAAACTTCTTATCTACCTATCGAGAGACAGAAATGGAAAGGATGATAAAAGGTGTTCGGGTGAGATGGCGTCTAAAATAAGATATGATATTATTAGCACAAAACATTAATATATTTTTTGGTATCATATTTTCACGGCGTTAAAAATATTTTCTCTCTTTGCTAACTTTGGTTTCTTGTTCTTTTGGTAAGAGACTGACCACCCATAATGTAAAGATTTGCACACTTATTTCTATCGTCATCTCAGTTTCAGGGAAAGATAATGAAATTAACTATGAGTCTGAAATCGTTCTAATCAAGTATTATTACAACTTAGATTATACATTATACTCATTTTAATTACATGTTTAATTCACATTCAAAAATATTCTTACGTGATTTCTATATATTTTTGTTTGTAAATAAAAATTCTGATTGACAAACAACACATCCATAGCTAAACTACCTTTTAAATGATAAATATACCACGGTATATTTAAGGCTTTTAAATTTATTTATTTTCTATTAATTGATATGCCTATTAGATATTTTAGAAGCTGTCTACCCGGTCCTATTGTGAGAAATGTCCCACTTTCTCAATATCATTTTTTTACAAGGAAATTCGGCAAGAGTTACAGGGTCTATTTTCATTTGAGATTTGCGAAAAAAAAAACGACTTTTACTATTCTACTTATGAACGTGCATGAGAGATGAATCTTAAATGCTTATATAAAACTTATACTATTCTTCTTATGAACGTGCATAAGAAGAACATAAATCTTAAATACTTATAATATATATATCTTGGCAAAATATATTACAGAATATGTATCCATTACTTAGTTACACACATTACATAACTTAGTATGAAAAATGTATCTAGTTTCATTGCGGCAAACGCTGTAGCTTGCGTCAGTTCGCTTTGTAATCCTCTATGTCATGTTTACATGTTGGTAGATAGGTACATGGCTTTCCTCGTATCATAATGTCCTTCCATCCCTGTGGGGTAGCCATGCCGACCACTGGCTTTTAATTTAGCTTCTCGTCCAGGGACTTGGAATTGAAACTGTCGTCTGAGAATGGCTCCAATTGAATCCGATTTTACCCTTTTCCAATATTATAGCATTTTTGTTTTGTCTTTCCACATATTGACCGAATCTCTATGATATCTATCATGTAATATGAAACAACGTATAATTTAAGTTGCAAAAAAACAAATATTTTTTTTATAATTTATTCATGTTCCTTGACTAAGTTGGTATATTTTACTTTACGTTTACCACAATCCTCCAGGACTCTCTGTCTTGTGCTGCTTCCCTCCATGGTCCCCTCACTCTCAGAACTTCGGCGTCAGCTTCAACGTTGTCTGCCTACCGCATCCTGGGACGTCCGAGTGGTCTAACACCTGAGGAGGCACCATTCAATACAGTTCTGATGATCCTGGAGTCCCCTGCACGTGCTACATTTCCGGCCCACTGGAGTCTTCTTGATTTCATTACCGAGACTATGTTTGGGTCTAGTTAGGTTGGTATGAGTTCCTTAATAGGTTGGTATCAAGCTGACCACCCATACTGTAAAAAAATGTTCACTTTGCCAATGTCACCCTGTTTCAGGAAAGAGCTGCAGGGTTTATGTTCATTTGAGATTGGGTTTTATGTTGTAAGTCCACATGCGGCATGTTAAAGCGCAAACTTTTACGTGCCCACTTATGGAAATGCATTTAATATAAATCTCAAATGTTATATATTTGTGCAACTAAGATTATAGATTTTATATATTGCAATCAAAGCGTTTTCTGAAATTGATTTCCAAACCAAACCACACAGGAACATAAACTTTTCAAATCCTGTCGCCTTTCCCTGAAACTGGAGGGGCATTGGCAAAGGTAAACCAAGTTTTTACAGCATGGAGGGCTAGTCTTATACCAAAGTATTAGTCAAGGAACACAAAAAATTAGGAAAGTAAAATATTTTTTTACAGCATGGAGGGCTAGTCTTATACCAAAGTATTAGTCAAGGAACACAAAAAATTAGGAAAGTAAAATAATTTTAAAAACTTAAAATTAAATTTTAATTTATGATCATTTTCAGGTTTTTATAAAATGGCTCCACCTATTAATGAAAAAAAACATTTTTCCTGACAAATATTGTCCTTAAATAGTAATCATTTCTTCTAAATACATTCAGTCGTATTTCATTGCAGTTTAGCAAAACAATGGCCAATAGCATTAAAAAAACATTGTTCTTACTTTACATACTGTTCAACAGATATCTAAAATTATCTCCTGTTAGCTTGTTTGGAAAGCGTATAGACATCTGTGAATGGAAAATGTAAGCTTTTCTAATAGGTCTCGTACTGCCATAAATAACTGAGCTTCTCGTTCATAGAGGCTATTAGTACTGCTGTTAACATTTTTTAGTATCTTTGTTTGCCGTCTCTGATCATATTTTAACAAATAAGTTCTTTCTCTGATTCCAACTTCAAAATTTATTTTTATGTTTGTAAATAAGCAACAAAAAATATCAATGCTGTGCCGTCACCCAGCCGGGCTAATTTAGCGAGAAAAAATACACAAGGTATAAATACATTTAAAAAAAAACTACTTAAATGTTGCTGTTTCTTCATTCGTTTTTATTTCAGTTTGCTTTACATACGTAAGTACGTTTTTTTTTTCACAAAATGCCGACAATATTTTCAGCGCATACAATTATTCTTCTTTAATAAAATTGGAGAGATCTCTATTCATCCTTTGACACATATCTGTACTCACATCCTGATGGTATTTTCAGTTTGAAATGTTTTTCGTGGCCTCTGAAAACAAACAACATTTTTTAAACATTTTCTTGAAGCTTTATCACAAAAGTTGTGTGTTATGTTGAAATATGAGTCTTTAACGTTTTTAGAACCATTTCCTTCAATCTTTCATATTATTTTACGGAAAACAACATTCAATTTTACATGATTAATAATCTAATTTTGGCAATTAAACGTCCATAACAGCTGCCGATAGACACGACAACTGGAGTATCAATAATAAGCAAAGACAATTTGAATTTATAAGGAACAAAATCCTTCCAGAATTTTATTCTACCTATTTAATAATGGGTAGTTAAGATTGTATATAAAAATAACTTTTTATGAAAAACATGATTCTATATTCACAGTTTATATAACTTTAATTGCCTAAGCGCTATCGTACTTTATCCGTCCATCTTCAGATGCTTACTGGTTTTTCACAAAAGGTTATTTTTAAAAAATGTTTAATAAAAAAAAAACACTCTTATTGAGTAAATGGGCCAACTTTAGAAAATTCAATAAAAGTTATATTGCATTTCTTTCCATTTTTTAACAGTCAAATAGTCTGTAACGAGATGAATTGGTTAGTTAGGTAGAATGGAACATTAAAATTTGAATTTGAATTAAAAAAAAACAAAGGAACGCAGAAAAGCGGTGGAAAAAAAGGTAGAGAAGAAAGGGGACGGAATTGCAAGTCGTCGTGTTAGAATTGTTAAATTGTAAGAATAATTATGTGTTTGTGTATGTAATAAAATAAAAGTGCAAAATAAAGTTTTGGTTGATTGTCTTCTTTCAAAAGTGGTATTGTTCTTGTGTTCAATGCACGAGCAAAAGTTAAATTAGTGATGACGAAACCCTGGAGCGCAGTTTAAGTTTTGAAGCAGATTTTGAACAGATATCTCGTTGAAGACATGAACATCTTAGTTATTGTCCTCACAAGTAAGAACTTGCAGTATATTTTCATCCATTTCTCAATAAATGCATTTATCATTTCCCTTGAGTAAGCTGTTATATTCAGTACCTACAATTGTACTTGTATATTGTTTTCAAATAAATTATCACTCCCATTTTCATAAGACATTTTTTTGATGTTATAAATATTTCGTAATTTTTTAAAGTTAAATTAAATCACCTTAAATATACGAGTTTGCAGTTCAAGCCTACACTGTAGCAATTAAAAAAACGTCACAATTTTGACGAATAAACCAAAATACCTTAACACGTCTTGTACTGTAATAATCATGGATGAGTTAACTTGAACACAGGAGTATTGGACGCGATCACATTCCTGAAGACATTCCTGTAAATGAAAAAAAGAAATCATACATTTTTACAATCTCTAGTCACTAAAATACTTTACCAAAATTTCTTTACTCCGTAAAAAAAAATTGAGTGACAAATAAGTCGTATAACTGTAAACACCGTCATCTCCAAATTTGATGGTTTTTGAGATAATTATTGAATTTGATTCTGCGTAGTGTAACAAATTATTTTCTGTGTGCAATGTGATGAAAGCCTCACTTTATCCTTCGTTATTTTACTTGAAAAAGTATGATTTCGTGCAAACGCCGTCATCTCCAACTGGGCAAAAATTGCGTTCAAAACACAAGTTTATTTTTCTCAAAATCATCGCGTAAGGAGTTGACGGCGTTTGCATTCAAACGGCTCAAATATGCTCTTAAACGCATTATATTCTTCTTCACATTCTTTTAAAATCAATGCAACTCCTCTAATTTTTACAAATGAAATATTTTTCTTTTGATGTGTAGGTACTGATTAAATATCTCATTATTTCAAGATGTTGCGCTCTTTCTTATCTCGTTAATAATAAGTATATACTCACGTGAGTGAAATTTGGCTCTGGTTTACATCTGGCCTCTATGTAATGTTCCGGTTGAAAGTGAAATCCTTGAATGTTGTTCATATGTATTGTGTTTATTTCAACAGGGCAGATTATCATGTCCTGAAAAATAATCATTTTCAATTTCAAAGAACTATTTTTAGAAAACTCGTGTCGGTCATCAGTACTTTTACATAATCAGCTACATTGATATTTTTTGTAATTATTAGTTACGCAACATACGCAACTAAGCTACACATATAGTGTAACTTGTTGCCTGCGTTATCCCCGATGGGGTCGCATGCGGCGACTCGGGAACTATTCATTTTTACGGGTAAGGGGGCCAGCCTCACACCAACCACTTTCAGTTGAAGTGGGGGTTTCCCAGCTCCCGGGAGGGCTGGTTCTCATTTATTGTGAAGGCTGAGTAAGCCTTGAGATCGAACTCTTGCTCTCGGCATGGAATGCAAGCATTCTACCAATTGAGCTATCGACCTTTTTTACAAGCTTGGTCGTCGTCACTACAAAGCACCGATTCTCAAGCAGGACCCAGTTGCTGTAAGGCTGGATGGACCTTTGGTGACCAGTCATTGGTAAAGGTTTTTGAATTTTTCAACCCAGCGAAGAGCAAATTTGAAAAAAAAACGGTAAATTTTTTTGTGCTCTGCCGGAATTCGAACCCACAACCTTCCATTCAGAGCCCGAAGTGTTACCACTGAACTACGGACCGGTCATACAGGACAGTTCAACAAATAAATCTACCTTATCGATATGCTTTCCCTTTGCACGTTGCCATTTTCCTCTTGCCGCTCTAGAATTTTCAGGAAAGATACGACTTATCTGAAAAAAAGGGAAAAAAACATTACTGCTAAATCCAGAAGGTCTTTACAGAAATTTAATTTTCTTTTCAAGATTTTGCTTTACAGTTCGAATTAATATTCCTTACAATTTCTCCACACCATAAATATTTAAATACATGTTTTTAAACAGCTTGAATTTAAAATCACCCCTGGTATTTACAAAAGTTATATTTTGTTTCGATTCAGAATAATAATAGGGATAATTGGCCAATTTGATATGGCGCCGCTAAGTGACACTAGCCACCCTAAGGGCGCTAAGCATTCGTGTATACGACTTCACCTCCCCTCCCACCATTTTGCTAGAAGTGTCCAAAGCAACATCCTTTTTTCTTTCTTACCTCTTTTGATGCATTAATATCTATCACATTTTCAACATTTTTTTTCTTGTACATTCTCCAACCTCCTATCGCAGTATTCTGTTACTCTGTATTCATTTTGCTAAGAGTTTTGAAAGTCCTTGCTTAATTCTTACACTTGTTTCCTAGCTTTAATACTTCTTTCATATCTATCGCGGTTTTAAGACATTACTTTCTTGTACATTCAATCTGTACCTACTATCTCGTACAAAATTATCCCTTTCCTCTTTTGTTTCTCACATTTCCTCTATAGAACGTCGTCCCCCAGTGCTTGTGTGGTTTATCTACCATTTGATTCAAGAAAGACTTTAATGAATGAACATAGTTTTTTTTTAACCTCAGTTAGCCTCTGAAGATGGACGCATGAAGTTCGATAGCGCTTTAGCATTGTAAACTCAAAAAATGTGAAAATAAAACTATGTTTTAAAAAATATTTTTTTAAGGAAAATTAAAATGAACTTTTACTCTGTGAATGCTCTAACTCTAGAAAAATAAATTGCCTTAAGAATCACAATCTACACAATCTGAGCTAAGAAAAAAACGTAAAACACCATAATGTGAGAGTTGTTTTAAATATTGTCGAAATCAGTATTTATAAGACACGTTAGTTCAGTACACAATACTCATATTAACATTGCTCATGTAAAATTACCTCTGTTTGAGATAAGAGAAACAAGCACTTAGGGGAAGGTATGTGTAGGTACACTTATTTAATGTAAATTAAATTATTTTTTTTATCATAAAAAGTGATGTTTACCAGGTCCGAGACGTCCACAACCGTATCTTGGCCGCGATCGCGATGAGCTTCATCAATGTACCACAGACCCACAGGTCTTTCAGCCAAGTTGACAATACCACCAGAGGAAGACCACAAGTCGCGAGGATGAATGCGGGACTCCAGCTGAAATAAAATTCATTGATTGATGATGGATGATTTGTTTCATGTGGCACCATCTCCTGGACCATCTCACGGGCGCCATGGCTTCTTGAAAACACCAATGTCCTGTGTCCTTTTCTTAATGTGGTGGATTAGTTCATTTGAACATTGACGGATAAATTGTTCCAGGCAACTGGCCCGGCCACCGCAAAGCTTCTGTCTGCAAATTTTCATGTGTTTGCTCTTTTGGGTACTATGACCTTGTTGATACATATACCTTGTTGACATTTTATGGCAGCTCATTTGGAATAGTGTTTAAAGAGACACATATACGTTTTAGGGACTCTTTTCAAAGTCACAGAAAATAATGTCTATGATTAGGTTTACAACAATCAATCCAACTGAGTTACCGGCATCTGTGTTCCAAGCCCAATTAATCCTGTTCTATTCAAAACCAATATCAATCGCCATGTTCTTTCAGTGTCTTAGAACAAAAAGCAACACAGCACACTATACAGCTAACAGCCCTGCTTCAAAAGATCAGGACATCAAGCCCCACATCATCAGCTGCCACACCTCAGAGGTACTACAACAAGTGTCATAGATCTCTTGATTCTCTGACATCTAGGAAGTCTCTCGCAATGTCTAATCTAATCTAAATTGCAAAGATATGTAACGTTGAGGATTCACATTATATGCATTTTCACAAGAAAGACACGTACAAGTCCGCGCTGGCACATGCCGCATGCGAACCTACACCATAAAAACCTTAATCTCAAATGGACATACCTATACAATATACATACATACCTATACATACCCTACAACTCTTGCCGTCCTTCCCTGAAACAGGGGTGATATTGGCAAAATGAACATTTTTTACAGCATGGTAGGTCAGCTGCACTGGGTTTATTAAAAAATCGCATAAAGAAGAATTACAATACCTCTGCTTCAGCCCACGCCCGGTCCTTTGCCAGTCTTAGCTGTGACACGACAGTGTTAATGTCTCTCTCCAGCACTTCCACATCGTGTTCGCTACCTGACCATGGTCCTCCACCCACGACACCAGCTCTCTCTGGAGCGTGAAAGTCCTCCACGCCTTGCCAGGCCACCTGAGACAGCGTCCCAGGAGGCAACAGCAGAGCCAGCAACTGGAATGGAAACCAGGGATATTGTTACAAATGTGTCATTGTGTTTTTTTACATGTATGAGTGTGTCTTTGCAAGTAGATGTTTGGGTAATCGTACTAGTGTTTGCTCTAATGTTCTGGCAAAGTCTCGAATGTTCCAGTTCGCAATGTTTCGATAACCATTCTTATGTCATAATATACATATAAAAGGCTAAAGCCGTCTGTAGCGGAGCTGGCGAGCAAGACAGTACAATTTTTGACTGCGCACCAAATTTGAACAAGCTTGGTTTATATTTTTAATTTAAACAACGTGATGTCTCATGTTAATTTTGGTGTTATTGATGATTCACATTTATTTTTGTTTTTATATCTTCAATTAATTAATTCAGTACCTACTGTTAACGATACTCTAATTTTTTCTCCACTTTTTGAATGATTAAAAGCATTCTCGCATCGAAAGTCATGACTAGGGCCCGGATTAATATGTATCAAAAATCACGAAATATGTAAATATAATCTTATATATAAAAAAGGACCCCCGATTTGCGTCTGTTTTTTTCGAATTTGCAAAAATGTTTTTCCAACAAGTGTTTCTATTGACGGACTGGACTAAACCTCATATCCAGAATTTTTGGTGTTTGTTTGTCTGTTTGTTTGTCTGTTTGTTTGTATATTTGTACCATTATAGGCGCCCAGACCGTTCGCATCACGATGCTGAAATTTTGCACACCCCCATAAAATATTAGTGGCTAAACAACTGTCAGGGTCCGGATGACGTCACGTGCATATTTCGCATACCTGCGATACTGACTGAAAGTTGAAATCATGCCGCTGGCGGCCATTTTGAATTTAAAGACTTGATATTCGAAGCGGTTATGCCACTCAGTAATTTTAACAACTTTTGGAAGAAACTTTTTCGCAAAAAATAAATTCTTCAAACAAAATTTGTAAATACCTACATAGAAAAAAATAAAAAATAATAACTTTCAGGTGGCACAACGGGCGCATGCATAAAGTTGGAACATTGAAATTAGGCATGCTATCTGAACATAAACAGACTTAAATATTTTTAAAAGAACAACGAAATACATGAAGGATTAAGAGTAGCTGCCATACATTTTTTTTAGTTTCTCCAATATTTAACATTCTCCTGGCGTTCATTTTAAAAGTCTGAAGGTTTTTCCTCATTGATCAATTTGGTTATGCTTATGTCAACATTTTTTGAAAGAAAACTTTTTTCAATGACAATTTTTTTCCAACAAAATTTTGAAAAACATGATTTTCACAAAAAAGTCAAATTTATAAGTAAAAAAATCAACTGTTATGATCACAAACAATTATAATTTAGCGAAATGTAATGATATGTAATAGAACAATCCCGCCAAGTGTATATTTTGCATACCCGCCATACCAACTAAAAAAATACATTGCTCTGCAGGCAGCCATTTTAAATGTCTAGGCCTCATACTCGAATTTAAAATGCATTTTAGTAAACCCCATAAATGTTGGAAGAAACTTTTTTTCTACGGCAAATTTCTTTGAACAAATATTTAAAAAGTAAAATTTCATACAAAGTGTCTTATATATAAAAGAATAAAAAAAACTGAATCTTTTTTTTTTAATTTTCAAAAGTCATTTTTTTCTAAGAGTTCTGTCGATGGGTCGAATGTTTTCCCATACTTAGATTTTTTGTAGATTGTGAGTTTAAGCATTTTAAGGTATCTTCAGGTACCAAGCAGTATCAGACTCTAAAATATCGTGAAAAGTATCACAAGCAGTTTTAAGATGTCAAAAGATAATTCAGAGCAGGACGAGCAGTTCGAAGACATTTCATGACAATAAGAGCAGCTGTAACAATCTAAAACAAAAGCACCAGTACCAACAAAACAATGCCGTATGGCAAACACAGTCATGTTTCATGCCACTATAAGACAATTGCAAGCAACACAGGTACGCTTAAGATACTATTACCAGCAAAACGAAAAAGAGCAGAAAAGACAAGTGATACACTTAAATGATAATGAACGGGTCGAGCATCATTATAAACCATCACCAGAAAAATAATGAGCAGAAATAAAAAGCAGGATAAAGACTTCAGCACCTGCACGACAATAGGAAGTATCACAATCAGGCCTGGGATTCTACCATAAAGTTGTCCACTTTTTGTTGTTGTTGTTGGTCAGTTCTCATGGATCTTAAAAATCAGAGCAGGGGTAAAGTGTGGTGGCGAAGCCTGACTTCAAACTAAAATGCCGTTATCGTGCGCAGCACGAGTAGGCAGGCTTTTTAACTTACATTCGTCTTTCGTGGATTAAAGATATTCGGAACATGAAAAGAATTCAATTACCTTTTTACCACAAAATTTATTAAATTATATCTTAAAGCATTCAATGAAATAAAGAACATATGGGAAAAAAATTATGGCGAAGCCAGACTAAAACCTGCCCGGAGGGCCTAGCAGCCAACCGTGCGAGAGCGCGGTTTGGTCTGCTAGTCTTATATATAAAAAAGGAGAGGGTATTTGCGTCTGTTTTTTTCGAATTTGCAAAAATGTTTTTCCAACAAGTGTTTCTATTGACAAACTGAACTAACGCTGTGTTCCAGAATTTTTGGTGTTTGTTTGTTTGTTTGTCCGTTTGTTTGTATATTTGTACCATTATAGGCGCCCAGACCGTTCGCAGCACGATGCTGAAATTTTGCACACCACCAGAAAGTGTCAGTGGCTAAACAACTTTCAGGGTCTGGATGACGTCACGTGCATATTTCGCATACCTGCCATACAGACTGAAAATTGAAATCTTGCCGCTGGCGGCCATTTTAAATTTACAGGCTTGATATTCGAAACAGTCATGTCTCTTAATAATTTTAACAACTTTTGGAACAAACTTTTTCGCAAAAAGTAAATTCTTCAAACAAAATTTGTAAATACCTACATAGAAAAAAATAAAAAATAATAACTTTCAGTTGGCACAACGGGCGCATGCATAGAGTTGGAACATTGAAATTAAGCATGCCACCTGAACATAAACAGACTCACATATTTTCAAAAATACAACAAAATATATGAAGGATTAAGAGTAGCTGCCATACATTTTTTTTGGTTTCTCTAATAATAAGTGGTCTGCTGGCGTCCATTTTGAATTTTGGAGGTTAACTTTTTCATTTTTGAGTTTGTTTTGATTATGTCAACAACTTTCGAAAGATTTTTTTTTTCAATGGCAATATTTTTCTAACAAAACATGAAAATACCTAATTCTTCACAAAGTCATTTTCTTTCTTGGAGCTATTGTTTTATATACATTGTGTGAGGTAAATAGGCGGATACTTTTGACCAATGAAATCCATTATTGTTTTATAACAAACATGCCTTATGTACTGTACAGCCAATGAAATGTTGGTTTCGCGACAAAATGGTGGAAAATTAAAAAGTTATTTTCTATCGACCAATCACAAAATCTCTTATGTAATATCTACCTATATACTGACATGTTATATACTCCAACAGCCAATCACATAACATTACCGTCTATGTAATCGTGGAAAATTTAAAGAGTGGATTTATATGCCAAAAAAGAAAATATAAAAGAATCCTTTTAATAAAAAATCAAAAATGGTCAAAAATAAAAAATGTACACAACTTAAAAACAAAAAAACAAAAATCAAAAAGTATTTCGGGTTACAGAAAAAAACTTTTAACACAGAAAAAAACGCAAAATCAAAATTTAATACAAAAATTAAATAAAATAACATGAAATCTAACATTAAAAAAAACTTTAAACAAAAAAAAAAAGAAACACGAAATCAAATGTTAAAAAAAAACAAAATAAGTAATCGAAAAACATGAAATCAAAAATTAAAAAAAAAAACCTTGAAAAAAAAACGAAAAAAAAAAAGAATTTTAAAATTAAAATAAAAAAACGCAAAATCAAAAATTAAAAAAAAAAATAATTAAAATAACATGAAATCTAACATTAAAAAAAACTAACAAAAAAAAAAAAAGAAACACGAAATCAAATAATACAAAAAAAAACATGAAATCAAAAATAAAAAAAAACTTGAAAAAAAACGAACAAAAAAATGAATTTTAAAATTGAAAAAAAAAACCGCAAAATCAAAAATTAATAAAAAAATATGAAATAAAATAACATGAAATCTAACATTAAAAAAAACTTACAACATCAACAAAAATAAAGAAAAACGTAATCAAATATTTAAAAAAAAACAAATAAAAAAAAAAATACCTAAAAACATGAAACCAAAACTTGAATTACCGAAAAACATGAAACCAAAACTTAAAAAAAACATGAATTTTAAAATTAAACAAAAAAAACAAAAATTAATGAAAACTTAGAGACATACAAAAACAGAAAATACAAAAAATCATGAAATCAAAAATTTTAAAACAAAATAACATGAAATTCATCCCAAAAATTACAACAATAGAAACGGGAAATAAAAAAAATAAAAAAATAATTTTGAAAATAACTAATAGAAAAACATGAAAAATAAACGAAGCATTCAATTAAATAAAGAACATAAGGGCAAAAAATTATGGCGAAGCTAGACTAACCAGCCCGGAGGGCCTAGCAGCCAACCGTGCGAGAGCGCGGTTTGGTCTGCTAGTATGGTTATAAAAAACTGAAATATGGAAAAATATGGAATAAAAAACAATTGTTACCCAGTACAAAACCCTTTATTTTAACATCAAAGAACATAAAATATAAAATCAAAGAACTTAAAGTGCCTTATATTTACTCTGCGTCTATCTTTTTAGTCGAGTTGTTGCAGTACACAATAACATGTTTCTTTCAATTTTCTAAATTAAAACCTTGTCTGTTTTTTCGAAACATCGCCTTATACTGACTGAAAGACCTTTCAACATCACAGGATGTGATTGGGGCAAACTTAAATTTGCACAACTCTGAGGGTGAATATGCCTCCTCTGGATTGCCAGCTGCTGTTCCATTTAGCATGTTGTTAATTTTTTGTAGCGTTGTATACCCTTTATTTTTTTCAAGTACAGACTTTATTTTGTTTTTTACCAATTCAGCAACAGGGCCTTCCGCCTCCATAATTGTGGTTTCAATTGTTTTAATGATCTTAACATTTTCTTTTAATGATGTTGATGGATTTTCCAGTGCTTTGATCTGATGTGACAGAAAACAAAAATTGCTTCTTATGTAGATTAGATCATTTCGAAGAGTTTCATTTTCGAAAAGTTCTTTTGCATTTAAAATACTAGCGAATTCATCTTCTAATTCAAAAACAATCGTTTTAATCTCAGTATAATACTCGCAGTAGTACTCAACCGCTGCTAACCACGTACCCCAACGCGTCAGCACAGGTTCTGGTGGCAAAGGTATGTCTGGATGCATTTCTTTAAATTTTAAAATCCGACTTGGTGCTTTCAAAAAGATTTTCTTTACATTTGATACCAAACTATCAACATTTTTAAACTGGAATCTCACGCATTCGGCTAGTCTATTAATTCCATGTGCCAAGCATGTTACGTGAATCATTTTAGGATACAACACTTTAAGGGCATCTCCGGCTTTGACCATGTAAGGAGCAGCATCGGTCAGTAGCAAGAAAACTTGTTCATGTTTAACACCATCGGACCACAAAACACTCATTGCATCGTTGAACAGCTTGGCTGATGTTTGATGGTTGCATTTAGGAAGTTCTTCGCATGCTATCAAAAAAGATTTGCTGGATTTTTCTTCCACTAGGAGCCCAATAATCACATTTCCTATGCACCGGCCCATGGCGTCCGTCGTCTCGTCAATTGCAACCCATATAGGTCCGTCCTGAATTTCTTCTCGAATCGATGCCAAGCAATCCTCGTAAATATCATTTACGATTTTTTTCCGAAATGTGGATTCGTCGGGAATAGATTTGCCTGAGTACTTTTCAAGAAAGCTTTTCAATACAGGATTGTTTACTTTCCACAGAGGTATATCTGCACTCATCATGGCATGACACAAATCTTTCGAGAAAGTATCACTTTGAGAACCGCTGGCTATTGCTTCAGAAAAAAATTGTTGTTTGAATTTGCTTTTCCTTGAGATATTCATCTTATGTTTTGTGGTAGATACATGCTGTGATATTAAGAAACGCTGCTCAGTCAAAACGGATTTTTCGCAAGCATTACAAAACAGTACATTACCATCTGTACTCAGAGACTGGTTTGGGAAATCTTCAATATATTTTCCTAATTTAAACCGCAAAGGTTGTTTGTCCTTGGGCATTATTTTAATGGGCACAGTTAAATAATTCGGATATAATAATATGCAGGAGAATACTTAAATCACGACGCAAGACAAAGAAATTAAATGTGCGCGACACAAGCAGGCGACACGAGTACGCGCGACGATTAACAAGTTGTGACTGGCTGACGACGAGCTGACGTTCGGCCTTCGGGCGAACGCCCGGCCGAGCAGTGAACGGCGAAACGATTCGTTCATTTTTTACTCGTTGTTTTCAGTATTTGCCGCGCCAAACCGCGAACTAGTTATTTCCGAAGCGCTATGAAAGCAAAAATTATTCCGTTCTCTCTAGTTTAAGTACCAAACATTGAAAATATGGACTAATGTGATTTTCGTGTGCAAATATGGTCTTAACCTAGAAATATGGAAAATAAAATCTGCATTTTCCAGCTCAAAACATCATAATCTATGTAGAAAACTAAATAATTAATGGAAACTATTGAAATAAAAAATATGTATTTACATATTAATCCGGGCCCTAGTCATGACTGAAGATTCAAAGGTTTTTTCAAAGCCACTTTTATCATTCTTGAAGTTCACTGTTTTATTTAGGCGTGCTATAAAGCTAAATCTGCCATTTTTGTTTCTTACACTTTATGGTCTTAGCAAAATAGTTACAGTAATGAAAAAAATCAAGCATGTTTATTAATTTTTTATCTTAATTTTAAAGCTTGAACAAAATATATAACTTAAGAATTGTCACCACAAAAAAATATTTAAAAAAAAACGTTTTTTTTTACATTTGTAGCTTTTTTTTCGTTTGTGCTGTATTTTGGAATTTTGTTTTTGCGATTTAATTACAGAACTATACATTGTTTAGGTTCCGTACTCAACATTTTTTTATAATGTCAATAGTTTTTGAGTAAATATGGAAAAACTGAAACTACTAAATGAATTAAATTTTAATTAAATCAAAGAACACAGTTTTTCCATATTTACTCAAAAACTATTGACATTATAAAAAAAAATGTTAAGTACGGAACCTAAACAATGTATAGTTTTGTAATTAAATCGCAAAAACAAAATTCCAAAATACAGCACACACGAAAAAAAAGCTAAAAATGTACAAAAACCGATTTTTTTTTAAATATTTTTTGTGGTGGCATACATATTTTGTTCAAGCTTTATAATTAAGATAAAAAATTAATAAACATGCTTGATTTTTTTCATTACTGTAACTATTTTGCTAAGACCATAAAGTGTAAGAAACAAAAATGGCAGATTTAGCTTTATAACACGCCTTAAACATCAGAGTTTTATGTACAGTAAAGGTGGAGCCATTTTCTACAAATATTTTTTCACACCGTGGACCTTTTTCGGGAGTCTTTTTTTCCGGCTTACTTAAAATTTGACCCTTCGACACTGATTGGGCTCCTCACGTCACATGCGACCGCATTGAACAAAACGCGGTAAGAAATTGCAATATGTGTGCAGCTTAGTTCCGTTTAATAAGGTGTATTAACCTAACGTGACTAAGGTACACATATAGTGTAACTTCTTGCCATGTTCTCCCCAACTACATCAGTTGAAGTGGGGGTTTCGCAGCTATCAAGAGAGCTGGTACTCTTTTTTCGTGAAGGCTGAGTAAACCTTGTTGGTATTTTTATTTCAGGTTTGAAATAAACACCGAAATGGACAATTATCTCTGACACCCTCGGCGGGATTCAAATCCTAGCTCTCGGCATGGAATTCAAGCACTGTGCCAACTGAGCTAACGACAGGGCAAGAAAGGGTAAGAAACCTTATTCACAGTTGAAATAATGAAACTTCTACAATATTTTTTGTTGACTGGGGTATCATGTTTTCATTGTGGGAATGTGCAAGTGCATCTGTTGAATAATGCAGCTACGCTGAAACGTCTCGGGCGCATGACGTCACTCACCCACATGACTTGATATGTGAGGTACTCTTGCCCGCTATGTCATGCGCCACCTATATTCCTTGATTATGATTGTCAGTTGTCATACTTCTTTTCAGCGATAAACAATCAATAGTATTATAGAAGTTGCACAAATAAAATATCATCATTTTCTTTTATATTTCTTATTTCAGTGCCACTTTTATCAAAGGTCGGCGATAGCCGTGGCTATTTTTATTGCCTTTGTGCTTAGTTTCTTTGACTTATAGGTTGGTATGAGTTTCTCAACTTATAGATTCCATATTTACTCAAAAACTATTGACATTATAAAAAAAAATGTTAAGTACGGAACCTAAACAATGTATAGTTTTGTAATTAAATCGCAAAAACAAAATTCCAAAATACAGCATACACGAAAAAAAAGCTAAAAATGTACAAAAACCGATTTTTTTTAAATATTTTTTGTGGTGGCATACATATTTTGTTCAAGCTTTATAATTAAGATAAAAAATTAATAAACATGCTTGATTTTTTTCATTACTGTAACTATTTTGCTAAGACCATAAAGTGTAAGAAACAAAAATGGCAGATTTAGCTTTATAACACGCCTTAAACATCAGAGTTTTATGTACAGTAAAGGTGGAGCCATTTTCTACAAATATTTTTTCACACCGTGGACCTTTTTCGGGAGTCTTTTTTTCCGGCTTACTTAAAATTTGACCCTTCGACACTGATTGGGCTCCTCACGTCACATGCGACCGCATTGAACAAAACGCGGTAAGAAATTGCAATATGTGTGCAGCTTAGTTCCGTTTAATAAGGTGTATTAACCTAACGTGACTAAGGTACACATATAGTGTAACTTCTTGCCATGTTCTCCCCAACTACATCAGTTGAAGTGGGGGTTTCGCAGCTATCAAGAGAGCTGGTACTCTTTTTTCGTGAAGGCTGAGTAAACCTTGTTGGTATTTTTATTTCAGGTTTGAAATAAACACCGAAATGGACAATTATCTCTGACACCCTCGGCGGGATTCAAATCCTAGCTCTCGGCATGGAATTCAAGCACTGTGCCAACTGAGCTAACGACAGGGCAAGAAAGGGTAAGAAACCTTATTCACAGTTGAAATAATGAAACTTCTACAATATTTTTTGTTGACTGGGGTATCATGTTTTCATTGTGGGAATGTGCAAGTGCATCTGTTGAATAATGCAGCTACGCTGAAACGTCTCGGGCGCATGACGTCACTCACCCACATGACTTGATATGTGAGGTACTCTTGCCCGCTATGTCATGCGCCACCTATATTCCTTGATTATGATTGTCAGTTGTCATACTTCTTTTCAGCGATAAACAATCAATAGTATTATAGAAGTTGCACAAATAAAATATCATCATTTTCTTTTATATTTCTTATTTCAGTGCCACTTTTATCAAAGGTCGGCGATAGCCGTGGCTATTTTTATTGCCTTTGTGCTTAGTTTCTTTGACTTATAGGTTGGTATGAGTTTCTCAACTTATAGATTGGTATAAGTTTCTTGACTCAAAGGTTGGTATGAGTTCCTCGTTTTATAGGTTGGTATGAGTTTATTGACTTATAGGTTGTTATAACTTTCTTGACTCAAAGCTTGGTATGAGTTCCTTGTTTTATTGGTTGGTATGAGTTCCTTGTTTTATTGGTTGGTATGAGTTCCTTGACTTATAGGCTGGTATGAGTTCCTTGACTTATAAGTTGGTATGAGGCTGACCACCCGTGCTGTAAAATAATCACTCTCTCAATGCCCTGTTTCACAGACAGATCGGCGAGAGTTGCAGGGCTTATTTTAATTTTAAGATTGGGTTCCTATGTTTTATGGCCACATGCGGCATGTCTAGGTGTAAACTTGTTTGCTTGTGAGAATGTATGAAAGAATAATTTATGAAGATATAATTTATTTGCAAATAGATTCTAGATTATATTGCATACGATATGTGCTAATCAAATCCTTGAATTATATAAATAGGTTAACCCGAGTCATTGCACAAAATAGGTTAACCCGAGTTGTTGCAGACATAAAATAGGCTTAACCGAGAAATTGCACATAAAATACCAAATGATCAGCTTCCACCAAGCCCACCACCCAAGGTATGGAATAGTAGCTGGTCTTCTGCATCACAGAAGGGAGTTCCGCAAATGACAGAATGACAAATCTAATACAAGAAGAAGAAGAAAAAACATATGTTGATGTGTGGCTGGTCCCCCGTGATCTTAACAAATTGTTAACTTAAGGCTATATCACCCCTATTTCAGGGAAAGTCGTAAAGAGTTGTAGGGTGCATGCTTATTTCAGAATTATGTTTTTAATCTATTTTATAGATATTGTTATGTAAATACGAGTAGTAGATTTATATAGGTATACATCGTAGGTAGCAATAATTATTATAGGCTAAAGAAATCTAAGAATAATAATGTACTCTCGAAGCTGATAGAGCGGTGGAGAGTGTTCTGGCAAATAGGTCCCCAGATATGTATTTGTGTTTCTATGGGTATATAAGGCGCAAGTTTGGGTGCAGGAGAGTAAATAGATATTCGCCTTTGATTGAAGAACATGTGTGAGGTGCTGAACTGTGAAATAAATTTGAGTTGCTTAGAAATTGAAGGAAGTGTTAAAAATAAATATAAATTGTCAAATAAATTAAGTGTAAATAAATGTCCATAAAAAAGACCAGTTTTTTTTATTTAAAGACTATCCGAACCTAAAAACACAACGATATGCTGCATAATATGAAAGTCCCAACTCACTAGTGTTTGATGTGAGCTTTCAATAAATCTTTGCAATTAATGTTGATATATTTCCGCAAGATAGATAACATACAATAGATAAAAGGAGTTATGGACAGTGTACAAAGTTCAAAATTTCTCGGCGGGCAGATTTCACATGTCTAAGTAACTAGTATCATTCGAAACCAATTAAAAAATATTATTTAGCCTTTTTCCTAGCAACGCGGCTGTGATGTTGCATTATTTTTTATATTTCATTTGTGCTGACTCTAGTATTGCTGATTACTTAAAAGTTCCTTGATTAATAGGCGAGTATGAGGCTGACCCCCCATGCTGTAAAAACTTGGTTCACTTTTGCCAATGCCCCCCCCCCCCCCCGGTTTCAGAGAAATGCAGCAGGAGTTGCAAAGTTTATGTTCATGTAAGTTTTGGTTTATTTTGTAAGTACACATGCAGCATGTGTAAACGCATACTTACGCTTGTAACTGTAACTGTAACTTTAACTCTGTCGCCATTCCGCTAGGGGTGGCCAGAGCCTCTGCAGAGCTGCCTCCATTTTTTCCGATCCTTACATAGGTAGGTACCTCTTTCAATTCATTCATATCCATCACCTTTTTCATGCATTTTCTTCTTTAACGCTCACTTTGTATATCCCATTCTTTCAAAATCTCCTCAATCTGATCCCTCCATACTTTTCTCGGTCGTCCCTTCCCTCTTTTTCCTTTCACACTTTCTTTGTGTGAATATATGAGCAGCATGTGTAAGTGCAAAATTACATATGTGTCGGATTATCGGCATGCATTTAATATGAGTCTTAAATACTATTACATCTTTGCGACTTGGATTATAGATAATAGAAGTACCTTTTTAAAAATATCTCAAACTTCAATTATAAAGGTATGTTTTGTATGGAATACAGTTAAAATAGCAGAAAAAATATCAAAATTTATTCAATGTTACGCAATACTTGTTAACGTATTTTCTTAATTGAATAAGTAAAAACGAATAGTTTAGCGTGTTCGTGAATAAATTTTACACCCAAATATTTATGATAATTTTCAAAGAAAATGCATACTTGACAAAAAAATTATAATATGGAGAAATTTAAAATTAAATCTAGGAAAATACATTAAACAAATAAAAAAAAACAATTGCAAAAGTACTGAAACCAGCTTTCAATCATTCACTAGATTGTCTTAAGCAACTCTACTTACAAATTATATTTTACCGTTTTCTATCCCTTACTGAATGCATACACTCGAGCATCTGCAATTACGTTCTAGTGTTATTGTTCACATTGTATTTTTTTTTAAATCAGTAACCTTAATAAACCTTTCATATCGAAATATCAAAGGTAAAACTGAATAAGTCACAAATTCCTCAACAGCGCGCATAGTACTTGGATGGGTTACCGCTCAGGTACACCGCGTGTCGTTGGCATCTTGGACCGGTCCGTAGTCCAGTAGCAACACTTCGGACTCGTAAATGGAAGGTTGTGGATTCGGATCCCGGCGGAGCTCAAAAAATATACCATTTATATTTTAAAATTTGCTCTTTGCTGGATTGAAAAATTCATAAACCTGTACCAAAGACCGGTCACTGAAAGGTCCATACAACCTTACAACAACTGGGTCTTGCTTGAGAGCTGACGCTTTCTACAGCGACGACCAAGCTCGCAGAGGGCTCTTGAGGTGTGATACACACAATAACAGCGCTCACCAAATAAATCATCCTAATATTATTATTATTAAGCTAACATGGGTCTCTCCGACAAAGGCACGTTTTTCCGTATTCTCTACTAGAGAAAATACAAAAAAATCCATTTCATCAGCACTTCCTTGTAATTAGTTTGCTTACTATGAGAAGTTACACACAATAAAATGTTTAATCCGCAATTTCTCAAATCACTGAATCAGCACTAATTCAGTTTTAATAGCGCATCTTTTTTCTAAAACCTAACCGTGTTATTAACACACAGCAAGCCCGTGAATCTGATGTGAATTTACCATACAAAAAAACGATAATCCATAGATCAGCTACGGATGAAACGCGCTGGAATAATCCTCCAAGTTGCAAAGCTACATCACAATCCAAGATTTGCCATTAATTGCTAAAACTGAAGCCTCGAATGAACGTGTTGAAAGAAAGGTCTCTTAACTCTCTAGCTTTCTGTTGATGGAGGAGTGCCTCGGATCCCGAGAGGGCTGATTCTTATTTGTTGTGAAGGCTGAGTAAACCATGCCAGTGTTTTATATTGTATACCTGATTTTAAAATGAAAGTGCAATTTAAAAAAATATGTTTTTAGTGTTTATTTTAGTGATCCGATCAAATTAAATACAGTCATCGTTCATTTTATTCAAATCTTAGTCATCATTGTTGATTGTCCGGTCGATAGCTCAGTTGGTAGAGTGCTGACATTCCATGCCGAGAGCTCGGATTTGTATCCCGCCGAGGGTATCAGAAATGTTTTACCGTTTTGAAAATGTATTTCAAAGCCGAAACAAAATACCGGCAAGGTTTAGTCAGCCTTCACAAGAAATGAGTACCAGCCCTCTCGAGAGCTGCAAAGCCCCCACTTCAACTGAAGTGGTTGGCGTAAGGCAAGCCCTCTTACCTGTAAAAATAAATAGGTTCCACTCGCCACATGGGACTACTTTCAGGAAAATTCGACAAAAATTTCACTATATGTGTAGCTTAGTTGCGTTTTTTTAGCGTACTCACAAAACAAATGCGCAAAATTTTAGTACTTTTTGACAAAAATTATCATGTATTTTAGGAACTTTCAGGTATTACCATGTACATACTTATGACAAGTCAAAGGTTATATAACAAAAGGGTTTGTTCTTGAAGAGAAAAACATGAATTTGTTTTCTACTCGTTCATATAGCAGCGTATTGTACCTAATAATGTATTTTTAATTAGGTTTTATTATAATGTGCAATAAACAAATTTTCCGAGTGACTCTTGTGTGGCTGAAATGTATTTTTGGAAAGCACAATGATTCATTTACATGTGTAGAAATTTGAACATTCAAGCGCGAACTACACGTATTTGTTTGTGGGCATACATCTGAGAGCTTTGAATCAATATATCCTTGCAACTTAGATTATAGATTATGGAAGTGTACAAGGTTAAATCCATTTAAAGATGAAAGACTTAAAAATAAACTTCTACTGAATGTAAGCTTCTAGTTAAACACTAATGTTCATTAATGTTTTACGAAGGTGTAGAGATTTTAACGTTTGCTGAGCATTGTTTTTCTATATTTTAAAATAAATATCAAGATGACTTAATTGGTGAGGGCTGTTTATGAAAAAAATAACACCCAGAGCCCTCTTCGATCTTGGCCGTAATTCTGAAATAGTAGCCATTGCCAATCCAGACCCAATTTTCTATAAAACTGAATGAGCCCTTTTTTAGTAAAAACTTACGAATTTTTCAATCTAATAAAGTGTGTCAGAAATCGAACCCATGACCTTTCCGATTAGCGTCCCTAGAATTTACTACGGATACGTTTAAATATTTGTGAAGTTTTTTTTTAAACCGACACGTATTCACATTAACACTTATGGAATGGATATCAGAGGGACAGACAATCTGCAACTTTTGCCATATTCATTAAAAACAGGGGTAGAATTTGCAATACAGTACCATTTTTCATAAATATGAGTTGTCAAGCTAATAATATCACAGAGGTACCTATATTTAGAAATCTATTTTGAAATCATTTCTACAATGTTTCATGATCATTTTTTGTTACGATTTGATGTTTTCCATATCTTATATTATCTTATAGAGTACAAATATATTTAATGTATTTTTTAAACTTAAATTTGCGTTTTTAAAAAGATCATTTCAAGTCGGTGGGCGTTTTTGCGATTCATGTGGACAGATCATTTTTCCGAGCCGGATCGCAGTGTTTCACTGCGTGCAAGGTCAATTGATAATTTACTCCTCATCTGCGTGCTGTATGGTCAGTCACGTCTCTGCCCAAAGAACCGGCTCATTCAAATTGGATCAAAAAATTACACATCTCTCATTCCTTCGGTTCGTTTGATTCAGTAGCGAATCAACACCTGTTTTTGTACGACGCGCTAGAACTGTGAAAAATTATATTATTGTTTTTTGTTCTCGTGAAACAATCATTTAATTTGAGTGACTGTTAGAGTGATACGTACTTCAAAAAAACATACAAATAAGTACCAAGGTAAGTGGAACATCCTTTTGTTCTTTGATAGAAGTTTTGTTCACCAAAACAAGTTTTTTACGTAATATAAAATACTTGTTTTTTAATTTTTCATTTCGTGTACAAAAAAAAATGATACACAGTTTTTTATCACAAATAGGAAAAAATATAATGTATTTATGTATACGTATGACAATATTTTTTATTTAAATTGATATACTCCGTTATGTTTTTGTTATTGTTGTTTTACTACGCAGAAATCGCCATATTAAGTTCGTATGAAACCTAAATACATTTTGATAAACGATAAGAGCTGTTTACTTTATTTATATTTTGATACTTTGTTTATAAAGACTATTTAAATTTTCTAAATGTTAGTCACTATTAAGTCTCATACTTTATTCAAATATTTATAACTTATTCCTTGACTTATAGGTTGGTATGAGGCTGACCACCCATACTGTAAAAAATGGTTCACTTTGCCAATGTCACCCCTGTTTCAGGGAATGTCGGCAAGAGTTGCAGGGCTTATGTTCATTTGAGGTTGGATTTTATTTGTAAGTACACAATCAGCATTTGTAAGCGCGAACTACACGTGTTTGTTTGTGGGCATACATCTGAGAGCTTTGAATGAATATATCCTTGCAACTTAGATTATAGATAGATTATAGATTATTCAAATTATCCATCAAGGTCTTCTTTGAATATAAAAAAAATACGAAACAATTAATAAGAAGGTTTGTTTTTGCCGCTTTTCTATAAGATAAAAACAATAAAATTTATACATCAGATTGATTATATGGCGCGATAAAAATATATTATCTAATTTATACCTGTAGATAAAAAAAAAAAACTGAGATTTATTTGCCCTAGGTAGGTTCATATTATATATACACAAAAGACACGTGTTGTCTCTAGCTTACATAAAATGCCATAAGTTTTCTCACATAAAATAGTAAACTGCAAAACGGCAATACATACTGATGACATTGCAACTTTTTTATCATTCACAATTTTTGGGCTTAAAAATTGATTTAACTTTTTAATGATTTGCGTATCAGTAGGTACTGTGAGAATTCATTATTAACCTTAAAAATATGAGTAGGTACCTTCAATAAATATTCCTTAGCCAAAGATTAATTCCAGTTTTTCTTTAAAAATATATATTAAATATATATTTGCAACTTAGATTACAGTTTTTTTTTCTTAGATTATGGTTTTTGATTATTTACAAATTGGAGAACCTGCTTATCGGTTGGTTCCACGATTGAATTACACAGTATATCACCGATCTGTAGTTCAGTGGTCAACGCTACGGACGCATAAACCGAAATTGGGGGGTCGATTCCACCGTATCACAAAAATAAGAATTATACTCTTAGCTTTATTGAATAATTCATTTGCCTTTACCAAAGACCTATCGTCAAAGTACCTTAGTCCAACCTAAAAGGAAGTGGGTCTTGTTTGTGTAATTGACGCTTTCTATAGCAATGGCCAAGCTCGCAGAGTGCTGTTGAGGTGTGATTCATCCAAAAACAGTGCTCAATAAATAAAATCAAAATAAGAAAGAAGATAGAAGAAAAAAGCTATGGCTTCAAGTTCCTGAAGGAAAAATTTAAACACGCAAACGTTTAAACAAATAATAATGTACTGTATTAGTGCTGATAGTTTCTATATCTTTAATCTAAGCAGCAAAGATACTTTAACATTAAGGCTCATATTAAATGCATGCCCACAGACAGGCACATGTAGTTTCGTGCCTACACATTCTGTCTGGGTGCATACAAATAAACAAAACCTCACATGAACATAAGCCTTGCCTTTTCCTGAAACCGGGGGGACATTGGCAAAAATGAACCAATTTTTACAGTACGGAGGGTCAGCTTCATACCAAACTAACAGTCAAGGAGCACAAAAAAATAATAAAATGCAACTCGAAATTAAATTGAAAATTAAAATTATATTCCCTAGTCGCCAACATTGCAAATCAACCGTAATAATTTAGTTACAAAAAAAGTTTTATCTAAAAAATGTAAACAAGTGATTATAGGTACTCTCGTATGATCTGATTAATTGTTATCTCAGAATCTAAGGAGGCAGCAATTGTATAATGAACAAATTACACAGGTCAGTAGTGTCATGAATAGTTATGAATTAAAATTCCTCCATCCGCGAACTCGGATTGCTATAGTGACCCATTAATTATAGCAACCATGTTCTATATATCCATGATAGCAACCATTATTATTGCAATGGCTTTTCAATGCCTCGAAAAATGAGCGCCATTTCGCCAACCTCTTAAACTTGAAAAATAAATACTTCCAGACAAATAAGTCCGGTTGATAACTCAGTTGGTAGAATGTACGCGTTTCAGCATTCTTGATTAAAATTTAATCGTGCATTGTCGAATAGCACCATTGAATAAAGTCATATTGTGTACGCAAAACGCAACGCAACTAAGCTACACATATATTGTAACTTTTTGTCGCTTTATTCCCGAACAATCATGTGGCGAGTGGAGCCTATATACTTTTACAGTAAGGGGGCCAGCCTTACGCCAAACACTTCAGTTGAAGTGGGGGTTTCTCAGCTCTACACGGAACTGGTACTCATTTGTTGTGAATTTTATGGCCGGTATTTTATTTTGAGTTTTGAAATAAACACCGAAACTGGAAGCCATTTCTGACACCCTCACCCTCGGTGGGATTCGAACCCGGGCTCACGGCATGGAATGCAAGCACTCTGCCAACTGTGCTATCGACCGGACTATACGGACAGTATATACGTAGAACAGATTTTAAAAAACTAATACGAATTAAATAAATGTATAAGAAAAGGCTGTACCAACAATTTGCAGAATTTAAATCGTAAAAGCACAGTTAAAAGTACGAGTGTTCTAGGGTTCGATTTCCTCCAAGAATGCCAGTAATAATTTCCCATTTTGGTGTTTCATTCAAACCCAAAAATCATAAAGCCAACACGGTTAACTCAAACTTCACAAGAAAGGAGAACCATCTCCCTGGGGACTTTCGAGACGCCCACTTCAGTGAAGGGGTTGGCGCAAAAGCTATCCCCGTTACCTGTGAAAATACATGGATTCCACTCATCACATACGCTTGGGAGACAGAGCAGTAAGAAGTTACACTATATGTGAAGCTTCGTAGATTACTTGGTAAGACATTGGTGCTCAAACCAAAAGGACAGCATTCGATTCTCATCGAGGAAAAGATGAAAGCGTAGACATGATTTCCCATTTAAGTTCCTTCTGAAGCAAATCATTGCACCGGTAAGGCTTACTCAGACTTACAGACGTGACAATCTACACCTTTGATTGCAGAGGAACCCCACTTCACATTTAATTGAAGTAGACTTCCTATCGCGTGAAAATAAATAGGTACCACTCGCCAAATGCGACAAACGTCGTAAACAAATAATTGACCGGCTATAACTAAGTGGTCTATTCTTATGACTATTGACTGACTGAAAAGCATTGGGTTTGCACCCTAGCGGAACATCATTTTTTTTTAAATAGATTTGTGGAAAGGAATGCAATCCACCAACCTATTTTGTCTGGCCAGTTGTCTTCATGCGAAAGCAGAAGCTTGTGTGCATACAACGGCATTTGTTGACCCAGGGTCGAAGTTATCGTCGTGGGATTCGAACCAACGTTATCCGGTTCCAAATAACCTGACTTGATTCCCGCGGCCATAACACCGACAAATATATAAATATATCATGTTGTTTTGAAAAATATTATTTTCTTGCTTTAACTTATTTTTTCAGAGGTTGAGCAAAGGTTCGTCCAGCCTTACAGCAACTGGATCCTTCTTGAAAAATTGCCGCTTAACTAATAACGACGACCAAGCTTGCAAAGAGTTCTTAAGCCGTGATTCACAGAATTTCCAAAATGACTGTCGGATCATTTAAATACATAAGTCTAATATTTATTTATTAACGATTAAAAAATATTTGCTGCAACAATACTTAAAATCTAAATTGTCAACAATTCTTTGAGGTGGTCTTGAAATAAACACCGAAGTCTTACAATTTTGTTTTGTTTACTTTCTAAATGTCAAAAACTTAATAAATGTAGCTGAATAATTTTCTCTGGAAAATTTAATTGCGTCAGTTTGCTCCCCCAGTTCTTGTTTATCGTATAGACCAATTCTGTCAAACGTGACTTTTTAATGCAGTTGTCTTAACAATCAAATTCTACACAATCTAAGCTAAAAAAAAACGTAAAATTCGATAATGTGAGAGTTGTTTTAAATATTTTAAAAATCAATTTCCTGTTTTCATAAGACACATTAGTCCAGTACACATGCAAACATTGCTCATGGAAAATTAGCTTAATGGTCTATTCGGTATACAAGAACTAAGGTAGCGAGTTGTTATAAAACATTCCAAATATTTTTCAGAAGTATTTATTTTATTAGTAACCCCAAAAGATTAGCATAATTAAAAAATATATACTTGCGAATAATTTTTTGCAACTAAGATTAATGATTCAAATGTAACACAATTTAATTTGGACCGTAAATCTGACTACAAAATTAACTACTTTACTTTTGCCACCGCCCCCCATTATTATTATTCCAGATTAACCTATAATCTGGAATAATCTATCTATGATCTAAGTTACAAAGATGTTTTGACATTTATGGCTCAGCGCGCACCCACAGACAGACACGTGTAAGTTCGTGCTTACACATACTGCATGTGCACTTACAAAAAAAACTCACATGAACATAAACCTTGCAACTCATGCCACCCTTCCCTGAAATCGGGATGACATTGGGAAAAGTGAACCAAGTTTTTACAGCATGGAAGTCACCCTCATACCAATCTATTTGTCGAAGAACAGTGATGGTAACAAAGTTTGATTTACTTAACTGAATTTATCAAAAAACTTTGAGTTTGGTTTACAGAATGAGTACAATTTAGTAACTTACACCCGGTTTCATAAAATTCACAGCATCAGGTACAAGTTATTCTAAACAAACGAAAAATAATGATCTTATTTCTTAAGCACTATTTTTACATTTTAATGAATAGTTCTCATCTTGCAGCCACGTACAAAGTCTTTTTTTTTTTTGTACTGAAATTCTATTTTTTTGATAAAGGGAAAAAAAAATCAATGTGAAGTCAGCCATGCCATTTCCAGCCAATCCATTCAATGTGATAACCAATCTTCGATAGAAGTGGCTCTAAAAAAAGAAAAAGAACGAACAGTTACAAAATTAATAACTCATAAATAAATGACATTATTTATTATATAAACAAATGCATTTGTAGCTCATTAAAGTTTGCCCTAATGTGTCTGTGTGTATATTTTAAAAAATGTGGGCTATATTTGCTATATACGTTTGATTATTTTCGGTCATAATTTTCTTTTAAATAAATAAGCCTGAAATTGATGTACGCGCTAATATGCATAATGTTATGTCTGCTTCAGTATTTGCATAAAGTGGGACTGAAGATGATACAATATCTTTGCCATTTATTTCGAACTTATTAATATACATTTGGAAATTCCTAATTTTAACATTTTTAAGCCTGTGATATTTTGTAGAAAAAAAACATGTATTCTAAAGCAGTGTTCCGCAAACTTTTTGTGTTCAAGGTACACCTATCAAATCAAAAAATTTTAGAGGTACACCAAAGAAAAAAACAATGATTATTTAATATGTATTTATTACTAAAATCAATGTACCTAATATAAAAAGATGTTTTGTGAGAAATGTGAGCCTGTTTGGAGAAATCGTTGATAAGGCTGCTCTCATCTCTTCATTGATCGTCCTCAGGCGCTCTCTTTTTTTCGATTTAATAGTAGTGAGAGTTGAAAATCCCAATTCGCAATTGCAACAGCACGCTTTGAAAGCAGTGGATACTCATTTTTTCTATGCAGCCAAAAATGTGCTACCTCTACTTGGGAAAATTTTAGTTTTTAGGGGAGGCCATCCCACCCCTCGCCCAACAAAGCACCTGCTCTTAAAGCTCTCAGCTATTTTTAGGTGTATTATCTAGGTAGGCAATAACTTGACTTTTTTCCGCGGCACACCAACTGATGACCACGGTACACCAGTGTGCCGCGGCATACGCTTTGCGGAAGACTGTTCTAGAGAAGCTAAAAGTGAGCAAATATTGGAAAAAGGCTAAACTTTCTGGAATATATTTCATCGTATAATTTGAAATACTAATAAAGTAAAACATATTGCGTACATAAAATAGGCCTTGAAATAAGGATTTACCCACCCCTGGAATTGTTAAAGTTTGGTTGATAGTTCAAGGGGTAGTACTAGAGACTAGAGTTCGATTCCCACCAAGCAAGGGTGCTAGAAATAATTTGAAACCCTAAAATCATTAAGCTTATATTGAACCGGTCGATGGGATAGTGGTAGAGTGCTTGCATTCCATTTCGTGAGCTCAGGTTCGAATCCCACGGAGGGTGTCAGAAATGATTTCCCGCTTCGGTGTTTAATTCATACACCAAAATGAAATACAGGCAAGGTGTACTCAGCCTACACAAAAAATGAGTACCAGCTTCAACTGAAGTGCTTGGCGTAAGGCTGACTCCCTTACGTGTAAAAATAAATAGGTTTCCCTTACCACATGCTAAAACTATCGGGGATAACAAGGCAAGAAGTTACGCTGTATTTGTAGCTTAGATGGCATTTATTGCTGCAAAATTTTCGCAGCCTTCACAAGAAATGAGAATATGCCCCTTTGGGTGTAGGGAAACCTTCGCGAAGAAGTTGCACTATATCTACAGCTTGCATACGTTGCGTACAATAATGGAATGTAACGAACCAAAGTTTTATTTGGGGTCCTCGCCACCCCTCATGGACACTTTTGAACTCAAATTTATGTCTTATCTGTTATTTAAAAGGCAAAAGAGAATGTATTTGCCTCCACCGAGTGTCAAACACAGCCCGTTGTAAGTGAATTTACTGTCACTGTAACTCTGTCGCCATTCCGCTAGAGGTGGGCAGAGTCTCTGCAGAGCTGCCTC
Organism: Agapetus fuscipes; assembly: GCA_951799405.1. Taxonomy (NCBI): domain Eukaryota; kingdom Metazoa; phylum Arthropoda; class Insecta; order Trichoptera; family Glossosomatidae; genus Agapetus; species Agapetus fuscipes. The sequence goes on from OX637332.1 coordinate 7,401,559, forward strand.
CATTACTTCCTATCCTTACAAACCGCTTTCAATTCATTCATATCCATCACTTTTTTCGTGCATTCCCTTCTCTTACACTCACTTTGCATATCCCATTCTTTCACAATCTCCTCAATCTGTACCCTGAGTACGAGTTGTATGTTTGACAAAACTTGAGTAAAATAAAAGTGTACGGAAATATTTAAACTTCGGTTTCAGTACCCCGAGAACGATTTGCATGTTTAGCACACTCGGTGTTATGGCCGCGGGGATCAAGACAGGTTATTTGGAACCGGATAACGCTGGTTCGAATCCCGCGACGATAACTTCGACCCTGGTTCAACAGATGCCGTTGCATGCACACAAGCTTCTGCTTTCGCATGAAGACAACTGGCCAGGCAAAATAGGTTGGTGGATTGCATTCCTTTCCACAAATCTATTTAAAAAAAAAAAAAAAAAAAAACCGTTTAAACAACTTTCCAACTTTAAACATGCAACTCGTACTCGGGGTACTGAAACCGAAGTTTAAATATTTCCGTAAACTTTTACTATACTCACGTTTTGCTAAACAAGCAACTCGTACTGGGGGTACTGATCACTCAGGTTCATTTTTTTCCTTGAGGTTCTGGCCACCCCTAATGGGCACTCTTGCTGTCGTTGATATATATTTCGGTCTCGGCGGATCGGACTAACCGAGCAGAACACTGTCGTCTAATTTTAGCCAAGAAATTATCTCCGGCGAAGTTGGAGCCGCGAGGATATAGACGGTCGTCAATTGACTTGATTATTATTGTCCCTGAATGGGCACGTAAAGCATGGAGTGGGCGCGCTGGTGGCACGACGCCGTGTACACGGGTACCCACTCTCATTAATAATATCGTTGTGCAATCCGGTACACTCATTATGGACGACAAATTAGTGACAATTTCTCACAAGTTGTCATATTTCTTTCGTGCATTGTCATGGATTTTGAGCGCGTTTTTGCATGTAAAAAAAGCTATGCAATTTATATTTGAAACTGTTTGATGTATTATATTACGTGCCACGTATTTATTTGCTAACGTGTGTCTGTTTGTCCGCACGTACGTAATATTATTATTATTTTTTTGTTAATATAACACTTTTTAGTACATTTAAAAAAAAAACTTATTTCTATAACATAATAAGTTAATTGTTCTATGAGCTGTATCTCATCAAAAAGAGGAATATGAATCTCATTCTTTTGTGGTTTGTGTGATAATTAATTTTTATGTAGAAAAAAGGTAGACGAAAAATAGCAGTGTTGCTATATCCAACCCTGTTTTATTGTTAATATTTAAAAATTAAAATGGTAAAACATGGATTTAATTCACTTTTTTCTTTTTGTTTTGCTCAAACATATTCGCCTAATTTCGCCATTTTCGCCTGTTTTATTGTCATTATTTTTTAAGTTATTCGACCATCATCAGGTATGCATTAAAACTGAAAAAGTAAACACAAAGGAAACATAGAGTGTTAATTTAGTATATTCGATGAGGTGTAATTATAAATTAGTGAAAATATAATCCTGTTGGTAAAAGAGGACACCTTTGTTATACTCGTATTTTGTCTTATTTACTTAAAATTAAAAAATATCTTTATGTTTAAATTAATGTTAATATAACAAATCAACTAACATTAAAGATAGATTGTACTAGTTCCTAGACTTATTAGTTGGCATGAGGATGACTACTACTTTAAAAAATGGTTCACTTTTCCAATGTGTACAATATTTCAGGAAAAGTTGATAGATTTGCTGGACTATAATCTTTAATCTAAGTTTGAAAGATATATCTCATGTAATATTCATATTGAATGCATTCCCATAAGCAGACACGTGTATATAATACATACCGCATGTGAATTTACAACATAAAGAACCTAAATCCCAAATGGAAATAACTACAACTCTTGCCGACCTTTCCGAAAACAGGGATGATTTCGGTAAGATAAACCATTTTTTACTGTATGGTTGGTTGAACTCATACCAATCTTAAAGTCAAGGACCACAAAGTACACAATCAGCATTTGTAAGCGCGAACTACACGTGTTTGTTTGTGGGCATACATCTGAGAGCTTTGAATGAATATATCCTTGCAACTTAGATTATAGATTATTATAGATATTATTTAGTGATGTATAAAATGTAACTTGTCGTGTGTGTGTGTTCCTTGACTTATAGGTTGGTATGCGGCTGACCACCCATGCTGTAAAAATGGTTCACTTTGCCAATGTCACCCCTGTCTCAGGGAAGGACGGCAAGAGTTGCAGGGTGTATGTCCATTTGAGATTTGGTTTTTATGTTGTAGGTTCACATGAGGCATGTGCAAGCGCGAACTTGTACGTGTCTGGTTGTGAGAATGCATGTAATGTGAATCTCCAATGTAACATATCTTTGCAACTTAGATTAGATTAGATTAGATAGATAGATTTTCAAAACAAACCTCATTTATTCATGAAAAAATAAAGCATCAAAACAATACAAATCATATATTTTTGATATGTGTGTATAACAGGGGCGTGCATCCCATACAGGTACATGCGCCTAATAGGCAGGAAATATATAGTAAAAAAAAACATTTAAACTTAATAAACAGATTTACAAATTTAAATTTTAGTTCGATTGAAGCCATCATTAGCACTTCAGTCAATTTAAAATGAGTCATTTTCAAGAAATGGAAGAAAATATTTATTCTGAAATATATATTTCCTATACCATATGCACGAGTCTGGTGTTCATGTTCTCTCTTAAATTTTAAATAATACTCAACGGACTAGTGTTTGGTTTTTTATAATCAATGTGTATGAATGTGTTCCATAGGTGTGACCGGTGCGGTGGGAATGGAGGATGAGACCCCTGAGGGAGCTGTTTCTAAGAACCCTGAAGAAGCGTCCGCCAACAACCCTTTCGATGGAAGCCAAGGCGTGATCAGAAGAACCATCCGGGCAAACCGACGGTAAACAAACTCTCGCTTAGTATAAAATGGGTGAAAGAGAAACCCAGTTTGTTTATTTACTTCAGACTTTTTTATCTGTTGGCCTCGAACAAGCAATTTCTTTATTTAACATGCATCGTTTGTTTATCATTTGAGTTTTCTTCTGATCATGTGTGATCCTTATTTTCACAGATTATCATTTCATTTCATTTTCGATTGAACAGTACTTTCAAATTTTGTTTATTTTAATTGAATCAATATATATGTATTTAGATACTAGCCACAACGATTTAACTTCCTATAGATACACTCATCTAATGTAATCTAAGTTACAAAGATATGTAACATTGGGGACTCACATTATATGTATTTGTCACAAGCATACACGTATAAGTGCTTACACATGCCGCATGTGAACCTATAACATACATCTATACTCTAAGCTGCAAAGATATGACATGTAAACATTATAAAATGCATGCTCACAGACAGGCACATGCAGGTCGCGCCTACACATTCTGCAGTGTGCATACAAATAAACAAAACCTCACATGAACATAAACCTTGCAACTCCTGCCCCCTTTCCCTGAAACCGTGGGGGCATTGGCAAAAATGTACCAATTTTTACAGCACGAGGGGTCAGCCTCATACCAACCTATCAGTCAAGGAGAACATAAAAACCCAAATCTCAAATAAACACACACCCTGCAACTCTTGCCGATCTTCCCTGAAACAGGGGTGACATTGTCAAATTGAACCATTTTCTACAGCATGGGTCAGATGCATACCAACCTTTAAGTTAAGGAACATTGACAATAGATCCCAAATAAATGGATTTCTAACAAAGGCGGTCATCTCGGGATCATACCACATTTGGTTACGAAGATCCGAGAGTCAAGACTCATCTAGGCATGCAATGAAATAATAAATCAGATTTACATATTGAGAGGAATAATGATTTGGGAGAAATTGGGAATGTTGTCTAACGAAAGGATCCTTAACCAACCAGAGACAGGTCGTAAGCGCTGTGATTCCCATCTCATCCTGACTGTGCGACGGGCCTGAGTTTGGGTCTTGAATTGTAAAAAAAGTAAAGACCAGACTCAATGAGACCGTGGATTGCTTAATTATTTCACTGAATTATTATACATTATTTTTTTAATTTTAGAATTAACGATACACGGGACATATATTATATCCGTCACTAAAATTATTTTGTAAATTTACCTATCTTTTGCTCATTTAACTGCCTTAAAAGTGGACATTAAGATAAACAAAAAATCTTTATCCGTCTATCAATCTAGGAACAAATCGAAGACCATCAAATCCTGTGAGGGTTTTTCCTCTGTCCTGCTGATTGACACAATTAATAATGTAACAGCCACTTTAATATGTTTACTTTTATTCCTTTCACAATGCATACACAATAAACCACAGCACAATAATATTAATTATTCTTAATTACACATGCTTGTGGCTCTCACGCCAGGCAAGCTTCTTCCCTCTTTCTGCATTCTTTTGTTTTCCTTTTTCCATTCAAATTTAAATACAATGTTCCATTCTACCAAACAAACAAACTCATCTCGTTACAATCCTTACAATCTATCAATGTAAATTACCACCTATCCAACTATATATATAGTGCTGGAGTGATGTTTTCCGGGATATGTTGCCGTGGTCTGTGGGAGCTGGAGCTTCCGGACGTTTCGCCCATTTCTATGATGGACTTCTTCAGCGTGAAGTATGATGATGAAGATGATCTTGATGAGAACTGTGATGCAAGTGTGTGTACACTCAGGGTTTATATACGCAAAGTGTATTTAGTTTCCACATATAAACCCCGAGTTTATACACACTTGCATCACAGTTCTCATCAAGATCATCTTCATCATCATACTTCACGCTGAAGAAGCCCATCGCAGAAAAGGGCGAAACGTCCGGAAGCTCCAGCTCCCACAGACGACGGAAACAGATCCCGGAAAACATCACTCCAGCATCATCAGCCGGCCGTGTAAGCCTAAAACTCTTATTATATATATAGTGTTAGCACCAAAAGCCGGTTAACTTTTGGCCGGCAATATTTAACCATGACTAATGAATGTAAGCGTTATCAGAATATGTGTAATGCGTTTCTGTAATATTTGCTTAATTTATGGTGAAAAATAATAGAAGTGTTTGATAAAATAATGGGAAATTTTGATAACGTAGTACAATACATAGTACTCGTATGTTAATAAAATCACTGTTACAGCTTTTTCACTTAATTTCAATCAGGATTATTCACAACACATTTAATTCAAAGCTGTTCCATGGATCTTCGTTTTTTTGTACAGAAAATTTACATTAGGTAGCGGTTGAGCCACGGATTTGCTGTGTGTAAGTAACATTGTAGGTATTTACGCTTTGCTATAAAAATTTGATCCTTAATAACAATCATAGAAACCTTATTAAATAAATCAAGTTTTAATTTTCGCGCAGTAGGTACATATGAAATGAAATTGATTATGTTACTTATTTTAGAGTCATTCAGGGTTATTTACAACACGTTTAATCCGTAGATGATCCACGGACCTTCGCTTTTTGAATGGAAAGATCTCGTTAGGTAACGGTTGAGCTATAAATTTATTGTGTGTGAATAACACTGATTGGTTTTAAAACAAAGTAATGGATTTTAGTTTTTAGGTATAATTTTTTGATTTAGGGCTTTACGCTTTTCCCCCAAATATGAATAAGATCCACAAATCAAAACCATGAATTTAATATTAATATGAAGACTTAGGTCTTTAAAATCTGGGATTCGTTATTTCAGAATTATTCAGAATCTCATTTTTAATATAAAATAAATGTCAGTTATCGCAGAAATTTCAAGCTTAAATTAGTTGAAGTTCTCTATTTTATATTAAAAATTCAAAAATATTTTTACAGACGTTTGAAATAACGTTGTATTTGAACAAGTCAAAAAACTCTCTTAATTGTTTAAATAACAATACATTTTGTACAATTTTTTTTAGCAAGTACATTTACATGAAAAAAAAAGTATAAAAACTTACGTAAGTTAATTTCAATGCAATAATCGTCATATCTGTAGGGATGTGCTGAGGCTAATAATTGAAATTCTTTTCCCCGCACTCTGCCAGATTTTTATGCCACAAAAGGTGTTAAGTACTCATGGTGCTCGCGAATGATTCATGGCAAAGGTGGTGAGAGCTTTTTATAGACAAGTGGTGCGGGGATTTTTTTAATCGTCAAATCAACAAATGGAAGGTTTCATTAATAGCGACATTATTCAAATACTGAAATAGCCGTCAGATTGAGTAAACAATGGCTAATCTCTCATAATTAAATGGACAAGATAAGGTGATACCATCACTTGTTCTGACGCCTACTCAGCCTGCGATTATCTCACCCTGGCAAAAGCTGAAATTTCAGCAAAAAAACGCAGATTGACTGGTTAATCCTTTCTAGGAAACGAAGGGTTGCTATTTGTAATTACCGGTTTTTTTAACCTGACCACTTTGATAGCATATTTTCCAAACCATGTTTCAGTCATATTTTTTTTGAGCGAATGTTTTGAGTTTGAATAAAAGGTTGTAAAAACTGATTTTCTGTGTCTATATTTCTAAAATAGTTTATATTCAACAAGTGGATACAAAAATTCATTATTTATACTTCCAATTACGTTTAAGAGAATTACAATTTTTCAAAAGTAAAGAAAGTCATACCCTTTTGTATTGTTCATGGAATAATCCGATTACCTCAAATTAGAATTTTCTTCGTCTACACGTGTCTTTTTGTACCTCGATCAGCTCAAAATAGCTCTTTCATAGTTTGTATTTAATCTCATTTTCAATACACAATCAAGAAAACTATTTACTTTCCATCCCTCAATAAATTACCTCGCATTACATCGTAATGACATTATATGGTGAAACTTTCACCTTTTGTCAGTTTTCATGTAAATAGAATTATTACAGTTTCAACAGTTGGTATGCGGCTGACCACCCATGCTGTATAAAATGGTTCACTTTGTGAATGCCACCCCTGTTTCAGGGAAGGTCAGCAGGAGTTGCAGGGTGTATGTTCATTTGAGATTCGGGTTTTTATATTGTAGGATTACATGCGGCATGTTTAAGCGTGAACTTAAACATGTCTGTTTTGTGAAAATGCATATAATGTGAATCTCTAATGTTACTTATATTTTGTAACTAAGATTAGATTAGAACAGTCGTTGGAGAAAATATATACACATTTAGTGTATTCAAACACAGCAAAGCCATGGCTCATTCGCCGCCTTTTAATTTACCAAACAAAAACAAATAAGCCATCGATCATCTCTAGATAAATTAATCAGTGAATAACTCTGATATGCATTAACAATTTCAATCCCAAAAATTCCGGGATTTAGTTTTCTTCCATACTTCATTACATCCATATTTCATTACTTTTTAATTTTGTTAATTTATTTGAGCGAAATGTGCCCGAGTAAGAAAAGAAAATACCGCAGCACTGAAAACAACCTCTTAATATCAAAGTTATTCAAACATTGAGTTCTATAAAATATATTGAATATATTTTTATTTATCAAAAAAGAGGTTGTTTTAATACCAAGAAAGATATGGAAGGACCGAATTCGTGAAATAGTGAATGAAATGGATATTAGAGTATAAAATAAAATAAGAGCTTGTATGAAGACCAATAAACGTATTGTTGGATCAAATTCCTGAAATAGCAAATGAATGATAAGACACTGGATATCCCATTCATTTAATATTTTAGAATTTTGGTTCGTACATACTTCTCACAGTCTTCCTTAACCACGACATTAAGTCAAATAATTTGAAAATAATTGTCATTCTTAGAGCCAGCAAAAGTCAAACAACAACGTTAAATGCTTTCGATTATATTTAAATTTCTCTATTAAGATTTCTTAAACTTAACCCCGTATTCACTAATCCTACCTACACTTCCCTCAGATCTCACTATTGCTTTGATTGGGTTTTATTTATAAGTATGGTTATTACACATGTGGCATATGTAAGCGCGAAATTATGCGTATCTGCTTGTGGGAATGCATTTAATATGAATTTCAAATGATACATATCTTTGCAGTTTAGATTTAGATTTAGATGGTGGATAAATAAATAAAACTTTCTAAGTGCATGTTTGGCTCTAAGTAATTCTTAGTAGGATTGGTGAATACGGAGATAATCTACTAAATTATTTACCATAATTCGTTGATCACACAAAATGCGAATTTTTGTTGAATAAGTTTATTTATATTTTGTTTTTTACCGCACAACTTTTAAATCCATTGTTTTTCTCTTAATCCGGCTCAACATTCAAGAAAAATGATACTAAGTATAAAATAATGATGTTCAAAATATTCACTGACTTATAAAAATCTTTTTATTTTGAGTGGTAAAAATTGAGTACAATTTTTGGAACCAATAAATAAAAAGTACATTTTTTTAGTTGGCGAGAGAAAGTTTAGTGTGAATATACCCAAAAGACTTTGGCGAGCTTGGTATAATAATAATCTATAATCTATAATCTAAGTTGCAAGGATATATTCATTTAAAGCTCTCAGATGTATGCTTACCAACCAACACGTGTAGTTCGCGCTTACAAATGCTGAATGCGTACTCACAAATAAAATCCAAACCTCAAATGAGCATAAGCCCCACAACTTTTGCCGACCTTCCCTGAAACAGGGGAGACATTGGCAAAGTGAACCATTTTTTACAGTATGGGTGGTCAGCCTCATACCAACCTATAAGTCAAGGTCAATAAGTATCGCTATAAAAAATGACAAATCTTAAGACCCAGTTGCTGTACTAAGAGACCGATCTTTGGTAAAGTCAGAAAAAAATCAGGAATGGAATACACTACCCATCGATTTCGATACAATTTTGAAGTTGTCTATTTATGATAAAATTTGTGTTTATTATATGACAAGCCTGTTTAAAAGTCACTTAACCACAATATTTCCAGTTTAGCATTTTTTCCGTCCAAACATACAAATTTATGTTTTTTGATATTTTTTAACGCTGTTTTTATATATTTTATTATTCCAGTAAAAACTCTGGAGAAGTCCCTGCTAATGGAACCACCGGAGTTTACCGTCAAGTAAGTTTAATTTACTTAAAACAAAGATTTTCTGGAAAAGTTCTTCAATACGATTCACAATCAACAACTCTTAACGCTCTTTGTGTACATTTTTTTGTGAATTTTTGACATTGAAAAAAAAACTTTTGTGTGAACAGAAAAATGTATTACTATTTACAAAATATTCAAGCAATGTTTTATACTGGGAGCAGTGCTAATAAAGAGTATGTTAGTTAAAAAATTTGTACTTGTGAGAATCCCTTCAATTCCCTGACAGTTCTTTTAAGCTATTAATTTAAGAGAAACCCACTTTTAATCATTAAAAAAACCTTTAAATACATTAAATTTTGTGTAGAAAAGTTACCTTAAATTTGAACAAAAGTAAATGTATTGGATGAGGTAGTAAGACAAATCTCACACCGAGATTTGATAGGGGAAAAAATACCATCGGGAATAAAACATACGTACAACGTAATATCTAATAAAATAAGACAAGAATATGTATAATGCCTAAACTGAACACAGATCAGTCTCAAGAGGACCCTGTTTTGATTCTAAGGATAATAAAATCAAAAGCGTTGATTTAATTTTTCACTACATTCTTTCAAGCTATCTATTTCTTAATATTGTTGCACGTTACAAACGTATTTTTATTTTCTTTATATATTTTATGTCGCAAAAAGTGAACAATATTCATCACATTAGCAATGTCTGCGTCATAAACGCAAATAAGCTACACATGAAATGTAACTTCTTGCCAGCGTTATCCCAGAAGGGGTCGCATGCGGCGATTCGGGACATATTTATTTTTACGGGTAAGGGGGTCGGTCTCACACCAACCACTGCACTTGAGGGGGGGAATTCATGATGACCAAAATATGAATCTTATTTTTCAAAATTGTTTCAGTTGAAGTGGTGGATGTCATGATGACAAAAATATGAATTGAATTTTTCAAAATTATTACATGTATTCTTGCAGAAATCCTTCGCCTCTTATGACGGCCAGCTGTCTGAGGCCCTCTCATCTTGCGCCCGTGCTGCCCGCCAGTCTATCGGCAACATTGGCAGCATCCTTGGCAGAAGAATTCCCAACAGCCCTCAAGTACAAGTGCCGTGGTCCAACTGTTACAAGGATTACCAACTCTTGGAACTCATCGGTAAGTTAGAAGCTATAGAAAGGTGATATAAGCTACAGGAATAGATTAACTTGGTGAATCGTTCTTCAATGTGAATCACAATATCGGGATAAATGACACACCGTATTCACTAACACTGCCCTTGGGCCTAACAAACAACTAAGCTACACATATAGTGTAACTTCTTGCCGCGTTATCCCCGAAGGTGTCACATGTGGCGAGTTGAACCTATTTATTTTTACAGGTAAGGGGGCCTACCTTACGCCAACCACTTCAGTTGAAGTGGGGGTTTTCCAGCTCCCGACCCCTCGGGAGCTCGGTACTCATTTCTTGTGAAGGCTGAGTAAGCCTTGCCGGTATTTTTATTATGGGGTTTGAAATAAACACCGAAATAGGAAATAATTTCTGACACCCTCCTCGGTGGGGTTCGAACCCGAGCTCACGGGGTAGAATGCAAGCACTCTACCAACTGAGCTATCGACCGGACTATATGCTTAGATTTACTTGGTGAGTCTTGCTTCAATGTGAATCACAATATCGGGATGAATGACACCCCGTATTCACTAACACTGCCCTTGGCACTCACTAACACACGGCTACTAGCGGATAGAGATTGATTCTTATTTATTTATCATTTGCATAAATAAAAACTACTGTAAGCGCTAGTGAGGTCTAAGGAAAGTTTTTTCAGGATTGATAAATACTAAGATAAGTCGTTCCTTTTAAGTGCGAACTAAAGCAATATTCAATGACGCACGGTTTTGTGCCTGGCTTGAGTTTACACCCGAGTGTTTGGTGTATACAGTATTGCTGAAAACTACACAATTGAATATTAGAGGTCTTGCGTTTTATCCACTAAGACACAAACAGTTCTTATCTTAATTTTGACCCTTTTTAGGTGAAATAGCACATCCTTATCTTTCTATATTTTTATTTTTAGTTGATTTTTTTTAGTTGTTTTTTTTCTTTATTAACTTGTTTTTATGAAACATTTTTCGATGAGTTGAACATCTATCAAATGATTGAATTTGATGAAAAACTTTTTCTTCAACTTTCTAAATAATCCAGCATTGTTAATTTCATAAACCTAATTTGTCATGTAATTTTTTTGATCATTTTGACAAAATTTGATCAATGAGTTTTTCGAAATATTCCCCGCTGCTATATTTGTCAATAATAATTATGTTTTTAGGGACTGGTGCTACAGCAGAAGTGAACGCTGCCGTATGCAAGCCCCGTGATGAAAAATGTGCCATCAAACGAGTCACTCTTGAAAAAAGTACACCACTAGAAGAACTGTTAAAGGAAATCCAGGTTCTGAACTAAATTAAATTTTCTTTCTTTGCATCTGTTAAGGCTCAAAATTTGTATGTTATTCTGCTCTATACATAATAGACTATAAACCTGAGACACAGGGTATATGATAGGGACGTGCATTCCATACAGACGCATGCGCCTAATATGTAGGAAATACATGGTAAAAAACTACTTAAGCCTGATATTCAGATTTTAAATTCAAAATTTAAGTTCGATTGGATCGTTAGTACTTCAGTCAATTTCAAATGAGTTATATAAAAGGAATGGGAGAAAACATTTATTCTGAAATGTATTCGCCCATACCCTATGAACGCGCCTAGTACATGAGTTATTCGTGCTCCCAATGTCCACATATGGCTTGGAAACAAAGGTTTGACTAAATATAACGCCAACAGATTGAGGGTTTGCTAGAGGGGCAGTGAAAGGAGATTACTGGAAATCAGTTTCAGGGACAAGTTTCCCAATAAGGAGATCCGCAGACGCATTGGTTTCGCTGTTTCGTATAGCGTATGTCAGATCCACTACAAATAGCTAAAAAAGATCTTAAAATGGAAACCCAGGATCTCCATGTGGAAAGAAGGGAGTCAGCAACTGAGGCGGATAAGCAACATCAAATGAACTGTGGGGAAGGATGGCTGATAACAGCATCTGATAGAAATCATGGGCTATATTGCCTCAGCCTTACGTTCAGGAGTGGATGGTTAAAGACTGAGAAAGAAGGAAAAGAAAGCATTCTACTACTCGAAAACACATGACCTGTCTATCTTATACAGTCCTTAGTCCTAACAGTGCCAATTATTTTCTTGTCTTCACCCTAGAGCTGTCAATACCTTTTAATTTTTCATTAAATGTGAAAACTTTGTCAGGAATACAGAAGGGGGATTTCAAACTGCCGCACGTTTATCAATATTTATTACAAACTAACCGACCCGGCGGACTGTTTCTTGTCAAAATTGCAACCACTTGGAAAATGGCCGTTATGTGAAATTGTTACAGAAAAAACTCGTAGAAAATAGCAAAAATGAGAAGAAAACTATTAAAAAGAATGTCCAGCTTTTCTCTATTACGAAAATCTTTCAAGATATTTGCTTATTCTTTTTTACATATTTCCTATTCAAAATTACAAACACCCTTCTGAGATAAAAAAAAAAAACAAATCGATATTGGTTCAGCGATTCTCAAGTGATGTGGTTATAAATCAGAGAATAATCAGAAGAAAAAAATACAAAAAGCAAAGTGTACAAGTTTGGAAAAAAGTAAGCAATTGTGGGAGATAAACTGAGAAGCTAAAAAACAAAATATACAAAAATATGTTTGCTCCGTGAATTACGCAAATTTAATTCTGTCTCTTTTTTCAGGCCATGTACAATTGTAGTCATGAAAATATAGTGCCATACTACACGAGTTTCGTTGTCGGTGATGAACTCTGGCTAATAATGAAACTGCTTCAAGGTAAAATATAATTAGTTGACAGTTATTTTGTATTATTAGCAACATTTCTTACATAATCTTGGTTGACTTAACTGCTATACACCTCCAACAAAATCTGAGCCAAATTGTTAATAATTTGATTAATGAAGTCAAGAAGTATATGTAAATAGTATGAAGATTAATATCTGCATGAGAAAGACTATTAACACGAAAGGTCGTGAATCTACGCCGAACTGTTTTTCACCGGTACTTACAATTTTTTTTTTAAAGTGCGTATTTACTGCTTGAAAAATACTCAGATTATAATTAAAATACAACAAGGTGATGCAGAAAAAACTGAACCCCAACCCTTTTATTCACAAAAAAAAAAAAAAAAATCACACAATAACGAAGATTCATTAATGAATAAGACAGCAAAAGTGTAAGACTAATTTACGAGTATTACATTTATGTTGATAAAAAATTATACCGCTTTTTAAGGTGTATTGTTCTTGTGTTCCATAAAAGTTCACTTTAGTTTCAAGGTATTAAACCTTCAAATTTTTTTGCCGATTCAAAAAAATCTGCGATATTACATATTTATTGTTTCAGGGGGGAGTTTGCTGGATATCATTAAAACAAAAATGTCCATCGCCAACTGCAAGCATGGAGTGTTTGACGAGGCGTGCATAGCAACAATACTCAAAAATATTTTGAGCGGATTAAATTATCTTCACAGCAATGGACAAATGCACAGGTAGATACATTTATATCACATCTGATTTTTGTAAGTAATTGCAGCTTACTGTAAGGACAACATTTTGTTCATGGCCCAGCGAAAGTTTTTGCTTTTTGCGCTTTCTTTATATTTTTCTTTTACTCTTATCCAATTTTTCGATTCGCGTTGTTTCCACTTAATTTTTTTCCACAAAATTTGTGTATTTATTATTATTTGTATTGTGTATTAAAACTGGGAAGATCAATTTAGATTTTTGAAAAAGAGGTACAAAAGTAATAAGGTTACATTAATTTCAATAATGTTTTATTTTCAGCAATATTTTGTGTGTCATAAAATGGCAAACGTTTTCCGTCAATCAACCATCATTTAATATGTAAAACCTGAAATTCGAATAAATAATTATTGTACCTGATGAAAATCCTTTTTTAAAACTGTTATTTTTGTAACACATTTTTCGAAATAAAAGTTTATATAAGTACTAAATAGCTACACCTGTATTTCCAAGCTGTTTGAATAGACACTGTAGTGATTTTCTTTTTGAATATTACGAAATTGTAATAAAAAATCTTGTGTGTGTGCCAAGCTGACCCTTATCTCACTATTTTAATTGGTTTAATTAATAATTATCATCAGTTGTTACAGGAAAATTAATAACATTAATATTCCTTTAATAATTGATGTATTTTCAATATTTTTTCCTTTATTTGTACCTACCCGAGTACTTCAATATCAAGTTTTCAGTATTTGTATAAGTAAGCCATATATCCAGTTTTATCAAATACTGTTAATTTATGTATTGAATTCAAATATTCATATAAACATTTTGTTGATGAAATAATAAAATGCAAGACTTGCAGCCCACATTCTACGTTCGTTATCGGCCTATTAATTTTATCACTATTCATATATTTTATCTTTAGCTCACACATTCTTCTTTATCAGTTACATTGATTATGTCTGCAAAAGTTTACTTTGATTTTTTGTCGCATGTGTTTAGTATAGATATGGACTATTTCTCCTCAAGATATCTTTAAAATATTTGCAAAATCAACAACTTTACTGACAATAAGGGCGGGCCTATTGCCTCCAATCTATATTTGATTGAAATTTGATTGTAAGGACCTCGGTTGAATGTTTCTCGAAAGCGGGTAATAAAATGATGGAATTTGAATAGGAAAGATGATGTACATCAGCTAGTTTCAGTACATGCAACCAAATTTTTGACTTACTAATATGAGAAACCATACTTAATTTTGATTTTTGTCTGATTGGAATTTGGTGCAAAAGGCTCTAATTTTCCAAAAGCCTTCAGGACACAATTTCATATTTTAACTAAAAAATCCTTGACTAATAAGTTGGTATGAGGCTGACCGACCGTACTGTAAAAAATGGTTCACTTTGCCAATGCCACCCGTGTTTTAAGGAAGATCGGCAAGAGTTGCAGTGCTTATTATCATTTGAGATTGGATTTTTATGTTATTGCATTCCGGGCCATAATTTCATATTTCATTGCTTTTAATAATTTCGCATATCTTAGCATTATTCATCACATTTAAATGCTATTAAGCAGTGGACTCGTCTCTTATTCCATAGAGAAAAAAAATGCGTCACGCGCCCGAATACCAGAAAAAGGGATACATATATTTGGTAATTTGTTGCTAGCCTGGACCTCTGACGATTGAAAATAATAAAATAATTTTTTGTGTGCTGAGTTCATTGATATAACATAATAAGTGATATTTTAAGCTAACATGAGTTTTTCATATAAATGCACCTTTTTTCCTATTTTCTACGATATTATACAGTAAGTGTAAAAATCCTGTTGTTTAGAAATTTATCATGAGCCTTTCCTTATAACTAGTCCCCCTACTATAAAAGTTTCACCCAGTAAAATGTTTTATCCACGATTTCTCAAATCAGTAAATAAGCACTTATTCAGTTTTACCTTTAAGGTGGCGAAATCGCAAATTAGCATCTTTGCAATTATATATTTTAGGTTATAAGTATTCAATGTGACTATTTTAGTATGCAAATATATCCTTACTATTTATAAATATTTACAAGCTGGATGCACTTACTGCTAACAAGTTTTTACTTGCTTTTGCGCTGACTATCGACCACGAAGCTTGATAAAGCACCTTTATGGTATGGCTCACACTAATTATCACTGAAATTACCCTCTTAATGCATCTTTACAAATTCAAATTAATTACGAACCGTTATTGGAGAACTTATTTAATCTTCGACGTTTCTTTTCCAACCAACTTTTTCCGGAGACGCGCTTTACGTAAAGTTATCAAGGATGAACAATGAAACGTCGAGAAAAAAGTAACTTCTCAATTAACGGATCGTGCAAAATGCGTATCTTTTATTAATTCTAATCTATCATAGCCATCACTGTGTAAATTAGCTCATATGTAATCAATATTCTTGTTGCGATCATTTACCATTTAAAAAGAAAATTTAATACATGCCATTAAGCAGACTCGTTTAGGTCCGAGCTAACACATGCTGTGTGCGTACTTTTAAAATAAAGACCCGAATCTTAATCAATGCAAGCCCTGCAACTCTTACCACCCTTCCCTGAAACAAAAAATGAGCCTAAGTATAAAATCATAAACAAATAATAAATATTGAATGCGCAGGGACATAAAAGCTGGAAACATTCTGCTGGGAGACGATGGATCTATTCAGATGGCAGATTTTGGAGTGTCTGCCTGGTTGGCTACTCCCAACGACCAGTCCAGGCAAAAGTACCGACACACTTTTGTGGGCACACCTTGCTGGATGGCCCCAGAAGTTGTTGAACAGGTAAGGCTCATTTCACAAATAAAATTATAGATTACATTCATTTTTTGGAATCTCTTATTGAGCTATGTTTGAATGGCTTGACTCTGGCGTGTGTATGTCCACATTGTATTCTTCGGTTCTTTGGACACGTTATCCGTGGCAATGAAGATGCCTGGAATGACTATGTAGTTGTGATCGGTGGCTTGGAGGGGAAGAAAAGAAGAGAAAGATCCCTCACACGATGGACAGATTTAGTGAAGACAGCAGATGGTACCTCGGTAATTGGAGCGCTGTGGGCAGCGCAGTCGAGAGGAAACTGGAGAAGAGTGGTTGCTTCCACAAAAGTCACAACCCTCAGCAATGAGTGACAAGATTAAGAAGATAGATTATTCTATCAGTTGTCATTATATTCTTGAGTTGTGAATAAGAAGCGACTTCGATAAGCCGCTTCTAATCCTAGTAGAAACAAACTCTTACTGCTTGAGCAAGTTTGTGTTCTCAAGAAAATTATGAGTAGTTTATTTAAATAAAATGGTATGGCAAAGCGGGTCAAAACGTTAACGTTGCTAGGCGTTTTGATATAAAAAAAACAACGCTGGTTTAATACCGTCAGACCTCTTGACGATTGCTTTGAGCCTGGTCCAATAAATGCCAAGGGGTCATTATTAAATTACATTTCATTAAAATAAAATAAAGAAACTTGTTATTTCATTTGGAATAAAATTTCACTTATATTTTAAGACAAGGCATCCATTTTTTAACCACAAAAATATCTCACAATTAATATTTCAATCTACTTCATTCCTCGACGAATGAAGAAAACTTCGTAAAATATTTCTTGATTACTTGAAATTCCACGAGTAATTATTTTTTTCAAATATAAAGGAGTAATTTAAAAAATCCGCTATTTCAACATGAGTGAAACAAATTTATTTATTTAATCATTTACACCATGCATATGAATATTAACTTATTTATTTCATCCATTTGTTTGTCTTAAGTCACTTATTAACTTCAGGATCGGGGGTACGACTTCAAAGCTGACATTTGGTCTTTTGGGATCATGGCGATAGAGTTGGCCACAGGGAAGGCTCCATATCATCTCCATCCACCGATGAAGGTGCTGATCCTGACAATGCAAAGCGACCCACCAACCCTGGAAACTGGTAACACGTCCACTATTCATGAAAATACATATGTTGTGGGGTTAATAACTATTAGTTGTAACGATAGAAACGTATGAATAAAACGGGAGTTGCAATGAATTACAAAATGTGCCTGTCTGCTTTTCATCATTAAGTTGAAAGTGGATAAGAAAAATAGCTTTTTCTTTGACCTTATTCCCTTCTGTTTCAGTTAAAATAAAATTATTTTAAGAAAAGTCTGTTAAAATCGATCGGATAAATGTCGAGAAATTAAAACGAAATAGAAGAGAACAGAAATATAAACTGGATCGTATTCATTGCACAATCGTTTCCTTTTTCTTTCATATCATTTTCTTCCGCGTAATTAAAATTGCAATGATTTTCTCAGTTTCAGAGGAGAAGAACCAGTACAAAGTGTACGGCCGCTCGTTCAGGAAGATGATCGCCGAGTGCCTGCAGAAGGATCCCGCCAAGAGACCGACGGCTGCCGAGCTGCTGAAGCATCCGTTCTTCAAGAAAGCCAAAGACAAGAAGTTTCTCATAAATGCGCTGAGCGAGTGCACGAAAATTCACATGCAGCAGGTAAATCTCTATCTTTTTGTACACATTCGAAAGGTTGAGTTATGGTTTGATGTGAGATTGACCGCCCATACTGTTAGAAGTGGTTCTATAATCTATAACCAAAGTTGCAATGATATTTTAGAACTCAAAACTTATATCAAATTCAATGCTGAATGTTACAAATTAAAATCCAAACCTCAAATGAACATAGCTCCTGCAACTTTTACCAATTTGTTCAATCTACCAATATCATCCGGCTGTTTCACGGGAGGATGGCAAGATTTGCGCGATATTTGTTCATTTGAGTTTTGTGTTTTTAATTTGTTTCCAGAAATCCATCATAAGTAAGTGTAAACTTATCTTATACTTGTGGGCATGCATTAATTATGAATTAACTTAAAAAGGCCCTGAGTATCTACCATAGTAGTCTGACAAAGAAAAAAAAGGTTAAAAGAATGTGAAAAGGATGTATATTTATGATTTTTTTTACAAAAATCAACACACTTCTAACTAGTTGATGCAACTCACACGTCGCACTCATTCCCACACATACATTTTGATACAAACTGTCCTTTACCTTTCGTTGTATTTAGTGTTTTTTTTATACTTCTCAAATCCAGCTCGAAGGCAGTTTTAATGCAACAAAAAAATATTTTTAGACAGCTCAGAGCCGTGCCTATTTGTTGTTTAAAATCAAACTTGTTATCATTTTTACGTCGTGTATCCTTGATTTTGCAGTCCAGGCGTCACCATCACTATGTGCCGCCCGTACACTCTCGCTACCACGGCTCTCCCTGGAAGTTCCACGAGCAGATCCAGGACAGCGACGAGGAAGTCTCTCCGGAGCTGCTGCCCATGAACGTCATCACCAAGGTGGACTCCTTCAGCGAGGAAGACGACGAGCACGCCTGCTTCACTCATACTGTGAGAAGAATATTCTTTAATTATCGTAGGCAGGCCCGGATTAAGGGCAGTTCGAGCGGTGCGACCGAACCAGGGCCCCCGCATCCTAGGGGCCCCCGAGACGTTTTAGAAAAATATAATTCAAAGAATATTCCACATAAATTTGTTCGGAGGCCCAAATTTTTAAGGCGTTCACGACCAACTGGGCCCCAATGACTGTTTAGAAATTAGAAAAAGAAAATATTTTATTTTGTATTTTTTTTGGAGGCCAAATCAGAAAGGGCCACTGACCAATATTTCAACATATTTTTTTACAAAAAAGACAAGACGTTCCCTCCAATAAGTTTCATAGACTTCACGAATAGGTTTCCCAAAAATTCAATTTTTTTAAAGACGCAGGGAGAACGGGGGGTAGGGGGTCTGGGGGCCCCCTGGCGTTCCCCGCATCAAGGCCCCCAGTGGTCTTAATCCGGGCCTGATCGTAGGTTTGTATGGAGTGATCAGATTGAGGAGATTGTGAAAGAATGAGATATAAAAAGTGAGTGTAAAAGAAGAAAATGTATGAAAAAGGTGATGGATATGAATGAATTGAAAGAGGTATGTGAGGATAGGAAGAAATGGAGGCAGCTCTGCAGAGGCTCCAGCCACCCCTAGCGGAACGGTGACAGAGTTTCAGTTACAATAGGTTTACGAGACACTAATGTTTAGACCGTTAGAGTTATGGCCTAGAGCGTCAAGTCGATAATCTAGACTGGCGTGTTTTACATAAAATAATGGGGGTTTAGTTCCCTTCCGGCAAATTTCATTAAGCAATTACCAAAAATATATTATTAAGATTTAAGACTTTGGCAACCATTAGTTCAATGGCTTCAAAAATACAGTAAAAGATACAGTTACGGCGTTTTCCAGACACAACACATTCTGTCCGATTGTCTATGGACCAGACAAACTGTGTGAATGCTTTCACACATCCCCATATGCTACTAAACTTCCGACCCAGCAGTGGACAGAAAAAACATCTACAAACTGGGTAGAATACATTTAGTATGAAATGGCTGTCAGTCTCCATATTGCATTGAAAGTCAGCTTATAAAGTATTGTTTGTAAGAACTAAAAAAAATACCGTCATGATCTAATAAAATATTGTAATTTTTATTTATTTTAGAACAACGATTCATCAGTATTCAATTCACCAGAAAGCCAAGAAGTTGTTACAGTGAATTGTGAAATGAAAGCACATTCTGAAGTAGATTTAACTGAAAGCAGTAATTGTGTAGCTGAAAGCGCACAGCCTACCTTTCCTAGTCAAAGTGATGCCGAGCCATCGGAGATTATAGTACAAATACAAAATGGGAATAATGAAACAGAAAACAAAGAGGAGGGGAAAACTACAAACGTTGTGCTGAGAATAAGGTAGGTGGACTTTTTTTATTTTCCAAAGTTCGGTCGCAAACATTCAATGAATCCATATTAATCTATGTAATGTAAATTTAAGTTAATTAAAATATAAATAAATGTGTGTAGATTTTCAAGATTCTGAGATGAATGAAGAAATTTTTTTTGGAATCTGAAAAAAAGTATTTAAAGAAATGTTGAAGGTGCTGAAAAAATCATACTTGTATGTGGCCATAAAAAATCTTTCAGTATCATTTGCAAACATTGTGATTCTTGGCTGATCCACGGATTATCGTTTTCTTGTATGGAAAATTCACTTTAGGCGGCTGTTGAGCCATGCATTTGCTGTGTGTAAATAACATCGTTTGATTTTTTTTAAATAAAAGCATTGTTATTATTAAAAAAGCATTATTATTCGAGTAGAGCTCGAGAGAAATGCAATTAGTTTTTTTCGTTCCTTCCTTCCTCAGTCTTTTTCAGTCCACTCCTGGATGCAGGCCTTCTCCAATCCTCCCCCATGTTTTCTATGGGTTGCTGTGTTCAGCTAACCTCTGCCTGCAGTTCTCTTGATGTCGTCCAGCCCCCTCAGTTGGGCCACTTGCTGTATGATATCAGTTACACCAGTCTCAGACACGGATCTCATGGTTTGGAACCCTGTCTCTGAGACTGATTCCCAGTGTCCTTCTTACGATGGCTCTTTAGCACGTCCTCAGTCTGTTGGCGCTATACTGAGTGAGAATTTTTGTTCCCAAGCCATAGGTACGAGTATATAGGTACTGGAAGCACGCATAACGCAAACATCCTGCATTTCAGGTTAACAGGCATTTTCTTGTCATTGCGGATGTTAATGTTGTTTATGGCTTAAAATTTCTCATAGACCCATTATAAAGAGATAATCTTTACCCCAACTATGAATATTTTCAATAAACTCCACTCAATAGCGTGAATAGTAAATGTATGTACATAAACTCAATCACTTACTAGTGCTCTTATATCGTCCATAAATTTTCGATTTCCGCGATCATGGGGGGTTTATGTTAACGTTTTAAAGCTCAGGGTAAAAGTGAATGTATGAAGGGGAAGCTTCATTGTCTGGTCTTGTTTTTCAGAAATAATTGGGGGCAACTGGAAGACATTCGCTTCGATTACTTGGCCGGAGTGGACAAATGCAGTGAAATCGCCTCGGAACTAGGAGGCGCCGGGCTGGTCAATCCCAAGGATGTGAAACTCATACGGTGTCATTTAGAAAACCTCCTGGAAATCAAGCTGTTCCACAGCCGGGAAATTATCTTCAAATTGGTAAAACATTTGAAGTGTTTGTGAAAGTTTTAGTTGTACATTGACAGTTGTTCTTGTAGGTATATTGTTATTTTTTTTAGGTATCCATTTATTATTTTTTTAGGTGCTCTATAGAGATTAATGGATTATTCGGTACTTCATGGGATATTTGCTTATTTACAAAGCTAATTACAAACATGGATTATTATTCATTACTAACATTACATTGCAATGAAGTACATTTATTTTTAATATTTTTGAACTCATATATTCTGTTTTACTTAGAGGTACTTATAAGTTCCGCACCTTCCCACCAAAAAAGTTGTGATGTGACACGGTAGGGTTTTTAGGGTGAAGGCTTATTATGTTTTTATTACTTGCTAAGGACCCCAAAACATAGACGTGTGCGGTGTGACGTTTTCTCGCCAGAAAATCAAATTGGAAATGTCGGTCTCACACACTTTCCGAAAATGGAACTCAAATTTATTTGTCTATTCAACTATAGACAAAAAAAATAATTATAATGTGGTTTAGGTACCCACTAATCCATTGGCCTTCTAGACGTTGATTTTGATATCCTCGTATGAAAATATACGCAAATAAATAGTTTTAACAAGATTTTAATTTTTTTTTCAGGATTCACATCCACCAACATCACAACTAGATCAAGACACACTACATGGATACGCAAAACTTTACATTCTCGACTAGATGAGCATCAAAAAAATGTTCCCCCTCCAACATACTTCCGTCCACTGCTGAAGATGGGACTTCTTCATCATTTCCCTCCATACATTCCTATTCTGGACCCTTTGCAACCACCTCTGTACCATCTAAATAGAATATGTTTTTCCGAACTATGAGTATGTAGAGAAAATGGCATTTTTCATAATTCCATGCCGATTTCCAGGTATTTACAGTCTCAGCAAAAATCTTCTTTTAAATTCTATAATATTCATGTTACCGACCTTGAGGTAAATTTGTACTATACGAATTTCATATTAGTCTATGGGCATTCATAAAGTAAAAAATAATTTCATCATCAAAAAAGGGATCGAATCTCATAGGCTATGGAAAACATTCCGAAGTGTTAACCACAAAATCATGGACCAACTTTTAAAATACATATTCGTAATACGCAGTAAGGTAAATTGTGCGTTAAGTGCAGCTCTTTCTAAAAACTTAGCGATGTCAACTTTTTAGGTCTAAGAAACCAGTGATGAAATTTATGTAGATAGTAGTATTATAGTTGTCAGTATTATAAATAAGAAATGTAGGGTTATTATCCAAATTCATTGGGACCGGACCCCATTCGGAGCATCTCGGTCAAAGTAAAAACAATAATATTTGCACTGAGCCTTCACTAGCTTCAGGAACAAAGAAAAAAGCTCCCGTCCCTAAACAACATCATTATTTTGCGAATCGTGGTATGATTCTGTCTATTTTTTATTTCATTCTGCCAATGTTTCAGGGAAGGTCGGCAAGAGTGGCAGTGCCTATGTTCATTTGAGCTTTGGATTTTTATATTGTAGGTCCACAAAGGCATGTGTCTGCTTATGAAAACGCATTAATTAATATAAATCTTAAATGTAATATATCTTTGCAACTCAGATTATAGATTCTGGAAACGATTTGGATTGCTGTACTGCCGATAATTAGATTTTTACTGTATTAAAAAAAAAATTATACCTATTTTTAAGTGTAAATCTATTTACACAGTGAAAGTCCATTTTTAATAATCTATTTGAATTTTTAATAATTAAATTTAAAGATACATTTAACAATACATTTGTTTTCAAAAACTTTTTTTTCAAAAAATTTTCAAGATCATTTTTAGTTCTGTTATAAATTGGTCTCAAAATTCATTGAAATTATTATTATACATCGACTTTTGGTTTACTTGCTCATTGTTTTATTTACTTCTTTAGGTATCTACCACCGAATGCCAGATCTTCAAGCATTTAATATTAATTAATAGAGGAATCATTTATTTTGTAACCCTTCATTTTTTTAAATCAAAATAAATTGTGTGTGGTTACGGGGCGAGAAAAGTCTATACATGTACGACCAGTTTCGTAAATAATGATTACATTTTAAGATTCAAAATATTACTAAACTGAAACATAAAATTAAAATTAATTCAAATGGCTAGTGGGGTCCCTGAAGATGTGAAAAATTATTACGAAACTGGTCGTACATAATTTAATTGTACTCGCCATGTACCAACAGATAATTTATTTTGATTTTTTAAATAAAATAAAATAAAAAATAATTATGTATGGCAGTTAATTTTTTCACAAAGTAGCTTAAGATAATGAATGATAAATACCGTATTGATATTTTTAATAAGGATTTACAATTTAAGAAACTTTTATCGTGATAGCCTTTTGAGGCACAGGTGAATCTATTTTAAATATTATGTAGTAGAAATAAGTAAAGAAATAAGTATAACATACCTACCTAAGTATTTATATTATTACATGTATAAGTTTATATTTCGTTGTTTTATACCTATGCTATGGATTAATAAAACAGTTTTTTCAATAAATTCTCACTTCCTGTTTTTTTAAATAATGACCTCAGGTAGCAATCGTTTGTATTTTTAGGTGCTAACGGTGAAACCAGTCGCGGAACTCACCATACTCACAGTATGTAATTAAAACAAAGTTATTTTATTTGTATCTTGTCTGCGTATACAAATTCACGTGCAGAGCTCATTTTAAATTTTGTGCCAAACATATTATGGACTGATTATTATATTGTGGTAGGTATCTACCATAAGTTTTCACGTTGGCAGCACTGGCTTGACTTTTTTGTGCGCACAGATGGCGGCACTGTGCTCAACTATAATATTATCAGCAAACGCCAATGGCGGAAGCTGACACATCGAGTGCGAGGCGTGGTTATCTTTCCCGGTAGATAGAAACAGAAAAACTACAATTCATTGCGAGTCAATCACAAGACGAAATCATGGCCGAAAGACTCCCCGCGTGTGTGATAGACGTCGGTACCGGGTAAGTCTAAATTTCCTCACATAAAACACTTCGCACGCTATCTGTTTTCGACAACTCATTTCAAAAAATGGTTTTCATCTAAAAATTATTCCTATCCCATCGCTTTACCAAACTTAAATCTTCTATTAAATCTCAACAACTGTACCCAATCTTGGATTACTATTCTGGACTTATATTTTACGATTTAAAAGCATTAAAGTCATCGTAAATGGATCTAGGATACGCCCTGTCAAATAATCGTATATTCAACCGTAAAACCTCAGGAATATAATTATCAAACTAACTTGTATTATATTATCTCTAAAATGTTTTTATCAATTTAAAAAATCATTATAGTATGTATTGGTTGTTTGAACACACACATTGAGATGAAACTGGTTTATGTATTTTTTATGAATCAGCACTGTGGGGGGTAATCATATTGTTTCAGATATTTTTGGGTCATTTCTTTTCTAAGTCAGCACTGTGCTCACTTAGTTCTTACCTCTCGTATGTAAACACATGTTACACTGAATAAAAACTGAATTTCAAACCGAGCCATTCAAATTATTAACTATGTTTGTATTAAATAAAATCTGCTTCCTATAGAGGTTAATGCAGGTTTGAAACATGATTTACAGTTGAAATATATTTTTCGCCATGGACTCTCGGAATGTATTCTATAGACAGCAAAATTGTGACGTCACGTGGCCAAGTTTCTAGGTAAAAGGCGAACAAATATATTATTAACGGTCAATGAAAACATTACTATCATTGGGTGTGAGGTTTTCCCGTCAAGAAAAAAAATAGTTTCAAATTTGTGGTGATTTCATTCAAAGTACATGTTAGGTATAATGTTTGTCAAAAGCATTTTTTTTTTAAAATGAGGTTGGAACATTGTTCAAATTGCCTTCACCTAGCAACCCGGCCAGGTGACGACGTAATATTGTGTATGTGAATTCAAGTTCAGACCTCATTTTGAATGTTAATCTATAATCTAAGTTGCAAAGATATATTAACATTCAAAGCTCATATCAAATGCATGCCCACAAACAAACACGTGTAAGTTCGCGCTTACAAATGCTGAATGTGCACTTACAAATTAAAATCTTAACTTCATATGAACATAAACCCTCCGACCTCCCTGAAACAGGGGTGACATTGGCAAAGTGAACCATTTTTTACAGAATGGGTGTCGGCCTTATACCAACCTATAAGTCAAGGAATTATTAAAAGATAAATAAAGAGAACTCAAATAAGATTGAAAAAAAATGATAGAGAGATGTAATGGATTTTAAATTAAATAATAATTCAATAATCTTGAACAACAAAGCATAAGTGTAAGAAATGTAGAACAGCATTCAAAATATTCATCACTATGTTGTTTTTTGTGCAGGTACACTAAGATGGGCTTCGCTGGCAACAAGGAGCCTCAGTTTATCATTCCATCAGCCATTGCTATCAAGGAGTCGGCCAAGGTTGGTGATCAATCATCAAGGCGACTGGGCAAAGGCGTTGAAGACCTCGACTTCTTCATCGGGGATGAGGCCTTTGATGCCACTGGATACTCTGTAAAGGTATGTATGCAAAACAAATCTATCATACATAATAGGATAATTTCTCTTCTTTTTTCATTGGATAAAATGCATCTTTGTTTTAAAAAAATATATATCTGGCGCAGTTTTTAAATTATTATAGCTCTATAAAATTTGCGCATTTTTGATTTCTGGTAAAAAAGGTCATTTTTTTATTTAGGCAGATGTGACGTCGATGGATCTTCGGAGTGTACCGACAGGCCCAGGTAGTCTGTTGGATCCATCTACGTCACGGCTTGGCTAGCCGGCCGCGCTGAGTTTTGGCGGGACTCAAATTCTCGGCATTTTATTTTTGAAAATTATCAATGATATCTTTATTTTTACTACTTAAAAAATATATAGTTGTGATCCTTGAAATGTTCTCTACAGAACTATAGTATTTTCAACAGTTGTCTCCACCACTGCAATTACCCTATTATCTCTCTTATGGGAATGACAATTTTTTAGAAAAGGAGTTTGACAGATGTCCAGTCTTCCAGCTGTTGACCTTGGAGAGATGCTCTTGTGGATCTATTTCTTTATTATATATTTAGATATATTAGTTTTGCCCAAGTCTGTGATGGGCTTCTTCAGCGTTAAGATGATGTTCATAAAACTGTTGTATCATAACGGTTTCATCGACATCACATTACATAGACAACAGCAACAGATTCTGTAAATCAAACTCTCGAGTGAACAATTTTTTTTTTTTTTCATATTCGGATACAGCCATTGCAATGTTTTATTGTTTGTGGAATATTAAACCATCTAGAAATTCTTGAAATTTGATATCTGCCCATCTTTCAATGGTAAAATTATTGCCTCGTTTTGAAATTCAACTCCTTCTAATAGTCCTCTCTTTTTCTGAAGATATTCATTTCTGAGAAATCCTTATCATTGATTTCAGTATCCAGTGAGGCATGGCCTGGTTGAAGACTGGGATCTTATGGAGAGATTCATGGAGCAATGCATCTTCAAGTACCTGAGAGCTGAGCCTGAAGACCATTTCTTCTTGCTTACGGAACCTCCACTAAATACTCCTGAAAACAGGGAGTACATTGCAGGTCTTTAAATATTTTTATATGTGAGATCAATCTTTAATTTTGCGCAAGAAATGGTTTTACTAGTACGCAGAAGAAATGATTAGTAAAATCTGTCATCAAGTTTCCTTGATATTAAGTAAAAATAATTGAACAATTTTATACAGCGCTATTTAATGGCACTAGCCACACCAAGAGCTTTAAAAAAAATTATGGTCACTTGGCGGAAAGAGTTCTCTGTCTTAAGCAACACTAAACAGCTCATCTACAGATTTTATCCTATATACATAAAAAACATAGGAAAAGCCAGGAAAGCTGGTTTCGATAAAATTGTTTGTATGGTGTGCAAAACTGAACTGTACCAAGAGCATAAAACATGTGTGTACTCCCCTCAATGGCGTAAATAAAGAAATACTAATGAAAACTAAATCACTCACTAGGAGTGCCATTGTTATATATTCCATACATTTTCAATTTATGGGATTGAGGGAAGTCTGCGTAATGCTTTATACTTGAGATACTGATGTAGTAATTATGGTCATTTTCATATAAACTACTTCATTTTCACCAACAGAAGCATGTTGACGGCATTGTAAATGTACTAATCTATAATTTATTCAATCAAAAGTATTTCTTCTTGTTTCCAGAGATCATGTTTGAATCCTTCAATGTGCCTGGCTTGTACATTGCTGTCCAGGCAGTGTTGGCTCTCGCTGCCTCTTGGAGCTCCCGTAACACCAGCGAGTACATCTTCACGGGCATTGTGGTGGACAGTGGAGATGGTGTCACCCACATCATCCCAGTCGTAAGTTTCTTACTTTATTTTGGACTAATAACAGAATGCTGCAGCCTCTCACAAATAGATTTGGAATATCTTCACTTGATCATCTCACCCAGCGTCTTTGTTCATCCAAAATTTCACTTCATTTGTAATTTGCTAATTACTTATGTTACTAACTTCTTCAGAAATAAAATGCTAAGAAGAATACATGCTGACTTAGTTACAAGTACAAACTCTTACCTTATGATTATGAAGATTTTATTACATATACTTTGCTTTGAAAATTTTTATGTATAATTGTGATGATCTTATTTTTTATCTTTAAAAAGCTTGTTTGTAAAAATTGATAAATGAGCTACATTTAGTAGCTGATTTGTGCGTATTTTTTTAATTGAACTGCTGAAGGATGAATGTTTCCTACAAATTGCAAGTTAGACAATGGACCCAGGAGATTCTAAATATAATGCTGACAGTTTCTGAACTCAAAAAAGAATTCAAGAGCACATCTACAGTTACGCATTGCTCCTCGGTGAACCAATAAAGAGTCAATCTTCTATTTATCTCAAAGCGGAGGTTTGCTTTTGCAGGCTACTATATTTTAATTAACTAATTAAGTCATTGCAGGCGGTAGCTCATAATTATTTTTATAATTATAGTCATTTATTTAACTTTTATGACAGTAATATTAGTATGACTTCTTTGGTGAACGTTGTTTTTGTGTGAATCACACCTCAAAGGCGCTCTGCAAGTTTGTTCTTCAATATAAAGCGTCAATTCTTAATTTTACATAGTCAAATTGCGTGCTTATGCCGATAGCCTAGAACTCCTTGCCACAGGATGCAGTTTTAAAAATAACTTAAAAATCACATGTTTTGGATTGGTATTTGGATAACCAATGTTCATCAAGAAAGTGTGAAAGGAAAAAGAGGGAAGGGACGACCGAGAAAAGTATGGAGTGATCAGATTGAGGAGATTGTAAAAGAATGGGATATACAAAGTGAGCGTAAAAGAAGAAAATGCATGAAAAAGGTGATGGATATGAAGGAATTGAAAGAGGTATGTCAGGATAGGAATAAATGGAGGCAACTCTGCAGAAGCTCTGGCCACCCCTAGCGGAATGGCGACAGAGTTACAGTACAGTTACAGTATAGAAGGATGGACGTATTTCAAGATTGCTGTTAGATTAGGCAGTATGTTGGAGAAAATTTCTTTCATAATGGCATGCGTTACATGATAAAAATTTGTTCTTTTGTTTGCGTCAAGTCTCTTTCTGTTCCACTCAGAAGAGATATGAAATATAATAAGTAAACAACAACTAGTGAACCCAAAATTTCTTGTTAAGGCTATAAAGTAATGCCTAAGTTTTTTTCTTGCGCATGGGAAAACTTTCTGGCTTTATTACAATATAATCGTTAAGATAAGAAAATAGTATGATGGACCAACATTTATTGTTTTTGCATAGTTATTCGACCCAGCTATAAAAAGATTTTAGGTTATCCATTTATTTATAGAATTAGTCACCAGTATAACTAATTAATTCATCATTATGCTTGCTGCATCAGTCATTCATTGAATTGAAACTTTTTGATAGAACAAAAATCATTTGTTCTCTAAGGACACCATCAGATGGACTAGGAAGAGAAGACAGTTCAGGATGGACCACGAAAACCGTATGAGTGAAAATAGAATAATGTAAATTGGACATCCAGAGTCATAATGAAAGGAGAGCTTGTATGAAAAAGGTTATGACTCTGGATGAAATGAAAGAAGTATGCAAGGACCGCAAAAAAAATGGTGGTTGATCTGTAATGCTGGCGTTTAAGGCTTTAAAAAAATATTTTTCACTTTTTTATAGAATGTTGTGTAGGTTTTAATTTTAACTATTTAATTGTTAAGTGTTTGTTTGCTGTTTATACTTAAATGTAATTAATTGTTTGTATTCCTTGACTTATAGGTTGGTATGAGGTTGACCACCCATACTGTAAAAAATGGTTCACTTTGCCAATGCCATACCTGTTTCAGGGAAGGTCGGCAAGAGTTGCAGGGCTTATTTTCATTTGAGATTAAGTTTTTTATATTGTAGGTCCACATGCGGCATGTGTCAGCGCGAAATTATATTTTTCTGCTTGTGGGAATGCGTTTAATATGAATCTTAAATGATATATATCTTTGCAGCTTAGATTTAGATTTAGTTACATGCAAATTGCTAGACAGCAAGTGTACCAGGCCGACCACGCAAAATATAGAAGAAAAGCTAGTCTTCTTCATCACAAGAGGGAATTCTGGAATAAATAAATGTACTAAATAAGATTATAAAGAGATCTACAAAAAGAAAAAGAAGATTTTTTGACATCAGTTCATAGTTAGACTTTTTCTTTGTGTGCGAAAAAATTATGAAGCTCCCGAAGAAAGAGAAGAAAAAAAATTAGAGCGCACAATATATGAAGAGTTACAATAATGAATATTTGTATCGCTTTGCAAGGCATGCTAGATGGCAGCGAGCGAGCAGCTGGCTTTTATCATGACAGCAATTGCGATTGACTATTTTACAATATTTCCCCACATCTATTTTCCGTGATACCAAAAAAGTGCAGATTTATTTTGCCAATCAGCTGTTTTTTTTAATTGTTCTTAAAATGGATTGAATTATATATTATGTGTTCTGAGAGATGTCTGGAGTCCATATTATGAGAGAAACAATCACTTTTCCCCTTTTATGTGGTTTTTTAGTCTATTCCTGGGTCTTTGATTTGCACTTTTTTACACTTTAGGCACTTTCTACTCTATGGTCGCTTTTTCCCCATTTCCTGTTCCCTATTTCCAGTTTCCCCATAACCCGGTCGCAATTTTTCATAAAGCGTCATTTTCCCCTTGTGGTCACATGTCAGTTGATTTTACCTTCGAAAATTTGAGTGAATTGACAATATTCCTGGGCAAAAACATTTAAAAGAGTGTTATTTTACCATCTTGTGTCCTTGTGAACAATTAAAAACTAAAACAGGTGATATTGTGGTGGTTAAAAGTTCGCATACGTATTTTTGTTGGTTATGCCACGCTGTCATATTTACGAAAAACGTTTTTCGTTATTTTAACGGAGTTTTTACTTTATATAACATCAAAATCAATGTTATGAGTTGTGATAACAATAAAGGGCAACCTCTCGACGAAATCTCACAGGATTCAGGTGATGCGTCACTAAAACGCGGATACGACACTTCGGAATCAGGTTCACCGCCGCGGCGTCAGAAACGGCTGAGGGTTGTCTTGGACCCAAGGATAGATTATCTGGTTTCCCACATCGTGATGCTGACGAACGCAGTTTTCGGTGACTGGCCCGCCAGTTCTATGGGAAATCTCGTTGAATCGGCGGCAGGAAACTCTTCCAGCAACTTCCTCTAACAACCTTCGGGACTGGAAGAGAATGAGGAGGCCCAGGAAGAGCTACTGCTGAGCTTCCAGGAAGCCGCCACAACGGTGGAAGAACCAGCTCACCCCAAGGCCAAGAGCAACAGGGTCGAAGCGCTCCAAAGGCTCCAGCACTTCGACAGTGAAAACTGGGCCGGAGTAAGGTACGCCGAGGTACAGAAAAAGTACCTGGCAGAACCGGCGTTCGTCGACCTGGCAGTGAACGATGAACTTCGCCAGTGCGACGTAAGCTCCCCTATTCAGGCGAGCGGTCGTTTGCAGCCATGTCCCACGCCCTCCTCATCCAGAAAGAGGAGTTCCAGTCTGGGCTTCAGACCTTGGTCAACTGGGGAGCCCGGAGCGACACGACCTTGGCGAGGAAAGCCCTTTTCGAAAAGGTCAAAACGCTGTTCGCTCTGGACTCGCCATACCAGAAAGTCTCGGAAGACATCCTCCAGACGGTATGGGGGAGGCGGACAGAGGCCCTCCAGTTCCGCAGGAAAGCTGTGCTAGGGCATGTTAAGGAAGAGCATGTGAGAGGGGTTAAACAAATTCCCGCCGAGTACCGAACACTTGTTTGGCAAAGACAGTCTCACGTCTTTTTTCTCTAGAGTGGGGACCACCGACAAATTGTCAGTGAAGACCCAGTGCCCTCAACCCAGCACCTCATCGAAACCGCACGTTCCAGTACAGAAAAGGAATCAGTTTTTTAGAGGGCAGCAACGACCCACTGCGGAAAGCAATCGAGGCCTTAGAGACGCTCCAAATTTCTCTTCAAGAGGAAAAAGGGCAGGGAATAACACACGGTCAGGAAATCTCAAAGGAGACAGACGGAGGCATCCACGAAAATGACAAGAAACCATTTCGCAGAGGATGCTTGAAGTCCTCCCTACAGGTTTGGACGTCACTCGGAGCACCAAACCACATCCTGAAGATGATAATCGGAGTAAGAATACCTTTCATCTCAATTCCCCCTCTGATATTACCACACAAAAAGACCTTAATGCTATACCAGACGAGTCCTTCACCCGAAATGGACTCTCAAATAAAGGAAATGACCGAATTCGGCGTTATAGAGGCCGCGGAGTCATCTCCCAGCTTCTTATCAAAAATGTTCCTAACACCCAAATCGGACCGTTCCTCGAGAATGATTTTCAACCTGAAATCGTTAAACTTCTTCCTGGACCCGGTTCCGTTCAAACTCATAGCCACTACAAAGTGCCAGAGTTTCTGCAGCCAAACAATTGGTTGTCGAAAATAGACCTATCGCAAGCCTTCTTTCATCTCCCAAGTGCACAGAAACATTGGAGATTTTTGCGACTGGTCTATCGAGGAGAATTACTTCAGATGACAAGTCTGCCCTTTGGCCTTTCATCTGCCCCCAGAATGTTTGCAACCCTTACAAATTGGGTAGCCCAACTACTGAGGCGATGAGGTATTCGGACAATCGTTTATCTCGACGACTTCCTCCTTGCGAGCCAATCCAAGGACGATCTTTGTCGGCAATCGCATCTAGCAGTAGATATCCTACAATCTCTGGGGTGGTATGTAAATCTCCAGAAGTCAGTGCTCTTCCCCACTCAACAATTAGAGTACTTGGGAATCGTTTGGGACACGCACAACAATTGCAAATTCCTTTCTTACCGGAAGCAAGAGGCATTGTGCCACTCACTTCGAGCAATACTGACTTCTCGAAAATGGTCCTTAAAACTGGCGGAAAGTCTCCCAGGAAGACTAATCTTTGCCAGCTTCATGGTCGCCTCCACTGCAGACAATTGCAGATAGCGAGCAGGCCACTGAAGCACCCGTCACCAAGTAGGTCTTTCTTACCGGAAGCAAGAGGCATTGTGCCACTCACTTCGAGCAATACTGACTTCTCGAAAATGGTCCTTAAAACTGGCGGAAAGTCTCCTAGGAAGACTAAACTTTGCCAGCTTCATGGTCGCCTCCACTGCAGACAATTGCAGATAGCGAGCAGGCCACTGAAGCACCTGTCACCAAGTAGGTCTTTCTTACCGGAAGCAAGAGGCATTGTGCCACTCACTTCGAGCAATACTGACTTCTCGAAAATGGTCCTTAAAACTGGCGGAAAGTCTCCTAGGAAGACTAAACTTTGCCAGCTTCATGGTCGCCTCCACTGCAGACAATTGCAGATAGCGAGCAAGCCACTGAAGCACCTGTCACCAAGAGGGTCCATACAAATGACCGAGGACAGCTTACAAGAAATAGAGTGGTGGATAGGGAATGCGAACGAATCAAGTTCCATCCACAGGGAAACCTTCGGACATTTCTTGACAACAGATGCGTCAGACTTAGCTTGGGGAGCAACTCTGGACGACTTGATGCTGTCAGGACAGTGGACCGTTCAACAAAAGAAGTAGCACTCCAACCGAAAAGAGTTGTTCGCTGTTTTTGCAACCCTGCAACGCACAGCGCATGACCTTTCCGGCTCCGAAATTCTGGTACAATCAGACAACACGACAGTAGTCGCCTACATCCGCAAGGAAGGGGGCACCAGATCCAAAACACTCCTAAATCTTACTCGAGATCTGTTGACTCTGGCAGACCAATGGGAAATCTCGCTAACAGCGCAGTACCTACCGGGAAGATACGGAGACGCGGATCACCTATCAAGAGGAAGATCCCCTCCAGAGTGGCATCTCTTACCAACAGCAAAGAAGGCCATTTTCAATCATTTCGGAGTACCAGTTATAGACCTGTTCGCATCCACCATGGCACACATGAGTTCAACTTACGTGTCCAGAGACTCCACAGACTCATGCGCAATCTTTCAAAACGCCTTCAGTCGGCACTGGCTCTACAATGTGGGTCGGATATTTCCTCCGCCAAACCTTATACCGAGGATCCTGAGGCACCTAAACGGGGCGACCGGAACTTACCTACTCGTGGTCCCGAGGTGGCAGAGGGTCTTCTGGCGTCCAGACTAATTCGTCGATCACTCGTACCTCCGATGCAAATACCGAACCTGGTGTCAGTACTAATCAACACATCAACAGGCAATCCACCACCCAGGATTCAGGATCTGGAAATGGAAGTGTGGAAAATTGGGACTGGGGACAGTATCTTAAATTCCTGGAACGCGGAAGAGAAAAGACTGTTCCTGTCAGGATGGCGAGCTTCCCCACTCAACACATATAAACCTGCTTGGCAAAGATGGTGCCGCTGGATACTGGCGAATAATACCCATCCCAACACACCATCTCCTAATCAATTGGCAAGGTATCTAGCGCAACTGTTCATTAACGAAAAACTATCATACAGGACTATGCTGGTACACAAGTCAGCCATCGTAACCTTCTGCAACGCAATGATGGAAAATAATCTCAGCTCAGATTTCCTAGTGAAATTAAATTTAAAAACATTAAAAGCACTAGCAATGGTAAAGATCAACCCTCCTAAAAGTCCCCTGTGTGGAATCGGCAGATAGTGAGAGACTGGCTAGTCAGGAACACTCCTCGATCAGATTCTCTCTATGAAGTTGCGTGTAGAACGGCAATCTTACTTCTGTTATCTTCAGGAAGAAGAGTACACGATCTGACCTTGCTAAATATCACAGAAGGAAACATTCTCGACGAAAGCACATCAATTGTGTTAATTCCATTCTTTAGATCAAAAACAGATACCCTCAAACACCGACAATCTAATCGGAGACTTCTGGAATCCAAGGAACACAACGTCAACCCAGTCTTCTGGATAAGGAAGCTGATTGAACTATCACGCGAAAGGAGATCAGGACAAAATCTTTATAACCTGTTCATCAGCACCCGAGTACAAGTGAAGGCAGCTGCAAGAACAATCATAGGAGGATGGGTAAAGAACACGCTAAAATCAGCAGGAGTAGAGGCCACTCCCGGCAGCACACGTTCAGCGGTCGCATCACTTAATCCAATAGATAACATACTGGAAAGAGGCAACTGGAAAAAGGAAAACACTTTCAGAAAATACTATCAGAAAGAGATGTTGAAACATACAGCTCCAGAAGATCTTTCCCTATTTCAACCAGTTAATATCAAATAAAGACGTCCCCGGTCACCAGGAGATAATAGACAGATCTCTCATAATATGGACTCCAGACATCTCTCAGAACACATAATAGGGGAGTTTTACCTACCATTAAAACTCTTATTATGTTTCTATAGATGTCTGGAGTCCAGGTAACCCCTACCTGGTGTATTATGAGCTTTATGAAAAATTGCGACCGGGTTATGGGGAAACTGGAAATAGGGAACAGGAAATGGGGAAAAAGCGACCATAGAGTAGAAAGTGCCTAAAGTGTAAAAAAGTGCAAATCAAAGACCCAGGAATAGACTAAAAAACCACATAAAAGGGGAAAAGTGATTGTTTCTCTCATAATATGGACTCCAGACATCTATAGAAACATAATAAGAGTTTTAATGGTAGGTAAAACTCCCCTATTTTGCATTGTATTTTATTATTTTTTAAGGTTAATATTTGTTTGTTTTTTAATTTATTCATTAGAAGACTCCAGACACTCATGCACCCACACACTTATTTCAATCGCCATGATTATAATTTTAAAACATTACAACTAGTCAACTACTAGTATAACTGACACAATTATTCATATAGCAATGTAAAGAAATTACTATTTGATTTTAGTTGTATACATTGTAAATAAACATACATTTTTTAACAGAATTACATATTTTCATCACCAATGGTCCACTTACTAACTTTGCAGGCAGTTTGAAGAGTTCTACTAAAATTTTACTGGTTATCATATTGAAGATGTACACTTATATTTTGTAACACTGATGCTTATTTTATGTTTGCTTTATACAGGCTGAGGGCTATGTCATAGGTTCCTGTATCAAACACATTCCAATTGCTGGCAGAAACATCACCTCGTTCATACAGTCTCTGTTGCGAGAGAGGGAAGTGGGCATCCCACCGGAGCAGTCCTTAGAGACAGCCAAGGCCATCAAGGAAAGGTAAGCCTGGTTTTATAAGAGCATAGTTTACCCACGTACACGGTGAACACCTCTAAATTCACTGAAAGGAGCTTTGGGATAACCAGGCCGGTCACCTCGAACAAGCTACTTATCGACCTGCAAATTGACTAACCCACCACCGCCTTCAGATGAGGATTGAATAAAATGCTGTTCTCTAAGAGCCATGGTGCCCTTGAGATGGTTCTAGACCATTAACCCTTCAACTGCATGTCACACACATAGGCATCAAGTGTAAACTTGAATACAGTGCGGCTGTCAATCATAGACGTCATCCAACTTTGAATTTATTATGTTCAGACTTCATTGTTTTTTCTTTCAGGCATTGCTACATTTGCCCCGATATTGCAAAAGAATTTGCCAAGTATGACGCTGATCCAGGAAAGTGTATCAAGAAGTACACGGGAGTAAATGCAATTACCAAAAATCCTTTCACTGTTGATGTGGGATATGAGAGATTCCTAGGTGAGTGAGAAAATATTTTAACTCAAGATTTAGTTAGGTGTTCTGCACCTCTGGGCCTATAAAACGTACTTAGACATTTAATCAACATTTTAAAACATAATTGACTACCCTACATGAATTGACCTAGACAAAGTGTGACATAACACGGCCGGGTTGCTGAAACAAGTTCTAAATTCAAAGTTGTGCTGTAACTGAAACTCTGTCGCCATTCCGCTAACGTTGGCCAGAGCCTCTGCAGAGCTGCCTCCATTTCTTCCTGTTCTTACATACCACTTTCAATTCATTCATATCTATCACATTTTATTCTTTTACAGTCAACCCTGTCTCACACCCTTGTACACATTAGAATACTCGCTGTATTCTCCATCCACCCTAACACATGCCCTGCTATTTTGATAGATGGTGTGTGTCATTCAAAAGTGCTTTGTTCACACCATACCTCTCTAGTACACTCCACATCATACTTCTATCCACCGAGTCGAAGGCCTTCTCAAGATCCACGAAAGCCGCTTAGATGTTTTTATTTACGGCCAGCTGCTTTTCGACTATCTGTCAAAGCTAGAATATCTGGTTTATGCAACTTCTCTTCGGCATAAAGCCAGATTGTATATCTGATACCTTCTCCTGGGTGGATAATCTTACCCTATAGATAAGAATATTGCATAGCACTTTACCTGGCACACTAAGAAGGCCAATCGGTCTGAAGTTACGGCAGTCCTTTTTGTCGCCTATGCCTTTGTTAATTGGCCATTGATATTAATTTATTCTTAAACTTTCAGGACCTGAAATATTTTTCCACCCCGAGTTTTCAAACCCTGATTTTACCACTCCGTTGAATGAAATGGTGGACGATGTAATCCAGAACTGTCCCATCGATGTGAGGCGAGGTCTCTACAAGAACATTGTCCTGTCTGGAGGGTCCACCATGTTCAGGGACTTTGGGAGAAGACTTCAAAGAGACATCAAGAGGACTGTGGATATCCGTCTCAGGAACTCCGAGATTCTCTCCCAGGGAAGAATCACTGTAAGTTAAATAAGAGCAGCTGATCTTCATAATTTTGTCATTTCACATCTGCGTACACTTTGTAGAACTGCATCTAGACCTAAATAATTTTTTGGGTTGATAACAGTGGTAGAATGATTGCATTCCATGCCGAAAGCTTGTGTTTGATTCGCACCAAGGATGCCTTTACATTACTTAAAAATACGAGTTCTTGATTGAAATTGCACTAATTTTGTTGACTTTTTATTAATTTCAACTGTAACATTGTTTCATTCCTTTAATACACACTGTTTCTTTGTCTTTGATTTGGAATTGTTTTTTTTTAATTTGAAGGAATGTAATTTTAACATGTTACCTTTTAGCCCAAGCCCATTGATGTACAAGTGGTCTCTCATCATATGCAACGATATGCTGTCTGGTTCGGTGGAAGCATGCTCGCATCAACAGTAAGTCAAAATAATATATTTATTGCTATAATGTTACAGCAATTATCTCGGGTCTTCAAAAATTTGAGTTGTTTACATTTTATTTTTTTAATGAATTACTGTTCCTTAAGGGTGATTGAGAGGTCAGCGCGCCCAACTTTGATGACCGAAATAACCCATATTTTGAATGGTAAGGTAGTATTTTTTCTCCAGTTTAAATTAACACATAAAATTAGGTATTTTTTCCCATAAAATACCAATTCAAAATAAATTTATTTACGGAGATACCTTAAATGGAGATTTCTACTGTTGTTATGAATGAATCCTAACTTTTTTTTATTTCACAACATTTATTTTGATTAGCTTTATTTTATCTAGATGAACATTATTTTTTTAAACTTTTCATTGGTTTTTTATAATTATTTAAAAAGTACCCAAATTTTGCATACGATCGTGTAGCTAAAATTGCATTTTAATGGTATATTTTCTTTTTAGGATTTGAAGTGATATTTTTTATGTGTTTAATGTAATTCATATTTTATTTTTCCTCTTCCAATTTATATTTAATAATGGAAAGAGAATGATTTTCATACTAAACGCAATCCACCCTAGTGCGCCATTGTGTCGGTTTTTTGAACTATTCAAACAATTATATTTCCGAGAGACAAAAATTATGAGACATTTTCGTTGTTCATATTTCCGTCGAGGAAAATATTTTTTTACGTTGTAACTCGGAGTTATCGTTTTGTAAAAATGCATCAAAATTAAGACGGCCACACGGCGCTGTTTAAAATCGTTTTTTATTTTTTGTTTTCTCCGTGTTTGAGTTTAAACGTCCAATGTTATACTCGAGGCATGTACGTATTTTTGCGGTGAGGAAGAATGAACGTAAAAAAAACAAGTTTTATACTCAACCACAGAGTTTTATTATAATATATGGAAATAGAGACGCTCGTAGGAGGTGCTGCTTTACATCCTGATACATTATTTGTATGCGCCGCGGCATAGTTAAAGCGTTGACAGTTATACTTGGAGAAGGGATTCGTTTTTTTCGGCACACGCAAGATGTACGCACGCTTTACAATAAAGAGCCATAACTCAAAAATTGGGAAAATTGAGATTTTGATGAAGAACCAATGTGAAGAACGCAATAAAAATGCGAAAAGAAGGTAGGAGTTTTTGATTAAAGTTTTTGAAGTTGATTTTGTTGTAAGCTCCAGATCTCAACTGTTATAAATTGCCTAAGCAAGACCTCCTTGACTTGTAGGTTGGTATGAGGCTGACCACCCGTGCTGTAAAAATCGGTTCACTTTTGCCAATGCCACCCCGGTTCAGGGAACGGCGGCAGAGTAGCAAGGTTTATGTTCATGTGAGGTTTTGTTTATTTGTATGCACACATGCAGAATGTGTAGGCGCGAACCTACATGTGCCTGTCTGTAGGCATGCATTTCATATGAGCCATAACATATCTTTGCAGTTTAGATTATAGATAGATTATACAAGACGTAAGTTGAAGAGTCCTTACTTCATTAAGACTCATTTAATTTGAAAATTATTATGGACAATATGAACTTTTAAAATTGCGTGTCTACCCTCCCCTCCCCCCCCTCCCCCGTCAACAGAATTATTATGGACAAAAGTACAACAAAAAAATTGTAACCCGCCACGATTACAAAAGTGCTAAATCCGGCTTGCCACGATTTTGAGTTGGACACCCCTGTGCTAGAAGTTTCTATGTTATTTTCATATTTTTTGTTACCTTACTAGTTTCTGTCTTTATGTCCCAAACTTTAAGACTGAAAGTGTATTTTGAATAAAATAGTATCCAAGCCAAGTCCTTGTTTTACTTTTCACTGTTTTTATCATCACTTAACTAAAATAATTACTTACGTGAAATATTATTTTTCAGTTTCCAATTATGTTTTCAAAAAAAGTGCAATAAAAAATAATGGATAATATTATGACATAATTTTCTGTATTTTACGGATAAAAGAGAAATAATTCAAATTTATACCAATGATATTTTTTTACAATTTATACAAAAGAATGTGATGAGATGGTTTGGGCATGTGGAAAGAATGAATGATGATAGACTGACAAAGTATGTATACAAAGAAAGTGTGAAAGGAAAAAGAGGGAAGGGACGACCGAGAAAAGTATGGAGTGATCAGATTGTGGAGATTGTGAAAGAATGGGATATACAAAGTGAGCGTAAAAGAAGAAAATGCATGAAAAAGGTGATGGATATGAAGGAATTGAAAGAGGTATGTCAGGATAGGAAAAAATGGAGGCAACTCTGCAGAGGCTCTGGCCACCCCTAGCGGAATGGCGACAGAGTTACAGCTTACAGCTTACAGCTATTTAAGTTTTATTTTAAAAGAAAAGAGAACTATTAACTTGTGTCATGGCTGATGTGGGCTTTAGTGCGACAAATTAAACATGCAAAACTTCGAACGCAACTTCCCAACCTTCTTAATATTTGAGTTATTGCTTTTTTTTATTAGGTGTGCGATTTATAAAAAAAAATACCCACGTTCATAATATACAGTGTGAGACAGACGGAATAGTACTTTTGCACGCCTTTGTTATAACAAAAGATATGCTCTGCTCACAACAAACGTTTGAATTCAAGATGCCAAAAAATGTTTAATTATTTCAACATAGAATAATACTTGTGTCAAATCATTTCTTTTTGCAATTTTTGATGCATAACTTACGGAATGAGCCATGCGGTCGTAAATACTCAACAATAGCGTTTAAACACAAGTTTATAAAAACTAAAACGCTCGCTAAGAGTGTCAAGATAATTTACATTATTTTTTTATGAAACGTAATGCTTGAGTAAGAACATTAAGTTATATACTTCAGCAACGACATCTGGCCATGATCAGTCAAAGTTATTTGACGTAAAATTACGATTTTAGTTTCATAAAACAATTAAAGAGGTTCTTTAGTCCCGATATTAATAACCTTCTTAAGCTCTCGTATACCCTTAACTTAAAAATTTGTATGAGGCCAGCTACCCATACTGTAAAAAATTGTTCATTTTGTCAATGTCATCCCTGTTTCAGGGAAGGTCAGCAAGAGTTTCAGGGCTTATTTTCAATTGAGATTGGGTTTTTATGTTGAAAGTCCACATGCAATATGTGTAAGCTTGAACTTATATGTATCTGTTTGTCAGAATGCATGTTATAGGAATCTTATATATAATATCTTTATAGTTATATCTTTGTAACATAGATATTATACATCATATGTAGAGTCCGAAGAAACTTATCTAGACTTGTTTGTTTAATTTTGGATTCACAGGTCCATGTAAAGCTTGCAAATGTCATGAAAAAGTAGTTCTCAAAACTAAACAAATGTTTAAGAAACCAAAAACTTTATCTAACATTATTTCTCAAAAAGCTTCAAAGCATTTCATTTCATAAGAAGAATTAAATGTGCTAAATGTAAATAACTTAAATTTCTTGAAACTTAAATTAAATAAATTAAAAAGCATGTGGATGAATGTAACTCTGTTCTTTCATTGGAGTCATATCCATCATTATCCTGAGCTGTTTCTCTTCAGCTATGGTGAGGCACAATGTTTGAGGCGATTGAAAAATCACAACACCCCCTAGGGAGGCTGAAAAAATCTGTGCATTAATTTATATGAAAACTTTTCTTTACTGTTGGATGTTTTTTCTTGCAGCCCGAGTTCTTCCAAGTTTGCCACACCAAGAAAGATTACATGGAGTATGGACCCAGCATTTGCCGACACAACCCGGTCTTTGGAACGATGACCTAATAATAATTATTACTTTATTTAACATTTTTTATATTAATTTCTAAGGCTTAAAACTTAGCATTTATACTTTAATTTTGATTCATAATAAACCTACTTTAAATATTATTTTTCAATTCATAATTCACTCTTTCAAATCAAAGGATATTTACATCATTGAATATTCACATAACCAGAAAACAATATAAATGGAATTGTTGATTCTTTACCATTAAGTGCTTAAAAACAATACCACAAAATATATTAAATTGTCAAACAAATGTATCTGAATTCACTTTTGAGAAATAAATAAATAAACGTCTTTGTTTGACATGATTCAAAAACAGGATAAAAATTTACTCCTATCAATCTGCAAAGATTATCAGTGATGACGGGAGATTATTTTTGTGAACTTATGTAAAATAAAAATGGATGTGCTTGAAGCCTGCACGGTTCAAATATGTAAAATGAAAATATTCATGTTCAAACCTATTTCATGAATTACTTTATTTATTTGTTAATTTAATAAAAAGACACTGCTGAGAATGGTCTCTCATGGAACCTGAGCCTCTAAAGATTATTTTCATTTGCTCTATTGGCTAAATTATCGCCAAAATGCAATAAGCCATATCCTGTGCCTACAGATAAAAAATTAAAACATCTTCATACCCAAAAGTCAATGATGTCGCACGTTTAATAATAAAGAGAAATAACTCGAAAATTGGGAAAATTGAGATTTTGTTATAAAACGCAAGAACAATGCGAGAAGAATGCGTAGAATGCGACAGCCGTTCAATTTGGACGAATATGACCAAGATAAAACATCGGCCGTCTTTTTCATCCCATACAAGTTGTACTGGGTGTCTGAACTTCAAACGCGTTTTCTCAACATTAATGTTTTTTGAGTTATTGCTCTTTATTATTAAACGTGCGATGTGTCGAATTGCCCCTAGGATTCTAAAGAACTTCATCTTGTTAAGTATTATGATGTCATCCGAAGTTATTGGATTTTTTTAATGATAACCCAAGGGTAAGGCAGTTTATTAACACGTTCGCTGACGAAACGGTTATAGCCGCTGTAGAACTTGCATACATGCAGCATCCGTGCGTCCCTACAGAAATCCAAAGAACACGGCAATAGCCGTTTCGTCCCTGGATGTCAAAATAAATAAATAAATTATAATAAAAATACAATTTGAGATGATGAAATAAGTGTGTTTTTTCTAGCCTACTTCACATTTCGTGTGTCCGCAATGTGTTAAAAAAGTCTATGGTATTTTAAGCAGTTTACAGAAGTTAACACTCGATTATCTTTAATAAGGTGATGGAAAGACTTTCCCAAAAATTAAATATTGTCTTAAATCACAACATGAAAATGCAAGAAAAATATAAAGCTTTGTACTATAGTGAATTAAGGATGGATAGGGAAATAATTCACATGTCATATTTAATTCACTATAAATGTGGTGGATGAGCCATGGTTTTGCTGTCTGAATAACAACTATATAGCTTATTGTCATGGTTATACACATAAAATTACCAGTTTTTAAAATTGCTTTAAGTTTCAAGAAATGTGTAAAATTTGAGTCCTTGATTCTATATCAACATTTTTGTTTCTAATGAACAAATAGAGTTATTTCTTGTGCAAAGGTGAATATAGTAATTTGCTGTATGGCTCTCTCTCTCTCTTTGTTTCTTGTTAGTCACATGATAAAATAAATATTCATCCTAAGGAATTGATTATTAAAGAAAACAATTGAACTTACCATCTTATCAGAATTCTAAAATGTTAACCATTAGATTACAAAATTGACCTTTTTTATTAAAAAATAAATAAACATTTATGTTTTATGAAAAAACTATATTTTGTAACTTTTAAAAATGTTAAATAAAATTGTAATCTGAAAATTTTAATAGTTGTACAAAATTCTCCAAACAATGAGTTTAATTGTAGTCTAATAACATCTTGTTAGATTTAAAATTGCCATCTAAAATCAAAATTGTAAAGATATATATAACAAATAGAAGTTACACTTTCTGCAGATACACAAGCAAGCATGTGTACGTTCACAATTTCACATGCTGCATATGGGCTTACAAAATAAAATTGGAACCTCAAATGAGTAATGGCTCTACTAATACCTTTCTCTAAAACAGAAGCATTTCTTATAATTGTTCTTTTTTTTTACATCTCAGTGGTCACTCTTAAGCCAGTTTAGTTTAAATACGTCAACCTATTACTAGCGGTTACACATTTCCACATCAACCATTTTGGAGATTCTTC
This sequence comes from Agapetus fuscipes, assembly GCA_951799405.1. Lineage (NCBI taxonomy): Eukaryota > Metazoa > Arthropoda > Insecta > Trichoptera > Glossosomatidae > Agapetus > Agapetus fuscipes. The sequence goes on from OX637332.1 coordinate 7,445,998, forward strand.
CCCTTCTACGTGCAATTCTGGGAGCTTCTCGTTTTCTCAATTCGATTCTTATTACTAACTTACTGTACGTGTCCAGAACCTCGTATGCTCAGTATCTCCAGTGACTAGTAGAGTCACTGCATTGTTGTTTCCTAAGTGTGCATTTTTGAAGAAAAATAAAATGAACACTGACAAATGTGCCGAGTCGTGGATATGCCCGCGGTCCCACAGGGTATCCTGTCTCACCGTTGAAGGTTTGTTCTTTTTTGCTCCTTTTCACCCCAGTTATAAGTATGTTGAGGGCTCTCCAGGTATTGTATTGTAGATGGTTGCCCGGTGGGAGAGTCTCGGCTGGTTCTATCCAACTTCTTATATTGGATTGTTTGTTTTCTTAAAAGTTACAGAATAAGAAATTCTATATATTTTTTTGATGTCAAAATATTAGTTACGTATTCATTGATGAATTCTGACAAATACTGAGTTGTAATTTAATTTTATAGCATCCCCTGTAAGTGTTGATTTTACAGACCACTTTTCTATGATGATGTGATATAGGCGTTCCATATACCCACTATGAAAGCAATAATATTGCACTTATTACTGAGTAATGTCGATTATCAATGAATCATTATAGAACAAGATATTCTGCAGTTTGTGCTAACAAGATTGAATAGATTTTTATATTTCTAGCTTAAGTATATGTATTATGATGTAGGACAAGCAAAGGTGATGGCTTCTGTATAAATAGATATGTATGGCATTTTTTATAGAGAGATATCTTTGTTCTTTGGTTAAACGGCTGTTAATTATTACTAAATTGGATATTTGAAAAATAGTTACTTGGGTCATCAATATTTACGGATGAAAGAAAAATAGATTTGTACCACAAGTACATAATTTAACATTACATTAAGTCCCTACGTAAATAAAAAAAATATATGGAAGATTTGACAGCACATCTTATGAACAATTTAGTTTTCAAATATATTTTTTAAGTTACGCGATCAAAGGGAGTTTATGTATTGTTTTAAACGTTGGGTTTAGATGTATCATGAATTTTATCCTTCAAGAACTTTGAACACAACAGAAAAATGTTATTAAACCGGTTGAACGTTTCTGAATGGTCTTAACATGCGTGTGCAAATATTCTGTACAGGACATTTAAAAAATCACTGATTTCTGAATTTACCAGAGTTGCGTGAAATGATGACCATTTGACTACAATAATTATTGGTCTCTATAATTATAACCTAATACCAGCCAAAAACAAAGTGCATATCTCTCTGCGACATCTCTGCTTAGTTGATTCTGATAATCGATGTTCTACTGAATAACATAACAATTTAGAAGTATTTCAGCATTTCCATATAACTTTGCCTTTCTGGATTAGCCACCATTTTGATTTCCGTTTGGTGTATTAAGTGACGAAATAATTATTGTACATATATAGAAATATGACGCCGAAGGTGCTCATGGCTTTTTCAATGCACAAATTTTATTTGGCATAAAGTGTACAAAAGAGATTCAATTTAAAAATTGCTAGATAGAATTGTATTTCATTGCTCTCGAAACGGAACTTCTAATTACTTCTAAGGCCCGGTAGTTTCATCGTTAGCATATGTGACTTCAAACTGATAAAAAAAACTACCCACACGATTGACATAAGTGCGTCCTTTTCATTCTGTATAAAGTCGCTATGCCAATGTTGAAAATACTGAGCCTAAGAGTCAATGATTTGATTTTCAAACTTAGTGTTAGTCTGTAGATTTGTGCAAAATATAGACAAGCAGAAATATTTCTTGCACTTTTTCTCATAAAAGTCCTTTATTTACATATTCATCTTGATGATAGAAAATTATAAGATATATGCTCAATCAGTATAGCGGTGCATAGATCCTAATGAGTGTAGTTGAAAACAGAACTAGGGGCGCCGTCTTCTTTCATATTTCACATTTAACCGTGAAATATCAAGTGGTAGTCTCAAATATCACAGTGGGGTCATCACTCCTTTTCATTTCAATCTCTATACAACTGAATATTGTCTTAAAATTACAAAAAAAAAACATTTTTTACTTTGATTCTCTTTTACACATTTTTACTTTTCAATACATTTGTATGGACAACCTCATTTAACAGCAATATGTCAGAATGTAAGGAAATAATGTATTTCAAATAACAATATATTTTGTACAAAATATTGCAATATACAACAATTGGTGTTTTCTCATAACTTACGATGGCAAGGAATAATTTTAATGTTGTAATGATGCATTGTAAATTTTATTTGTACCTTGATAGAGTTAACAGACGAATTTTAGAAAATGCCAATGGAAAGTGGTATGAAGATTCCTATTTGATAATTGTAAAAAAAAGACTTCAAGTTTTTTGGTTTATTTCACATTTTGAAATCATATAAAATGTTATGTTTGGCAAAAAAAGACAACAAACTGTCATAGTATTATTTTGTTTGACATGCAGATTATGAGATTTATAAATATTTTTTCCTCTGTTCAAAATATTCATTTTTTTCTGAACAAGTAAGTCCAACAACTGGAATTCTAATGTACCTACTCAAGTTTTAGGTTAATAAAACCATTTTTCCTTTGAATATTTTTAAAAATCTCATGCTTATTGCTCAATATGTAATATCTACAGGTAATCCCTATTCATTGTGAACCTTGTTAGTTCAGATCCGATATAACACTGTATTTTACACAACATTTTGTCAAGCTTCAAGTGCCCTCTTTCAGGAGCCCTCATATTACGTGGTTCCTAAAGGAAGCTATCTTGTTTTTCATTCATTCACACAATGCGTGCTGTAAGCATGGTTTTAATAGATTCTTTGATGGTTACAAACAAATTTCACACAATAAACATGAAGATTCCTAACAAGGAAATCTGTTTATTTTATCTACCCATTCATTGCAGAAATTCAGAACGCATCTCCTGCAAACAATGGGTACAGGATACTGCTTGTACAGGAAACTGTTGAATTCTAAGCATAATATAATTTTATTCTTGGTATAGTATTATAACATGTGGTCAAGCAGTTTCGAATGTAAAAAGCAAAGTAGAGACTTTATAACATATTTAAAACAAACCTATGTTTTGTGTAAGGTTGCGTATAAATGAGGTCTTGCATTTTGATTGTAAGAAACAAATCTTTATCTTATAAATAAAGTTATTCCAATTTCATTGTGCGTTTCATTAACATTGCACTTTTTACTTCCACCTTCATCATCTTTGATGTGAAAGGGACAAATATCTGAGTTATCCTGCTTAGTCAATGATACACATTTTTGGCTGAAAATGTGCTAGTTTCTTATTCTTATTTGCTTTGTGAGATGTAAGACACAGTCAGTTCCTGAAGTTCCACTCTCCAGAAGAAGAGGGGTTGATCTCCTTTGTGGAAGGAAAGTTACATCTGCTTTGCTTGGTGCGGGCCCGGTTGTCCACAGTCCTCTCAGAAGATTGAGCTGATAAAAGGAGTTAATACAGTGTTTGGATAGTGTGCATTTGCAGTTGCTGGTCCTCTGGCTTGGAACTATCTGCCTCATCATGTGAGCGAGCTAGAGGGCCATGGAAAGTTCCAAATGCACTGAAGACAAGAAATTTCTGGCATCATTTGCACAAGCGGCCGTAGTGATTACATTAGGAAACGGTGTTCTAAAGAAATCACCAACTCATCATCGTGAACCCTGGGACTTCCAGGTGTGGAAAATTGATCAGTTGGTGCTTTTCACGCTTTGCTCCTCCCGTATGGACTAACAATGAAGTCCAACATCCATAGTTCGACCATCAATTGTCCAGATGGGATATCTGGACTTGAGTTGCTTGGTGCTGGAAGATGTCCTTGGGAGCAGGAAGCCATTTCTCATTCTGTCAAACATTATCTGACCCTGGTTTTGAACTCAAACCTGCCGCCCAAAAAGCACAAATTCTATATACATCAGCTATTGACCAAACCAGAATGTAAAATTGATGTGCGTCACATTTACAGATTAGTGATTGGATTACTTTTCAGGATTTTATTACCTTGACATTATTTGTTTAATTATGAACAGGTTACAAACTGTGTATTAATTTGTTTCATTCACCTGGAGATATGTGACAAAAGTAATAAAATATTTTATTTTTAAGTGTATATCTGTTCACAGAGTGAAAGTCTATTGTATTTTTTAAATATTCAATTGGAAAAACAAAGTTTTAACTAAAGATTTCAAAAAAAAAAGTTATTTAAAATAAGAATTAAAACTTTGTTTTTCCAATTGAATTAAAAAAAAATTCAGTGGTTGCAAGTAGCAGAAGGCAACTCCATCATTCATTCTCAATCATACTTTTAGCAAAATGCATTCTTCTTCTTCTTCGTGTCAGCTTCACACCGTATTGGCCCAGTAACGAGCAATGTCTACAGCTCTTTGGTTTCCCGCAAAGAGATCATCCATGGAGCAGCTTGTCGGACAGGAAGGACAACACCGCAGGTGCTCCATTGTTTGCTGAGCTCCACACTCACGTAGTGTAGAGTCCTCCCGTCCCAGAAATCCCCAGGTCAGCATGTTGGCCCGGGCTCTTCCAACATTGGTCCTCAATCTGTTCATGGATTTCCACACAGGCCACTCGAGGTTCTTTCCTGGAGGTAGGCTCTCTAAAATGCATTTTGACTATGGATTTACTTTTTTTTACTTGCGGTCATCGTTCAGGCTTCACTCCCATATAATGATTCACAGGTGTTGACAATTCCACAATAACCGTTAAAATAAATACCTATATAAAACTACTTTTGCTGTTCAAAGCAAAAAAGAAAGTTAGCACAATTTCAACATTTCAAACATTCCTTTGTAGAAAAACTCGTAATTCATTAAATTAAATCTTTGGCATAGACTTTCTGCAATATTATAAGATTATTTTAAATGGTTATATTATATATTACGATGATTTATTTTGTGAGCGCTGTTTTTGTGTGTATCACACCTCAAGAGCCCTCTGCGAGCTTGGTCGTCGCTGTAGAAAGCGCCAATTCTCAAGCAAGACCCAGTTGTTGTAAGGTTGGATGGACCTTTCAGTGACCGGTCTTTGGTAAAGGTTTATGAATTTTTCAACTCAGCGAAGAGCACATTCGAAATATAAATGGTATATTTTTTGTGCTCCGCCGGGATCCAATCCAAAACCTTCCATTTACGAGTCCGAAGTGTTGCCACTGGACTACGGACCGGTCCAAGATGCCAACGACACGCGGTGTACCTGAGCGGTAACCCACCCAAGTACTATCCGCGCCCAATGTTACTTAACTTCGGTGATCTATGGGAACCGGTGCTTTCAACATGGTAACGTCGTTGGTTAGGTATAACTCGTATGTAAGTCACACAAGAACTCATACAAGGTAATTCACAACACATTTGATCCATGGATCATACTTTTTTATAATGAAATTCACGTTAGGTTGCGGTTGAGTCATGGATTTGAGTTCATTATAATATAGAGTAGACACAAAATTGTAACGTTTTACGGCCGGTCAGCAACCCGGCTGTAGGGGAAAAGGAAAACAAAAAAATCTTAATGGCTGTTTTTTATGTAATAGACACGCGACTTTGCTAGCTGAGAAAAACTTTGTATTTTAAAAATTGTTGTACCTACCGTATTAAAAAAAAATTGCTTTCATATTATCTTACTTTTATTTTCTTTCTTGTACATTTTCGTATGGTAATTTTGCACTTGCCAATGCTACCTCTATTTCAGGAAAGGTTTCAAAAAGTCTAGAGTTGCAGGCAGTGGCGTAGCGTAGTGGGAGAAATTTCAACATTGACTTTTTTTTTTCAACTAAGCTACACATACAGTGTAACTTCTTGCCTGCGTTATCCCCGAAGGGATCGCATGTGGCGCTTTGGGACCTATTTATTTTTACAGGTAAGGGGGCCGGCCTCACACCAACCACTTTCAGTTGAAGTGGGGGATTAGTATTAAAGTTTTCGTTTTTTCAAAATATGTGTACCAAAAACATTTTTATAACCCCAAACACCCAAAATATTTTTAAATAAATTATGTAGGTAGGTACACATCAATGTATGATATTTTTCTGATAATACCCACGAATAAAGACCATGGAAGATTTAGTTTCAGATCCGGTGTGCTTGCTGATTTATGCACTAGTTTTTGGTTGAAAAAGAGGTTTGATCAGATGATTAACTTGCTTTTATTCGATGCACCATACTTTACAAAAAGACGAGATTTTGTCTGGTTGAGAGTTAAGGAGTACTTTCACGATTTATCTAAATTTTTATGAAATACCATTTATTATAATCAAAGCTGGTGTTCTGGGAATTTTTTTTTCCAAAACATAGAGAAATATCATTTTACCATCTAAATCTAAATCTAAGCTGCAAAGATATGTATCATTTATGATTCATATGAAATGCATTCCCACAAGCAGACATGCATAATTTCGCGCTTACACATGCCGCATGTGGACCTACAATATAAAAAAACCCAATCTCAAATGAACATAAGCCCTGCAACTCTTGCCGAACTTCCCTGAAGCAGGGGTGACATTGGCAAAGTGAACCATTTTTTACAGTATGGGTGGTCAGTCGCATACCAACCTATCAGTCAAGGAATACAAGCAATTAATACATTCAAATATATAAAACAAATAAACTCTAAACAATTAAACAGTAAAAAAATAAAAAATAAAATAAAAAACTACAAAACTTCCATCTTTAATAAATACCATCACTTCCATATTTTCATCGCATCTGAGAAAATTCTACATTGTTGCCGTTGATTCTAAGCGACTCGTAATATTTGTAAGTACCCATCGATCGACGTATAAGTTATAATAATGAATACCTCAATGTAAGTGCCTACCTCTACCTTAAAATATGTATGCAAAATTTATTCAAAACGAAGCGCAACATCTTTTTGAAAATTTGCATAAGAATATGAGTGTGGCAGAGTGTGGTACACAGTACGTACCTGCTTAGCAATTCGGTCACCTGTTTTTCCGATGTCGCGGCGCTGGTGTCGACGCCAGCCGTGTACTGGGAAAATGTCAACAGTGCGCATGCGTCGCGCCAATCGACGCGCTGTACTCTGTCCGGCAGCCTTCACTGTAATAAAACATATGCCCACTGCATTTTCTATCTTTAATCCGGCAAACACAATTTCGTCTGGCTCGAATTTAAAATAACATGAAGCACAGCCCGGTTTCGCTTTAAAAAAATTCGCCGTGCGCATTTGATTAGATTGATATCGTCGTGTGTGAATTTTCTCTAGTCGGGATGGATTCGCCGAAGTTGAATGAAAAGGGCTGTAGGAGTGCCTCTGGATCTCAGAGTGGGGGTTCTTCAAAAAGACTTGCAGACCACAATGATGAGTTAGAAGCGTCTACGGTAAGAAATGTTCATTCTATTTTTTTATTAATTCATTTTTTTATACACCTCCTGAAACTAAGAATCTTGGAGAGACGAACTCCTTCTCGAACGAGACGTTCATGAGCCGCACACCTTTTCGTTGGACTTCTCTTCAACCCATGATGTATTGGTCATCTTCTTACTTCTATGTCTCACATAGAAATAAATTAATATTAGGATTATTTATTCGTTGAGCGCTGTTTTTGTGTGAATCATACCTCAAGAGCGAGCTTTTATCATCATATACTAAAGGCAGTGCCTTGTTTTGCTAGCCATCTGTATAAGTTGGTTGTCATAATAATGATGGTTTGATGTAGAGACGCACACCCTTTTGTTGGACTTCCCTTCTACCCACGATGTCTTGATCATCTTCATACTTCTATGTCTCACATATAAATCAAGTAATATTAGGATGATATATTTCGGAATGACTGTTCATGTGAATCCCACGTCAAGAGAGAGCTTAGTCGTCGCTATAGAAAGAGTCAATTCTCAAGCAATACCCAGTTAGTGCAAGGCTTAGGTGACCGATCTTGGCGTACGAATTTTTCAAAGTATCGAAAAGCAAATGTATTTGACTTTTTTTGTGCTCCACCCGGAATCGAAGACACGACCTTATGATTTCAAATCCGCAGCGTTAACCACCAGACTAGAGACCGATCGTACACAAGTACCAACATTCGCTCAAAATATTTATTTTATCATTTTTAACAATAATTCCCATTCGAACGTCAATTGAAATATACAAAATTGTTTCATCACACTGGCGGGTTGCTGGAGAAAAGGCAAATAAATATTTTATCTTTGGTTGCTAGTAACGGCTGTCCCATACAAGACTAACGTTTGCTCTCAGATAAAAAAAAACAGAAATGTTCCAAGTCCATACTATATTATGTTCCATTAAATTTAATACCTTGTACTACAGGCATCTACGATAAGAAACCTTTGCTTTGTTTTTTCATCGATTCATTAGTTTTTTGGTATATCTCGAAGGATATTTCAACATGAAAAGTAAAATAAAACTCGTTTCTTTATATATTGTATTGAAATTTATTTGATTTGTCTATCTGTGGATTATATTATGTTTTCATTAAATCGAATTACAAATAAAACAACAGCAAATAATCATTATTAAGGCAGAGACGTCTACGATAAGGAATCATTATTGCGTTTCTATGGATTCATTAAATAACTGTTATTTTGCCATTAGTCTATAAGGGGTAGCAATACTTTTTTAAGAGCCTAGTCCACTTATCCTAGTCAATACTTTTAAATTATTCACACAAAATACTTACGTATCATTTAATACGTCTCACTATTTAACATTCTCTCGTTTGTCACTGCATTCCATAATATGTATTTGTTGAAAATTAGCTCATCCGACAGACGTTGTTCTGTCCGAATTGTAATCAATTTGATAGCGACCGTTTTATGAAATTGTGAAAAATCTATGACGAAAAAAAAATAGAAGAAAATATTAAAAAAAGATGTTCATCTTTTCCCTCATATGAAAATCATCCTAAATGTTTTAAATTTTTTAATGCCATAACTATAATCTATCTTTAATCTAAGTTGTTAAGATATATTACCTGTAAGATTTATATTTCATGCATTCCCATAAGCAGATACGCATACACATCCCGCATGTGGACTTACAACATAAAAATACAATCTCAAATGAACGTAAGCCGTGCAACGCTTGCCGAAGTTTCCTTAAACAGGGGTCACATTGGCAAAGTCAACCATTTTTTACAGTATGGGTGGTCAGCCTCATAGCAACCTATAAGTCAAGGTACACACTAACCTTTTTAAGATTATTACCTAACATCATTAATTACAGACAAAGAAATAGTCGAATCAGTAGAGGCATTCTTGAGTGATCGGTTACTCACGAACTTTTGCTCATTAAATCAATTTTGATTGATCAATCGAATAGCACTTAGCAACACAGCTCAAATTCTGAATAAAAATCCTAGTCTTAGTTGCTTAATGCGCATTCTACATGAAACTTTTGTCTCTGGAAGGGTAGCAATGAAGCTTGAAATAAATCAATTATCTCAGTTAAGAGGTACAAACTTACGTCAACCGTTTCATTGGAAGTGAAAGAATGAAGAAAAAAACAATTATTTTATTTTTCCCCACAGCTTTTCTCAGTCCACTTGTAAACGTAGACCTCCTCCAATTTTCACCATGCCTTTCTATCGGCAGTCACCTTAATTGGGGTCACCCTACTCTCCATTCATATATCCTAAGTCGCAATTTGACGATTCTTTTCGGCCTCCTGTCGTAGCCCTGTTCTACAACGGACCCAACCAGCCAGGCGTCACTTTAAGCTGAACGACATCAGTGACACCAGCGTGTCTATTCACGATAGATGGTATTGTGAGGCACAATACCTTTATTCCTTTTTCGGGGAAAATCGAGATGAGTCTTCTCTATCCCCTATCGTGAATAGACACCCAGTGCGTCTACGGATCTCCTTGTTGGGAACCCTGTCCCTAAGGTTGATTCCCACTTCCCAGCATCATCCTTTCAATGGCTCTTTGGCACGTTCTCAGTCTGTCCTTTTGTTTCCAGGCCATATGTGGATTATATATCGTAATTCTAACATTTTATTCAATTGAAATAAAACAACGATAGAACTTTCCCATACTTTTATTCACAAATGCATACGTATTCATTTTATTACCTTCATATTTTATCAGTTTTTTTTTCAAATATACTTACTTGCTCGTGCACCTCCTACAGTATGTGTGTTTTAAATTTGTTATCAGAGAAAAAAACAACCTTGCAAAATTGACACAAGGAAAATGTTTTTATTTACATAGATATACATCTATATATTTTGCTGAAACAATTTATTTTTCTATTCAATTTAAATATCATATTTTTAACTTATATGATGGATTATACGTAAAACCATAAACGTACATGTACATAAGATAAATGTATATTTTTTAGATATTTTGAATCCTGAAAATGAATATTTAAGCAAATAAAAATGAAATAATTATAATGTAAAAAAAGTAAGTGTTAGGATTTTCACAAGTAATTAAAAGCAGTATTTAAAATAAAATAGTTTTTTCAAAACGTAGTTTTATTTTCGCAATAATTTTATCTACCTCAAGCACTTTCAATAATTGTGAAAATAAAACTACGTTATGAAAAAAATACTTTATTTTAAATTAAAATGAATTTTCATGGTGTGAATACACAAACTCTACAAAATCTAAGTGCAGTATGTTAGTACCTAAACGTCCCTCTGCCTCCTAATGCGAAATAATATAATACAATATTGTTGATATTCTTCAATAGTTAGAAAATTAAATCCATACATAAAAGGTAGCACACGTATGTTAATGTATAATAAATTCGTACCTACCTAAAAAGGGGATCGTCAATAAAAAAATAACTGCACGTCTTTCTGAGTGAATAAAATTATTTAGGTCCGAAACAACAAGGACATTCAAGGGTGTGTGCGTATTCGAGCGTATACAGACATTGTTCTTTTACACTAGCACTACTAAAAGATCCGACTTGACACTTGTCAACTGTCCTCGTCTGAACATTCTTCTATTGATGCGAAACAGTAGGTTAACTTTTTTCAGTATCCGGAATATGTAAGAAAACATTTTTTAAGCACATTAAAAAAAGTGTTGCTTAATTTTTTAACGTAAAACAATGGAATTGGCACAAAGTTTGAAGCTGATTTTTTTTTTCGGCCGGCAAACGTCACATGGTCACAAGTCTAGCAATCAATAACAAAATATTACTTTGCCCTTTCTCCAACAACCCATCCGTGTGATGTCACATTATTTTTGTTTTTAAAAGTTATACCGAGTGCAGCAAAAATGGTATTTTAAATATGATGAAGCGGTTCAAGATGTGGGAAATCTTAAAACGCATAAAATTAGCTTATGTTTGAAATAAAACAGTTTAGGTTCAGTCCCCGTAAGAGAGCTACTCTTGAAGTATTGGTTTTGAGGCTGAGCTTATAAACGCCATTGAGTAATTTTATTTCAATCTTTAATGTTAGTCGCAAAAATAAATTAACATTTAATGTACCTACATATTTAGAAAACACGAGAAATTTCACGCTTATAAAAATGCTTAAAAAATACAAACCCAATATTTAATAACATAAACGATGCAATTCTTTCTGCCTTAATTTTTACAGTATGGATAAATAGACATAATATGAATGTAATATGAAGGCAGAGATAGATTTGTGCATTGCATTCTCCTTCACGACTTTATTGACAAAAACACAGACGGACCGACGTACATACTTACGATTTTCAATGAAACCAATAGCAACCACGTTATTTCCAAGATTTTCTTCTTTGCTTATACAATATTTTTTTCTATCATTATTTTATATGGATGTTACCAATTAGCTAGTCGACTCTAAATAATAATTATTATTCTGGAATCAAATTAATACTAGTACATAGTTTTACATTTTCATGAAGTGAACGTGTAAGTTGACATACAAAAAATACTTTTATTTTATAGCAGTCCAGTATGGAACAAAGTTCTGTCAATCAATTCAAAGTGTTAATCTGTTTACAAACGTAACGGATAAATTGGAAAAATGATGTAGTACCAAAAAAAAGATAAAACTTGAGGTTTTTTTTCTATTCAAATACGATTTTTTAGTGGCTCTAATGTTTATCTTTCCAATTGGACTTATCAATTAAATAAGTTAGAGCTCAGTGGGCGAATTTTGCAACTTTTTCACATTTTTACATTATGGACTTCTTTCGTTGTGTTGTTTCAATCAGCAACCATTTATGCAGAAATATAGATTAAAATTAAATTTGCACTGTTTATTATTTATTTTATTTTAATTCAATAATGTAACATGCTCTTTTATATGATTTTGGTTTATTTTGTTAGTAAGCACGTGTAACGCAATATTAAGATTCATATCGGACGGCATGCATTAAATATTAATCTTAAATTTTAAAATGGTTGCGCGCCTAAGATTATAAATAGATAGATATAGGTACGTGATCGCAAGTAAAAAAAGCAAGTAACACTTTGATCCGGCCATACGCCAACCACTTCAGGTGAAGTGGGGGCTTCCCAGCTTTCGGAAAGGCTGGTACCTACTCATTTCTTGTGAAGGCTGAATAAACCTTGCCGGCATTTTATTTTGAGCTTGGAATAAACACCAAAACGGGAAATCATCGGCGGGATACGAATCAGAGCTCTTGGCATAGAATACAAGCACTCTAATAACTGAGCTATTGACCAGGCTAATTCTTATATAATTTGTATTCTTCGGGATTGCTCGAGTGCTTGCTCGGATGTTCTAGTAAAGCCTCGCATATATCAATTCTCAATGATTCGAGAATGATCATTATTTTTGCTATAAAATAATGGCCAAAACTCTCTGTAGCTTAAGAAGCCAACTGATCGTTGTATTGAGCGAGTGAAATGTGATTCTGTTTCTGTATCTCAACCGAAAGTGAACAAATAAATTACCGCAGTTTAAACTAAGCCCGCGTAAAATATTTGCAGTATTTAATACTCGTATTCATTTCTTATCTACACGACTATCTGTAGATATAAAATGAAAAAAAAATACACTTATTTTCGTAGCTGGGTTGGCTAACTCAAGTTGGCTCGATATGGCCTGTGGTGTAGACGAAGAAGAAGGTGGCCTGCGTTTGCTACCTGCGTTGTTTCAATCAGTGTAATTTGTCGTCATTGTCGACACGCCAATCTCGCTTGCTATAATAATTGAAAGAACAATTGTAATTAATTATTCTGTATCTTGAATGTGGCTACTGCAGGCATAAAATCCTTGGGCGAGAGAAGGTTCGAAGTGCATGCCTACCTCGCGTTTTGCAGACAATCAGATTAAGTAGTTACGATTCACGGGTTCAATTTCATAAAAACTTCGGTTAATTTATTTTAAGATCTATAATCTATAATCTCTATAATCTATAATCTAAGTTGCAAGGATATATTCATTTAAATATCTCAGATGTATGCCCCGTATGTAAGATCCCGTTCACATTTGGTTCGATTGCAGAGTGGTTTTTTGACTGTTCAACTCAACGGCTCTGATACTTTTTTTTTAAGAAATCCTGTGCGGGAGACTCCCTAGATTCTCTCAGAGACTCAAGGGGTCTATGCCACTTGTTGTAGTGCCGCAGAAGTGTACGAGCTTGGTCGTCGCTACAAAGCGCCAATACTCAAGCAAGACCCAGTTGCTGTAAGGCTGGATGGACCTTTAGTGACCGCTCTTTGGTAAAGGCTTTATGAATTTTTTCAACCCAGCGAAGAGCATAGTTGGAAATATAATTGGTATATTTTTGTGCTCCGCCGGGACCCGAATCCACAACCTTCCATTTACGAGTCCGAAGTGTTGCCACTACGGACTACGGACCGGTCCAAGATGCCAACATCACGCGGTGTACCTGAGCGGTAACCCATCCAAGTAGCATCCGCGCCCAATGATGCTTAACTTCGGTGATCTGATGAGAACCCGTGCTTTCAACATGGTATCGTCGTTGACTTGTCTGCGTAATAGACAGATTTAGTCCTTTGTATAGTTTGACATAAGGTCGGTTCTCTAAGCATTGGGAACTGGAACATTCGCGACTTTGCCAGAACATTCCAAGAGCCCTCTGTGAGCTAATAGTCATCGCTACAGAAATCACCAGTCCCAAAGTACCTCCCTATAAGTACTTCACTTGAACGAACACATTTAAAAAGTTAGCCAATCAAAGAAGAACCACCGAATACTTATCAAACCAATATTAACCCATACTAGATCTTATTTTACCTTTTTTTCCAATTTAAATTGAAAATTAATGTATAAAGTCTAAATATTTGTAACAATTATGCTCCTGAAGATGCCTAATTGGGCGAAAACGTTTGAGCAATAAAAATAAATAAAAGTAAATTAAAACATTGTCTCTTTTGTTCAATTTATAAAAAAATACACTGTGTTAACAGAAACCACCCTTAAAAAGATCTTATTTTCACATTTTAAAACCAGATTTTTTAATTATTGTCTCTGATTTACTAACCGGTATTAGTTACAGTAACACTCAAATTGTTTTTTTTTTTCAGTCACAAATATTGGAGCGAGTGAAGTCAGACAGGATTGCTGTGACGAAACCCGAAGAAGATTGGAGAAGACGAACCATCATTGTGGAAAAGAAGAATGGAACGTATGGATTCACGCTTCAGAGCTACGGCATACATTACAGAAAAGTGAGTTTCACCTCCCTTTATTCAATCTTATTTTTCAGTTGTTTCAGCCATTCTCTTCTCTTCTTCCTCAGCTTCTCTTATCTCAAATAATGTTCTCTTATAATTTATTTATTTACTCTCTATAAAAAGTAAGTTCATAAACTTCCTAAGCAGGGGCGCATTGGTAGTACCAAGTTTTTACAACATGGAGGGTCAGCCTCATACCAATCTATTAGTCAAGGAACTTGATTCGAATAAACTCTTGATTAATTAATTTATTTTCTTAGTGTACTCGTATTTCATGCATTCACATCGCGGTAAATTCTTTAACTTAAAATTAAAAAATCGCTAAGTACGGTCAATAACTCAGTTGGTAGATTGTTTGCATTCCATGCCGTGAGTCCGGGTTCGAATCCCACCTAGAGTGTCAGAAATGATTCCCCGTTTCATACCGGCAAGGTTTACTCAGCCTTCAAAAGAAATGAGTACCATTCATCTCGGGAGCTGGGAAACCCCCACTTAGACTGAAGTGGTTGGCGTAAGGCCGGTCCCCTTTTCCGTATAAGCAAATAGGTTCCCCTCGCCACATTCGAAACCCTTCGGGGATAACGTGGAAAGATGTTGCACTGTATGTGTAGCTTAGTTGCGTTTTTGCACAATAAATATCTAAATTCAAATTGTGATTTTCTGTTTATAAAAGCAAATTTGTTTTCTACACGGATATTGTAAAACAATTAGGTGACAGACATTTTCAATACATGCACACATATGCATAATTAATATGTGTGTTACTAATTATACCTCTCCTAGGCGCTCACTTAGTCTTATTTGTTCACATGTTTCATCACTTCGCATTTTGACTTATAGCATTGTACATTTTTATGCTGACGAGTAACCATTGAATATCAGCAGGCTCGAACTAAGCCCACCTGGAGCCCTGGTGCAACGAGAGCCTAGACCCCTCTTTTTTACCAATCGAAAACCAATACGAACTTGAGTTTTAAGTGCGGCGTTTTAAATGCAATTTTACGTTAATGTTGTTCCTTAATCCTTGATTAATAGACTGATGCTGACTCCCCATGCTGTAAAAACTTGGTTCACTTTTGCTAATGCCATCCAGGTTCGAGGGAAAGGCGGTAGGGTTGTAAGATTTATGTTCGTATGAGGTTCTATTGATTTTGTATGGATCAAGATTCCTTGACTTATAGGTTGGTATGAGGCTGACCACCCATACTGTAAAAAATGGTTCACTTTGCCAGTGTCACCCCTGTTTCAGGGAAGGTCGGCAAAAGTTGTGGGGCTTATGTTCATTTGAGGTTTGAATTTTATTTGTAAGTACACAATCAGCATTTGTAAGCGCGAACTACACGTGTTTGTTTGTGGGCATACATCTGAGAGCTTTGAATGAATTATATCCTTGCAACTTAGATTATAGATTATATTATAGATTATAGAACGCGACTTTAACTGAACGTGGGGAAAATCGAAACTAACGTCGCCAACTTGTAAAGCTTGTGGGCGTGCATTAAATATGATCCGAAAATGACAATTTATTTTTGCAACTTACACTACTTATAGATTTATAATAGAGTTTATAAATATAGATATAAATATTGATCAGTAGCAGAAGTTGTTATTTCATCAACGTTTTTAGTAGACTTGGCCAAGAGGCTCCAAAAAAACAGTATACAAAAAATAAACATTTTTTTTATGTCTTTGGGGGCCCTGGTGCGGTTGCACCGCTCGAACCGCCCTTAATCCTGGCTCTTGGCATGAATATCAAAAATATACTTGAATACATACATAACTACTCCTATCTTGTAAGCTATTACGTAGATATACATACTTCTATTTAGTACATTATATGTTGACAATAATGTTTAGATATCTTAGCATATTTTTTATTACTCAATGTGGTACCTCAGATAAATGTGGTCGATATTTTTTTGGCTTTATGGACCTACGTAAACGTCAAAAAATCTTTCCTTATTTAAAATTATTTGTAGCCTATAGGAATGTTGCTCTTTACTAGAGGGCTCAATTAATCTGAGTCTCAAAGTTATATTATGACCTACTGCAGGACAATACCAAATCATTTAAAAACCTTAAATAAAAAAAAAACAGAAACGTAAATAGGTCCTTAAAAGTTATTATTTTTAGAAGGAGTATTTTTCAGAAATAGGCTAACGCTTACACTAATGAACCCTTTCTAACCGTAGGTATATTTTCTTTGCTTTTCAAGGAACAAGAAATTGAGATGATCACGTACGTAGACTACGTAGAGTTTGATGGCCCGGCCTACAGAGCTGGGATGAGAGAAGGTGACGTCATCTTGTCCATCAATGGCACAGACATGGAGAAGGCTGACCACAAAACGCTGGTGAACTTCATCAAGAAGTGCGACACTAGAATGAGGATGGTTGTGCTGTTTGAGGATTGCGTGAGAAAGGTACATATTTCCAGAACTCAATCCTTTTCTCTAATTAGATCAACATTCATGCAACAGCTAACAGTTGCATAAGAAAGACAGCTTAAGTAAATCCTCAGGACTTAATACCAATGCATTGGAAATAAATGGCATAATTAGGATTCCTTGTTGTTCCCTACTAAGCAAGCCATTTTTCTTTTCTTGTACTAAGATAGTACATTACTTTTTTATGTTTAGGTGGAGCTGCACATCCGTTATATTGAATTGCAAAGAGTTATTCAAGACAAAGTGGCAGAGGTTGAGAGACTTAACCTCAGGGAGCGAGAGCTTATAGAGGGAAAATGGAAAACTCACAGTTTACCATCACAAAGAAAGAAAAACACAAACAATGACACTGGTGACGTCACACCAACAGAAGAAGAAACACCAGCTTATTCATATTGTCGACCAACTGTCTCTACTGAGGATGTAGCCGCCAAGCATAAACAGTCACAAGTTGTCTTCACCTACCAGTATCTAGATCCTAATTATCGTACTTACATCCTGCAACCGTCAACTTCTCGAAGCGGAGATTATGTCGTAAGCTTGGGACCACCCAGGAACAGAAATGATCAACATCACATTATTGTGAAAACTCCTTGCAGCGGTCAAGCCATTAATATCACATCTCGACATGTACAAAGCGCTAAAGTATCTCACCAAATAAATGGAATACAAGTCACTACAAACAGTAAAGGGAAGAAAGGAACACATCACCATTCTCACAGGTGCAACCCGTGCTATCCACCACAGAACAATCAAGACAGCGCCAGTCTGGAAGCCTATGATCTCGCCAGTCCCTGCTGCGACCCTCATTGTGTCCCAAGCGCTAGAAGGCGATCCCGACACCACAAGCACCATGACAAGGAGCATCATCATCGTAAGAAGGACAAGACCAGGCCTCCTGAACGAGAGACAAAACGTGAGAACTCCTCGCAAACCAGATCTAAATCTCAATGTCAAGCGGCAGTTCAGCAGGCTACTGGCAGGTATAGATACTTAAACTTTGGTGCTGGACTTGTGAGTCAATGCAGCTTACAATCCTGCACATCAAGTGAGATGAGTGTTACTGTACCTACATGTGAGAGTTCAGTGAACAGCTACACTACTTCATTGAGTAGCGACACCTTATACTGGGACAATGGCGGAGACCCAAGACATCACAGAACTCCTCCCAAGGTTCAAAACCCCAACAACCATCACCATCAGCCAGTTTACCAGCCACAGTGCAAGCCCAAATCATGGGATAACCTCACAACCAAGGCTTTTGGTGGATATGGATTCGGGTATGGTTATTCTGATACATTTGCCAAGCAAAATAACGGACAAAAAGGTCACAGCAGGGCGCATAGTACTAAGAGCGCTCATGAGCATCGCAACCACCG
This sequence comes from Agapetus fuscipes, assembly GCA_951799405.1. Lineage (NCBI taxonomy): Eukaryota > Metazoa > Arthropoda > Insecta > Trichoptera > Glossosomatidae > Agapetus > Agapetus fuscipes. Next base: position 7,464,447 of record OX637332.1, read on the forward strand.
GCACTCTGCTAATGAGAAGCAGATCCAGCATGGGATGTATCTGCAGCATCAAGCACACTCACACTACACTCCTCCTAACAAGTCCACTGAGAGCTTGCTGGTGGTTTCTAAGTACCACGACCCTGCACTCTCTGATTCCAGTCTGTCTTGTGAATGCCTAGATGTGGTTTCTCCAGAAGGAACCTTGAAGCCAAACATTCGCTTCTTCCAAAGGAGTTCAGATAATTCTGTTATGAGTCCAACAGGTCAACGCAATGTTGGCTACTATTCGCAGCATATTCCTAGACCGCAGTTACAAAATTTCAGAAGTCATAATTTACCATCGACAAGTTCTGAAATTACTCGTCTGTAATATTTTCATCCCACCTGGTATTTTCCTTTGTGTACAAACAAATTCAAGCTTTCTTTGTTCACTCATATACAGAAATAGCATTTGCCATTACGTTACCCATGTATGTGTCTGTAAAAGTTAGATTATCTTCTAATTATTATGATTTCATAGAGCAGTACCTATATGAAAGTGAGAGCATAAACAAAATTAAAAGTGTCCTGTGTCAGAAGATTACAGACACAAAATATGCAGGTACAACACCACGACTAGCATGTCTTAGTTTTTTCCCCTATGTTTCACTGTTATCATGAAGACAATATAAAATGGTAAAAATATGAATGAAAGATTATTTCTCATTCTTTTTTGGAAATTTGATAAACGCTTGTAGTCTAGTGTGCGTTCACTTGTATCTTACATCAGTTCACATAATCAATAATTCAATTCTGAAAAATATTTATTTGTTATGTATTATGTAATTGTAAGAATCTAGTCAAATATTTACTATCGTTGAAATTGCACAAATAGAAAGCATTGTTTTCTTTTGACATTTATATTGAAGTGCTGCACTAAGTGCAGTTAATGTTGTAAGGGTGTAATGTTTTAGTGAGTAGGAATTATTAAAAACAAATTGTGTTTATTTTATGAATTGTTAAAAATTATCAGGGCTGTGGCCAAGGGGCTTAAATCTCATCAGCCCCTATTGACAACAACTGTAACCCTGGATGATTATTAATCAATAATTCATTGAATATAAAAGAATGAATTATTAATTAATGATAATGTAAAACTTACCTACCTGTTTCTGTTCATGCAAACATATGTTGATTAGTGAATTGCATTCCTCTTCATAAATTAAAAAAAAAATTATGTTTGCTTATTATGAGAGTTTAAAGACAAATGAGAAAGAATGAATAAAACTTAAAAGCGACAATAAATATCAAGTACTGAGGAAACGCACTGATATTTTGCAATTAAAGTAGGTACATATAAGTATGTTCTCATAGGGAGTACAATAATTCAGGATTAATGAAAAGGTAGCAAATTCTGTCATGACACTTGTTTTATTTGGCGCTTTCTTCACATGTATAGATATATTGTATTGTAATTAACGTGTATTCAATTCATATATATTATTGGTAGGAAGGTAGGTACTTATAAATGTAATATTTATTTAAAATAATGAACTGAATAATAGTATGTTCTCTCATATAAAAAAAAAACATAAAAGAAAACACCTTAGCTCAATTAAAATCTTGAATATATTTAAATTAATGTAACAAAAGGTATCTAAGTATAATATCAAAGGTTTTTTGATATTTCCTAACATTTTCACTTCATACATAATTGGATCATTTTCAGGAGCATTAAAACAGAATCTTCCAAAATAATATTTTTTTGAAATTTAGTTAAATCAGTACCTCCTAAGCACCTTTAAATGACTCAATATGTTGTTTTCCTGAAAAAAATATGTTTATCAAAACAATCATTTTTATATAGAGTTCTTTTAAATATAATATAACATGAATTTAAACACAAAAATTCTCCAAGTGGCATGTTGTTGGCAGTTTCTTATCAAAAAACAATAAAATAATAGGTACGTATATTCATAGATTTAATTTAATGTATTTATATAAGTGAAATCATATAATAGACAACAATGTTAATAAGCTTGTTTATGCATTTATATGTAGTTTTAAATTTATATACTCAGAGATATTCAAAGAAAACTCAAAATAAATGTAGTTGATTGGTATTTAAGTAGTTCAATAAAAAACATGACATAATAATCTTTGACTTTTAAATTTTTCAAGAATTTTTAAGTGCAGCACACAATGAGAAAATTATTTTCTTTGATGGTACCTACTGCAGCATATATTGAGCCTTAGCCTTCACTAAATTGTGCCTCCATTTCCCGCTGTCCTCCAGCTTGGCTGTTCTTACATAATGGGAAAATAGGTGTAAATTGTAGCTAAGGAGATATCTTATCTGCAACTGGTAAAAGCTAGGAAGAGGTCAAGAAAATTCTAACACATGTAGCCTATTGATTACCTACCTTTGTTGCTATTAATTCAAAGTGGACAAATGTATGGATCTTCCAACAGTTGGGGGTTGGGGATTGTTGATCATCACATTTCTCATAGACTGCCACCATGTTTTATACTAAGTGCATAAAAATATACTAAGCAATCCACGGCCTCACAGAGTCAGGTCTTTACTTTTTACAAAATCCAAGGCTCTCCGCACAGAGTCAGGATGAGATGGTTGTCACAGGTATCGCGATCTGTCTCTGGTAGGTTAGGGATCCTATGATGAATGAGTTGATGATAAGTGAGTTCCTATGATAAATGAGTTGCAGTAAATATGTCGCCATTGACTAATGTATGTCGCAGTATGTGTCACAGTGTATGCAGTAAGTATCGGCTGTCAAGACTTTGACATATTGTAAGTTCAAAGAAGATGCTCATTCTACATTCATCATCCTAATTTTCCTGCAGCTGTAGTCGCTACATATAAAAAAAAAAAAGATTTGTGAAGAGGAATGAAATTCACCAACCTATTCTGCCTGGCCAGAAACAGGTATGAATATCATCAATTAATAATTCATTATTGTTTATTTTAATGAATTATTAATTAATAATTACCCAATAACATTTGTTGAACCAGGGTCAAAGTTATGGTCAAATGGCCCAAGTGGGAATTGAACCAATGTTATTCCATTCTAGAACGATCAATCCACTTGGCCCCCTCGGCCATAACACCGACAAGAAGGCCTCTTTCATATTGAAAGGTTATACACACATTTTTTTTTACAATTCAGGCGATCAAGGAGAATTTCCAGTCTTCATACTGTTACAAACTTGGAGGCCCTACGCGCGCCTGTACAGGAACAATAGTGTGAACAGTCCAGTATAACCCATGATGGTAGTAATAAGGTACATGAACAGCTGTCTAGTGTAATCTAGAACAGAGATCGAATGGTCTGGAATATGCAAGAAAAATCTCTTTTGTAACTATATAAAGGGAGTGCAATGGGGCATCAGGAGTGTTGATTAAAACATTGAGCCGTGAAATCGAAAACCAGAGATAGATAAATAGAGATATCTGCCGAGTTTTCATTTCAAGTTTCAAAGGCAGGTTTTGAAGCCTTTTCTCTCACAATGAATCAAACCAATTTAATATTTAAAATCTAAAATTCAAGGTCGAATGCACCTGTAGGGATGGTCGTTTCTGACTTCATTTCATGTTTTCCTGAATGATTTGTGTGTTTTAATACAGTAAATTTTAAGTTGAAATAAAACACATGGAAATTCAGTATTAAACATTATATTTTATTTTAATATGACAATCAATAAACATATATTTAATTCTCAAAAATAAAATAAATATACTTTTATTCTATTCCTCAATGAATATAATCACAGCCCTAGCAATTGTGCACTAGAAGTTATACAACAATAATATAAACTCCTTATGGTACTTTATTCAAAAGAAAATTCAACAATGTTTCTTTTTTTACATCTGACTTAGATTTTTTATTTACAGTTTATTAATAATTTCAATAGATTTTTCAATTTAAAAATTAAAGAAAAAAAAAATTATGTTATCAAACCACCAAAAATAAATTCATTGCAAATAATTAAAGTGACAAAATAAGTTAATACAATCTAAAACAGCAATCTATGATATTAAAAAAATGAGAAATAAATGGAAATGATTTCCAGTGTTTCCACATACATTTATCTATTTTTTTAAGCTTATCCTTCATTGCCGCCTTTGGTTCTATACAACTCATTTATGGCCCATTTTCATTTTGTATTGAATACCTATATCTTTCTTCATTGTTTTTTTTTTTCAATTCAGTCGAATAGAAAAATAAAGATGGCCACCTAGGATTTTTCCAAAAATAAGATAAATTATGGCAACACAGAAAATATCCTATATTCCCAAAGTTTATTCTTTACAACTCAGTCTCTAACGGGGCTATTCTTAGACATTTTAGTAGTCGGTTAAGCCCACGCTTTGACAAACTAATGATGCGTTTGTATGAAGACCTGTCAATCCAAGATGGCCGCAAGCGAACAGCTGATTTGTTTTCATACAAATATTACAAAATTTGGTAGGTAAGAATGACCGTGGTGATGAAAGATTTAGACCGGGCATCATTTGTTTGTCAAAGCGTGGGCTCAACCAACGACTAAAATGTCTAAGAATAGCCTCGAAAGTCTTTAATTGTTGACAGCGCTTGTGCTTTTAATTTTTTTTCTACTATAAGTATTCAATCAAATTTATTAGTAATGGAAAGAATGTAATTATGCATTTAAATATTATTGCAAGACCCTTTGAATCAAATAAAAATTACCCTTAGGTATCAGTCACAGAGTAAAACTACTTAAAAAATGATAGATTTTTCAAATTTTTTTTTTTTTTTGCAGTATCACAATATTTTTGTAGATAAGTGTATTTTACTGTTTTGAAATGCAAAATAAAAGACCTGCTATACAACATGCAATCCTATTAATGTTACAATTATAAAAATATTCAATTAATTCAGTTAACTTTAAACATAGAATACTTTTCTACAATGTAAATTATCAGGAGTAAAACCAAAATTTAATATTACACCTATAAGGAATTCACTAATCCGTGGTGTGCAATCCACAAAGGGCAAAAAGGTTTGAATATCATCTGTAAATTTAGGAAAAACATAAATTAAATGCACACCTGTAAAAACTATACTTATTTTGTGTCATTAAAGTTATATTTAGTCACAACATTATTTGGATCTATAATCTAAGCTGCAAAGATATGTTAACATTTAAGGCTCATATTAAATGCATGCCCACAGACAGGCACATGTAGGTTTGAGCCTACACATTCTGCATGTGTGCATACAAATAAACAAAACCTCACATGAACATAAACCTTGCAACTCCTGCTGCCGTACCCTGAACCGGGGTGGCATTGGCAAAAGTGAACCGATTTTTACAGCACGGGTGGTCAGCCTCATACCAACCTAGGATCAAAAACATTATTACACAATCTAATGATATAAAATGAAAAAGATAACCATAATAAAAATAAACAGAAAATAACATTATGTGTTCTGAGAGATGTCTGGAGTCCATATTATGAGAGAAACAATCACTTTTCCCCTTTTATGTGGTTTTTTAGTCTATTCCTGGGTCTTTCATTTGCACTTTTTTACACTTTAGGCACTTTCTACTCTATGGTCGCTTTTTCCCCATTTCCTGTTCCCTATTTCCAGTTTCCCCATAACCCGGTCGCAATTTTTCATAAAGCGTCATTTTCCCCTTGTGGTCACATGTCAGTTGATTTTACCTTCGAAAATTTGATTAAATTGACAATATTCCTGGGCAAAAACATTTAAAAGAGTGTTATTTTACCATCTTGTGTCCTTGTGAACAATTAAAAACTAAAACAGGTGATATTGTGGTGGTTAAAAGTTCGCATACGTATTTTTGTTGGTTATGCCACGCTGTCATATTTACGAAAAACGTTTTTCGTTATTTTAACGGAGTTTTTACTTTTTATATCATCAAAATCAATGTTATGAGTTGTGATAACAATAAAGGGCAACCTCTCGACGAAATCTCACAGGATTCAGGTGATGCGTCACTAAAACGCGGATATGACACTTCGGAATCAGGTTCACCGCCGCGGCGTCAGAAACGGCTGAGGGTTGTCTTGGACCCAAGGATAGATTATCTGGTTTCCCACATCGTGATGCTGACGAACGCAGTTTTCGGTGACTGGCCCGCCAGTTCTATGGGAAATCTCGTTGAATCGGCGGCAGGAAACTCTTCCAGCAACTTCCTCTAACAACCTTCGGGACTGGAAGGGAATGAGGAGGCCCAGGAAGAGCTACTGCTGAGCTTCCAGGAAGCCGCCACAACGGTGGAAGAACCAGCTCACCCCAAGGCCAAGAGCAACAGGGTCGAAGCGCTCCAAAGGCTCCAGCACTTCGACAGTGAAAACTGGGCCGGAGTAAGGTACGCCGAGGTACAGAAAAAGTACCTGGCAGAACCGGCGTTCGTCGACCTGGCAGTGAACGATGAACTTCGCCAGTGCGACGTAAGCTCCCCTATTCAGGCGAGCGGTCGTTTGCAGCCATGTCCCACGCCCTCCTCATCCAGAAAGAGGAGTTCCAGTCTGGGCTTCAGACCTTGGTCAACTGGGGAGCCCGGAGCGACACGACCTTGGCGAGGAAAGCCCTTTTCGAAAAGGTCAAAACGCTGTTCGCTCTGGACTCGCCATACCAGAAAGTCTCGGAAGACATCCTCCAGACGGTATGGGGGAGGCGGACAGAGGCCCTCCAGTTCCGCAGGAAAGCTGTGCTAGGGCATGTTAAGGAAGAGCATGTGAGAGGGGTTAAACAAATTCCCGCCGAGTACCGAACACTTGTTTGGCAAAGACAGTCTCACGTCTTTTTTCTCTAGAGTGGGGACCACCGACAAATTGTCAGTGAAGACCCAGTGCCCTCAACCCAGCACCTCATCGAAACCGCACGTTCCAGTACAGAAAAGGAATCAGTTTTTTTAGAGGGCAGCAACGACCCACTGCGGAAAGCAATCGAGGCCTTAGAGACGCTCCAAATTTCTCTTCAAGAGGAAAAAGGGCAGGGAATAACACACGGTCAGGAAATCTCAAAGGAGACAGAAGGAGGCATCCACGAAAATGACAAGAAACCATTTCGCAGAGGATGCTTGAAGTCCTCCCTACAGGTTTGGACGTCACTCGGAGCACCAAACCACATCCTGAAGATGATAATCGGAGTAAGAATACCTTTCATCTCAATTCCCCCTCTGATATTACCACACAAAAAGACCTTAATGCTATACCAGACGAGTCCTTCACCCGAAATGGACTCTCAAATAAAGGAAATGACCGAATTCGGCGTTATAGAGGCCGCGGAGTCATCTCCCAGCTTCTTATCAAAAATGTTCCTAACACCCAAATCGGACCGTTCCTCGAGAATGATTTTCAACCTGAAATCGTTAAACTTCTTCCTGGACCCGGTTCCGTTCAAACTCATAGCCACTACAAAGTGCCAGAGTTTCTGCAGCCAAACAATTGGTTGTCGAAAATAGACCTATCGCAAGCCTTCTTTCATCTCCCAAGTGCACAGAAACATTGGAGATTTTTGCGACTGGTCTATCGAGGAGAATTACTTCAGATGACAAGTCTGCCCTTTGGCCTTTCATCTGCCCCCAGAATGTTTGCAACCCTTACAAATTGGGTAGCCCAACTACTGAGGCGACGAGGTATTCGGACAATCGTTTATCTCGACGACTTCCTCCTTGCGAGCCAATCCAAGGACGATCTTTGTCGGCAATCGCATCTAGCAGTAGATATCCTACAATCTCTGGGGTGGTATGTAAATCTCCAGAAGTCAGTGCTCTTCCCCACTCAACAATTAGAGTACTTGGGAATCGTTTGGGACACGCACAACAATTGCAAATTCCTTTCTTACCGGAAGCAAGAGGCATTGTGCCACTCACTTCGAGCAATACTGACTTCTCGAAAATGGTCCTTAAAACTGGCGGAAAGTCTCCTAGGAAGACTAAACTTTGCCAGCTTCATGGTCGCCTCCACTGCAGACAATTGCAGATAGCGAGCAGGCCACTGAAGCACCTGTCACCAAGTAGGTCTTTCTTACCGGAAGCAAGAGGCATTGTGCCACTCACTTCGAGCAATACTGACTTCTCGAAAATGGTCCTTAAAACTGGCGGAAAGTCTCCTAGGAAGACTAAACTTTGCCAGCTTCATGGTCGCCTCCACTGCAGACAATTGCAGATAGCGAGCAAGCCACTGAAGCACCTGTCACCAAGAGGGTCCATACAAATGACCGAGGACAGCTTACAAGAAATAGAGTGGTGGATAGGGAATGCGAACGAATCAAGTTCCATCCACAGGGAAACCTTCGGACATTTCTTGACAACAGATGCGTCAGACTTAGCTTGGGGAGCAACTCTGGACGACTTGATGCTGTCAGGACAGTGGACCGTTCAACAAAAGAAGTAGCACTCCAACCGAAAAGAGTTGTTCGCTGTTTTTGCAACCCTGCAACGCACAGCGCACGACCTTTCCGGCTCCGAAATTCTGGTACAATCAGACAACAAGACAGTAGTCGCCTACATCCGCAAGGAAGGGGGCACCAGATCCAAAACACTCCTAAATCTTACCCGAGATCTGTTGACTCTGGCAGACCAATGGGAAATCTCGCTAACAGCGCAGTACCTACCGGGAAGATACGGAGACGCGGATCACCTATCAAGAGGAAGATCCCCTCCAGAGTGGCATCTCTTACCAACAGCAACAAAGGCCATTTTCAATCATTTCGGAGTACCAGATATAGACCTGTTCGCATCCACCATGGCACACATGAGTTCAACTTACGTGTCCAGAGACTCCACAGACTCATGCGCAATCTTTCAAAACGCCTTCAGTCGGCACTGGCTCTACAATGTGGGTCGGATATTTCCTCCGCCAAACCTTATACCGAGGATCCTGAGGCACCTAAACGGGGCGACCGGAACTTACCTACTCGTGGTCCTGAGGTGGCAGAGGGTCTTCTGGCGTCCAGACTTAATTCGTCGATCACTCGTACCTCCGATGCAAATACCGAACCTGGTGTCAGTACTAATCAACACATCAACAGGCAATCCACCACCCAGGATTCAGGATCTGGAAATGGAAGTGTGGAAAATTGGGACTGGGGACAGTATCTTAAATTCCTGGAACGCGGAAGAGAAAAGACTGTTCCTGTCAGGATGGCGAGCTTCCCCACTCAACACATAAACCTGCTTGGCAAAGATGGTGCCGCTGGATACTGGCGAATAATACCCATCCCAACACACCATCTCCTAATCAATTGGCAAGGTATCTAGCGCAACTGTTCATTAACGAAAAACTATCATACAGGACTATGCTGGTACACAAGTCAGCCATCGTAACCTTCTGCAACGCAATGATGGAAAAGAATCTCAGCTCAGATTTCCTAGTGAAATTAAATTTAAAAACATTAAAAGCACTAGCAATGGTAAAGATCAACCCTCCTAAGTCCCCTGTGTGGAATCGGCAGATAGTGAGAGACTGGCTAGTCAGGAACACTCCTCGATCAGATTCTCTCTATGAAGTTGCGTGTAGAACGGCAATCTTACTTCTGTTATCTTCAGGAAGAAGAGTACACGATCTGACCTTGCTAAATATCACAGAAGGAAACATTCTCGACGAAGGCACATCAATTGTGTTAATTCCATTCTTTAGATCAAAAACAGATACCCTCAAACACCGACAATCTAATCGGAGACTTCTGGAATCCAAGGAACACAACGTCAACTCAGTCTTCTGGATAAGGAAGCTGATTGAACTATCACGCGAAAGGAGATCAGGACAAAATCTTTATAACCTGTTCATCAGCACCCGAGTACAAGTGAAGGCAGCTGCAAGAACAATCATAGGAGGATGGGTAAAGAACACGCTAAAATCAGCAGGAGTAGAGGCCACTCCCGGCAGCACACGTTCAGCGGTCGCATCACTTAATCCAATAGATAACATACTGGAAAGAGGCAACTGGAAAAAGGAAAACACTTTCAGAAAATACTATCAGAAAGAGATGTTGAAACATACAGCTCCAGAAGATCTTTCCCTATTTCAACCAGTTAATATCAAATAAAGACGTCCCCGGTCACCAGGAGATAATAGACAGATCTCTCATAATATGGACTCCAGACATCTCTCAGAACACATAATGGGGGAGTTTTACCTACCATTAAAACTCTTATTATGTTTCTATAGATGTCTGGAGTCCAGGTAACCCCTACCTGGTGTATTATGAGCTTTATGAAAAATTGCGACCGGGTTATGGGGAAACTGGAAATAGGGAACAGGAAATGGGGAAAAAGCGACCATAGAGTAGAAAGTGCCTAAAGTGTAAAAAAGTGCAAATCAAAGACCCAGGAATAGACTAAAAAACCACATAAAAGGGGAAAAGTGATTGTTTCTCTCATAATATGGACTCCAGACATCTATAGAAACATAATAAGAGTTTTAATGGTAGGTAAAACTCCCCCATTTTTTTTACAATTACCATTGCTCCTGAGAATCCCTTGACAGACAAAATTTAAAAAAAATATAGAATTTAAACTTTTTCTTGAATAAATATTAAATCATTTATGAATTGATTAGTAATTTCAATACAATCACTGTGAGAACTACAAACCCTACAAAACAAGAAAATAAATGAAGTTTTGTTAAAACGTGCCTTCATTTAACTTATTGTCAATTTATTTATTTCCCAAATTTACAAACTGAAGATAGAATGACTATGAAAGGCCTTTGCCTTTGAATTATACTAAAAAAATGAATATCAGATAAAACAAGAGTTTTGAGTGCAGATTCATCAAATGCAATCATCAATCTTCGCTTCCCGCATCTCGACTCCAATGGGGCCATTTGCTAACGGCCAACAGCAGTCGCTTGGGTGAACCCATGAATGCTCTTCCGACCAAGGTGTAGTTGCTAATGAGTTTGTGACAGCGAATCGACTCATCGATGAAGGAAGATATCTCTTGTAATATGAGAGATGGTGGATCCACGGCTGTGTAGTTTCCTGAAATTGTTAAAAACAGAATCAAAATATAGTTGAAACAAAAAAGACACAACAAATTTGTTACCCTGGTAGTTTTCTGACTAATTATCGTAACTGTATTTTGTTTTTAAATACTAATGCTCTATTTCACCAACAAATCTTAAACTTCAAGTGTGCCTTAGTATAGCGGTTTCCAAATTGGAGGGCGCGCCTCCCTGGGGATGCGCGAGGTATGGCCAGGAGAGGCACGAGAAATATGTGAAAAAGTAGTATTAGTATGAGAAATAATAAATAAAATGTAGAAAGGGAGACGCGAAGATTTTTTTTAGGAAGGTAACTTTTGCCTACTTTGGCCTACTCCCCCCCCCCCCTCGCGTCAACAGAGGTTTTGCGGGTAATTTTTTTTTTTTTTAATTGCGTGCTTACCCCCTCCCCCCCCCCCCTGTAGACAGAAGTTTCCATGGGTAAAATGAACTTTTGAAAATCGCGTGTCTTTAACATAGAGAGGGAGGCGCGAAAAAAAAAGGATTTTAGGGAGACGTGGTAGGATAAAGTTTGGAAACCGCTGCCTTAGTAGATTTTAAATTGCAACTTGCGGATTTTTTAAAAACAAAATTACTTACATTATGATTTTAAAGCTTCAAAAAGGATACTAAAATACATTCATTTGATTTTTGGCAAATGAAAACAACTAAGGGCCGATCTTATAAACATCCGTTTGTTAAATGTCAAATCTAATAAACCGAAACTAGGTACAAATTTCGTTTTTCTGTATTATAACAATGCGTTCGTAAATTTTCGGTTTAATTTTACCGGCGAATCTAACCGACAGCCGACCCCCGGTTTCCAGGTAGATACCGGTCGGTTTGTTAAGGTTTGAGGTTAGGTCAGCTGTCAAAGCATTATTTTTTTGCAGTGAGTTTAGCGTGCCATTGGACTTCTACGCTCTATCCTGTTGAAGATAATTTCTTCCGACAGTGATAGACAATTCATTAAAATAGGGCTGTATCACTCGTTTTCGTGTTTGTCATACGCAACTTTAGGTTATGTTTCTTCTCTGACAGCAAACGGATGACATATGTTCATGAATGCACGCAATAAATCATCGAAAATACGAGTGCATTATTGAAAACTAACGGACGGTTAAAAAAGCTTTATGAGACGACCATCGGTAAGATCAGTCCGTTAACGTCCATACGTTAGTAAAATGAGGATTTACTTACGGATATTTAGTCCAACGTTTATAAGAACGGCCCTAAGAGTCTCTTATAATTTCAGATCTGTTTTTAAGATCTGAAATTGGACAGAAGGACCCTGTGACCATGACCCATGACCATGACCAGATTAAGCCCACCGAGGGCTATGGTACCACATATTTTTTTATTATTTAGAACATGAACCATACGTTATATAGTGTGAATTATGGTGTTTTAAGTGAAATTGAATTTTTTCAATGATCAGAAGTGAAAGTAATATTTTCATAGAAATCTGCCATGTTTCTTTTCGTCGCATTAATTGAATTAGTTTATTTTATCTATTTAAATATTAAACATAAATAAATAAATTTACTTGGTCGAAGATTCTCAATAAATGAATTAAATTATTTTAAAGTAAAAGATTTTTCAAGCAGTTTTTACAAATATTGAAATGAAAAGTACCAATTGCTGCAATTGATATGGCGACATCATCAAGTAGAGGATCCAGTCGCCCTTGGACTCCCCAGCCGCGACCTTCGAAGGTCTCTCCAGAGCTCCCAATCATGAAGTTGAACGGCACATCTGACATGTTCAACGGCAAGCTCTGGGTTGAATTCTGCAAATATATAAGAAACACAAAAGTGATTCACTGTTTTGCATTATATTCTTACAGTTTTATACAGAAATATTTAATTCGTAGATGATCCTTATCTGTATTGTTGATTTTTAATGTTGGCGGCTTATTCATTCATATTTTATGTTACATATTTTGTATAGGTACCTATTGACTTTTTTTTATAGATTTCTTTTTAATGTTTTGGTGATTTTATATCCCTAAATGTTAACACAGCTTTGCAACTCAGATTATAGATCCTCATCCCTTGACTTATAGGTTGGTATGAGGCTGACCACAGATGCTTTAAAAATGGTTCTCTTTGCCAATGTCACCCCTGTTGCAGGAAAGGATGGCAAAAGTTGCTGGGCTTATGTTCATTTGAGGTTTGGTTTTTGAATTGCAAGTACAAGAAATTTAAATAATAATATGTCTTTGCAACTTAGATTAGATTAGATAAGATTACATCCTCAAATAAATTAAAAATGTATGGGAAATTCACTTTTACCACCAATGGATTTGTTGTTAAGATATTTTCTAAGGAACTAAAAAGTTTGGAATTATTTTGTAAGAAATAGTGAAAATAAGCAGTGGTAACAACCAGTAAAAAATAACTTATTTTTTTATATATTGTTTAAATAACAATAATAATTCACAGTGTCGATACAAAACATTACAAATTTGAAAGGCATATTTACAAATCAGATTACAGATAAGATGCAAATTTTAACAATGACATTTTTATTTTACATAAATATTCACAGCAAAAAAACAACTGTAGTTAAATGTTAGAGTGCATACCTGGAATGTGAAGATAATCTTCTCACAGGCATAGACATCGGTGCAGCTGTTTGTGGCAGTGTGAGACAGTATCACATGAGACGCAGCCTTCGTGGTGAGGTTCCTGCTGGGCCACCTTGAAGGTTTCGCTCCCCACGACTCCCTGAATACTAGCACGAACGGCAAGCTTATTGGCCATTCTTTATCTGGAATAATGGATGGAAAACAATTTCATTATTTAGATGCTCGGCAGTAACTTTACGAAGGCTCATACTTGCAAATACAGAGTACTGTAAATGGATGTTTCATTACTATATATCTATAATCTATAATCTATAATCTAAGTTGCAAGGATATATTCATTTAAAGCTCTCAGATGTATGCCCACAAACCAACAAATGTAGTTCGCGCTTACAAATGCTGAATGTGTACTTACAAATAAAATCCAAACCTCAAATGAACATAAGCCCCACAACTTTTGCTGACCTTCCCTGAAACAGGGGTGACATTGGCAAAGTGAACCATTTTTTTACAGTATGGGTGGTCAGCCTCATACCAACCTATAAGTCAAGGAATATGAATAATAAATTACATTTAAATATAAAAAAGAACAAAACCTTACAAAGAAATCTATACAAAAAAAGTCAAAAATTTCCTATGCAAAAAATGTAGCAAATGAATACACCAACATTAGAAATCAACATTGCAGATTAGCCGCCACTTTTTCCTGTCCTTGCATACTTCTTTCATTTCATCCAGAGTCATAACCTTTTTCATACAAGTACTCAATAATAAAGTATATCAATAACTGTAAATACCTTGTTCAATCAATAGATGAATTCCAATAATGATTCCTATTATGAGAATGGTCAGCATGAATGACACAAATATCGGTGTGAGAGTGGATCTTCTTCGGCGACGATAATGTGGCAGCAGGGAAGTGTATTCTTGTGGCTCCTCCGAAACAATTCCATCATCTTCACTTTCTGGTATTCTTGAATCATTGACTGAAAAAGAAAAAAAAAACAAAAACGTTCAGAAAGTTGAAAAGGGGAGTACATTTGTTCTGTTGACCTTAGCCTTGCACTTTTATCTCTTTCAAAAAAAATTAAGATAGGGAAAATGCTAGATTGCCTTCTTCAGAAATTGTAATACAATTTATATTTTTTAATGTTGATCTATTAACACAGTGAAAGTGCATTTTTAATTATTTAAAAATTAAAATGGGTAAAACATAGTTTTAATTCACTTATTTATTTATTTTTTGTGCTCCAACATTTTTGCCTAATGAGGCATCTTCAGGAGCAGAATGGTTACCTAATGTAATACAATTTATTAGAAACAAACTCAAAGGCTAGCATGCTATACTAACTCAACAAAAATATTTTGTCATTAATATTTGGCCTCAATGTAACTAAACCACACATGTAGTGTAAATTCTTGCCTGCGTCATCATCCAAGGGGTCGCATGTGGCGATAATTGTAAATGTTTTTTTTTTAAATAGATTTGTAAAGAGGAATGCAATTCACCACCCTATTCTGCCTAGCCAGAAACAGATATTAATACCATCAATTAATAATTCATTATTGTTTATTTTAATGAATTATTAATTAATAATTACCCAATAACATCTGTTGAACCAGGGTCAAAGTTATGGTCAAATGACCCAGGCGGGGATCAAACCAACGTTGTTCTATTCCATACACGCTAGAAATATCAGCCCACTTGGCCCCCTTGGCCATAACGAGACATTTTGGGTCAGTATTGAAAACTAATGATTACTTCAGTCGAAGCAAACGTCAACTTTTCTATTTTTGGCCGGACTGTATTCAAAACTAATAAAAATAGGATAATGGAAGTAAAGATATGAATAACATATGTGAACAGCCATATCAATATGATAGTGATAACTATTGTACAAATAAAACAGAGCTTATTTACGCAGAGTATCAAAGGTGAAAGAGTTATTCAACAGTGAAAACAAATACAAATGAGGTATGAAATTTCATTTGAAATTCTTACACAAACAATTATTATGCTTTGTTGAAACAACAATAATCAAACTAGGCAATGTCCATTTTTTTACTCATTATGCATCACACAAGCTGACTTGGTGACATAACTTTAAAATATGCAGTCAATAGGTGTTAAGAATAGGACTACAATCCCCATTCTATCTATAATCTATAATCTAAGTTGCAAGGATATATTCATTCAAAGCTCTCAGATGTATGCCCACAAACAAACACGTGTAGTTCGCGCTTACAAATGCTGATTGTGTACTTACAAATAAAATCCAAACTCAAATGAACATAAGCCCTGCAACTCTTGCCGACATTCCCTGAAACAGGGGTGACATTGGCAAAGTGAACCAATTTTTACAGTATGGGTGGTCAGCCTCATACCAACCTATAAGTCAAGGAATACGAGTAATAAATGACATTAAAGTTTACAAAAAAAAACAAAACCTTAAAAATAAATCTATACAAAAAAAGTCAAAAATTTATTATGCAAAAAATGTAGCAAACTAATAAACCAACATTACAAATCAGCATTGCAGATTAGCCGCCACTTCTTCCTGTCCTTGCATACTTCTTTCATTTCATCCAGAGTCATAACCTTTTTCATACAAGCTCTCCTTTTATTATGACTCTGGATATCCCATTCACTCGCTATTTCGAAAATTTGGTCCATCCATATCTTTCTCGGTCTTCCTCTTCCACGACATCCATCTATTCTAGCAACATATACTTTCTTCGTCAATCTTTCATCACTCATTCTCTCCATGTGCCCGAACCATCTTAACATACTTCTTTTAATCTTCACTTTCACACTTTCCCTTACACCACATTCTTCTCTTACAAAATCATTCCTCACCCTGTCACTTCGTTTTTTCCCAATCATACTTCTTAGATAGTCCATTTCTACTGTATGGATTTTACTAATTTCCCTTTCACTCACCGTCCAGGCTTCACTTCCATACATCAAGGTGGGCACTAGTATACCACCGTGCACCGCCAATCTAACATTTTTTGAGAGATTTTGGTTCCTGGCGATGCAAGCGGTCGCACCCAGTACACACCTGCCTTTCATTATTCTTCTTCTATGATAAATTAATTCTGACAGTTAATAGAAGTTAGCTGTGTTGTATCGCTAAACATTTTTTTTTTTATGTCTTGATACAAAAGAATGACTGGCATGTTAACAGTAGCAAAAAGACATCAGGCAGGGTTCGAAATTAAAGATTTGTTTGTATAAGAAAAACCATACCATGAACCTTGAGATTTGTGGTGTCCCAGCTAATCTGAGCGAGAAACATTTGAAGATAGCAGGGCTGACCACCCAAATCGTAAAAAAATGGTTCTCTTCACCAATGTCACCAGTCTCAGATAGGTTGGCATGAGTTGCAAGGCTTATGTTTATTTGAGATTTGGGTTTTCATTTTTCAATTACAACTGTGGCATGTGAAGCACATACTTATACGTGTAAAAGAATCCTAAATGTTAATTTACCTTTGCAATACTTAGATTACAAATTATTAGACAAACGCACAAAAATTGTTTGCATTATTTAAGTAAAATTTAATAAAGCAAAGTTTGGTTAGGAAATTATAAGCTATTCAGGTTCGATCTTATGTCAAAATTCATTCAAAGCATAGGGGCACAAGTATAATAGGATTTTACCAAGAAAATTTCATTCAAACCTAATTTAGGTGAACTGTTAGGGGTGGTGTCAATGGAATAAACACCCAAAAATGATCACACCAAGAGTTTTTACTGGATACATTGACATATAATATATGTGTTGCTGCTCTTACGAGGAGTTTAAAAGGATTACCATAGTTTGGTAGAAATGGTGAAAAAGATAGATTAACAATGCTTCAACCCAATCTTAGGATTGAGATGGAAGAAGAAGGTAGGGGAATTTTTTACACATTTTTCATACAACTTATATGCAAAATTGTAATGAGGCTATTCCTATGATAATTTATTACATAAAAAAATGAAATATCACTTGGAAAACATATTTGTTTACAATCTTGACAAAATTGTACATCACCCATGTTGATTATTACGTCAAAACGTTCACAATGTATTGGATCTCTTGAAATAGAATTTTGCTAATACTGGATACAGAATATAGAAAACACATTGTAAGTAAGTAGTTGGAAACAAAGAAGTTCGAAATGGTGTCAACAAATAGCAAGACTCCAGAGTAGCTGTATGTGCGTGATTTATGTGGATTTTATAGGTTTAATATCACAGTGAATCATGCTAAGGAATAAATAAAGCCATGGATATTAAACAATTTATAACAATTAAAAACATATTCTATTGGAAACATATAAACTTACCAACTGGCGATACTAGATGCTGCATGGTGATTTATTATTTAGTTACTTAAATTATTGATATTTTAAAATGTTTTTGAGCACTTGATATTCCATTAAACACAATTAAATTCGTTTAGAGAAGAAATGCAATGCAATGCAGCGATGTTTCCTATGGTGCACTTTTGATTTGACTGCGATGCGATTGCGATACGTCAGTGTCAAAATATGAGTTTGACAGAAAAAAGTGTGCCAGGTGTAAAAAAAATATTCCGTTGACAGGTAGGTATAAATCCAAACGGAAATTAAAAAAAAAAAAAATACATCAAGTGGCACAACTTTTTATTTATTTTTGACTTTTCAAAACAATAATTTAATATTGTTTCTTAGTCTTTCTCTAATACTGTTTTCTAGCTTAAAGAACCCAACACAAAGTCCACAAGAAAAATTGTGACGTCACACAGTTGCTGCGTTGCTAGCTGTTCTCCTTTACCATCTCCGTTAAGGGTGGCCCGAGCCACTGCCGATTTGCCTCTATTTTTTCTTATTCTTGCATACCTCTTTTATTTATATTCATTATTTTTTAATACGTGTTCTTAACATTTATTTTGAATATATCATTCTTTCACAATTTCACCAATTTAATCCAGCCAGGCTTTTCTCAATTTTTACTACCTTTTTTCTTTGCTTTTTCAATCCTCTGTATATTTTTAATTGTATTTAAAAAAAAAATGATTTTTGAAGAGGAATGCAATTCTCCAACCTATTCTACCTGGCCAGAAACAAATATTAATATCATCAATTAATAATTCATTATTGTTAATATCAATGAATTATTAATTAAGAATTACTCAATAACATCTGTTGAACCAGGGTCAAAGTTATGGTCCAGTGACCCAAACAGGGATCAAACCAATGTTATTCTATTCCAAATACGCTACAAAGATCGGCCACTTGGCTCCCTCGGCCATAACACCGACAAATGTATGTCTTTGTGTGTCTATGTTTGTATGTCTTTCATCATATTTTATTCTTTCTACATGCTCAAACCATCTCATTAAATTATTTTGTATCTTTACTATCAGCTGGAGCTACTGTGATATTTTCAGCGGCTAAATCATAAAATCGATGGGCGTCATTTTGTTTTTCTTCAAAGCACTCCTTCATCTTTCACACATCTTGTAACACTTGGCAAGTTAATTGAGCTTTTTAATCAAAATATAAAAATAGTAACCATGAGAAAAACAACACAATGATATGTCTAGCAATTACACTTATAAAGATCCTTGTCTAACATTAAAAGATTAATTAAAATTAAATTAGGCTGATTTATTTGGTGAGCGCTGTTTTTATGTGTATCACACCTCAAGAGCCCTCTGCGAGCTTGGTCGTCGCTGTAGAAAGCGCCAATTCTAAAGCAAGACCCAATTGTTGTAAGGCTGGATGGACCTTTTGATGACCGGTCTTTGGTAAAGGTTTATGAATTTTTCAACCCAGCAAAGAGCAAATTTGAAAATATAAATGGTATATTTTTTGTGCTCCGCCGGGGTTGGACCCACAACCTTTCATTTACAAGTCCGAAGTTTTACCATTGGACTACGGACCGTATTACTTACCTACAAAGAGAATTTTACTTTTTCAATCAACTCCACAAAATAAAATGTATGCCCGTTTATTTTGTCAATTAGTAGCAGAGAGTATCCCGAACAGCTCTCTCCTGAAATGTTATCCACTTTCACAAAGATCCTTGTCGCTTGCATGTTTATAATATTATTTTAAGATCAACTAAAAATATAATAAAATAATTCTTATTCTGAAGGCGCTTATTACAGCAACCGTTTTCAAGCTAAGAAAAAAAAGCCCAACAATGGGTCAGGATCTGAAAAAATAATTCGAGTCTTTGTCTCTTTTAACTTCTGCCTTGAAGTCTTCCGATACCGCTTTCCAATTCAAAAACTGCAGAAACTGAGCTGAAGCAGTCGGGGTCTTTCCACTCTTCGTTTTCCTCCCAAGGTGGCTTGTCATCATTTTTTTACAAATCAAGCGACATAAATCAAATTAAAACTCAATTTGTGTATTTTGAAACATTTACTCCAGGCTTTATTTAGAAAGGCAAGTGCAGTCTATCATGAATAGGTATTTTTTTACTAGGCACAGTAAGTATTACATGAAAATATATTTTTTGTCTTCACAGCCAAACCACATTAATTGTTACAGAATTAATCATAATCAAAGAATTTCATGGAAATATTTATTTCAGGCACTTTTACTAGATTTCCTGTATACCGGGAGCAAGTTCATGTGTGGCGTATATAATTAAAATCATATAGAACAAATTTGTTTTTTGTTGTTGTTCAAAAATTAGTTAAATATATGTAAGTATGGGAAATCTTTTTCTGTAACCTGCATCTATTCCCACTTCATCTCAGTCTGGGTCTTCCAACTATTTCCATATTTATTTTAAATCAAAAAAAGGGAAAAAAGGTTCTTACCTTTATTGATGTATGGGAAAAAGTGGAAATATGGGATTTTTTTCTGAAAAGTGCAATAAATGTACGAAAACATTGAAAAACATTTTTTCATCAATTACATAAATTTAACAAATTTAAGACAAAAAAAATAGATTACTACCCCTGGTTGTATAGCACTCAATTAATAATAATAAATAATGCTGATTATATTGACAATATTAAAAAATCATTAAAATTACTATGATGAATATTTTTATGATTGTAACAGTTCCAGTTAGCTGAAATAGGTGCCAGTATATTTTTTTCCTGGACATATTCTAACAATATTGTAGATGGTGTTGTTTGCATACTTTTTTGTATGGAGTTTTGGAAAAATAATATGTGTTAATAGTATGCAGTACAAGACATTTATTTAAGCATAAAAGGCAAAACGTCTTTCAAAAATAAAAACACTTACTTTATGTATGCATTGAAAAATTAAACAAAAGAGAAAAAATAAATTTGAAATTAAAATTTATGGAAGGAAAACCACTTTTAAATTTTTAATTTACATTTCAAGACAACTTTAAATTTTACTTAGGCCTATGAACATAACAAAATCAAATTTAAAAGTTGAAATAAAATCATGAAATTTTATACAAGTAATAATAATATTTGTTGGCTGTAATAAATTATTTGAATGCTTACATATAAGGAATTGAGATTATATTATTACATATAGCTAAAACTAGATTATTACCTATGGTATAATTTTTAATTAACAGTAAATAAGTATGAATAGATACTAGAATATTCTCTCTTAATACTTAGGTTCCAGTGAAGCTACATAGGCTTTTAAATAAAAAAAATATTACTTTAACGAAAGTATTAAATAGTTTTACTTTTTCAATAGTACCTACTCACTTTTGCCATTCTTGGAATAAACATATTTTTCATTAACAGTTGAATGCAATCTATGATTTTTTCTACAAAATAAATAAATATATGAAATCACTGAGTAAATCTATTTCTGTGTTTCCACTTAGGTACTATCAAACTCGGTTACAAAAATCAAAGAAATAGTGGGTTGACTGCTATAATGAGAAATTACTAACTGATTTGTTAGTTCAGACTTATTTTCGGATTTAACAATCTCGCTTAATGGGTGTAATGCCAAATTAATATTATCAGCTCAACGTGCTTAGGTATGAAAAAACAAATCAATAATGCCTGACTCTGCCACAGATTTTACGTAAATGGAGGGTTCTGGGTTTATAATCCCTGATAGTTATCATTTATGAAACATTTATGTATTGTATTTTTTGGCTACTATTATGTTTAAATTGTATCTGGCTTAGAAACCAAAAATGAGTTGCTTTATAAAATTAAATTATAATATTGAAGCTTTTATACCCATGCCTAAATAATGTTCAGTGAAATTCCCTATACGTAAGTGCGATCCCAGCTGTCAATTAACTTCAAGATAGATAAAAACCCATGTAACATTGTGGAACCTAGACTAGTGTTTTGTTTTTCATAAACTTTCACTTAAAAATAACAAATATTGAGATTTGTTTCTTACTCAAGGATACACTTTAACATAGATAAAATTGAGTTGTATATTATAATTTTCTTTATATATATTTTGACATACAATAAAGTTGAGAGTTAAGTTCATCTTTATACATTAACATATGACGATTTTATATCGCTACACGGATCATCCTAAACTTGGTGAAAATCAGTATTACATAATGTATGAAGTCATTTTTGATAATTTAATGTGATGTTAGTTTTTTTTAGGTTTCAGATGTGATATGTCCAAGAAAAACGAAATAATAACCATTGATTTTATGAGTTTATTGGCACTGATACCACAACCACGCCCACCCTCAGCTATCACCTATGTTCAGTTTGGGCCGTGTAGGTCTTGAAAAATAATATTTTGACATTTACAATAAAATTGAGAGGAAAATTACACATAATATTTTAGCTTAAAACTACATTGAGTGGGATGTTACCTAATATACTTTAAAAGTAACGTAATAAAATTGAATGGTAACAGACCTTTTATAATTTGAAATATGATAAAATTTAGTGGAAAGTTACCACTTATATTTTAACACATATGTTCGAATGTAAGTAAATAATTTGGCATACGGCAAATAGAAATGGTAATTTACCATTAATATTTAGATACAACAGAAGTGCGTGGTAGGTTATGCATTATATTTTAATATAATATAAATTGCTGTGAGCTGCTTTTCACATTTCAACAAAGTTGAGTGGTATTTTCTTTAAAATACCTCAACATACAACAAAATTGACAGTTAAACTCCCACTCCTACAAAGCGCCTTTGAAGTGACGTCAGTTACGAAATGGCGCTATAAAAGTGTAGAACTATTATTATTATTATATTATATTATTTTATTAAACTAAGCTTTTAAAAAAATCAAATGGTAAGTTACCTAATATAATTTAAAATAATATAACAAAATGAGGGATAAGTTACCGTTTGTGTTTGACTTATATTATTACACTAACATCAGCGATAATTTACTTTTTATATTTTAAATGCTTTCAGTGCTCATTTTGGGTTGTGGATCCAAAAAAATCTTCGAATGACTTTTTTAAACTTATCTTCCACTATTTAGTATAACATTTTTTAAATCAAAACAAAAAATAAAAGGTAATAGGTACTATTTAAGAGGCTTTAAAAATAACTAAACCAATAACAAAATCATTTTTATTTTTGACTGAAATTTTGTTATTCAAATCATTGTAATCTTTGGGGTACAAATATGCTTAAATTAAATACATTTTTAATTTGAAAAGCCTCTTTCTTGCCTCACGTTTCTTTGGACCCACAACTGCATTTAAAATAAAAACAATAAAACTTGGTGCAGGAAATGTTGTCTCTCAATATGAGTGACAATTTAGTAACCATAAATTATTATAATAATCACATCGCCTTAGACAATAACGTTGTGCCTCTCGATGAATTGTTGGAGCCATCTATCAATGGAAGGGTAATATTTCTTCATCCACTGCCAGTAATTGATGGCCATGTCCACAGCACCATCTAGTAATGTACTTTCTTCTTTTGTGGTGTTTTTGATATCAGCAACCAATGACTTAAGCTAAAAATTGAGAAAAACACATAATTTGTCAGTATCAACAAAATCTGCAATGTGTGAAAAGTAAAGATTAGAAGTGCTTCAAAAGCGCTGTTCTGCTAAATACCTTACCCTTTAGATATCAATCAAAGTTGAAGCTTGATAGCACTTGTGAAAGAACTCCATAGATAAACATTCACAGAAGGTACACCTTATTTTTGGGCATGAATCGCTACTTCGTTGCCTAAAGGTCATAAGGAATTTAGCAGAATAGTGCTTCAGAAAGCCAGAACTGAGGAGCAAGAGCTGACAAGTATCAAAGTTAGAAAGGTGTCGTACTTGGAACATGTGCTTGGAAGGGAAAACTTAGGGCTGTTACATTTGATCATTGGGGGAAATATCAAGGTAAAACAAGGTTTTGTCAGGAAGCAAACCTCATGGCTTCGTAACATACGAGGTTGGACGGGAATAATAATAGTGGAGGACCTATTTTGAACTGCCAGAGATAGGAAGAAATTCTCTCAAGTGATCTCATAACATTGGGGGGACCTGACATGGCACTATGAGATTTTTGTTTCTAATCATTTGTAAACTAGATTTACAAAGTAAAAACTAAGTTCCAATTTAATTTTGATTTTTAAACATGTAATACAAATTTCATGGTCAGGCTTTAAATGAAAATGAATAAGGTACAGTTCTCAGTAGCAAAGCTCTGAAGAAGTTACACACATATACTACAAAACAGTAAAGCACGGTCAAGAGTCGAAAGAATATATAAAATAGTTGTTAGAGTTAGGTACTCAATCTAAGTACCTAACCTTAATGTTTATTTTAGTTTTTCCATTTGAATATAAATGCCAATTTAGTCCTTGTTTGTGATTGTTTTTTTATAAAATCATGCATGTCATAAAATAAAAGTAGAAGATAAGAAGAACTTACATCCTCTATGTCGTAAGGTGAATTTACGTAAGTAACAGTTTTGGCCACCATTTGGTATATAGAGGACGGATTTCCATATCTGAAAACAAAAAAATATCATGAATATTTTTCATAGTAGGTAAGTAATTAAGAATTAACTAAAAAAAATCATGAACAGATCTTTTTTTTAAGGAATCGTATGTGAGAGACTCCCCAGATTTCAGGAAATCTAGAGGTCTATAATACTTGTTGGAGTGCTGCAGAGTTGCGGGCAATGGTGAACTGTTGGTTGTTGGTTCATAAGATAATGTTCAGCGATTATAATCCAGTTTAAATTTACATAAGTTAAAAGTATCATGTCTTTGCAATTCTTTAATGAGTTCGTGTTGACAAGAAGTATGTAGTGTATATTGTATTTTTTATTATACACAATTTTGTGTTGATCACAGAAATAATTTGACAAAACAGAAATTATCTTTACATGTGGAACTACTTCATCTATAAATAATAATAATAATCTATAATCTAAGTTGCAAGGATATATTCATTTAAAGCTCTCAGATGTATGCCCACAAACCAACAAGTGTAGTTCGCGCTTACAAATGCTGAATGTGTACTTACAAATAAAATCCAAACCTCAAATGAACATAAGCCCCACAACTTTTTTTTGCCGACCTTCCCTGAAACAGGGGTGACATTGGCAAAGTGAACCATTTTTTACAGTATGGGTGGTCAGCCTCATACCAACCTATAAGTCAAGGAATATGAATAATAAATTACATTTAAATATAAAAAAGAACAAAACCTTACAAAGAAATCTATACAAAAAAACTCAAAAATTTCCTATCCAAAAAATGTAGCAAATGAATACACCAACATTAGAAATCAACATTGCAGATTAGCCGCCACTTCTTCCTGTCCTTGCATACTTCTTTCATTTCATCCAGAGTCATAACCTTTTTCATACAAGTCCTCCTTTTATTATGACTCTGGATATCCCATTCATTCGCTATTTCAGAGATTTGATCCTTCCATACTTTTCTCGGTCTTCCTCTACCACAACATCCATCTATTCTAGCAACATATACTTTCTTCGTCAATCTTTCATCACTCATTCTCTCCAAATGCCCGAACCATCTTAACATACTTCTTTTAATCTTCACTTTCACACTTTCCCTTACACCACATTTACTTCATATTCTTATTAATTAACTAATTTAAAAAGTAGGCTTACCTCTCCAGTAGCTGTCGCCAGTTGGCTCTTATGAAGTTGACAGCAATTCTGTTGCCTACATGGTTGTTTGCAACTGACTGGAAAAGATGAGTCATTTCATCTTTTGTGAGAACCATTGCAGGTTCATTGATAAGGCCCAAAGATCTGTAAAGAAATGTTAAAGTTTTTTAACACATTGAATGATACAAAAAAGCTTTTAATGGTTTGTGTACTTACACTGAAAATTCATCTTTTTTTTTTATGAACAAGTATTCCATAATTATAATACCGTTTTTTATTTTCAATCTTTTTTATTATTTACGCAAACTTACTTACTTTGACCATCCTCATGATAAGTGTAATAATAACAAAGAGTGAGAATAAAAAACTGGGTTGTAATTTTAAAATACTTCTTGTTCTGTATGGTTATTTTGAATATAAATAACAATGTTTATTTTCTTATTATCATTAATAGCTATGGCAGGTCATACCTAGTCATGCCATGCCATCTGAATTGTCAGAAAGTAAAAGTTAGAGGTTGCGTATTTTTTTCTGAAAAAAAACACAATTTATTCAGTAAAAAAATAAATGTGACACCATTAGCGTGTTACCTCAGCCTTAAAGCAACTGGCTCTTTTCGAATTACGTCCCAAGTTTGCAGAAGCTTTTATGGAGAACTTTATATGATAACAGACTCATTGATAAAATCTGCATACTAGGTTATGCTTTCAGCTAATACATTAGTTTGATTATATTGTCCAAGCAACGTGTAAGTAGGTTCCGTTAAAAAAAACGAAGAGGTATTCCGTGCTTTTTTAGTAGAACTTTAATTTCTTCAATGAATTTCCCCTTTCTAACAATTACAAAGGGTAATGAGCTTAAAAAATAATTAGTATGATAATTGACTTTAAAATAAACTAAGGTTTTACCTTGTTAATAGCCACTGCTCAGAGGCACAGCCCAGAGCATTCAGAAGACTCTTTCTCTCGTCAACTGTTGAGTCTGACTTCAGAGATTGTTGGTACATCACCAAAACAAAGTTCCATTCGGCTTTGCCTCCAACTTTAACAGCCGTGCAATAAATATCATTCCGGTAAGATGCTGGAATCCTGAAAGTAAAAAGTAATCAAATAATTGAAAAAAAGTAAAAAAAAAAAAAAAACGCAACTAAGCTACACATATAGTGTAACTTCTTGCCGCGTTATCCCCGAAGGGGTCGCATGTGGCGAGTTGAACCTATTTATTTTTACAGGTAAGGGGGCCAGCCTTACGCCAACCACTTCAGTTGAAGTGGGGGTTTCCCAGCTCCCGAGGGGGCTGGTACTCATTTCTTGTGAAGGCTGAGTAAACCTTGCCGGTATTTTTATTATGGGGTTTGAAATAAACACCGAAACGGGAAATCATTTCTGACACCCTCCTCGGTGGGATTCGAACCCGAGCTCACGGGGTAGAATGCAAGCACTCTACCAACTGAGCTATCGACCGGAAAAAAAGTTATACATCTTTTTTAACATACAAACATTTCTCTATGTATGTCCACTATTCTTAGAAGAAAAAAACCTTTTTACAAAGATAACATGGAGATTAAAAAGGAGTAGGTAACGAAACATTTTTGCATGCATTTATATTATAAAGCTAAAATAACATTTGAAAATGACAAGTGTGCAGTATTTGAGTAAAGAAGTCAATTTACACTAACAATTCATGCAAAGTTTTTCCTGATTCCTGAAAGAGTACACAATTATTTTTGAAGTCTTTTCCCATTTCTAAAAATAGGTAGAATATGAATGAGGGCACAACGTCTCACTTTAATCGAAATTGATGTAAAAAAAAAAAATAAGCTGCACTTACGGATTGGCTATGGGTCTCCCAGACTGATGAATCATCATCCATTCTTCAAATATTCTCTTGGCGTTGATGACACAGTTTTCATGTTCAAAATGGCACGCAATGCTGAGGATATTGGCAGTGTGGCTTTCCCATGTTTTGTTCTTCATAATATTGTCCCAGACACTCTCACGAGCTATGTACTGCTCGTACACTCTCAGGATTATAGCTCGAACAAATCCCTGAAAAGATATACAACATTGAAATGCATAGAATAATAATAAAACTAAGATGGGTCCATGGATAAATTAATTTAAAGCATATAACCCATATTGAATTTGTGATATGAGAGCTAATAACATTTAAAAAACTCCATAAAATAGGAAAAGAAGACGGTCCTGGAGAGATCACGAAGACCGTATGAGTGAAAATAGGATAACTCAAGTAATTGCAGGACAACCCCCAACAGATGGAAGAACAGCTGGTCTTATGTATCGCTCTGGAAATTACCGAATAAACAGTTTTAAGATCTACTACAAGAAGAGGAAGAAAATCAAGAGAATGATATTTAATTGAAAAATGATCTAGAAGACATAGTCATAAATGAGTCCTATGGAACCAAGCACAGAAATGACGGATATTTTCCAAAAATGAGATAATTATGTTTACATTTTTATAAACAATCCTGTATTGCCATCTTCGATTCAGTCATTGTATACAACTGATCTGATAAATTTGTGTAATAAAATATAACATGGGAATGGGAATTTGTTTATATAAGAGTACTACCATCACCCATTCAAATGCTGAAGAAAAAAATATATTTGCATAGAATAAACGGAAGAAACTCAAAATAGAAACTTTGATTTTTTAAAGCCATTTTAATAAGAAATAAAACTAGACAGACATCAGCTCTTTTACGAGTATTGTGTGACAAACATAAATAAAGTATTTTGTCCTAGATTTCTACTCGATTGCATGGTGAGCTTAAAATGACTTACCCTGAAGTTTCCAAAGGCAGGCATGCTGATGAGAGATCTCCTCAAGTCTTTTAGAGTAGGTGCTGCCACTTTCCAAGGCATCTCATCGACATCTATGGACAGCTGGCTGAGAATGGACAGAGCATAGTCATACTGAAACAAAAAAGTATTTCAACAAATTTAAAAACCAGCCGTCAACAGCTTGTAACTGATTTTTAACATAAAAAAACAAATTATAAAAAAATATTTATGATGAAGGATGCAATTCACTAAGCTATTTTGCCTGGCCAGAAACAGATTTTATAATTTTTAATAAATAATTCATTATTCAATATTTTTAATGAATAATTAATTAATAAATAACCAATGGTATCTGTTGAACATGGGTCAAAGTTTTTGACGATAAGACATGAGGCAGGCAGGATTTGAGCCGGCGTTAGTGTCAATAATGCAAATTCGAGTGCCAACCCCTTATTCCTTTGACAAATATGTGTCAAGTCTTCTAGTAATGATTTCTTTCTTACCGATAATTCCCCTCCAAGAGCTAAAAGTAGTGAGTCGTAAATGAGTTGAGATCTGATGATCTCAGGGAGCGTCCTGTAATTGTTGATCAGGTGAATCCAGTTTTCAGCATCGTAGTTGACAAGGTAATGCCCTGAAAACAATATATACATTTATACATCTCTGTACTTTATTTTGTATGGAGAAAAACAGAGCATCAACGTGACTATATCTTAGCCCCGTATTCACCAATCCTTAGACATTGGGCTTTATATTATGAATTTATGAGATTCTTTAAGGTATTGTTATGTAAATAGTAGGTATAAACAAAATAAATAGGTTAGGTGCATATAGATTCAAGCTGTAGGATGAATTATTATTAAGTACCTAGAGTAAGGAAATATTATATAAGTAATAATTGTATTCGAAGCTTATGGAAGATCATAGACGTTTCTAGGCGAAATTAAGTTCTAGAAAGTTTGATAGCTATAGCTATAAAAGGCGTAAATCGCCTGCAGGTGAGTTAGTCTCCAAGTACTAGTAGCCTTTACAGGCTAAGACAGCAAAAGTGAACTATCCAGGTGAATTGTAAAATAAATTGTGAACAAAATAAATTACTTCAAAATACATCTCCTCTTTAAAAACATCATCTCATCCGCAGTTTTAATCAAGAAGACCAATATTTTAACTTAAAAAAAACATTAGAACCCTAAAAACACAACAATATTAATGCCAATGATCTAACAAAGAAGTTTTAAATATTGTTTACTAATTTTTCTAATGTAAAACAGTTTTTTTCCAAAATTGCCAACATTATGTTCTAGAAATATATGCAATGTCCAATCTAATATAAAACAAATTCATTTACATGCACTATTGACTTCAAGCTCATAAAAACTTAGAAATAAAAGACTTTTGAGGTAAAAAAAAAACGGATAGGATATATTATGTTTTGTATCTTTGGAGAAACTCAAAAGTTGGGTGGCTGCATAACGGCTGAAAAACGCTGGCACTCTATAGAATAAATCAATAACAAATGAAACACTTTTTTTCACTTTATAGCAGTCCGAAGGAACTATAAAGTATTGTATTCGTCCGAAAAAAAAAATTTGGGGTTTCAACGGAAATGAGTTGTCCTACACCAGGACATGCAAACAAACCTAATTTTTTACCTTTGTATTCGAGATTTGCAAGCACCCAAGAATCCGCTGCAGCAATATTTGATATCTCAATTGAAGGGGTGGCGTTCAACCAAACTTTAGGATGCCTTTTCTGCAAGTCACTTTCCTCCTGTGAAGTGTAGAAAAGCGGAACCCACCAAAGAGATGTATCATTGTTTTCATTTTTCTCTACATCAATGAAGAAGCGTTTCTGAAAAAGAAATATTAAGAAATTATCCCAGATAACGCAGCACACGCAAGTAAAAAAAACAACCAAGCTACACATATAGTGTAACTTCTTGCCACGTTATCCCCGTAGGGCAGTGGCGAAGGGTGCCATACAAGCCGATTCTCATCTGTTTCCTGTTTAAAATGAGGCAAAAATGAAAATAAAGTAGACTGCATGGTTTCAATGGGGAAAAAATATGTATTGTTTCTTTGGTTTTAAATGTATTTTTTTTACTTTGTGCCTATATTTTTTAACTACTTTGTTACCTCATTTTAAAAGGGAAGCCGATGGGAATCGGCTTGTATGGCACGCTTCGCCACTGCCGTAGGGTTTGGCATGTGGCGAGTGGAACCTATTAATTTTTTTACAGTTAGGGAGGCCGGGCCTTCGCCAACCACTTCAGTTGAAGTGGGGGTTTTCCCAGCTCCCGAGAGGGCTGGTACTCATTTCTTGTGAAGGCTGAGTAAACCTTGCCGGTATTTTATTTTGAGGTTGGAAATAAACACCGAAACGGGAAATCATTTCTGACACCCTCGGTGGGATTTGAACCCGAGCTCACGGCATGGAATGCAAGCACTCTACCAACTGAGCTATCGACCGGACTCTAACGGTGTTATTCTTACTTGTCATATTTCGCCATCGGCCTAACTGGCGACTACTTAATCTGGGTACAACGCCGGACTAGACCAAATTTGAAATATTGATTCTCGTTCATAGTGTAACGTAGGAACAGTTGAGCCTGCGACCAAATTTGGACGGCTGAAATTACGTCCGTTCAATGTCGTATTTAAAAAAAAAATCTGTTCTGGAGATGTCACTTTATAAATATTATTTAAAGAATAGGGAATTTTCAGTCGTTTTTAAATAATTATTAAAACAATAACCATTGACAATAACGCAAAAAAAGATGAAAAATAAAAGCAAATAATCAGTTTATAAATTTGTTGTGCAATTTATAATTAAAACAACTTTGAAAACAATTGATTAGCCAAAAAAATCCGTATATTTTTTGTGAATCGGGAAAAATAAACCAAAAGTAGGGAATATGCGTTTGGGATGACCACACAAATATCGCTGACGTCACAATGGCGGGCGCATGCCTAGGAAACTTAGGGCATATTTTGGTTCCTGGCAACATTATTTGGGTAGTTATTCACAGTCACGGTTTCTCCGACCAATCAGAGCTCCGATTGGGTCACATGTCTGGTCACGAGGTATACCGCCAGTCCCCATGTGGCGGCCATTTGTGTTTTTGCAATCTACGCAAGGAGCGCTTCCCTTTTGAAAATTCTTTAAATTTTGTGATTTGGCAATTTACAATGTCCAGTCGCCGTTGTTGTGTACCTCATTGTTTTAATACGGAGTTAAAGTAATCGGATTCGTTTCTATTTCACGATTAGTAATGTACTTACTGGAAAAAACAAAAAGTTTGGTGAACTGTACTTTTTGTATGAAATGAAGGACTGTACTTTTTGTATGAAATGAAGAACTGTTTTTTTAGAAAAGTTTTACTTTATAAGTGTGAAATGTGTCTTCTTGTGGGAATACATTTAGTGTAAATCTTAAATGTGATATATCTTTTCAACATCAGATTATGGACATAATTATTAAATTTGAATTGAGCAAGTCACAATGTATATATTATGATAGAAAAATAAGTATAACACATTAAAAAAGAAGAAAATGTATTTATAACATAAATGTAATTTATAATCAATTGTTGTAATGTAATTAAGTTGTGCTATTTGAAGTTTTTTTTTAAATAAAATATGTTTTACCATCTTCAATTGTTTTTATTTACTTCGCCAACTGAGTAGAACAGTAATAATATAGAATGATATTATGATGATAATTTAGTATTGTCTAGACACGTAGGGTAGTTACTGGCGCTACCCATCGTTTCATATATAAATAATACTACTTGGTTACATTTTTTTTGTTCTAAGACCGCCCTCTATAAACCTACATACTCTGTGGGCGGGCGGCTGACTGTTTTGTTTGTACACAGATCATGTCGGCGCGAAATGCAAGTAAATATTTTATTTCAGATGGAAAAAGTGTCTCATATGTGTTCGTAGAGTGTTAAATATCATCTTCACTTATTTTAAACTATATACATAACTTCAGTTTTGCGGTAAATTTTTCATATTGAGAATTTTGCCGCGAGCCGTGATGCAATCTGTCAAATGATTTCTTTTGCTTTTTAATTTTGTGTGTTTTGTGCCTCAAAAAGCGATTGATTAGCAAAAAAGTGCTGAATTCTGTCAATTTGACCAAAATGACAAAAACAAATCGCAAAACAAAACAGTAATAAAGCAAATATTTACTATTTAATATTAAATACGGCAGTTGTCAAAATCGATTGTACCACAAAACCGTCTCCTCGGCGGTTTTGTCTTGGCCTAACTTCGCATACATTTGGAGGTTAGATTTGAGCGGGCGTTGAACTCGAGACGCAAGCCTAACTACTTCAAAAATGTTCAAGAATCAAAATTAAGCAAAACGTGGGTTCAAAGGGCGACGAAAATGTCTAAGAATAACACCGTAAGTAAATATTTGGACTATGACTGTTGTGAACAGGCCATATAAATTTCAAAAGCATTGCGTTGCGCACAATATACAACTCAACTCACTTGTGTCACTACGGCAGATCCCTTGCTATAATCTCTTGTGATTGTTACAACCGGATATCCTGCTTGAAGAATCCAACTATCCATGATCGTCTTGATGTCTCCAACGAGATTTGCACGAGGGCCTCTGCCCATGGCGTTCTCAAAAGCCTTCCACAAGTCATCGTGGTTTGCATTCTTCAAAGAGAAGTCTTTCAAGAAGGATTGTGCGCCTTGACGGATTTTTGACTCTCCAATTATATTGAAAAGCATGTTGAAAATGGCGTATCCTGAAAAATTTACATTTTCAATTCTCTGAAGCAAACAAAATAATTTGAGGACTAGAGTATGGAAAGCCACGAGTTTAAATAAGTATTATGGTACAACATTTGTTTTTTTATAGACCATGTTATGAGGCTGACCACCCATACTGTAAAAAATGGTTCACTTTGCCAATGTCACCCCTGTATCAGGGAAGGTTGGCAAAAGTTGTAGGTTATAGATATTCTATAGCCTAGGTGACTAGGGTCCTTTCAAGGAATAACAAATTATTCAAACCCGAAAGAACACAAAAGTGATTATAAATATTTAAAAATATAAATGGTTAAACATTGTTTTAATTCACTTTATTTTATTTGTTTATGCTCGAATATTTTCGCCTAATGAGGCATCTTCAAGAGCAGAATGGTTACAAATATATTTTTATAAAATAATTTTCAAAACAATTTTCAAAACAACTTTTTTTCAAAACAAAAGCAAAATTCATAGACAAAATTTTTAAGTATCATTAATTGATGAGGCATTCACTTTGTAACCTTTCATTTTTAAAAAAATTAAAATTAAAAATAAAAAACAAATTGTATAAGGCTACGGGGCGAGTAAAATTTAATAATGTACGACCGGTTTCGGAAACAATGTTTCCATCATCAGGTACAAAATATTACTGACTAACAAAATAAAATATAAATTAGTGTAACATTCTTTTAAGGGGCGGGAGTAGTGGAGGGGGGGAGGGGTGAGGAAGGGAACAGAGCGCTGGGATTGTTGGTGACAGATTTATTATTATTTCTAGGAAACAAGGTCAGGAGAGGAGATGGATTATTCAAAAATGCATTAGTGTTAGGTATAATGAAATTAAAAAATTTAATACAATAAAAATAAAATATGTTAGTTAAATAAAAATAATAATAATAATAACAAATAAAAAACAAAATTATTGCAATATTGGTGAAACATAGGGAATCTGCACATTCACTAAGTCTTTATTTTTATTTTTGTAGATTTCCAACGCTTCCAGAGCCATCAGTCTCCTCACTTCACACTCAGAGTGCATTACCTCTACATTGGTAATATCGAAAGTATGGTCTTTATTAATGCAATGGTCTGCCATCTCAGAGTATGCAGATAAGCCTCTGAGTGCTCTGGAATGTTCTTTAAATCTTGTGCGTACTGATCTCCCTGTCTCACCAATATATAAAGCCTCACAGTCATTACATTTAATTTTATACACTCCACCCATATCCAATTTATCTACTTTATCCTTATTGTTGAACAGTAATTTATGTAGATTGTTTTTAGTATAAAAAGCAAAGTTTATTTCATGTTTTAAATTTTTTTAAATTTTGTATGAAATACTATTATTTACAAATAAACATTTTCGCCAAGGTCTATCTAAATTTTGATTAGTAATTACAGGATAAATAAATTTTTTGAAAATGTCCTGGATATCATGTTTCTTAATTATCTGTTTTATTTCATTTTCTTTATACCCATTATTGATTGCAATATCCATAATACATTTGTATTCTTTCCTATATTCCTCATCATCAAGTGGCAACTGTTGTAACCTATGGGCCATGGCATGAAATGCTGACATCTTTTGAGAATATGGATGATTAGAAAATTTATGTATTATGGTATCTGTATACGTTGGCTTTCTAAATATTCCAAATTTAAATTGACTATTTACAATTTGGATGCTTATGTCTAAGAAATTTAAACCCCCCCCCTGTTCAATCTCTAAAGTGAATTGAAGTGACGAATTAAAGGAATTAATGAAATTTAAAAATATATCCAACTGTCTTCTGGAACCTGTCCAAACACAAAAAATATCATCAACATATCTAAAGTAACAAAACACACACTTTAGTAATTGATTGCTTGATGAAAATATTTGATTTTCAAAGGAATCCATATAAATATTGCTTAATAATGGGGAAAGTTGGTTTCCCATCGGTAAAGAATCCAATATTTTGTAAAAATTTTCATCAAATGAAAAATAATTTTGACTCATACACAATTTTAACAAATCAATAATTTGTTTCTTTTTATTTGAATCTGTGTAATTACTCTCTAATTTGTGTTCAATTATCTTCACAACTTCTGAAACTGGAACATTTGTAAAAAGATTTTTAACATCAAAAGATACCAGTATTGAGTTTTCAGGTGGTTTCATGGTGATTAATTTTTGAGTTAATTCAAATGATTTTTTTATACTATATTTGGACGTGAATTGTGTATGAGTCAATATTTGTGAGTTGAGAAATTAAAAAATACAAAAGTGATTAATTTATTATCACCTTGTTGAGTTGCTATGGATAAAAAAAAAATAGGGGAGTTTTACCTACCATTAAAACTCTTATTATGTTTCTATAGATGTCTGGAGTCCATATTATGAGAGAAACAATCACTTTTCCCCTTTTATGTGGTTTTTTAGTCTATTCCTGGGTCTTTCATTTGCACTTTTTTACACTTTAGGCACTTTCTACTCTATGGTCGCTTTTTCCCCATTTCCTGTTCCCTATTTCCAGTTTCCCCATAACCCGGTCGCAATTTTTCATAAAGCTCATAATACACCAGGTAGGGGTTACCTGGACTCCAGACATCTATAGAAACATAATAAGAGTTTTAATGGTAGGTAAAACTCCCCTATTATGTGTTCTGAGAGATGTCTGGAGTCCATATTATGAGAGATCTGTCTATTATCTCCTGGTGACCGGGGACGTCTTTATTTGATATTAACTGGTTGAAATAGGGAAAGATCTTCTGTAGCTGTATGTTTCAACATCTCTTTCTGATAGTATTTTCTGAAAGTGTTTTCCTTTTTCCAGTTGCCTCTTTCCAGTATGTTATCTATTGGATTAAGTGATCCGACCGCTGAACGTGTGCTGCCGGGAGTGGCCTCTACTCCTGCTGATTTTAGCGTGTTCTTTACCCATCCTCCTATGATTGTTCTTGCAGCTGCCTTCACTTGTACTCGGGTGCTGATGAACAGGTTATAAAGATTTTGTCCTGATCTCCTTTCGCGTGATAGTTCAATCAGCTTCCTTATCCAGAAGACTGGGTTGACGTTGTGTTCCTTGGATTCCAGAAGTCTCCGATTAGATTGTCGGTGTTTGAGGGTATCTGTTTTTGATCTAAAGAATGGAATTAACACAATTGATGTGCCTTCGTCGAGAATGTTTCCTTCTGTGATATTTAGCAAGGTCAGATCGTGTACTCTTCTTCCTGAAGATAACAGAAGTAAGATTGCCGTTCTACACGCAACTTCATAGAGAGAATCTGATCGAGGAGTGTTCCTGACTAGCCAGTCTCTCACTATCTGCCGATTCCACACAGGGGACTTAGGAGGGTTGATCTTTACCATTGCTAGTGCTTTTAATGCTTTTAAATTTAATTTCTCTAGGAAATCTGAGCTGAGATTATTTTCCATCATTGCGTTGCAGAAGGTTACGATGGCTGACTTGTGTACCAGCATAGTCCTGTATGATAGTTTTTCGTTAATGAACAGTTGCGCTAGATACCTTGCCAATTGATTAGGAGATGGTGTGTTGGGATGGGTATTATTCGCCAGTATCCAGCGGCACCATCTTTGCCAAGCAGGTTTATATGTGTTGAGTGGGGAAGCTCGCCATCCTGACAGGAACAGTCTTTTCTCTTCCGCGTTCCAGGGATTTAAGATACTGTCCCCAGTCCCAATTTTCCACACTTCCATTTCCAGATCCTGAATCCTGGGTGGTGGATTGCCTGTTGATGTGTTGATTAGTACTGACACCAGGTTCGGTATTTGCATCGGAGGTACGAGTGATCGACGAATTAAGTCTGGACGCCAGAAGACCCTCTGCCACCTCGGGACCACGAGTAGGTAAGTTCCGGTCGCCCCGTTTAGGTGCCGCAGGATCCTCGGTATAAGGTTTGGCGGAGGAAATATCCGACCCACATTGTAGAGCCAGTGCCGACTGAAGGCGTTTTGAAAGATTGCGCATGAGTCTGTGGAGTCTCTGGACACGTAAGTTGAACTCATGTGTGCCATGGTGGATGCGAACAGGTCTATATCTGGTACTCCGAAATGATTGAAAATGGCCTTCGTTGCTGTTGGTAAGAGATGCCACTCTGGAGGGGATCTTCCTCTTGATAGGTGATCCGCGTCTCCGTATCTTCCCGGTAGGTACTGCGCTGTTAGCGAGATTTCCCATTGGTCTGCCAGAGTCAACAGATCTCGAGTAAGATTTAGGAGTGTTTTGGATCTGGTGCCCCCTTCCTTGCGGATGTAGGCGACTACTGTCGTGTTGTCTGATTGTACCAGAATTTCGGAGCCGGAAAGGTCGTGCGCTGTGCGTTGCAGGGTTGCAAAAACACCGAACAACTCTTTTCGGTTGGAGTGCTACTTCTTTTGTTGAACGGTCCACTGTCCTGACAGCATCAAGTCGTCCAGAGTTGCTCCCCAAGCTAAGTCTGACGCATCTGTTGTCAAGAAATGTCCGAAGGTTTCCCTGTGGATGGAACTTGATTCGTTCGCATTCCCTATCCACCACTCTATTTCTTGTAAGCTGTCCTCGGTCATTTGTATGGACCCTCTTGGTGACAGGTGCTTCAGTGGCCTGCTCGCTATCTGCAATTGTCTGCAGTGGAGGCGACCATGAAGCTGGCAAAGTTTAGTCTTCCTAGGAGACTTTCCGCCAGTTTTAAGGACCATTTTCGAGAAGTCAGTATTGCTCGAAGTGAGTGGCACAATGCCTCTTGCTTCCGGTAAGAAAGACCTACTTGGTGACAGGTGCTTCAGTGGCCTGCTCGCTATCTGCAATTGTCTGCAGTGGAGGCGACCATGAAGCTGGCAAAGTTTAGTCTTCCTAGGAGACTTTCCGCCAGTTTTAAGGACCATTTTCGAGAAGTCAGTATTGCTCGAAGTGAGTGGCACAATGCCTCTTGCTTCCGGTAAGAAAGACCTACTTGGTGATAGGTGCTTCAGTGGCCTGCTCGCTATCTGCAATTGTCTGCAGTGGAGGCGACCATGAAGCTGGCAAAGTTTAGTCTTCCTGGGAGACTTTCCGCCAGTTTTAAGGACCATTTTCGAGAAGTCAGTATTGCTCGAAGTGAGTGGCACAATGCCTCTTGCTTCCGGTAAGAAAGGAATTTGCAATTGTTGTGCGTGTCCCAAACGATTCCCAAGTACTCTAATTGTTGAGTGGGGAAGAGCACTGACTTCTGGAGATTTACATACCACCCCAGAGATTGTAGGATATCTACTGCTAGATGCGATTGCCGACAAAGATCGTCCTTGGATTGGCTCGCAAGGAGGAAGTCGTCGAGATAAACGATTGTCCGAATACCTCGTCGCCTCAGTAGTTGGGCTACCCAATTTGTAAGGGTTGCAAACATTCTGGGGGCAGATGAAAGGCCAAAGGGCAGACTTGTCATCTGAAGTAATTCTCCTCGATAGACCAGTCGCAAAAATCTCCAATGTTTCTGTGCACTTGGGAGATGAAAGAAGGCTTGCGATAGGTCTATTTTCGACAACCAATTGTTTGGCTGCAGAAACTCTGGCACTTTGTAGTGGCTATGAGTTTGAACGGAACCGGGTCCAGGAAGAAGTTTAACGATTTCAGGTTGAAAATCATTCTCGAGGAACGGTCCGATTTGGGTGTTAGGAACATTTTTGATAAGAAGCTGGGAGATGACTCCGCGGCCTCTATAACGCCGAATTCGGTCATTTCCTTTATTTGAGAGTCCATTTCGGGTGAAGGACTCGTCTGGTATAGCATTAAGGTCTTTTTGTGTGGTAATATCAGAGGGGGAATTGAGATGAAAGGTATTCTTACTCCGATTATCATCTTCAGGATGTGGTTTGGTGCTCCGAGTGATGTCCAAACCTGTAGGGAGGACTTCAAGCATCCTCTGCGAAATGGTTTCTTGTCATTTTCGTGGATGCCTCCTTCTGTCTCCTTTGAGATTTCCTGACCGTGTGTTATTCCCTGCCCTTTTTCCTCTTGAAGAGAAATTTGGAGCGTCTCTAAGGCCTCGATTGCTTTCCGCAGTGGGTCGTTGCTGCCCTCTAAAAAACTGATTCCTTTTCTGTACTGGAACGTGCGGTTTCGATGAGGTGCTGGGTTGAGGGCACTGGGTCTTCACTGACAATTTGTCGGTGGTCCCCACTCTAGAGAAAAAGACGTGAGACTGTCTTTGCCAAACAAGTGTTCGGTACTCGGCGGGAATTTGTTTAACCCCTCTCACATGCTCTTCCTTAACATGCCCTAGCACAGCTTTCCTGCGGAACTGGAGGGCCTCTGTCCGCCTCCCCCATACCGTCTGGAGGATGTCTTCCGAGACTTTCTGGTATGGCGAGTCCAGAGCGAACAGCGTTTTGACCTTTTCGAAAAGGGCTTTCCTCGCCAAGGTCGTGTCGCTCCGGGCTCCCCAGTTGACCAAGGTCTGAAGCCCAGACTGGAACTCCTCTTTCTGGATGAGGAGGGCGTGGGACATGGCTGCAAACGACCGCTCGCCTGAATAGGGGAGCTTACGTCGCACTGGCGAAGTTCATCGTTCACTGCCAGGTCGACGAACGCCGGTTCTGCCAGGCACTTTTTCTGTACCTCGGCGTACCTTACTCCGGCCCAGTTTTCACTGTCGAAGTGCTGGAGCCTTTGGAGCGCTTCGACCCTGTTGCTCTTGGCCTTGGGGTGAGCTGGTTCTTCCACCGTTGTGGCGGCTTCCTGGAAGCTCAGCAGTAGCTCTTCCTGGGCCTCCTCATTCTCTTCCAGTCCCGAAAGTTGTTAGAGGAAGTTGCTGGAAGAGTTTCCTGCCGCCGATTCAACGAGATTTCCCATAGAACTGGCGGGCCAGTCACCGAAAACTGCGTTCGTCAGCATCACGATGTGGGAAACCAGATAATCTATCCTTGGGTCCAAGACAACCCTCAGCTGTTTCTGACGCCGCGGCGGTGAACCTGATTCCGAAGTGTCGTATCCGCGTTTTAGTGACGCATCACCTGAATCCTGTGAGATTTCGTCGAGAGGTTGCCCTTTATTGTTATCACAACTCATAACATTGATTTTGATGTTATATAAAGTAAAAACTCCGTTAAAATAACGAAAAACGTTTTTCGTAAATATGACAGCGTGGCATAACCAACAAAATTACGTATGCGAACTTTTAACCACCACAATATCACCTGTTTTAGTTTTTAATTGTTCACAAGGACACAAGATGGTAAAATAACACTCTTTTAAATGTTTTTGCCCAGGAATACTGTCAATTCACTCAAATTTTCGAAGGTAAAATCAACTGACATGTGACCACAAGGGGAAAATGACGCTTTATGAAAAATTGCGACCGGGTTATGGGGAAACTGGAAATAGGGAACAGGAAATGGGGAAAAAGCGACCATATGCCTAAAGTGTAAAAAAGTGCAAATGAAAGACCCAGGAATAGACTAAAAAACCACATAAAAGGGGAAAAGTGATTGTTTCTCTCATAATATGGACTCCAGACATCTCTCAGAACACATAATAACTATATGTAGTTATCTTTTTATAAGATTTTAAAATTTATTTAAAGGTAACTACTTATAGTCATCTTTTGCATAAAAAAAAGGTAACTATAGTTACCTTTTTTTTTATCCATAGCAACTCAACAAAGTGATAATAAATTAATCACTTTTGTGTTCTTTCGGGTTCGACCAAGTTCCACTTGCAGCTCCCACATCTGCCGACGTTTCGCTTTCACAAGCAGAAAGAATCTTCAGGGCGAGTTTTCAAAGCGCTGTGGCGGTTTTTGTTGTCTTCGCTGATGCGCGCTGGTGTAAACCAGTTTTGGTCAAGCCCGAAAGAACACAAAAGTGATTTATTTATTATTAACACCGGCCATGAAAGTGAAAGTGAAAGTTTTAAACTTTATTCAACAAGGTGATGTTACGTTTGTTTGCCTTTATCGTTTATACCGGCTCCACTAAGCTAGCCATATTATATAAAGAAGACTTACAAAAGGTGAATGGAATCTATTTCTTAAACAATTAATGAACAACTTCACTTAAAGTGGTTCGCGTATCTTGGAGTTTGTACTCATGGGGGGGAAGGCTAGATAAGCCTTGTCGTTTCTATAATTTTTGGTTTGAAACAAACAGCAAAACAGGAAACCCACTGCCCTTTGGCTTTGAACGCAAGGGTTCTACCAACTGAGCTATTTACTGGATATGAAGTTATAATATTTTAAAAGTAATGCAGCATTATATACAACCATGTTGCCTTACAAACACTTAATACAGAAACAAAACCCATTGCTGTTTACAAAAATCAAAAGTATCCACTCACCTTTTTTATATGGTAGATAATTGAAGACATCAGAGGCCGAGCTAAGCTTGTTGAATTCAGCTGACATGGCAACGGCTGTTTTAACGCCGTCCTGACTCAAAGAATTCTGAATATTACGGATGAATTTTGATGTTGACCATCCTGGCCTCATCTGAAAACAAGAAAAAAAATATAACAATGACAATAGGGTAATTGCAGTGCTGGGGTTTGTTTCATGGTGTTGAAATAGCAATGGACGGCTCCCAGATCCTACAAGATGAGGTTGAGTATGCTATCAAGCAAATAAAAAATGGGAAAGCACCCGGTCCAGACAACATCCACGGGGAGATTCTGAAGTTAATGGAAGGAAATGCACTCAAAAAGATTACATTGCTATTCAACAAAGTGTATGAAAGTGGTAATCTGCCAGAGGATTGGTTAAAATCCTACTTCATCACTATACCAAAGAATATTAATGCTAAAAAATGTGAAGAACATCGAACAATAAGCTTAATGAGTCATGTGATGAAATCTTTCCTGAA
This sequence comes from Agapetus fuscipes, assembly GCA_951799405.1. NCBI lineage: Eukaryota > Metazoa > Arthropoda > Insecta > Trichoptera > Glossosomatidae > Agapetus > Agapetus fuscipes. The sequence goes on from OX637332.1 coordinate 7,506,420, forward strand.
AATTATACTAAAGAGAATATACCAACAGTGTGACCAACAGTTATCAGCCGAACAGTTTGGTTTTAGGAACGGCTTTGGCACACGAGATGCTCTGTTTGGATTACAGGTTTTAGTGCAACGTTGTCTCGATATGAATAAAGATGTTTATGTTTGCTTTATTGACTACGAAAAGGCCTTTGACAGAGTGAGACACGACAAGCTGATCAGTATACTGAAAGACATTGGGATAGACGATAAAAACACTCGCATTATTGCTAATATATATTGGCAGCAAACTGCTTCAGTGCTTGTAGAGAGTTCAGAGACCAGACAAATACCCATCAGAAGAGGAGTTAGACAGGGATGCGTACTGTCACCAACACTTTTTAACCTATATTCAGAAAGGATCATGGCGCAAGCACTTCATGAGGCTAGGGAAGGCATTGTTGTCAACGGGCAGCTGGTAAACAACCTGCGGTATGCCGATGACACAGTCCTACTCGCTGACACTCAGGCGGATCTGCAAACATTGTTGACCAGAATAAATGTCGCTAGCAAAGAAGCTGGCATTAACATTAACTTTAAGAAGACCAAGGTCATGGTTATCAGCAGAAACACAAACGCCTCCGTACATGTAGAACTAGATGGCGAAAGCATTGAAAGATGCACTAGTTACAGGTACCTGGGATGTGTGGTCAACGAAAAGTGGGACATGTGTCAAGAAGTCAGAAGCAGACTAGAGCAAGCCCGAAATGTCTTCGCTAAAATGAGCAAATTACTGTTGTGCCGAAATTTAAGCCTTGAACTCCGGAAGCGCATAGTGAGGTGCTACGTTTTCCCAATCGCTCTGTATGGTATGGAGGGATGGACTCTCAAGCAGGCACTGGAGAGACGTATTGAAGCATTCGAGATGTGTTTATACCGAAAAATGCTTCGGATCTCTTGGCGTGATCGAGTCACCAATGAAGAAGTCCTTCAACGAATGCGCACTACAAAGGAGCTCCTGCCTACCATTAAGCAGAGAAAGCTAATGTACTTCGGTCACATTATGAGAAATGAGAAGTACCGTCTCCTTCATCTTATCATTCAGGGTAAGATTGAGGGGAGAAGATCTCAGGGACGCCGAAGGACATCGTGGCTGAAGAACCTGCGACAGTGGTTCGGCAGAAGCACCAAGTCCCTGTTTCGAGCCGCAGCATCAAAACTCAAAATAGCTATGATGATCGCCGATCTTCGTTAGAAGTGGCACAAGAAGAAGAAGAAGAAGTGCTGGGGAAAACGGTTTAAAATACTATGGTTGTGTAGAGTACGTTTTAAGGATCACACCCATATATTGTTTGGGTTGTAAAAATAAAGATATCATTCATAATTTTCAAAAATCAAATGCGGAGAATTTGAATGCCGCCAAAGCGCAGCAGATACAACGGCCTAACGGTACACTCCATAGATCCGAAGATCTATTGACGTCACATCAGTCTTATTATCAAAATGCCCTGTTTTACCGGAAATCAAAATGCGCGAATTTAAAAGAGCTTAATTGAAAAACCATTGAACCAAAATCATCGCGAAAGGAGTTGACGGCGTTTGCCTTTTTATGGGTCTGTTGCACCTCACTCCAATCAGACAAAAATCATAATTAAGTGTGATTTCTCCAATCAAACCATTTTTTTTATTGCATGTACGTAAGTCAGCTGATGTACATAATCCTTCATGTTCAAATTCCATCATATTATAATCCACTTCTGAGAAATATTTAACCGAGATCCTTACCAGAATCAAGCAATCAAATTTGATGTGTCAATCAAATATTGATTGGAGGTTGGTGCAACAGGCCCTATGACTTCTATTTAGTAATTTTCATGGGTAATATTGACTAACAATATGCATATTGCAAAAACTCACACGTTCCAAAGCGTAGTGCGTAAAGAATTCGCTCCCACCCTCCTTGATCCAGACGTCGTTCCACCATTCTGGAGTGACCAGGTTTCCGAACCACTGGTGACAGACTTCGTGAGCGATAAGGGCTGCGAGGTCTTTCAAATCTGCGTCACTTGAGTAATCACTTGCATAAATCTTGTCTTCCCTGAAAATAATAAAAAATTTAACATAGAAAAATTTTTTTTTTGCTATGAAGGACTTTAAGGTGTATAATCGGTCGGTGCTATGGCCGAGGGGTAGAGGCGCATGTTGGACTAGCGTATTTGGAACCAAATAACGATGGTTCGAATCATGCATCTAGCCCACTTGACCATAATTTTGACCCTGGTTCAACAGATGCCGTTGCATGCATACAAGCTTCTGCTTTCGCATGAAGCAGCTGGCCAGGCAAAATAGGTTGGCGGATTGCATTCCTTTCCAAAATTCTATTTAAAAAAAAAAAAAATAATAATGGACTCTGTACAAATTAGAGTTTAGAATTTGATCTCGGCAAGCAAACGGCACACTTTTTTGGAATAACAGTCTCCTCCAAATCTCAAATGAACATAAGCCTTGCAACTTTTGTCAACCTTTCCTGAAACAAGGGGATATTGGCGGTGGTCAGCCGCATACCAACCTGTAAGTCAAGGAAATATTCGAAATGATCTAAATGATGAAAATAATCAAAGTTGCAAAGATATATTATCATTCCAACTCATATCAAATGCATGACCACAAACAGGCACATGTAAGTTAGCTTGCAAATTAAAACCAAATCTCAAATGAACATAAGCCCTGCATTTTCATATAAAAAAAGTACCTGAATTTTCATATAAAATGCGAAGAAACTTTTTCCCCGACCTATAATATATTTATATATTCAAGGATAATTTATTTATAAGGTACACATAATTGAAGAGAGCCGTTTTTGTGTGTGTCACACCGCAAGGGCCCTCTCAAATCACGGATAAGATTTTTTGTAAAGATGCGATGTAGTGCTCCTTTAAAGACACCAACAGTTTCTGCCTTCCTCACATTAGGTGGTAGTCTGTTCCACTCCATTGGGCTCGCAAACCGGAAAGCACTGTCCCCAAAATTAGTACGTGTCTGACGTGACGGCTGGACTAAGTCAACCACCCCACACCCGGTTGATCTGAGAGTTTGGCGTCTCAAATCTGTCTCTACAAGTGAAAACATGTCATACAAGTATTAAGGAGCCGTACCATTGACAGCTTTGTAAACCATCAGACAAACACGGTAGACCACCCTCTTCGGAAAACGAAACCAATGCAGTTTTTCAACAATAGAGTAATATGATTAAATTTAGACATCCCGAATATGAGTCTTGCTGCCGAGTTCAGCACAGATTGGAGCCGACTGAACTGTTTTTTTTTTATATTTTTGATTTTTCAAGAAAAATACAATTGATTGGCCAACCTGAAAAATATTGCCCCTGGATGTTCCATTCCGTCATATTTATAATCAGGCACTGCCACAATGTCCAGCTTCGGGTATGTGTACTTAATGTCAAACAAGTTTTCAAAGAATGTGATGAACTTCCGTGTCCACTCCAATGCAATTTCCAACTTGGGTGCACCCAGAGTCTTGGCATAGGCATTAAAGCGAATGCGCTGCTTGGAAGTCTCCTTTGGATTAATCAATGGCTTAAACGGAGCTATGGTAAACGCTGTAAGATACGTAGGCAGCAAATGTGTCTCTTCGAATTCGTCCCAAGCCCAATTGCTACGGCCAATTCTGAAAGAAGACAAAAAATATGAATTATCGCTACATAATATTAATGAATTTTCTAAAGTTAGTGCATTCACTGAGTGAAAATTAATTTAAATTATAATTAAAAAACCAAACTGTTTTTATAAGGATTATTTTTAAAAATAATTAAAAATTATTTTAAAAAACTAAAATTAAAAAACATTGTTTTGTACCACTTGAGTATTTTTTTATTGCAAAAACCTTTTTGGATGGATACTACCACCATCTTCAGTTGCACTTATACTAAATCTTAAAACTAAGCTTTTTATAACATGTAGTTTTATTTTCACATTTTTTGAGTTTACCATGCCTTTCGGACGCTAGCGCTATCGGACTTTATCCGTACGTCGTCAGAGGCTAACTGAGGTTAAGAACAAAAGGGTCAAAATTCATGGTAGGAAAGAGAAAGTGGGTGGGGTTTTGCGGGCAGGCACTGTTAGTAGGGGAGAAGGACGGACAGTGTTTGCTTTTTGTTTTGTGAGAATGGCAAACATTTTTTAAATTTTTTGAAAAAAAAATTCAGCATCCAGGTTATAGTTGACGAATATAGATATTTGAGCGGTCTGTAGTCTAGTGGTAACGCTTCAGACTCGTTAATGGAAGGTTGTGGGTTTGAGCCCCGGTGGAGCACAAAAAAAAAATCCCATGAATATTTTCAAATTGGATCTTCGCTGGGTTGAAAAATTCATTTGCCTTTACCAATGACCGGTCACCAAAGGTCCATCCAACCTTAAAGTAAATGAGTCTTTCTTGAGTATAGGCGCTTTCTATAGCGACGAACAAGCTCGCAAAGGGCTCTTGAAATGTGATTCACACAAAGCAGCGCTCACCAAATAAATCATTCTAATATCATTATATATCAGATTAATTGATTTGAAGTCACACTTAATAAAAGAGCTCTGTTTTTGTGAAGCTTTTATCTGGTTTACAGCCAACAGAGCTATAGGTTCATTAAAAGTAAAGAATGTAATACTCACACTGGCTCCGTTCTTTGGATGGGCATATTTGATATGACGACATAGTCTCTTGGTCTTGCAATTTTGAACGTGAATAAGGCTTTCATATCAGGCTCATCAAAACAGGGAAAGGCCTTGCGTGCAGAATAAGGAGAAAATGCAGTCGATAGGAGCCAACTGAAAAAAAAACAATATTAAAATCCAATCATGTTATCAGAGTCGATTTGTCTATTTATCTAATACTTCTTAACGGTTGCTATAATGTACAAGATGGGCCACTTTTCCAATGTCACCCCTGTTTTAGGGAAACTCGGAAAATATTTCAGAGTTTTTGTCCTTTTGAGGTTTGAGTTTAAATTTTGGACATACACACGCAGTATGTCACATGTGTAAGAGCTAACTTACATGTGTCTGTTTCAATGTATTTAATATGCATCTTAAATGCTTATATTCAATTGCTACTTAGATTATGGATTATTTATTTCATCAGCATAACAGAACTGTTGTTTCAAACTTAGCTTAGCGAATGAAAAGAAAAATCTTGAAAACGAAAATTGTTTAGGTAGATTTTTTTGTGCGGTTTAAAGGCAATGTATGCCAACTTTGAAACAATTTCACCCCCAATGAAAGTGTGACATATGTTTCCACCGAGAATATTTTTCCATTTAGTAAAACGAAACGTGACTTTTCATATTTTCTGTTAGGCCATCCAAAACTTTATAATAAATTATTATTTATCAAGTGTATTATTAATTAAAATATGTATATTTTACTTTGTTTTATTTGTAGAAGCATCAAACGAATTTGTGAATCTGATTCCACCATAGTCGTTAGCCTTGTCTATCTGTCCGACAAACTTCATCTTCAAATCATATCGTCGTCCGGACACAAGCTCTTCCACCAGTTCAATTGTGTACATCTGCGTCTTTTCATTCTCGTAGACATCGTGCAGTGTGTACAGATCATTGCTGTGATCCACAGAAAACACGAGGATACTTTCTTTGATTATTTTGATTTGCTTGGAGTTGAATGTGATTTTCTTGGTCGTTTCCAAACAGACAAACTGCATGACGACCTCGCCGTCTGTTGTTTTGTTTATGGTGTCGACTGAAGGAATGATCTGAACCCTGAAATTAAAATAAAAACATACATGTAGGATGTAGGTAATAACAAACATGAGACATGTGAAAAAGAGAGATCGCAGAGCATTGCAAAAAATATACATCAGAAATCAAAATAAACCAACTAAATATCTTTGGAGTCCCAATTGGCGAATGAGACGGGCCGAGTTTTAATGCATTAATAGGTGTGAGTGTGAATAAACCTCCATCACTTCACTCACCTTCTCGTAACCTTAGTGCTTGTTTGTCTCATCTCCAACGGAGGTAATTTCACACAAGCAATGTTTTTGTATGTCTATTGGACCAATGTGTCATATCTATCTATAATCTAAGTTGGAAAATTGTATTACCTCCATTCAAGATTCATATCTTTCATTCCCATAGGCATAGCATTCATTCCCAAAGGCAGACACGTATAAGTTCGCAATTTTACAAAAAAAAACCTAAGTATATTTTAACTTGTTTAATGTAAAATGTACCTATGTATTGTTACGAATATGTAGTCGTGTGTTGTGTTTGTGTGCGTGAGTTGATAATAAAACCTGTGAAGTCTCCCAAGAAATAAATAGATGTTAGGTACTTATAAAAATAATAATTTGTTCGCGATTGCTCGAGTATTAGTAGAATGTTTTGGCAAAATCTAGCGATTAGCAATTCTCCATGTTTCGAGAATGATCTTTATTGTCTTGTCTTGTCTTGTATCCTGCCGCCATTCCTCTAGGGGTGGCCAGTACCTACACATAAGTGCCTCCACTTGACTCTGTCCCTGCATACTTCTTTCATCTCATCTAATTTCATCACTCTTTTCATGCATGCTCTTCTCTTGTTTCCACTCTGTAAATTCCATTCATTCGCAATCTCACTTATCTGATCAATCCATTCTTTTCTAGGTCTTCCCCTTCCACGCTTACCTATTACATTCCCTTTATACACTCTTTTTGTCAGTCGGTCTTTCTTACTATAAAATAAGGACCAAAGCTCTCCGTAGCTTCAGATTATAATCGACCGTTAGATTGTGCAAGTGTAAAGCAACACGGTATTCGAACCAAATCTGAAATAAATTAATAGATTAAAATCAAAATTAGTTTGTTTTAGTTCACATGAGTTTCATTTGATTATACCTCTATGGATTATACCTATTGCAAGACAAGTTTCGGGAGAAGCAGTACCTCCCATTTTTAAAATAAATCACGGCAGTTTTAATTAAATAAAACCTGCATAAAATCTATAATCTATAATCTAAGTTGCAAGGATATATTCATTTAAAGCTCTCAGATGTATGCCCACAAACCAGCACGTGTAGTTCGAGCTTGCAAATGCTGAATGTGTACTTACAAATAAAATCCAAACCTCGAATGAACATAAGCCCCACAACTTTTGCCGACCTTCCCTGACACAGGGGTGACATTGAAATCATAACATTATTTTAGATCCTTGCTTTGTATTATTTATTAACAGCATTACTTATTCTTTGACTTATAGGTTGGTATGAGGCTGACCACCCATCTAATCTAATCTAATCTAAGCTGCAAAGATATATATCATTTAAGATTTATACTAAATGCATTCCCACAAGCAGATATGTATAATTTCGCGCTAACACATGCCGCATGTGGACCTACAATATAAAAACCCAATCTCAAATGAACATAAGCCTTGCAACTCTTGCCGTCCTTCCCTGAAACAGGGGTGACATTGGCAAAGTGAACCAATTTTTATATTATGGGTGGTCAGCCGCATAACAACCTATAAGTCAAGGAACATACATGGCAAATTACATTTTTTAAAATCAAAGAATAAAAATAACAATATATACATGGACATAAAAAACTAAATCATAAAACCAAATTCACTTTAACAAACCCTAGCCGCCAACATCACAGATCAACCGCCATTTCTTTCTATTCTTGCATACTTCTTTCATTTCCTCCAGAGTCATAACCTTCTTCATACAAGCTCTTCTTTTATTATGACTCTGGATATTCCATTCATTCGCAATTTCGGATATTTGGTCCATCCATACCTTTCTCGGTCTTCCTCTACCACGACATCCATCTATTCTACCAACATATACTTTCTTCGTCAGTCTTTCCTCATTCATTCTCTCCATATGCCCAAACCATCTTAACAAACTTCTTTTAATCTTCACTTTCACACTTTCTTTTGCACCACATTCTTTTCTTACAAAATCATTCCTCACCCTGTCACTCCGTTTTTTCCCAATCATACTTCTTAGAAAGTCCATTTCAACAGTATGGACTTTACTAATTTCACTTTCATTCACCGTCCAGGCCTCGCTTCCATACATCAAGGTGGGTAAAAGTATGCCACTGCGTACCGCCAATCGAGCATTTTTAGAAATGTTTTGATTTTTGGCGATACAAGCTGTGGCACCCAGTACACACCTGCCCTTCATTACTCTTCTTTCAAGTTCACCTGTCATTCTTCCATCTTTCTCAAACTTACTTCCCAAGTATACAAACTCATTTACCACATCAACATTCATTCCGTTTATTCTAAATTCGTAGTTCGTATTTTCTTCATTTCTTTCAAAAATCAAAACTTTCGTCTTACTTGCATTCAATTTCAAATAATTACCTAGCAGAGCTTCGTTCAATCTAGAGAGCATCGTTTGCAATTCTACTGCTGAGTCCGATACAAGAACAGCATCATCCGCATACAGTAGAACACTCACTTTGCTCTCTCCTATCATTAATCCACAATCATCAAGTCTAGCATCTCGAACACACTTGTCCATGACTATGTTAAATAGCCATGGGCTCATCACACATCCTTGCCTTACACCCTTAAAAACTTCAAACCATTCACTATACTCATCATCAATACGAACACATGCTGTACTATTTTCATAGTTTGCATGCACCGCACCTAGGAGAGCCCCATTCACTCCGTATGCTTTCAAAACATCCCATAACATACCTCTGTCTACTGAGTCAAAAGCCTTTTCCAGATCTACAAAGGCCGTGAACAGCTTCCGCCTCACCGACAATTGTTTTTCAACAAGTTGTCGTAGAGTAAAAATCTGATCAACACAACCTCTACCGGCCATAAAGCCGGACTGTATATCGGAAATCCTTTCACTAGTAGTCAGAATCACATTTTTTATAATCACCTTACAGAAGACTTTTCCTGGTATACTGAGTAGACTGATTGGTCTGAAGTTCTGACAGTCTTTTTTGTCCCCTTTACCTTTGTAAATGGGAACAATGACTGCCTTCCTCCAATCCATCGGTACTACTCCTGCATTCACACAAAGCTTACATAATTCGTACATCCAATCTATCACGCATTCACCTCCTGCTTTCAACATTTCACCATTTATTCCATCAAACCCAGCAGACTTTCCATTCTTCAAACATTCAATAGATACTTTTATTTCTTCTTTCAAAATCCTAAATTCATTCTCTTCTGTCATTTTTCTAAACAAAATTCTTTCGCCCCGACCAAAAATCCCATACTGTAAAAAAAACCCATACTGTAAAAAATGGTTCACTTTGCCAATGTCACCCCTGTTTCAGGGAATGTCGGCAAGAGTTGCAGGGCTTATGTTCATTTGAGGTTTGGATTTTATTTGTAAGTACACAATCAGCATTTGTAAGCGCGAACTACACGTGTTTGTTTGTGGGCATACATCTGAGAGCTTTGAATGAATATATCCTTTCAACTTTGATTATAGATTATTATAGATTACACGTTGCCATGCACTTTTTCAGTAATTTTTGTGATTAATGAAAAAATAATTGACCAAAAACTGTGAGTTATTTTTAGAGGACATTGCTCTTCGTAGTTGTAGCGATGACTCGACAAAACCATCGGGTGTGTCTAAAAGTATAAAAAATGAATCCGAGTGACGAAAAAGCGGTTCATTCATCACACAACCCGTATTCAACAAATTAACACCTATTTTTTACTTGTTATAAAACGTACTTATATCACTCAACGGTTTTTTCTCCCCTCGAAAAATGCTAGGAATTTTTAATACGGGAGCATTTGAGAATTTTGTATGGGACGTGATGAATATGGAATTGGATAAGTGCTGGTTTTAAACAAAATAAACGGCTTACTTTTTAAATTGAAAGTCATGTTTATATGAGAAAGCAAAATTAAATGCGATGATATGGTCATAAAATATTCATTTATAATTAAAGCCTGTGTAAATTAAAAAAGTTGTTGTAGAGTATTTTTTAAGGTTTTTAAGGAGACTCCTTATTTTTTTTTTTTTTTTTTAAACAGATTTGTGGAAAGGAATGCAATCCACCAACCTATTTTACCTGGCCAGTTGTCTTCATGCGAAAGCAGAAGCTTGTGTGCATGCAACGGCATCTTATTGAACCAGGGTCGAAGTTATCGTCGCGGGATTCGAACCAGCGTTATCCAGTTCCAAATAACCTGTCTTGATCCCCGCGGCTATAACACCGACATCATATTTTTGAAAATAAGATTCCTTGACTTATAGGTTGGTATGAGGCTGACCACCCATACTGTAAAAAATGGTTTTATTTGCCAATGTCACCCCTATTTCAGGGAAGGTCGGCAAGAGAGAGAGAGAGGCTGTTTATTTGAGATTGGGTTTTTTGTATTGTAGGTCCACATGCAGCATGTGTGAGCGCGAAATTATGCGTGTCTGCTAGTGGGAATGCATTTAATGTGAATCTCAAATGATACATATCTTTGCAACTTAGATTTAGAAGGTGGTGTATCAGAGCTAATAAGTACCGCAGATGATTTGGTTGAGGTGATTGAATTTTTTTTATAGAGAAATGCAATTCACCAACCAATTTATGCCCGTCTAGAAACAGGTAATTATCAAATATCGATAATTAATGATTCAACAATATATCATTTTCAGCAGTAGGTACCTACTAACTATTACCAAAGTTTTAACTTATATTCGAGTACAAATATACACGCCCAAATAATTTCAGTCCGTAGTTTATTTAGTGTATTACTTCGGACGATAGTTGTTTTCATTTTCGGTAGAGCACAATTTTTTTTTATAGAAGTTGAAAATTTATAAGTTTTTCACGAAAACTGGTACCCTCACCAAAAGTTCATCCAGCCTCACATAAACTGGATCTTGCTTGAGAATCAGCGCTCTCGACCTTCATATGACCAAGCCACATAAAACCACACAAAAAACAGCTCACCAAATGTATCAACCTAATCTTTATTTTACTTGCTTCGAATTTATGTAATACTCTTTAATACTTTTTATAGGATAACTGTAGTTTTGCTTTTGAAAATGCTTCAAGATGAATGGTTAAAGATGCACACCAGCTTTTTAATTGTAAATAATACAAGTCATTGAACGCTGAGACAACAAATACAGATGTAAGAATAATTGCAAGATGAGCTTGTACATGCATATTTTACATGTTATTATGTAGGTCTCAATTCGATACGAATTTGCGTACACTGAGATGGTGGGTGCGTGGAGAAAGTTGAAAGATCGTGTCAATAAGGAGTTGGAATCATTTGTCAGCAGCTGTAACTGTAACTCTCTCGTTATTCCTCTTTTCCTCTTATTCTTGCGATCACTGAACACCCCTCGTTCAATTCATACACCTTCTCAATACATTTTCTCCTTCTTAATTTACTCTGTATTTCCCGTTCTTTCACAACGAGATAAAAGCAACTAAGCTACAAATCTAGCGTGTAACTTCTTGCCGCGTTACCCCCGAAGGGGTCTCATGAGGCAAGTGAACCTATTTATTTTAACAGGTAAAGGGGCCGGCCTTACGCCGACCACTTTTTTGTGGATTTGGGGATTTGTACAATGTAAAAATAGCAAAGATTGCCGGTCATCGAGGGAAATGAAAATGAAAGAAGAAGATTAATCTAATCTAATCTAAGTTGCAAATATTTGTAACATTCAAGATTCACATTATATGCATTTTAACAAGCAGACACGTATAAGTTCGTGTTTAAACATGCCGCATGTAGACCTACAATATAAAAACCCGAATCTCAAATGAACATACACTCTGCAACTCCTGCCGATCTTCCCTGAAAAAAGGGTGACATTGGCAAAGTGAACCATTTTCTACAGCATGAGTGGTCAGCCGCATGAATGGAATAAATATTTCCAAGAAAAGAGTTGTATGGAACCAATGAATGACCTTCTTCTTCTTCTTCGTGTCAGCTTCACACCGTATTTATTTTACGGTGAAATATAATAATAATATTTTAAATGAATTAAATAGATGGAAATACAGGAAATCATTTGATTGTATTCTAAAAAATCTAGATTGCCATCTATGGTGTTATTCGAATCAATTATCTTAAGTCGCAACTGTAAAAATCTGAAATGCATGTCTTTTCTGTTAGTTTTTCAATGTTGCTCGTATGCCAAAGCGTTCGTTTACCAAGTGTTCTAAGCTTATATTATCATCTACCATATATACTCGTCTCTGGGTTTAACTGGCTTAATTGATAGTAGTGAGGTTAGTTAGCGCCTCTAAGCATTCTTTTCAATGAAACATACGTACGTACAGAGCACGTACCCCCGTAGGTACACAATTTACCTCTGGCTGGGTGTATTACTGAATAAACCCACTAATAAAATGAACTAACCTATCTAACTTGTCATTGCTCCAATTAAGAGTAAAACTGACGTCATATCTACAAAATACTATGACGCTATTTAATAATAATAATAATCTATAATCTATGTTGCAACGATATATTAACATTCAAAACTCATATCAAACCAAACTTTAAATGATCATAAACCCTGCATATTTTGCCGACCTTCCCTGAAACAGGGGTGGTCAGCCTCATACCAACCTATAAATCAAGGAATTAATCAATAATATTGTTCTAAAAATAGAAAAGCTCTCATCGTAGTATATACATTAGTATACATCTAATTATTATATTCCATGACTTATAGGCTGGTATGAGGCTGACCACCCATACTGAAAAAATGGTTCATTTTACCAACGTCACCCCTAGTTCAGGCAAGGTCAGCAAAAGTTGCAGGTTTATGATCATTTGAGGTTTGGATTTTAATTTGTAAGTACACATGCGTATAATTTAAAAAAGCTAAGAAACCATAAAATTGACACTATTGGAATTCTAAAAAAACGGTTATAAGTTGATCATAACCATCATAACCTATTTCTGGCCAGGCAAAAATAAGTTGGCGATATGCACCTATAATCTATAATCTAAGTTGCAAAGATATATTAACATTCAAAACTCATATCAAATGAATGCCCAAAAACAGACGCGTGTAAGCTCGCACCTACAAATGCTGACTGAATGTGTACTTAAAGATTAAAACCAAACCTCAATTGATAATAACCCTGCATCTTTTGCCGACCTTCCCTGAAACAGGCGCATTCTTCTTGAAAAAAAAATCGTGGTTTTAGAACCGCTATCCTAAACAAGAATAGTATTCGTATCACACATCATGTATTTCATAATATTGCCCACACCAGTGTGTCATTAAATGAATAGAATAATATCGATTATTGCTATTGACTATTGTCTTTTGATTGTGTTCCGAGTAACTGTAAAGTATGAACCAAGTTTTTGTGATAATGAGACATTGTACACATGAAGTATTTGCTATGGTTGATAGTAAATTCATCTGAGTTGACAACTCAAGAAAAATATTGTCTCATACCACAGAACTTTGGAGGGATTTATAAATCTTTGAAATGATTTTATAAAACGAAAATTTTCGTCATTTCGAAAAATATGGTTTCTCATTTAATTCACTTCCCTGTGTCACATAAGGTCGTAATAAATGAAAGGGGCGTGCATCCCATATTGGCACATGTGCCTAATAGGTAGACAATGTATGGTAAAAAACGCATTTACGCTTGATATTAAGATTAAAAATTCTAAAATCCGGTTTGATTGGAGCCATCGTTAGCAACGCAACGCAACTACGCAACTAAGCTACATATATATAGTAACTTCTTGCCGTGTTATCTCCGAAGGGATCGCATGTGGCGAGTTGAACTTATTTATTTTTACAGGTAAGGGGGTCGGCCTTACGTCAACTACTTCAGTAGAAGTGGGGGTTCCCCAGCTCCCGAGGGGGCTGGTACTCATTTCTTGTAAAGGCTGAGTAAACCATGCCGGTTTTTTATTTTGGGGTTTGAAATAAACACCGAAACGGGAAATCATTTCTGACACCCTCGGTGGGATTCGAACCCGAGCTCACGGCATGGAATGCAAGCACTCTACCAACTGAGCTATCGACCGGACTGAACTAAATGAACTGACTGGACTGAACTCTCGTAATGAACTAAAACTAGCCCTCGTATTCACAAAATGTACTATCACTCCCCTTAGGCCTCACTGTAACTGTAACTGTAACTCTGTTGCCTTCCGCTAAGGATGACCAGAGCCTCTGCCGATTTGCCTACATTTTTAGTTGGTATGAGGCTTACCAGTTACCACCCATACTATAAAAAATGGTTCACTTTGCCAATGTCACCCCTGTTTCAGGGAAGGTCGGCAAGAGCTGCAGGGCTTATGTTCATTTGAGATTGTTTTTTTATATTGTAGGTCCACATTCGGCATGTGTGAGCGCGAAATTATGCGTGTCTGCTTGTGGGAATGCATTTAATATGAATCTCGAATGATACATATCTGTGCAACTTAGATTTAGATTTAGATTGCAAACCTCTTTCAGTTCATACATATCCATCACCTTTTTCATACATTTCCTTCTTTTACATTCACTTTGTATATTCCATTCTATCACAATTTCACCAATCCGATTCAACCATACTTTTCTCGGTCTTCCCTTTCTTCTTTTTTCCTTTCACATTTCCTCTGTCTGTATGTTTTATTTATTTATACACCTTGCACAAAAAAAAAAGACAAAAAATTTCTAAACGCTAGTGAGGCCTCAAGGAAGTGTTAGTAAGATTGGGGAAACAGAGGTAAAAGTAACTGGACACAGAAATCATTATTATCTGTGTATTTTGAACAATCTCATACATTTCTGTTAATTGCATTTTTATTTTTACCTACTCATGAAATTTTGTAATTAATTTTTTTGACAGTTTTTTTGCTACATCATCAGTGTTGACATTTTTTTCTATGTATTAACTTCTGTACCTACATACCTACCTTTGTACAAAGTACAAAGTACAACATAAACACTTAGGTTTTTTCTACTTGATTGGTTTCGAGGAACGATATTATCAATTCACACGCATCAAAATTATATTATGTAAGTGTATACATATTTATTACCTAGAAATAAAAATAAAGATATTTGGTTTAGAAAATGCGAAATATATTACTTACTTATATTGATAAATAAGTAGACTACAATAAATAATCAACAATATAATCGCTTGCTATATGTACAGTTTTTGCAAAACAAAGCTGCATAAATAATTATTTTCTATGAATAGGAATAGCAACAGTCTATTCAATGTTAATTTTTCTTTCTATTGAGAATAACCATGGCCTTAGGAAATGCAAGTTTCCCATTCTTAAATATAAACTGGAAATAAGCTTGCAAATAAAACACTGTATAAATGTATCAAAGCAAATCACTTTAGCGTATGAAATAAAATTTATGAGACAAATTAAAAAGAAAAACTCGTACTTATAAAAAATAAAATAAGGTTATTTTCATCTATTTTTGTATTTCATAGAACCTTAATATTTTAAGAAACATTTAAGGAAATAAAATATGTTGTAATGATCTGAAAACCCTTATTTATAAAAACGAGTTTGATTTCTTTTGGTCACAGAAGTTTTATAAAATATTCCTTGACGTATGTACATACGAGTATTACTAATGTAATACAATGTTATTGATTTTTATTATACTTAAAATCTTTGGTTCAAATGTCAGGTAAAAATGTTATTAATCCAATTTACTGAAGCAATATAAGTGTAACTTTAAGTTTGACGACACCCAAAAAAAAAATGCAAAATCATATAAAACAAAAAACATTTTTTTTAGATAAGTGCCATATTTTGTTTCAGTCATTTCGTTTGCTTGTCATCACTTTTACATTTTTTTTAAATCAGTAATTAACAGCATAGGTTACAGAAATATATCTTAATATTCCGATAAATTTGATTCACATACACGAATGTCAAGGTAAGCTACATTAACTAGATTTTCGGCAGTAACTTTGATCAATTTGATTTTCATAAATTAAAATAAAATTCAATTATGTTATAATTCACTTTTTGAATTTATGTCGTACACAACCAGTTTTGAGAGAAGCATTACCTACCATTTTCAGGTGTAGTTTTAATTTACACCTGAAGATGAGAGGTACCTACTGCTTCTCTGGAAACTAGTCGTATACAAAATACATGTTTGAATGATATGATTGACACAAAATATAGATGATCGCATTAAAATATGTACATGTTAATCGAATAACCAAAGATAATATCCTGCATAGGCAGATCGCAAGCCACAATGAGAAGGAAAATAAATATGAAAACCTGTATTTGATTGGTTTGAGGCTTCTGGGTAGCCTGATGGATTCCAGCTTTTCTTCATCTTCTTCCTTCGTGAGGTAAGTCTGTTCGGAGACCATGGTTGCATCTCCGCCGACGTCATCATCTTCGTCTTCGGGGTCCAGGTTGATTTCCATCTGGTCTCCGTGAAGGTCATCATTTCTGGGTATGGGAATATTGACAACTGGTGCAGAAGCTTCGGGAGATATTGTGGCTGCAAACAAGAAGAAAATTGTGAACTAATACGTCACAGAAGTGATGATGCTTAATTTAATCTGTATGAAAAGAAGTTCAACTGTAACTTCTTCAATATTTCGATATAGTTGGCTAGAACCTCTGAAAATTTGTATCCATTTCTTCCTATAATAAAAGTCCAAATTTACAAGTGAAATAAAAAATATTTTACAGTAAAATTGTTTGTTTAATTTTGAAAAATGAAATGATCAATAAACGTAAACAATTTGTTATTATTTTCTCTTTTGTTCTTTATTCTTGTCACGGTATCTTTCGCATCAAAATGGCATGTAAAAATTTGCAATGTCCGATTACGTCAAGGCCTGAATGACCTCTCAAGATGGTGTGAATTTACAGCGTGGCTTAATCTACAGAAAACAGTTAAGCTTCGTTGCATTAATAAGATATTTTTAGATTGTCGCTTAAACTATGATGCAATTTTACCCGAGTCTTATTAATAACACTGCATGTGTGCTCCCTTTTCGTTTACAAGAGCTAGGTCAGTTAGGCTGTTGTATGTGTGTCACCTCAAGCCAGACTAGAGGTCTCCAGAATGTACGTGCAGTGCATGTAGGCAAATACATGCCAGAAAAATATTTTCAACTAAGCTGCACACACAGTGTAACTTCTTGCCGCGTTATCCCCGATTTCGCATGTGGCGAGTGGAACCTATTTATTTTTAACAGGGAAGGGGGCTGGCCTGGCGCCAACCACTTCGATTGAAGTGGAGGTTTCTTAGCTCTGCTGGTACTCATCTCTTGTGAAGGCTGAGTAAACCTTGCCGTTTTTTATTTAGGGTTTTTTAAAAATAAACACTGAAACGGGAAATCATTTCTAACACCCTCGGTGGAGTTTGAACCCGAGCTCTCGCCAACTAAACTATCGACCGGACACCAGTTGTAATTGCAAAAAACAATGTATTTAGTAGTAGTTAATGTTAATTGTGATTGAAACAAACCATCTCACACATTTCATTTCGCCTTTTGCGTTGGTTCCTTCTTTATAATTATAGAAAAAATTAGTCTTTTCAATGGCCCTATGGGATTTATGTATGATGGTATTACATATTTATTATTGCAATTAAAAAAATATATATTACCTTCAGCCACAAGGGATTCGGAACAATTGTATGGCAGTGGTTCTTGGCATCTGCAGGGCCTGAGCAGAAGAATGGTAGCGACTATGAGAAGAACGGCCAATAGAACTGCCAGGGCCAGACAGGCCGCCAGCGGTCTAGGAGGCCAACATGCAGAAGGACGTCTTGCCTGCTTGGGACGCCTGTTCACCGTGTACTCCGTGGGAGAGTCAGGGTTCTGATCGTAACCATCGTACTCTGAAACAAAAAAATATATAACGTGATTATTTAGAGTACATAAAAGCGGGAAGACCCCAGGAAGTCTCATCACCACGGTAATTCTTACCTACCAAATATCGGTAATATTTGTATAAAGACGAATCAGCTGTTGAATTGCGGCCATCTTGGATTGACACGTCTTCATAAAAAAAATACCGATATTCGGTAGGTAAGAATTACCGTGGTGATGAGACTTCCAGCCCAGGACGACTGTAACGAAAGGATTGAATAGGTGTGTAGAGAAAATAAAGAACATGCCACCCTCTGTGGGATTCGAACCTGAGCTCCCGGCATGGAATGCAAGCACTCTACCGACTTAGCTATCGACCGGCACGAAAACTTAAAACATGAACACATATCGTATTTTGCTGCGAATGTATTTTAAGAATCGTTGCACGGTCAATACTATTGATGAAAATGTTGGCCTGTGTAAAAAAATAAAAGCACGAAGAGTTTTATAGTTTTTTTTTTAAAAGTAGGTAAATCTCTTACACAGCCGATAAATTTATTAAGCGTTCGGTTAATAGCATTCCGAAGGCGGGACCCGATGCACGTAATGGCGCGCGAGTACTCTGGCCCATATAAAAATAGCGCATCACAGTGAGTGCTGTGAAAATACGAATGACAAAGCAACCTATAAATACGGATGTAGTAAGTGCGGCCGCAGGAATTGTGCCAGCCAGCAGGTGAACGCTCCGAGACGATCAAAATGTTGCTTCGGGGAATCATGCCAACAAGAAGTGAAAGAGAGAGATGAAGAGCATAAGTAGGGCTTTGCATTCACCATTCATCAAACACATACATGTGACAACGAAAAATTATTTTAGTAAAAGCTAGAACACTCTGGAATGATAATTTCAGATATTTATATAATTACTTTTTAAATTGGAATTTGGTATTCGTAATTCTTGTGATATTTATGTTGATTATTATTTGTGAATTATTTTCGTTAACTTAAATGTTGGTATTGACCACCCATGCTGTAGAAAATGGTTCACTTTGCCAGTGTTTCAGGAAAGTCGACAAGAGTTGCAGGGTGTTTGTTCAATTGAGATTTGAGTTTTTATGTCGTAGGCTCACATCCGGCGTGTCTGCTTGTGACAATACACATAATTCATTTTTGCTAATCTAATCTAATCTAATCTAAGCTGCAAAGATGTATATCATTTAAGATTTATATTAAATGCATTCCCACAAGCAGATATGTATAATTTCGCGCTAACACATGCCGCATGTGGACCTACAATATAAAAACCCAATCTCAAATGAACATAAGCCTTGCAACTCTTGCCGTCCTTCCCTGAAACAGGGGTGACATTGGCAAAGTGAACCAATTTTTTTACAGTATGGGTGGTCAGCCGCATAACAACCTATAAGTCAAGGAACATACATGACAAATTACATTTTTAAAATCAATAAAATAACAATATATACATTGACATAAAAAACTAAATCACAAAACCAATTTTACTTTAACAAACCCCAGCCGCCAACATCACAGATCAACCGCCATTTCTTTCTATCCTTACATACTTCTTTCATTTCCTTCAGAATCATAACCTTCTTCATACAAGCTCTTCTTTTATTATGACTCTGGATATTCCATTCATTCGCAATTTCGGATATTTGGTCCATCCATACCTTTCTCGGTCTTCCTCTACCACGACATCCATCTATTCTACCAACATATACTTTCTTCGTCAGTCTTTCCTCATTCATTCTCTCCATATGCCCAAACCATCTTAACAAACTTCTTTTAATCTTCACTTTCACACTTTCTCGTGCACCACATTCTTCTCTTACAAAATCATTCCTCACCCTGTCACTCCGATTTGCTGGTTTTTGAAATTGTATAACTATGTTGTTTATCCCATATATTACATGTATAACTGTTTGTTTGTCTAATAAAAAAATAATAATATGAATCCCTAATGTTACATATCTCTGCAACTTAGATTAGATTAGTTATAGAGTTTCAGGCTTACACGGCCGGCTGATGATGCTGGAGAGTTGCTTTTCGTTCTCTGTTGCCGTGGTCTGTGTAAGCTGAAGCTTCCAGACGTTTCGTTTTATGTCTACGGTAAGAATCTTTAGCGTGAAAGTGAAATGATGAAAACAATATTGCTGAAACTCTTCATTATGCATCTGGGCTGTTATTTAAAGGTTTAATAATCTCGATACTTTTGTTCAATTCGAATGCCCCGATGAACTTTTAGAAACATTTTTCGGTTGACATGGTGAATTCAGAAGAAAGTTTTAGGGGCCACACATTTCGTCAAGATCATCTTCATCATTTCACTCTAACGCTGAAGAAGCCAATCGTATATATCGTTTTTACAGTATACACTGTTCTTGGTTCTGTATCTTTTAATAATTTTATTTGATTGTTACAAAAAATACGATTTTTCTGTAACAGAGACATTTAACTTGTGTATTCATTGACGTTAATTGAAAGTTATGAAAGATTACAAATTACGTTTGTTTTGTAAAAAATACACAAATTTATCAGCCCTGAGTCCAGCTTATATGAATAGCGAAATAAACAGTTTTTTTCGTGTCTCTGAAGCACGAAGCCGTCGTAAACACCCCAGTTATTTCATTTTAATCGAAAACGTTGACGGCCTAATATAAAACATCATAATTGCTGTGATCAATCAAAAGCAATGTTTCTTTTTTTTGTCGCTAAAAGTGTAATTTTGTTTTTTTGTTGCAATGGAATGTGGGACATCAGATTCTGAAATTTTCTGTAATTTTATTTTTCTTTAAATTGATGACGGGCTCCAGGTAGAAGCAAAACATTTTGGTTTAGAAATCTGAGACAATGAATCGAAAGAAGCACAATATCGAAGGTGAAGATTGTTGTGGTAATTGCCGATCTTCACTGAAGAGGCACAAGAAAAAAAAAGAAATACTAGAAAGCGAAGTACAAATAAGTACATAAATATTCATAGATGTAAAATTACCTGTTTTGCAAAACTGGCTTTCAATTCACCTTTAAATTTGAGTGTAAAAAGAAGAGATTCAAGGAATAATAAAATTAATATTAACGATTAAAGCTGCATAATAACTATCAAATAAATATCACATTTATTTATGTGGTAATCTGAGAAATAAAATTTAATAATCAGCTAGAAAATAAATTCATGAATTTTTAATAAAACATGATATGATAATAAATAAAATATTCTGTTTCAAGTTTTTTTTTTTTTTTTAACTTAAATTAACTTAAATTAACTTTAATTAAGTATAATGTAAATTTTGAATAAAACAAACAATTTTGAAAGGATATCTGAAATAAACAAACCTACCTGTATTCATTTTTATTTTTTTTCATCTTAGGTAAGTATTAATGCAATTTATTTAAATACATTTTTTTTTTCGTTAAACAATATTTTGAAATATCATATTTTGTGGACTAAGTTCAGACCCAGATTCATCAAGAAAAATATGAATCTGAAATTCATAATTATTATCCTGAAATAAGCCCATATCAGCAAAACTGTAATAAACATGGTAAGAATATTATATTTTAAGTTTCTATTGTTCTCACGTTGCTTATCAACTTGCTAATGTTTTTTTTATGTACTAAACAGCAGTAAAAATATGGATTGTTAAAGTTGAACGAAAACAAGCACTCCATTTGAAAAGATAACAATCAAATCAATTTAAAATATAAAAAGGTCTGTATACATAACTTTGTGAACGTAAATTTGAAAAAAAAGTCGCGAGTATTTATGAAATAAAAAGTACCTACTCTCCGTATAAAACAAAGCGGATATTCTTCGCAATAGCGCAAATAGCAAAATGATGTAAGATAGAAAATACACCGTCAGTGAAAGGTTAAGTTTTGATGTTGTTATGAATCACGGATTTAATTTAATAAAAACGGTTTATTTATTTCACAAAATTTATTTTAGGATTGCGTTTACATTTGGTTCGTTAACATAGTTAACTTTACACAACGGTCGATTGACTACTCATTAGCTCGACGGCTCAGATACAACATTTCCAGCAAAGCATCTCGGTCTCTATTTACAGGTTTATAAGAGTTATACTGGCACATGCGAGACCATGCCAGAATATTCTATTCAGAATATTCGAGCGCATACTCACACACTATCGAACAAATAAAAGTACAATCATACAAGTACCTACATCTAGAGACACAGACACACTTACACAAGTAAAAACACACAAGACACACAAGACACACAATCACACATTCGTGAAAATACATGTTTTCTATGCCGTCTTTTGCACTAGAGCCTGGTACGGAGGAACTTCCACCCTGGGGATCTATATCTGTAGAGACGTTAGCCTCGTGGACTGCCGCTTTCTGAGACGAAGCCTCGTGTGCTTTAGTTGAGCCTGCCTCGCCGTCTCAAGACTTAAGCCAGCAAAACAGTGATTTGTGGAAGTGTCGTTTAGTGTTAAAATGGAGGTCTGTCAATTTTCTTGTTTCCAATATTTGTTGAATAAACCCCTGTTTTGTGTCTCCTAAATTATGTTTTGATATGCAACCCTTCCCAAATAAGAAATATCATCATCAACATCATATAAAAGAATTCCACTATTTGAGAGATGATGATAGCTAGCCGGGAGAATCCGAGTATTATAGGTACCATGTACTGATTCTAACTAACTCACCAAATTTCGTCAGTTAATATTTAGTTAGTTAAATGACGATTTTCAAGGCTCTACTTGGAAAAACACCCAAATATTTCACTGATTTAATCAAACTAGTCACCCTCGTCAAAAAAAGACCTAACACTGCGCTCGGCTGAAACTGGAGCAAAATCAAAGATTGAAGAACCGATAAGAAGAGTTAACACAATGTTTAGAGAGCGTGCATATGCAGTTGCTGGTCCTCTGGCCTGGAACCTGGAACTACCTGCCGTATCATGTGAGAGAGAGAGAGAGAGAGACAAGCAAATTTCTGGCATCATTTTTTTTTATACTTAAATGTTATTTATTGCTCGTATTCTTTTACTTATGGGTTGGTATGAGGCTGACCACCCATACTATAAAAAATAGTTCACTTTGCCAATGTCACCCCTGTTTCAGGGAATGTCGGCAAGAGTTGCAGGGCTTATGTCCATTTGAGGTTTGGATTTTATTTGTAAGTACACAATCAGCATTTGTAAGCGCGAACTACACGTGTTTGTTTGTGGGCATACATTAACTTTAAATTACCAGACCTTAGTTATAATAATATGATAGGATTCATCGATTTGTCGAGACTGCGGGGGCTGGTCAGTATAATTTTATTTTGTGATTTTTATTTGTTCAGATAACATTAAACACATTATATTGTATAATATTTGTGTTAGCTTGAGAAGTTCACTCCACTTTGAACTATTTGCAAGGATAAAAATAGAAATCCTAAGAGTTTCAATGTTTACGCGAGGTATCATAATATTTACGAGTGAAAATACCGTACAAATTTTATATTCGAATGCTTTCGTTTTGGAAATGTTCGATGTACGAACTTTTAACGTGGTAGAACATACATTTTACACCATAAATTTAAAAAAAAGCTTGTATCGTTCGCGTAGAAAAAATACGAGTTTTTTTACTACAGTAAATATCATATCACCACAGTTACATATTTTTTTCACCATGAAAAAAAACATTTTTTTTTTATTTACACCCATTTTTACAGTTAAATTAGTGGGATTTAAGATACATCATAATAAAAAAAAAATTAGGAATGAAACGCAACTGATCTTTATCTATAGTGCATCTTCTTACTGCCATTTCTCTGAAGGAATCGCATGTGACGACCACACCACTTTAAGTGGGGGTTTCCCATCTACCAAGGGGGCTGGTTCTCATATATTGTGAAGGGCAAGTAAACCTTGCTTGTATTTTGATGTATTCTGTCTTTGTTTGCTTCAGTAATTGTTATTTTATTAATATATTTTTTTAATTATATTGTATGGCTAGTTTTAAGTATTGTGTAAGAGTATAAGTACCAAGTCCCAAATGAGTTTATGTAACTCCTGGGAAATGTAACTTGTTATATTATTTCAATAAAGAAAGATGTTGAGTTTGAAATTATCACGCAAACGTAAATTTTTCAGACACCTTTGGTGGGGATCAAACCCTAGCCCTCTGGCATGACTCAAATATTCTTCCAACTCAACTATCGATCGGACGCAATCTATATTTATAATCTATAATAATAGTTTAACCCCATCGGCAGTGCACTTTAAAAAAAACCTTGCAACTCTTGATGCTTTTCTATGAAATCTGTGTGCCATTGGCAAAAGTGAACCAACATGGGGGTGAGCCTTATACCAACATATTTGTCAACGATCAATTTAAAATTTTCCAATCAGATTTTGTAAACAAAAATTCGAAAAACAATGTAAAACATTAAATTGTATATTGAGGTGCACATTAGAAAATGAAAATGTGTTTGTGTATGAGAGTGTGTGTGTTAGTGTGTGCGGTTTCTTCAACCCAGAAATGATTTGAATCAATATTAATCATTCATGATTACGTGAAAAACTGCGTTATGTAAACAGCCTCGGTGGAATTTTCGGCTAAAAGATTTTCAAACGTAAACAGACCAAATTATTACAAGTTCTACTTATATATTAAGAAATGTCTTAGATTAAACTGCGCTTAGCTTACATTCCTTTTCAGCTTTGGTGTTTTTCATTTAAATCAGCAAAATTAGAGAAAAAAATCATCTTGAATTGAAATAAATGCAAATGAATTCAAAGATATACAGTTCAATTTTTATACATATTTTTTTTCGTTTTGAGGGGACATAAAATATTAACAATCTGCATAGATTTTGGTAAGATAGTGTTTTTTTACATCTATAATTACCTATAAGAGAAAACCCGTAAAAAGTTCTTACTGCTCTATTTTTAAAGGCAGTACCTATCAAAAACAATCGCCAGAAAAGGGGATATATCGCAAAGTAATTTCAAAAATGTGCCATTTTTTTTGTTTTATAGTTTTAAAGGGTTTCCTGTTCACACAGTAAAAGTCTATTGCATATTTGCATACTATTTTGTATATTTATATATATTTGAGTCGTATAGAATCAAAAGCGGGAATCCAATACATGTTTGAAAGGTAAGAAGATGTAAATACATGGAAACACAAAAAAGGTAATTCTCTGTTTCCCTACACTTACCTGATTTTCAAAAAATCCTAAATTAGAATCTTTTTTTGGAGATTTTTTTTCTTCTTTAACTGATGAAACTTACACAATATTTTTTATATGTACAAAACACATTCTTCTAAGATATTTTTTTAGCTCACCATGTTGTACTCTCATTATTCAAATCCATTTTTTCATTGCCTTTATGCAATACCATAAAATGAACATTGTACCATAAAATGTTGTACAGATAAAACATATTATTTCACTAAGGTTTCATCAGTGTTTTATGTACAAACATGAGTAATTGTTATTTCTTGGAATTGTATTTTTGCTGTGTGGGCTTGAACCTCAAAGAGGTCCATCAGTGTCATACGGCTGTGATAAGTGTGTCAGAATGTGGTCACATTGGCCATATCTGAGCGTGAGATATTTGACATAAAGATATGATCTTCAAATAAACGTTTCGGATTGCTAACGTACATGATCATACATCGTAAAAATACTTCTTAGGTATACAATGTAGATTGTAGACACAATGATTCCTTTGCAACATTATGCCAGGTGACTTTTCACCTGACGCACACGGTAATATAGGTACAAGGCAAGAAAAATCTATGGAGTTACAAGGAAATTCCACAATTTTGTTGGTTTGTTTCACAATTTTAATTGTCCTTTAGATTAGAGTTAGAAATTGGAATAGCCTTTAAATGAGAGAGTTAACACTTTTAAAATTAAAATAAACGAGAAACTACCACAAAAAACGCAAAAGGTATCTTATGAACTAACAAATGAACCAATCTTCATATGTGTTATTCCTCCTACGAGGAGCTCAATAGGATTGCCTTGGATGGTGAGAAATGGTGAAAAAAATGGATGAACATTGCTGCAAACCAATTCTAAAAAGATGCTTAGGTAATATAAACTGATACATTCAAAGATAATTTTTCCATGTTTTGACCAAAACAGGTAGGTACTCTTCGAACAGTAATAACGCAGCTAACTTCACATTGCATTATCAAAAGTGACGTTTTAAAAGATGGCAAAATAGTACCTTTTTTCTCCACGTTCAGTATAATCTATGTAGAAGCGTAAGTATAGGTACGATGCTAGTGTCACTACGCAGTAGCTTAAAATTACAAAAAATTCCGAGAAAACCTAAAAAAGATTTTGGAAACAAAATAATTCCGAAGAATTAAACGTCGCTACTCAATTGTAGGGATATCAATTCTGAAACAGCTGCTTTTAATTTAGATTATTTTCAAAGAAAACGGAGCATTTTTAGGAATTTTGCTCCACATGCTTTTGTGAGTACTTAATGAAGTGGAAATTGGGACGCGGTGATCGTGTTGAGGACTTTTTTTATTTATGCCGGAACGATACTCAAGAAATATAACGCTAGGGATTTGGGCCGATGACGGCTGTTGGCCTATATACTAAAGACTTAAGCCAGTTACGTTCATACTATTTCGGTGATTAAAATGTTATGTGAGCTAAGTGCAGGGCTATCACAGCTGTTAACTTGTCTTGTATATAATCTATAATCTAAGTTGCTAGGATATATTAACAGTTAAAGCTCATATCAAATGCATGCCCGCAAACAAACACGTGTAGTTCGCGTTTACAAATGCTGAATGTGTACTTACAAATAAAATCCAAACCTTAAATGAACATACACCCTACAACTTTTGACGACCTTCCCTGACACAGGGGTGACATTGGCAAAGTGAACCATTTTTTACAGTAGATATGCCTAATCCCAACTTATAAGTCAAGGAATAATCTAAATTGCAAAGATATTACATTTAAGGCGCATATTAAATGCATGCCCATAGACAAGCAGATTCGCGCCTACACATTCTGCATATGTGTAAATAAATGTGCAAATAAATAAATAAACTCACTTGAACATAAGCCTTGCAACTCCTGCCGCCTTTCCTTGAAACCGGGGTGGCATTGACAAAAGTGAACATTTTTTTACAGCACAGGGGGTCAGCCTCATACCAACCTATCAGTCATGGAGCAACAAGGAGTTGTGAATCGAAATACCTAGTTTCCTTGACTAATAGGATGGTATGAGGCTGACCAACAAAAAATGTAAAAAATGGTTCACTTTGCCAACGTCACTTCTGTTTTAGGGAAGGTCAGCAAGAGTTCAAGGCTTATGTTTGTTTGAGAGTTGGTTTTTATGTCGCGCTTACACATACAACATGTGAAAGCGCAAAATCATACAAAAATTGTGATTGTGAATAAGCTTTTTTATAAACCAGAGAGGTGGCAACCCTGCGCAGTGACTTTTGACATGTGAAATGGAATCCCAGTGATCTATGAATGTGGAAAAACATACAATTTTACGTTCGCAACATAATTTTAGTTTTTTGCTTTCAGTTTAAAATAACACTCATAGTATCTAATTATAGGTTTTTACGATTTATTTCATAAGGAAAATAGTAAGTTTTACTTTGAGTTTTCGAACCAGTGATCAATGCGTGGATTGTAGACTTTTTTGTTGACTCAATCGACCTCAGGTTCTTTTAACTATGTTTTACATAGAGTGCGTCATTTCCCTTTGCAGAAAATAAATTTATAAAATGGGCCTACTCTACATGTTCATAATACCTCTTGCGATGAGTTAGTATAAGTTAAAGTTAGTATAAGGTAGTATAAGTTATAAAGTTTGTGCTATTTTTTATAACCAAAAATATTGGCCTTCTTATTTTAGTAAATAGTGCGAATAACGCACGCATTTTTGCCTGGCCAAAAACAGCTTTAGGTACATAGTTTAAGGGTTGTGTAAAAATATTGTGAAGATTTATTTAAAATTAATGATGTAAAAATAAAACACAATTTTTTTCTTCACTCGTTGATTTATTTCCTCCAGCGCTTCCGAAGTTATAGGTATAGTTTTTTTTGTGTTCTTTGCCTAATAAGTTGGTATGAGCCCTGCAACTTTTGCCGGCCTTCTCTGAAACAAGGGTGACATAAGCAAAGTGAATCATTTTTTACATTACGGTGATCAATCTCATACAAACGAAGGAGTCAAGGAATATAATTATCCAATAAAGATTAAGTCATCGATATTGGATATTAAGACCAAGGAAAGGATAATAATCTATAATTTAAGTTGTGAGGATATATTCAATTAAAGCTCTCAAATGTATGCCCACAAACAAACACGTGTAGTTCGCGCTTACACATGTTGAATGGATACTTACAAATAAAATCCAAACCTCAAAGGAACAGAAGCTCTACAACTTTTGCCGACCTTCCCTGATACAGGAGTGACATTGGCAAAGTGAACCATTTTTTACAGTATGGGTGGTCAGCCTCATACCAACCTATAAGTCAAGGAATACAAATAATAAATAACATTAAAGGGATGGATAGAGCAAATAGGTTAGATTGCGAAAGAATGGAACCTTCGAGTGAGAATAAGAGAAGAGTATGTAAGAAGATGAATGTCGAAGAGATGAAAGAGATATGCGAGGACAGAACAAAGTGGAGGTACCGGCCACCCCTAGTGGAAAAGGCAGCAGGATACAGTACAGTAAGCTCCGGCGGGAATCGAACTCCTAATTTTCCGTTTAAGCTACGGGCCGGTCAAATGTATTGTTATGTAAATAGGTACCTAATGTAAATATTAAAATATGTATAAGTATTAGTTATAGGAATTCTTTATTGTATTGGTGGGTAGGATTGATAATTGTGTGTAAATATAGAAGTCACTAGATTTCTTTAATTATGTATGTGTGCAGTCTAGCAAAAATGTGTTCTCAACAGTTCCATTTTCTTAGTATAAAAAGGGTGCAAGTTGCTTGCACTAGTCAGTCAGTCATCTGCAAGCTTCACCAATACATTGAACAAATTCGACCAGTGAACTAAAACCAGTGAAATGAAATAAATGAGAGTGTCTTTGTAAAAATAAATATAAACGTGTAAAATAAATAAGTAAAAAGAAGAGTAGTGTTTTATTTGAAAAGCATCCGAACCAAAAATCGTAACAGTATCTATACTTGCTTGCCTCTGTACGTTGCGTTCAACACGTCTGGTAGACAGATTGCGTCACACTCGCGCTTATAGCGGCTCAATTAGTGAGCTCGTATTAATTTTGCTTTGATACGTAGAGTTATGAAACCACTCGTGTACTAAGTGAGCGATGCGCCTGAAACATCTGAAATAATAAATGCGCTGCAAGTTATGAATATTTAACCGCCGACCAAGGATCTAAAGAAATGGCGGTTGATCTGTAATGCTGGCGGTTAAAGCTGAGGCTTTTAATTTTTTTTTTTTTTTTTAAATATGTTTTGCAGTTTTTTAATTTTTTACTGTTTAATTGTTTAGAGTTTATTTGTTTTATATATTTGAATGTATTAATTGCTTGTGTTCCTTGACTGATAGGTTGGTATGCTTCTGACCACCCATACTGTAAAAAATGGTTCACTTTGCCAATGTCACCCCTGCTTCAGGGAAGGTCGGCAAGAGTTGCAGGGCTTATGTTCATTTGAGATTGGGTTTTTAATATTGTAGGTCTACATGTGACATGTGTAAGCGCGAAATTATGCATGTCTGCTTGTGGGAATGCATATAATATGAATCTCAAATGATACATATCTATGCAGCTTAGATTTAGATTTAGATTTAGACCAACTGACAGTGTGCTTGACCTCAAGTTGAATCCTTTAAATGAGATCCGCACATTTAAAAAAAACGTCAAAAAAATACGTCATTCGGCTGGATTGCTAAGGTAACGCCTAATTGTTTTCTTTTACGAGTATCTTGTGTAAATAAAAACTAATGATTTAAACAGGTTACTAATTACCCTTTTTTTCATTGTTACGAATGTGTAATTTTGTGTATGTGTGAGTTGGTATGCGTTGTGTCTGTGAGGTCTCTAGATATGGGTACTTAAATGATTGTACTTTTATTTGTTATATATTGTGTCAGTGTGAACTCTAATATTCTGAATAGAATATTCTGGCGTGGTCTCGCATGTGCCAGAATAACTACATATTTCTGAAAGCCTTTGATCGTCGGGGATGTAACATTAACGCAAGTGTTCTACCAAATGCACTATCGACTGGACGCAGAAGGTAAATTAGCAAAAAAAAAGTTTTTTCTAATAAAACGACGTAACAGTTGATTGCAAGTGAGGTTCACTGAAAAGTAAAATTTATACTGATGATGAGTTGATGGTTTCTTTATAGCGCCGTTTCGTGATGTAGTCACTCCAAGGGCGCTGGTGCAAACGATGCAAGAAATTTGCTTGTCTTCAGTGCATTTCGGAACTTTCCATGGTCCTCTAGCTCTCTCACATGATGTGAGAGGTGGTTCCAGGCCAGAGGGCCAGCAACTGCAAATGCACGCTCTCCAAATAATGTGTTAACTCTTCTTATAGGTTCTTCAATTCTTGATTTGGCTCCAGTCTCAGCCGAGCGCAGTGTAAGGCTTTTTTTGCCGAGGGTGACTGGTTTGATTAAATCAGCGAGATATTTGGGTGTTTTTCCAAATAAAGCTTTGTGGACCATCGTGCACACTTTGAACTCGATGCGCTCCGGTATACGGAGCCAGTGAAGCTTCTGGAGAAGAGGAGTAATGTGTGTAAATTTCGACTGACCAGAAATCATGCGAGCGCACGCATTTACAACCAATTGTAGCCTATTCAATTGACATTTTGGTTGGCCTGCATATATGCTATTGCAGTAGTCTATTTTTGATACCACAAATACTGTAGGCATTGCCTATTTCTTTAAATAATCATTTATTTGGTTAGCGCCTTTTTTTGTGTGAATCACACCTCAAGAGCCTATGTAGTGAAACTTCACAGAACAGCGCTAGAAACTTAGTTTGTTGTTATTGTTTTCTTATAATTATTATGGACCTGCAAACCGAAAATATTATTATTTTATTTTGATTGTAATTAAGTCTAGGCCAGATATTCTGTACCGAAAACTATTTGTTTTTGATAATAACTTAATGGGTTATCTTGTGTATGAATAAATAAGACCCAATTGTAGATAAGTGATGTGTTGAGACGATATTTATTAGATGTACGCAGCAATGCACCCATTTTCACTAAAAAAACAACGAAGATTTGTGGGTATAACGCTAAAAAGCACATTACATTGGATAAATCTAAAAGTGCGGCATTTTTCGGAGGAATTTTACTTGATTTTTTTTAAACATGATTTTGAGAAAAGAAGAAATGCGAAAGATATTTTGGAAATGACAGAATCACACTAAATAGTCAAAATATATTTTAGAATAATAATTTATTTTTATGTAAAAGTCTAAGCCAATACCAAAATCATGTGTACTCCACAGCCATGCCGTTTTTTTTTATTGAAATATGTAGAGTAGAAAATAGGGGGTAAAATTACCGATTTTGAAACATTTTTGTTGTTTTAAGTTTCAAGGTAAAAACATTTGAAACAAAACACACAATTTACCATATTATATTATAAGTAACTTGTATACATGATGCAAAGTTTATTGAGCAAAAAACACATATTATTTTGCTTGGGGCGATAATTTAAAAACTAAATCATTTGTAGATAAGATTTTTTTGCGAACTATATAAACGTAGAAAGTAAATGAAGGACTCGAAAGAAATCCATTGACAAAAAAAAATGTGACTTCACTCGGTCACACACTGGAAAACGGTAACAAATACTTTGTTATCATTAGCTACATATGTACCAAAGTCACATATAGGTTTGACGTTTACCCACCGAGAAAAAGACTATTTTAACATTTTTAAAATTTTACATGAGATCCGAATATGAATTGACATAAAAAAAATCGTATCGTCACACGGCCGAGTTGCTAGGGAATACGCAGTTGTCACAAACAAGTGTAACGTTTGCTCGCAGAGAACAAAAAAAAATATGAGTCTATAATAAATAATCTATAATCTAAGTTGCAAAGATATATTCATTTAAAGCTCTCAGATGTATGCCCACAAACCAACAAGTGTAGTTCGCGCTTACAAATGCTGAATGTGTACTTACAAATAAAATCCAAACCTCAAATGAACATAAGCCCCACAACTCCTGCCGACCCTCCCTGAAACAGGGGTGACATTGGCAAAGTGAATCATTTTTTACAGTATGGGTGGTCAGCCTCATACCAACCTATAAGTCAAGGAATATGAATAATAAATTACATTTAAATATAAAAAAGAACAAAACCTTACAAAGAAATCTATACAAAAAAAGTCAAAAATTTCCTATGCAAAAAATGTAGCAAATGAATACACCAACATTAGAAATCAACATTGCAGATTAGCCGCCACTTCTTCCTGTCCTTGCATACTTCTTTCATTTCATCCAGAGTCATAACCTTTTTCATACAAGTCCTCCTTTTATTATGACTCTGGATATCCCATTCATTCGCTATTTCAGAGATTTGATCCTTCCATACTTTTCTCGGTCTTCCTCTACCACGACATCCATCTATTCTAGCAACATATACTTTCTTCGTCTACACTAACATATTTATCGTTTTTGATTAAAAAAAATACCCAATTGAATAAAATAAATATTAAAGTTGATATGATTTAAAAATAAATGAATTGTAGATAATTGGAGTTATCTAAAAAAAATATTTCATTACCCTTTCAGGTACGGTTTGTTACATAACGTGTTCTAACAATTTGCCAGCGTTTTGCAGCCCGCAATCGAATATAAGTTAGCAGGTCAAATTAATCGAAAAATGCTTTCAACATTGCCTGACCCTGGCGACCCTACGGATTTAATGACCGATATCGTTTATTTAGACGCGGACCGGTCAGCACATACCTGACCCCAATGTAGAATCTACACCAGAATAGCTCTCACATACAAAAATAGATGAATTCTCCGTGAAAATAAATTCATTCATAGAGTTCAGCGCATGGGTAGATTATTTATAGATGACGCTTTATTAATGTCTCCATTTTTTTCTTTCTTTCCTCTTTTAGCCACATCATTTATTTATTTGATCTCTGATTTTTGATACTGGTATGATTTTATTGGTATTCTCTTCAATTAAACTGCAGTTATTTATTTTAAACGGTTTGGTTCACAATTTACAACAATTTACTGCTTATTGGTCTTCACGGCAAAATGCTTGAAACGACTAATCTACTGATGCCCTTTGTAGTCCCTATATATAGGTACAAAAGAGATCATTCTTGCATATTCCAGATCATTCGATTTCTCGCTCACACCAGAACGCTGTTCTACGCACTACCACCATCATACTAGCCAGAATGTTCTAAACACTATGTATGTATGTACAGTCGCACGTAGGTACTCCAAGTCCATAGTTCGTAAGAAGTGCTAACAATGGCTCCAATCAAACTTCGATTCCGAATTTTAAATCTGAATATCAAGATTAAATGGGGTTGTTACCTTATATTGCCTGACTATTAGGCGCACGTGCCTGTATGGGATGCACGCCCCTTATATTGCGTCATCGGGTGTCCAAATTGTAGCATTCTTATTTTGACCTTCGAATGTCATCTCTTTATATAGCTAATGCTTATCAGATCTTCTTTGCCGGTTCTAGGTCATAGAACCAAACTTTATAATCCTTTTTTTTTTCAAAGTAACAAAAATATATGATGGCATTGACGGAAATGTATATTTATCTATAATCTAAGATCCAAGATACATTGACATTAAATTCATCATGAATTCATGTCTTCGAGCATTACCAGAAATTTGCGCTTGGACTGTTGGACATTCTGCATGTGAACAAAAAAAACAACCAAATCTTAAATTAACGTAAACATTGCAACTCGTGCCGCCCTTCCTTGAAAAGCGTTGAGATTTATATTTTTTACAGTGGGAGTGTAAAACCTCACACCCCGCCCTATAAGTCATATCTTAAGTCTTTTGTGTTATATTTTTTGTACAGGTACCTATTGACTTTTTGTGTACCTATGCATTTCTTTTCAAGGGCTTGTAGCTTTTATATACATGAATGTTATTTATTATTTATATTCCTTGACTTATAGGTTGGTATAATTTGACTTATAGTTGGGATAGAAAATAATAATGGCGGTATTCACCATTGCCATGTGAACGCTTAAGTTTTGCAAAGGAAAAAATTCTAGTAAGTATCGAAATAGTAGTATGCTCAAACCCTCCTCGTACCCGTCCTGTATGTATGTGTCAGAAGGACCCACAGCACATGGACGCTCATGCAAAGCTATATATTTTTTCAAGTGGCGAAAGGCCTTCCCGTGAAGTGAAAGCAACGGCACGACAAAACAAGAACCTCTAGGTCAGAGGCGTGCCCATGACTCTAAAAGTAAATGGTTCGATTTTACTGAAGCTAATAGCATACCTCCGGTGGCACTCCTTGTGGGATTGTTGCTAGATCACGAGTAGCGTGAATAATGATACACATAATACGAAATAATAATAATTTAAATCTAAGGACAGGATTACTGTGAATCCGCTGCGGATGCAGCTTGGCAAAATGAAGCGCAAAATCACTCAAAAGCGGAGAAATTTGATTTTGTAGCAACAAAGTCTGCAAGGAGCGCAACCCGATCAGAGTGTCGCAATGGACAGTGCCATAATATGTGAGGCACGTCCTGGGAACTGGCGCCGCAAGGGCACTCTGCTGATAAGATGGATGGGATACCCAGCTGGTGTAGTTTGGCTTTAAAGTTTCCGTGGCCAGTTAAAAACTGGCTGGTAAATAGTATCGAAATAGTTGTAATCTATTTCGATACTTACTAAGAATTTTTCCTGAGCAAAACTTAAGCGTTCAGATGGCAATGGTGAATACCGCCATAAGTGAAGTGAAGTAGTTTTGACTAGACTAAGTGAGCGGAAGATATTTTAGTGCGTGCAGGCACTTGTTTGTTTACAATTGTTTCAGTTGTGCAGTGTGCTAAAATTACGTGTTTTTATGTGTTATGAAATGAAAATTTGTAATATTTTGTTACCATTCGAGATCCCGGAAATGCTGAGATCTCGCCGAGATCGAATTTATGATCCCTCGAGATCTCGACTTAGCGATCTCGTCTCGAGAGTGAATTCCCTAATTATACATAGACTAATAAATAACATATACAGATGTACACAGCTTAAACTGAATTTAGATAACAGCAAAAGGTGGGCGCTGCTATGACTTTAGGGCCTTGAAACTGGTGACAACAATGGGTTTTACTCCAACAAAATATAATTTAATTCAACCAAATATACATTTAAATATTAAACGTGACTTTTTACGAGATGGCAACGTTAGTTCCGATTTTCACCACGCTCAGCTTAAACAATTTGCATAAATATCGATATAGTTATAATCTGAATTGCAAAGCTACATTACATTTAAGATTCATATTAAATGCTTTCCCACAAGCAGGCATGTATAGGTTCGCGCTTGCACATGCCGCATGTGAGCTTACAACACAAAAACCCAATCTCAAATGAACATACGCCGTGCAACCCTTCCCTGAAACAGCGGTTGTATTGAAAAAGTGAACCATTTTTTACAGGATGGGTGGTCAGCCTCATACCAACCTATAAGTTAACGAACCATACCTAATATACGTACTCGTGTTTACGCAAATTTGACTTTGCACGAAGTTTCATGTTTATGTTTTTTTGTTAAAAACAAAAATAAACTGTGATCAACTGAAAATTGAGCAGTCGCTTTTAATTAACACCCGAATCAAGGTCGTCGCTTTAATTTTGAAATATTTACAAATTTTGCGAATAAGAAATGTCTTTGAATTATTTTGAGACAGTTTGACCTGAATTTCACGAAAAGACATTAAACATTTTACACATGCCTATATCATTCCATACCACAATGGAACACCTTTGTTTGCCAATTCAACGCGGAACAAATCGCTTCACATTTTAGCACGGTCGTCTGAATATAATATTAAAGCAGAACTTCTAATATAATGTAAAAAACTTACGGAAATAATATTGTGTTTTTGGAACTAATACAAAAACAGGCTCACGCCAAAGATCATTCTAGAAAGGACAAGAATAAAATATGGATTTTAACGTTTAAATATATGAAAGTGGATGGCTTAAAAATAAACTTTTTAATACTATGGCAGATTCGTGCTTAATAATAATAATCTAAATTGCAAGGATATATTCATTCAAAGCTCTCAGATGTATGCCCACAAACAAACACGTGTAGTTCGCGCTTACAAATGCTGATTGTGTACTTACAAATAAAATCCAAACCTCAAATGAACATAAGCCCTGCAACTCTTGCCGACATTCCCTGAAACAGGGGTGACATTGGCAAAGTGCTTAATGCATCTATTAGGTTATAATTAGGTGTGTAAGGATAGGAAGAAATGAAGGCAGCTCTGCAGAGGCTCTGGCCCCCCTAGTGGAATGGCGACAGAGTAAAAGTTTCAGTTATACGTTTAATTTAATTTTGCGTTGAGTTCATCCTCAGTCGTCGTGCAGAGAGAGTGTCTCCTCAAGACGCTAACGAAACGCCAAGAACAATGTTAGTTCCCTTGTAAGGGTTCGTCTGATATCCGATTTTTTTTTACTGTGTAGTTATTATAATTGTAAATTAATGTATCTATCTATATATTAGGAATATAAGTGGTAAAGATGTATAAACATTTAAGAGTCATATTTAATTCATGCCCACAAGCAGACACGTGTAAAAGGGAGCTTACACTTGCTGTTCTTGATCATAAGCACCTGATATGCAGCTGTTATTGTCGAGCGTGAAACAGGGGTGGCATTGAAAAATGAATCATTTTTGTACAGTGTTGATAGTTAGTCTTATACAAACAAAAATAATTTTATAAAGAACCTTTTTCGCGTCAGTCTGGAAAAAAAAGTAATTGTTCACACATCATCTCATTCATTATCAAAACACCATTTTTTTATTATTAGATTTGTGAAGAGGAATGCAGTTCACCAACCTATTCTGCCTGCCCAGAAACAGGTAAAAATATCATCAATTAATAATTCATAAATGTTTATTTTAATTAATTATTAATTAATAATTACCCAATAACATATGTTGAAACAGGGTCAAAGTTATGATCAAATGACCCAGGTGGGGATCGAACCAACGTTGTTCTATTCCAAACACGCTATAAAGATCAGCCCACTTGGCCCCCTCGGCCATAACACCGACAGCGACGACATTTTGCCATATTAAAATTAACTAAGAATGGACTCGGAACAAATTCCATAGACAATATACTCGAGAATTGTGAAAACAAATATTTTGTTATTGCTTGAGCCAACATTAGTTGCTAAAGACCCTTGTAACATCAATAGACGTGTGACGTTTGCTCGTAAAGAAAAAAAAAATTTTTCAATACATAAACTTTTTTGTATCTCATCATAGACATAATTTTAGTCCAGTTGGTAGAGAGCTTGCATTTCATGCCGAGAGCTAGCGTTCGAAACCCAGCGAGGATGTCAGAAATGATTTCCCGTTCAGTGTTTATTTCAAACCCAAAATAAAATATCTGCAAGGTTTACTCAGCCTTCACAATAAATGAGTACCAGTCACCTCGAAAATGGGAATCCGCCACTTCAACTGAAGGGGTTGACGTGGGGGCAGTCAACCCTTACCTGAAAAAATAAATATGTTCCACTCGCAACATGCGACCTATTCGGAAAAAACGCGGCAAGAAGTAACATTATAAATGCAGCTTAGTATAAATTATAGTCATAGTATAAGTACACTTAGTCAAAAAAAGTGGTGAATCTTATTTCATTGTTTTTTACTTTTCAAAAATATTTTTTTTTGATCATACCATGTGCTTGAATTTCAGAGGTCATTTTTTTTATTAGTAAGTACGAGTAAATCAAATTTGTTCAACTCACCATTTTTGACGTGCCCAAACATGATGGTGTCTTTTCAAAAACAATCTGGAACGAAGATCCTGAGACCTGATTACATCTGCAACAAAAAGTGACGACACAATATAAGTAAATGTGGGGGCAAAGAAATAATTAATCTAGGTCTATGAATTTACTTTATAACAGAAGCCGGTCTTAATAAACATTTCTAACCGTGAGATTCCATAAACTCTAACGGGGCTATTCTTAGACATTTTAGTCGTCCGTTGAGCCCACGCTTTGACAAACTAATGATGCATTTGTATAAAGACCTGTCAATCCAAGATGGCCGAAAGTGAACAGCTGATTACAGTCTTCATACAAATACTACCAAAATTCGGTAGGTAAGAATGACCGAAAGAATGGTCATGAAACTTTCAGCCGAGTCATCATTAGTTTGTCAAAGCGTGGGCTCAACGGGCGACTAAATGCTTTTTTTAAAGTGAAAATAGATTTTCAGATGCTTACGCAACTAAGCTACATATATAGTGTAACTTATTTTCGCATTATATTCAAACTAGAGTAAACCTAAAATAAAATTATTTTTTATTTAACGTTGTTTTATTTGACTTTTTTTATTTTCACAATAATATTTTAAATCTCGAGTACTTTTGACCTTCAATATTCAGGTCATTATCAAGTGTGATGTATAAAAAAATTATTAAGAACAAACCATAGATCAAAATTATATAAATTCAAATAAATAGGTAGGTATAGGTACAATACATATGAACTGTGTGAATACACAAACCCTAAAAAATCTAGAGTAAACCTATTTATTTTTACAGGTCAGCGGGTTGGTTTTACGTCAAGCACTTCAGATGAAGTGGTGTTACCCAGTCCCTGTGGGGGCTGGTACTATAATCTATAATCTGTAATCTAAGTTGCAAGGATATATTCATTCAAAGCTCTCAGATGTATGCCCACAAACAAACACGTGTAGTTCGCGCTTACAAATGCTGATTGTGTACTTACAAATAAAATCCAAACCTCAAATGAACATAAGCCCTGCAACTCTTGCCGACATTCCCTGAAACAGGGGTGACATTGGCAAAGTGAACCATTTTTTACAGTATGGGTGGTCAGCCTCATACCAACCTATAAGTCAAGGAATACGAGTAATAAATAACATTTAAGTATAAGAAAACAACAAAACCTTAAAAATAAAT
Organism: Agapetus fuscipes; assembly: GCA_951799405.1. Classification (NCBI taxonomy): domain Eukaryota; kingdom Metazoa; phylum Arthropoda; class Insecta; order Trichoptera; family Glossosomatidae; genus Agapetus; species Agapetus fuscipes. The sequence goes on from OX637332.1 coordinate 7,545,355, forward strand.
CTATACAAAAAAAGTAAAAAATGTCTTATGAAAAAAATGTATCAAGCCAATAAACCAACATTAAAAATCAGCATTGCAGATTAGCCGCCACTTCTTCCTGTCCTTGCATACTTCTTTCATTTCATCCAGAGTCATAACTTTTTTCATACAAGCTCTCCTTTTATTATGACTCTGGATATCCCATTCACTCGCTATTTCGAAAATTTGGTCCATCCATACCTTTCTCGGTCTTCCTCTTCCACGACATCCATCAATTCTTGCAGCATATACTTTCTTCGTCATTCTTTCCTCATTCATTCATACTAAATACATAAAATGCAAGCACTCTACCAAGTACCAACTGAGCTATAGACAGGACAAAGTTTATAATTACGAATGTTGATAATAGATACAAAGAGTTGGTTTACGTTTAACACAAATTTACACTGGTGGTAGTCTTAAGGTTAACGCAACAGAGTCGTAATCCGAAGGTATGGGTTTGGTTCCCCGCGGATTTTAAAAAGAATACATTCCCTTTGCCGGGGTATTAAAATCATTTGCCTTTTTATAAAACTGGCCATAGTTCTATCCAGCCTTATAACAATCGGATCTTATTTGAGTATTTGTGCTTTTTATAACGACATACAAGCTCGCTGAGTATTCAAGTGAACAGCGCTTACCAAATGAATCGTAAAAATATTTATTTAGTCATGTTAATATTAAGCTACAATAATAATGCTTTCTTCGAAAAGATTTACAGAAAAAAACAGTTTTTTTTTACCCGTAATAGCACATAAAAAATATTTTTTCTATGTAACCTTTATCCTGATTGTTCAACAAAAAATATATATTTTTAAATACATATTGTGAACTTCTCACACACAATTCTTATTATGGATCGTTTCTAAGTCATAAGTCACTTCACTTCTAAAAGTAGAAACCGAGAAACAATGGGAATAAAAACGTGGCTGGCCTGAGCCCTCTATAGTTATAAGCCATACTAATTGTAAATAAGCATTACTCTCAGTAGGCCGGTTTTAATATCATCTAATATTTATAACTTTACTATGATTCAACATAAACTCAAAATAATATACCGGCAAGGCTTACTCGGCCTCCACATGAAATAAGTACCGGACCCCTCGGGAGCTGGAAAACCACCACTTCAACTGAAATGGTTAGCGTCCGGCCGGTCCCTTAACATGCGACCCATTCGGGAAGATCGCGGTAAGAAGTTACACTTAATGTTTAGTTTAGTTGCAATGCGTTCTTTTTTACGAATACCACTTCTTTGACAGGGAAAGCCGGCAAGAGTTGCGTAGCTTATCTTTATTTGTTGTTTTAAAATATATACAATATGTTTGGCATGTTTTTCTCAAACCTAACCTAAATTCGCCCACAGACAACGATGGTCTGTGGACGTGAATTAAGTGTGAATCTTTAATATTCATACACATATTAACAACAAAAAGTACATATCACATAATATCATACTTTGAAGTTTTCATTTTGCTATTCTATTGTTGATTTCTTAAATCTATTATTTCGAAATCTGTAATTTTGAGGATAAAAATTTATCGTTTTAATGTCATGACATGGTTGTGCCCTTTTCATTCAGTATAAAATTGCTATGCTTACGCTGAAAATACCGGGCCTCATTAATGATGTATCAAAGTAAAAAAAAATAGTGTTATCGACTGACTTGTTAACATCGACACCAAATTTAATCCGCCTTATAATTTTGCCAATGCACGTTAATTAGCACTCATACTGTATGCTCAGATATATAAGACTCATTTGAAGTTGCGTTGCCTTGAAAAAGTCATGATGGCTCCTAACAATTTCGGGCAGAATACGAAGTAAGGCACCTAACAGATGCAAAGCATAAATATTGAAACAAATGGTAGACAAACATTTGTTGTTGATATAAAGACCGAACAGAAAAACCTATTCTATCGCATTTTTCTATTACAGTTTTTATTTGTGTATGATTTAATATTTATTTAAGCAATTATTGAACATTGGAAACGTGTTTTTTTTTCAATGTACTATCTTTACAAATGAGTTGTAAAATTTATGACCAAATTGAGTGTGCCAAAAATAGGTATCATTGCCGTTTTTGCAATAGGTGTATATTTTTTTGGCGACACTAAAGAAAAAAACTAACACTCTAATTAATGTCTTTCTAGAACAAATATACCGATTGTAAGGGTTGTCTACTTTAATAAAAAAAAACAATTGTGATATTATTTACTTAGATATTGTTTTCCACATTTTTTTATTAAGTTCAACTTTATTACACTGGATTTAATTTATAAAAAGCTTTGTTTGTTAGCGTAACTACTCTCAATGGATACTTGAATCATCAAGCGAATGTCGCCATACACAAATAGTATAGGGAATGTCCCAGAAAGTACCATAACATATGCTGGACCCTTCCACACACACCCATAATAGTATGTCCGAGAATAGTCCAGCATAATAACAACATTTGCTCGAAGATTCTAGACACCCAAACATTTACAGACTTACATCTATAATCTAAGTTGCACATATATGTTACATTTAAGATTTATATTAAACGTATTCTGACAAGCCTTGATCTGTAATGCTGGATGTTAACCCACAATATAAAACCTAATCTCAAATGAACATAAGCCCTGCAACTTTTGCCGACCTTCCCTGAAACAGGGGCGAAGTGAACCATTTTTTACAGTATGGGTGGTCAGCCTCATACCAACCTATAAGTCAAGGAATACAAACAATTCATTACATTTAAGTTTATAAATCAAACAATCACTAAACAATAAAAATTAAAAACTTAAAAAACTCATTATATAAAAAAAAGGTGAAAATTTAAATTTTGAAAGCCTTAGTCTTAGCCGCCAGCATTACAGATCAACCGCCCTTTATTTTAGGTCCATGCATACTTCTTTCATTTCATCCAGAGTCATTTATACATATAAGCTCTCCTTTTATTATGACTCTTGATATCCCATTCATTCGCTATTTTAGGAATTTGGTCCATCCATACCTTTCTCGGTCTTCCTCTACCACGACATCCATATATTCTTGCAACATATATGTACTTTCTTCGTCAGTCTTTAATCATTCATTCTCTCCATTTGTCTATATCTCCTATATATACAATTAGGATGACTAGCGAGTATCTTTACAACTATTATAGCTTTTATGCATAAAAGAATATTACCTTTACAGAGGTCTAACTGCAAAAAAAATATTGGGATTGTATAGCGACACTAAAAAGGAGAAAAACAGTAACAATATTATGCTTATTAGAAGTCCAAACACATTCTTAGATTTCACACGCATTGTTAGCGATGAGGTAATTTCCAAATGTTATATTTTTTGTGAAAAGACTTTTTGACATAAAAAAAAAACAGAGTCACAAAAATATTATGTCGGAAGAAAGAATAATGTTATTTTATTATGCAGTGTGTCAGCAGTATTTCTGTCTTGCGTTTAGCGGCAAACAGACAATAGACAGGTATTGTTTTGTAATATTGAAAAGTGTCAATTTGATTTTTGACGTGTACGTGAAATACAAATCATTGTCAAGTTTCTTGGTGGTAAAAATATGCAAATTTATGTAAATGATTGAAATATATTTAAAATTTTCTATTTGGTGTTTTCATACAAAAAGCGTAATGCGGTAAATTATTGTGTTATATAAGAACAACCATCTGTTAAAGTTAAAGTGTAAACAAAAATTAAGTAGGTGTATTTATAAAATAAATTGCTACAATCGAGTATTGTACATGAAGATACACGTAAGAAATATTCAAAGTAATGTTCCCGGAGTAAAATGTTGGTATGAGGCTGGCTTCCGATTGTTTAAAAATGCTCCAATTTTATCTGTCCTGAACGAGGCAAAAGTTACAGAGCTCATGTTCAGTTTGTAAGTAAACGAGTGCGTGTATACGAAAAATTTAACTTGCCTACTTGTGGGTGAGAATCCTTGATGTTAGTATACAATATGTAACTAAGATAAAATATTAAATATACAATCTTATCAGATAGTGCTCTGAATTGTTCTTCCGGGTCTTTAACGTGGTGTATTCCTTCTCGTATTGTTCTTCTTTTCCTTGATTTCATTTTCATACTACGCTTAAAATAGCTTCTCTGGAGCTCTACAAATTTATAATTAAGAAGGTAGCACAGCCCTAAGAAGTTACTCACATCATAGTAACAAAACGTAAACATACATTCTTCTTGCCTACGTTATCCCCGAAGGCGTCGCATGTGGCGCTTCGGAACCTATTTTTTACGGGTGAGGGGGTCGGCCTCACGGCAATCAATTCAGTTGAAGTGGGAGTCTCCCAGTTCCCGAGGGGGTCGGCCTCACGCCAATCAATTCAGTTGAAGTGGGAGTCTCCCAGCTCCCGAGGGGGCGGGCTCTCATTTATTGTGAAGGTTGAGCATACCTTGCCGATGCTTATTTTGGGTTGAAATTAACACCAAAACGGGAAATCATTTCTGACACCCTCGGTGGGGATCGAACCCTCAGTCTCGGCAGGAATGCAAGCATTCTACCAACTGAACCATCAACCGGACTGGTTGCGAGCTTGGTCGTCGCTACAAAGCGACAATTCTCAGGCAAGACCCAGTTGCTCCAAATCTGGATGAACCTTTGAAGCATGAAATAGGAAAAAAAATGAGAGAAAATGAAGAAATGGGCAGTGGATCACAGTCAAGACGCGGAAGAACAATTTCAAGATTCTGAATCCGGCTGTAAAATCCTACACATATCGCTGACTTAGTTCTTGTTTACCGTATACGCCATTGAAAACAATTTACATGAGCAATGTTTGCATGTGTACTGGACCAATGTGTCTTATGAAAACAAGAAATTTATTTAACAAATATTTAAAAGAACTTTTTACGGTTTTCCTTAGCTCAGATTGTGTAGAATTTGATTCATAAGACAACTGCATGAAAAAGTCATATTTGACAAGATTGGCGTATACGGTAAACAAGAACTGGGGGAGCGATATATTATTAGAAAGCCTTTAAATGTTTTGTTTCCCCCGCTGAAGCCAACTCTAAAATAAGATTTTTTTTCTACTGGCATTAAAGCTTTCACAAGACACTATTTCAATATCGCCTGGATTCAGTAAATATTTGCACCTTTCCTACCGCATGGGATAGCCACTTTAACGTTTATACATAAACATAGCCACCATTAAACATAGAGTTCTTAAGATAGAGCAGCGACTGTTAAACTGTGTGATTATTGAAATTGCTCAAGAAAAATTATGTTAGGTAATTCTACCCTAATGTATTATTATTCTTAGTATATAATCTTGTTTATTTACATTAGTTATTTTTTGGTAAATTTTCATTACTACATTACTTCTAAATCTAATCTAAATCTAAGTTGCAAAGATATGTATCATTTGAGATTCATATTAAATTCATTCCCAGAAGCAGACAAGCATAATTTCGCGCTCACATATGGACCTACAATATAAAGCCCAATCTCAGACGAACATAAGCCCTGCAACTCTAGCCGACCTTCTCTGAGACAGGGGTGAATTGGCAAAGTGAACGATTTTTTACAGTATGGGTGGTCTTAATTTGTTTTAACCCTCTTAATGTTTCACTTTGTAATTTTTTCCAATGTATTAATTTTCTTAGTACATCATTTGTATTGTATTGTGTTCTCGATGAATTTTGCAGAATTTTACATATTTCATTTTGCTTCTTATAGCCTCTCACTACTTTAAGATGTAAGTTTATCTGAAGATGGCCAAGAGGCCGAAACCGGTCAGGACTCACCATTTGTTAAATAAACACATGAAAAAATATAAACCAGAAGAATTAAACAGTGTTTTCTTTTGATAATAAAAAAACTAAAGAAAATAAATCTATGAAATACAATGACCATAAATATGAAAAGTTAAATTTAAAATAAAATATGCGATATCATAAAAAAAGTTTTACATCCAGAGCGCTAGAGCATCGGCATTTCTGTGCTCTGTTTAGTGTTACTCGACAATACACAACTAACTTGGGCTACCTTAACGTTCTTCTGATTGAAGAGTGCTCAGATTACGATAATAAACCCCATAAGTGTTGTTCCTGAGAGTCTCTACATACATTATCCCAACTAGTGTAATTAACAGAGGCTATTCCAAGCATTCACTTAGCTCTTAGAGTGATCGCACACAAAGCCACTGCCTACTGCCACAGCATGAATATTGGTGGTCTATATAATCTATATTTTAAGTTGCAAAGATAAATTACATTTAAGGTTCATATTACATGCAATCCTATAAGGAGACACGTATGAGTTCACGCCTATACATGCTGCATGTGTACTTACCAATTAAAATTCAAACCTCAAATGAATAATATATACCCTGAAACTTTTGTTGATCTTCCCTGAAACAGGGGTGACATTGGCAAAGTGAAATATTTTTTTGCAGTATGGGTGGTCAGCCTCATAACAACCTATAAGTCAAAGAATACAAATAAGAAATAGCATATAGGTAAGTTTACACAGGTAAACAAATCTGAAAAAGAAATGTACTTATACAAAATAGTCAATAGATATTTAAAATCAAAAATTATGACTAAATAGGAAATAAGAACTGTGACACATATAAATCACAAATCTTTTAAATACAAAACGTACAGAAAATACTCATAATACGATGTTTTCTTGAATATGTGAATTTTTTTTCGTTTCAGGAAATTGGGCCAGTGCCGAGATTTGTTCGCCAGAGTAGAAAAGTACACAAATAATGCAGAAATTTCATCGCAAGTTGAAAAACCTTGCATAAATGCGTGCGAGGATTTTTTTAGAAATTTTATCGTGAGAGATTTGCTTTCAACAAACATTGCGAAACTTCCCTGTGTTTAAAATTTTCATTTCAAGTGAATCTCGCATGTTAATATATTATTATCTTTGCAACTTAAATAATAGATAAAGATTAGGTTAAACTGTAAAAAATGTAGGTTCACATGCGGCATGTGCAAGCGCGAACTTGTACGTGTCTGCTTGTGAAAATGCATGTAATGTAAATCTTCAATGTAACATATCCTTGCAACTTAGATTAGATTAGATTAGAACAAGTTAAAAAATTACCCTGCTGATAAGAGGCGCACCCAGGGCTCAAAGTACGAGTAGTAACAACCTTTTTGATTTTGATTAAAGTATTTTAATATTGTTTTTTTTAATCATACCAACTGCAATTTTTATACATAGCTTCATAAGTGGCGTAGAGTGTGCTGGTCGTAAGTTGCTGAGAATCTATTTTTGGTTACAAATATTCTCATTCATCAATGAACAAGAGTGCTGATATGAAATAAACAGTTTTTGTAATGTCAAATATATTTAATTTACAAATTGAATGCCCTTGGTGGAAATAATAAAAACAATATTTTTTTCCTAATGGTGGGTATTTAAGTTTTTTTTGTACATTGTACATATTTTGTACATTAGTTTGTAATACATAGTTAGTACATTTTACTCTCGCTTTGTTTTGTGTGTGCAAGAAATGTGAATATTGAATATTATTTTCCCTATAACTTAGGTCTTAGATCACAGATCTTTGTCTTGAAATTTTGTCCGCAAAATAATAGTAGATAGTTTTTCATCAAAAAACAATATTGTAATAATTATAATATAATAATTAAGGCTAATCTGCAATGTTGATTTCTAATGTTGGTGTATTAATTTGCTACATTGTTTGCATAGATTTCTTTTTAAGGTTTTGTTCTTTTTTATAATTAAATATAATTTATTATTCATATTCCTTGACTTATAGGTTCGTATGAGGCTGACCACCCATATTGTAAAAAATGGTTCACTATGCCAATGTCACCCCTGTTTTAGGGAAGGTCGGCAAAAGTTATGGGGCTTATGTTCATTTGAGGTTTGGATTTTATTTGTAGGTACACATTCAGCATTTGTAAGCGCGAACTACACTTGTTGGTTTGTGGGCATACATCTGAGAGCTTTAAATGAATACATATATCCTTGCAACTTAGATTATAGATTGCAACTTAGATTATAGATTATAGATAAGGTAAGAAAACTTACACGTGTTTTCAAGCGGAAAGACATTAAATATGAATAATCTTTTTTACATATTTTTACAAAGATTTTAAAAAGTTAAAGTTAGAAATGTCGACAATTATTGTAGTGTTTTTTGAATAGTGAAAAGTCTCTGAAGCACAATAACTAAGTAAAATTATTATGTTTTGTGTAGAAAAAAAATCTGATTATAATTTATTTTATTTGAAAAATATTCACATTACATTTAATATAATCGTGTAGCTTTATACTTCAAAATTATCATAATGATATGAAATGACTCAAATGATATAACAAAGTTGCGAATTTGCATAGAAAAGTGATTCTTTCAGTACGTTATTGCAAATGTGTACGTACGAACTGATTATCACGAGTGGGTGACTTCTAAATTACATAACATAATACACACTATTTCGGCTTGATCCAGTATACATATATGTTGAACGGAACATAAGGCATCAATCTTCTTTTTTGTATGGAAAGCTGACTACAATCTGGATTACAAAATAAAACCCTTTCATGAATACGGGGGTTTGGGTTTACCTTACACTTTTTTCTGTTTTTACGGAATTTAATTTTAATTCATTTACAATGCAAGGATAGGAAAAAAAAAAAGGAAGCAAATCTGCAGAGACCCTGGCCACACCCAGCGGAATGCCGACAGAGTTACAGTTAGGCCCGATATTTTCAAGTATAGTAATTAGTAAAGTTAACTAAAATGCAATTGCAGCAATATGAAGATCACTAACGGCCACGAGTTCTCCTGCACGCAAGACGATCGACTGGTTTCTCTGCTTCAAGACGTGAACGCTTCTACCAAGACTTGCTTGCCCAGGCGGGGTCGGGTGGTTCTTTTGGTTATTGATGCGTTGAAGTACGAGTTCGCGCAGTTTAATGAGAGCCTGAAGCAGCCGCTGCCGTACCAGAATAAGCTGCCGGTGCTTCAAGAACTGCTGCAGGAGCGCCCCAATAGAACACGACTGTACAAATTCATTGCCGACCCTCCCACCACGACCTTGCAGCGCCTGAAGGGGCTCACCACGGGCTCCCTGCCCACTTTAATCGATGCAGGATCCAACTTTGCCACGCCTGAGATCAACGAGGACAATATCATTGATCAGCTGGTTTCCCGAGGAGGCAGGGCAGTGCTCCTGGGAGATGATACATGGGACCAGCTGTATCCCAAGCGCTGGCTGCGCTCTGTCCCCATGGCCTCCTTCAACACATGGGATCTGGATACTGTAGATAATGCGGTGAGATCCAAGCTGTCGTGGGAGCTGCAGCAGAAGGACTGGTCGCTGCTGGTGGCGCACATGCTGGGGGTGGACCACTGCGGCCACCGGCACGGCCCCAACCACCCTGAGATGGAGAGGAAGCTGACGGAGATGGACCAGCTCATACGACAGATGGTCCAGCAGATGGACAACGAGACCGTGCTGATTGTGATGGGAGACCATGGCATGACGGCCACAGGTGATCACGGCGGGGAATCCGAGGCTGAGGTGACGGCCGCCCTGTTCATCCACTCTCCGCACCAGCTACTCTCTCCGCCAGCCGCGCTGTCCCCCTCCGCAGTGAGGCAGGTGGATCTGGTGCCCACGCTGAGCGCCGTGCTGGGGCTGCCTCCCCCGCACTCCAACCTGGGCGCGCTCATCCTCGGAGCGCTGCCCTACGCCACCAGCATGCGCCTGCCCTACCAGGACTGGCAGTTCGCCATGCTTAACCTGTGGGCCAACGTCAAACAGGTGAAGAAGTACATCCAGAAGTACTCGCTCACCTCGGACCAGTTCACCAGCGACAAGATGGAGAACATAGACAAGAAGTTCAACTTGCTGAGCCACCGCGTGCAGACAGTATACAATGAGAGGGCCTTCTACTCGTTTGCTACTGACGCACGGGAGTTCCTCATTGACGTGCGCTCCATGTGCCAGGAAGTCTGGATCCAGTTTGATTCCTTCTCCATGTCCCGCGGCCTGCTCCTCACATTCCTCACCATCTTCTTCTGCTACATGATCATCGACGGCATCCCGGCCGAGCGACTCCCCGAGATATTCCAGAGCTCCTTCTTGTGGTGCTCCTACGGTGCAATGGCCCTGGCTGCACTCGTCAGCATCGTCTGCCACGGCCTCTTCCTAGTGAATAATCTGGAGCTGACTATCCTCTTCTCCACGGGGATGACTTCAGTCTTCATGCTGGCTATGTTGGTCATACAGAACTGGGAACTGATTGCGCAGCATTGGTACGAGTGTGCAAAGAAGCGCAACTGGGTAGACGGAGCGGCTAGAGCGGTATTGGCCTTGTCTGCGTGCGCGCTATTCTCAAATAGCTACGTCGTCGAAGAAGGAACCGTCTTATCTTTCTTGCTGATGTCTCTATTGATTACGGCGTGCTACAGTGGAAATCTGCCTAAAATTTTGATTCCGCTGTTCATCGGGGCCGCAGTTACGCTGACGGCTTCACGATTGTACCGCGTGTGCCGCGAGGAGCAAGGAGAGTGTTATTTTAAAGTCGGCGACGCTAATCAGATGACGCCGTTGAATATTGTCGTCGCGTTGATTGGTCTGGCGCTGTTTGTCAGTTTGGCGAGGTTGTGGCTCCGTTCTTGTGGAAATTTGGTTTCTCCCGACACCATTTTGTGGCGGTACGCTCCGACCGTCGCTGCCGTTTGCACCGGAGGTCACTGGGTGGCGTCCTGGGGTCCCCACAAGGCTCCGTGGAGGGCTGACAGTCTGGCGAAGGTTGTCTATGGGATTGTGGCGACGTCGGTGATTGTGCTGATCATCAAGCCGCTGGGAGTGTACCTGATGCCCAAGTTTGGAGATTCTGTCTCCGTGCATGCCCAGGATAATGTGGTGCCGCAGCTGTTCAACCAGATGAAGGGAATGTGGAGCAAAAATTCACAGGTGAACAAGAAGGACGACGCATCAGAGTCTGGCATCCCCGTGGTGTGTGGGCTGGCCACCGTGTACTCGGCCAGCTATGTGATGCTGTGTGTGTGCTGCGCGCTGCTGGTGGTCATCCTGCTGGGCCCCGCCGCTGCTCCGGGCGCTATCTTGCTCTGCGCGGCCGGCACACTCGTCATGGTCATCCTGGCCATCGTCAGATACCAAACTTCCACCACACTCGCGCAAGTGCTGAATGTGGACGCCTGCTCCTCCCTGTGCTGGATGCTGCTGTCGTTGTACTTCTTCTACGGTACGGGTCACCAGGCTGCCCTGTCTGCCATCCAGTGGAGCGCTGCCTTCGTGGGGACAGGCGGCCACTTCATCCACAACTCCGTGCCCGCCCTCCTCGTCATCCTCAACACTTACGGGTCCCACCTGCTGTGCGGCGTGTGCATCCCGCTGCTGGTGCTGGCCCCCTTCCCCCTGCGCGTGATGTGGGGCTCCGGCTGGGGCGCCTCCACGGGGCTGGACCTCAGCCGCGGGGAGCTGCTGCTATATGAGAGGGAGAACATGCTCATGGCCGCCGTGTTCAACGCCTCCGCCAAGTACACGCTGTTCCACGCTACCAGGATGTTTGTTTGCATGCTGGCAGCCACCGTTCACTGCTGGCACCTCATGGTGTGGAAAGTCTTCGCTCCCAAGCTGATCTTTGAAGGCGTCGGCCTGATGGTGACCTTGGCCGCCGTCCTGTTCTCTTTCCTGGTCCTTCTCCGCATCCACAGCCGGCTGGAGAGGTTCCTGGAGACCATCCTGAAGGACAGCTGATGCCAGAACCCCTGCGGCATGAGGCACCCGGCCGCCGGCAACAGAAGCCGGAGCAATGAAGCCAAACAGAAAAAACAAACGCAAAACAAAGCGGCCACCTGATGTCAATAATGCCAAAATGAAAAAGACGTGTTGCTGGTTTTGACTTTGTAAACATCAGCGCTTGCTCCTTGTAGATCCCTTATCACAATGCACCGCTCTGGGTGATCATTTTTTCTTAGTGGAATTCCTGGTAGAGTCTGCCGAGCTTGGATAATACAAGCAGTTTGGATAATAGATCTCTACAAGACCCTGAGCGTGAAGTATTGTGTAAACTCCCCTTAACCTCTGGTGTGCTGGTGATTTTTAACCTCTCAAGTGCCAGCGATTTTCTGCCTAATCCAGCCACCCAAGTTTTTTTAGTGCCTACCAAAAAAAAAAAACCTTTTGTGAAATTATTATTATACTCCATCAAAATTTAAATTACTAAAAAAAGATCAAGATTCTAAAAATAGATATATGTACCTCATTAATTAATTAAATAATTAATTAATTAAGGTTATGACTCTGGATGAAATGAAAGAAGTATGCAAGGACAGGAAGAAGTGGCGGCTAATCTGCAATGTTGATTTATAATGTTGGTGTATTCATTTGCTACATTTTTTGCATAGGAAATTTTTGACTTTTTTTTGTATAGATTTCTTTGTAAGGTTTTGTTCTTTTTTATATTTAAATGTAATTTATTATTCATATTCCTTGACTTATAGGTTGGTATGAGGCTGACCACCCATACTGTAAAAAATGGTTCACTTTGCCAATGTCACCCCTGTTTCAGGGAAGGTCGGCAAAAGTTGTGGGGCTTATGTTCATTTGAGGCTTGGATTTTATTTGTAAGTACACATTCAGCATTTGTAAGCGCGAACTACACTTGTTGGTTTGTGGGCATACATCTGAGAGCTTTAAATGAATATATCCTTGCAACTTAGATTATAGATTATTATAGATTATTATCATAATATTTCACTCACCTAATTTCGGCAGTAACTATTTAGTTACTTAACTAACGATTTAAGATGGCGTCGTCTTCAAAATTGTTGCAAACTGAACATTTTTTGTGCCGTTTTTCAGCTTAATGAAGGTTAGGCATTTGACTTTTATAACCAGTTGTTTGTTTTACAGCTTTTCAATGGCATTGTAATTATTTCCAAGATTTGGGGGCGGGGCTTGTCACTTTCGTATTTTAATTGAAAGTTCAAGTAATAGTTAATTAAAATGTTACTAAACTTGAATATACCGGGCCTACAATTTCATAGTAGAAACTAATACTTTCCATCGCTCACTCAAGTTTCAAGAGCAAAAAAATGTGCATACAGGTGTGCGTTTTTTTTTTAATTTAATGAAAACGATAAAAAAATCTTTAAACAAATGCATATTGAGAAGCGTGAAAGGTTATAAATATTTTATAACTTAGAAATTAATACTTGTGGTATGCAATTATTTTTTACACGGATATTTAAAAATGAGCGTATCAAATATCCACATAATACTAATTGTAGATGAACGTAATCAAGTATCTATAATCTAAGTTGCAGAGATATATTAACATTTAAGGCTCTCAAATGCATTTCCACACACAAACAGGTGTAGTTCGCGCTTTCAAATGCTGAATGTGTACTTACAAATAAAATCCAAACCTCAAATGAACATAAGCCTTACAACTTTTGCCGACCTTCCCTTACACAGGTGCAAAAAAAAACATTTTTTACAGTATGGGTGGTCAGCCTCATACCAACCTATAAGTCAAGGAATACAAAAATAAATAACATTTAAATATATAAAAAACAACAAAACCTTAAAAAGAAATCTACACTAAAAAGAGTATCCTAACAATATTTAATAAATCGCAGCAATTTTAGTTTAAATGTCCAATAAAAAATATAAATAAACAATTTTTGTGTGAAAACGTTATTTTTGTGCATTTTTACGTTTTTTTTTTTGCAAAAATTCAGTATTTTAAAATGATTTAGATTTTCGGCTGTAACATTATGAAAGTTAATTTTTATAAAATTTAAAATAATAATCCAGTTTGTTAAATTCACTTATGGGTTTATTTTATTCTGGAATGGGAGGTACCTTCTTGCTTCTCCCGAAACTGGTTGTCAATAAAAAAAAAAACCAAAAGTGAATTCTAAAACATTGAATTTTTATTTAAATTTAGTATTTTTCTTAATTTAATTCTAGATTATTTAAAACTATCATTATATTTTAAGCCTACCATAACTTGGTATTCCGCCCACTAGCTGATTCAATTATTTTAATTTATCACATTTTTTTCGAATAGCCACCGACCATAAATTTACTGTGATTTAAAACCGTCACGAGTGAGATTACGAAAAGTCTAGCATAAAATAGACTGAGTTTTGTTTGATAAAAATTACTGTTTCACAGGAAAACAACTTACAATAATTTTACTTTCAGTGTGAATTCTAAGTTATCGATCGCAAATTCGCAACGTTTTAAATGTTTTTATTTTGCTAAATTTACCTTCTTGTCGTGTGGATAGCACAGTTCGCTCCCCCACTTCTTGTTTGCCGTATAGACCATTTTTTTCTTTTTAATGTAGTTGTCTTAAGAATCAATATTCTACACAATCTGAGCTAAGAAAAAACGTAAAACACGACAATGTGAGAGCTGTTTAAAAAATGTTTTAAATCAGTTTCCTGTTTTCATAAGACACATTGGTCCAGTACCTACACATGCAAACATTGCTCATGTAAAATTAGCTTAATGAGAAGCGTGAAAGGTTATAAATATTTTATAACTTAGAAATTAATACTTGTGGTATGCAATTATTTTTTACACGGATATTTAAAAATGAGCGTATCAAATATCCACATAATACTAATTGTAGATGAACGTACGAGTGAGATTACGAAAAGTCTAGCATAAAATAGACTGAGTTACTGAGAATAGACTGAATACGGCAAACAAGAACTAAGGCAGCGAGTTGGTAGAAAGCTTTTAAAAGATTGAAGAGTACAATACCTTAACAGTGTTATGCATTAGAATTTTTAAACCAGATTTCTTTAGAGATCTGGTTTAATTTTTCTATTTAATCTCAATTTACAAAAAAGGTGATTCATAAAAACTTTATAATTCAGTTTAACACTAAACGTGTTTCAAAACATGATCACATTTGTAAACCACCTCCGAGTAGGTTTATTTCGTTCTAAACTAGATCAACATAAGCAAAATGGCGATCTTCCTCATTTACCAGCTGATCGTAATGTACGAGATAACTTTCAGAATAAAAGATTTATGAATCAAATAAGAGTTTCAGCAATTACAGTAACTTTAAAACATTAGAATTTTACACTATAACAACAAATTGAGGGCATGCAGCAACGAAACAAATATAAAAACTGTGACAAGAAAAAAAGTGACAGATGCCGCGTCGTGTTATTTTTCAAGTCGCCAATTTTGTAAAACTGTCACTTTTCTTGTAAATGAAGTATGCAGGCCCATCTTTGAGATTTTCTTCGTGATGCCTACAGCCAAAACCTCAAGCCACAATGAAGTCATGCTTTGAAAAATACTTGTTTCCATTTTTAGTTCATTCGAAGTCGCAGCCGACATGAGTTTGACAGCTGGAGTGTCGAGAAACGTTCGGGAGGGGGCGTTTACCCGAATTCTTCCGAGCGTCTCCGAAAGTTGTCAAAAAGCATGCAAAAACCCACAAAAACCTCAAAAAATGTCATAGACACCAAAATACGATTGTATCATGCTATGAGGATAATTTGTCCGTGGGTATATTGTCTATGGTCAATTTGTCTGTGACTAAAGTGTCCATGGACCGTTTACCAACATATTGCCGTTTAAAGTATTTTACCAATATTTAATTTATTCGTAAAAACTAGTTCAGATTAATTTTTAATGAGCGTCGTTTTTATGTGATTCACACCACAAGGGTTCTCTTCATGCTTTTACGTTGCTAGTCAGCGCACATTTTAAGCAAAACCCAGTTTCTGTAAGGTTGGAAGAAACGTTGTGACCGGCATTTTGGTAAGTACATTTTGGTAAGAAGTTTTTAAGGGTGTAAGGCAAGGATGTGTGATGAGCCCATGGCTATTTAACATAGTCATGGACAAGTGTGTTCGAGATGCTAGACTTGATGATTGTGGATTAATGATAGGAGAGAGCAAAGTAAGCGTTCTACTGTATGCGGATGATGCAGTCCTTGTATCTGATTCAGCAGTGGAATTGCAAATGATGCTCTTTAGATTGAACGAAGCTTTGAAAGGTAATAATTTGAAGTTGAATGCAAGAAAGACGAAAGTTTTGATTTTTGAAAGAGATGATGAAAATATGAATTATGAATTTAAAATTAATGGAATGAATGTTGATGTTGTAAATGAGTTTGTATATTTGGGAAGTAAGTTTGAAAAAGATGGAAGAATGGCCGGTGAATTTGAAAGAAGAATAATGAAAGGTAGGTGTGTACTGGGTGCGACCGCTTGCATCGCCAGGAACCAAAATCTCTCAAAAAATGTTAGATTGGCGGTGCACGGTGGTATACTAGTGCCAACCTTGATGTATGGAAGTGAAGCCTGGACGGTGAGTGAAAGGGAAATTAGTAAAGTCCATACAGTAGAAATGGACTATCTAAGAAGTATGATTGGGAAAAAACGAAGTGACAGGGTGAGGAATGATTTTGTAAGAGAAGAATGTGGTGTAAGGGAAAGTGTGAAAGTGAAGATTAAAAGAAGTATGTTAAGATGGTTCGGGCATTTGGAGAGAATGAGTGATGAAAGATTGACGAAGAAAGTATATGTTGCTAGAATAGATGGATGTCGTGGTAGAGGAAGACCGAGAAAAGTATGGAAGGATCAAATCTCTGAAATAGCGAATGAATGGGATATCCAGAGTCATAATAAAAGGAGGACTTGTATGAAAAAGGTTATGACTCTGGATGAAATGAAAGAAGTATGCAAGGACAGGAAGAAGTGGCGGCTAATCTGCAATGTTGATTTCTAATGTTGGTGTATTCATTTGCTACATTTTTTTTGCATAGGAAATTTTTGACTTTTTTTGTATAGATTTCTTTGTAAGGTTTTGTTCTTTTTTATATTTAAATGTAATTTATTATTCATATTCCTTGACTTATAGGTTGGTATGAGGCTGACCACCCATACTGTAAAAAATGGTTCACTTTGCCAATGTCACCCCTGTTTCAGGGAAGGTCGGCAAAAGTTGTGGGGCTTATGTTCATTTGAGATTTGGATTTATTTGTAAGTACACATTCAGCATTTGTAAGCGCGAACTACACTTGTTGGTTTGTGGGCATGCATCTGAGAGCTTTAAATGAATATATCCTTGCAACTTAGATTATAGATAGATTATATATAGACATAAACAGCATGTGTAAGCGAGAACTTACATGTGCCTGTTTGTGTATGTGTATGCTTGAATGTGAGCCGTAAATGTCAATATATCTTTGCAACTAAGTCAAAAATGGGTTTATTCATTTATGTGAAATTACCACTGTATTGCAGTATTTCGCTAGTGTTTCTCTAAATTTCTTGTTTTTTTTAAACCTTTGATATTGAACACTGTTTATTTTTTAAATATTTTGGCAAAGTTAGTTTAGTGTATGTAGTCGAGGACTTGTTTCACATTACGCCTTCACATCAAGTTGGTCGTATTCCAAAGCGATCGTATTTCAAGTGTCTACTTATGCAGGTGAACGCATGACGTCACACTGCATCGTTCACATGTAACAAAGAAAAAAAACTAAATATTTACAGTGTAACGACGAAACGGGCATAGGTAATTTATCCACAGAAAGGTCCACAGAAAAATCGGTCACACGACTTTCCGTTCACACAACTTTTCAGTCAACGACATTGCGGCCACAAGTAACTCGTCCGTGGACACATCGGTCACGGGCAATTTGGTCAGATGACAGTTCGTTCGCATGACTTTTCGATCAATGACATTTCGGTCACATACAATATATGTAGTTGCACAGACCGCTTCATTGTAGAAAACTTGCTCTCCAAAATATCTTTGTTACAAGTGTGCTCCTAATTTATTTAAGTCTTCTGTGATGTAGGTTGACTATCGAAATTTTGTTGGGTAAAAAGTCGTGTAGATGAACTGTCGTGTTATCAAATTTTCAATGACCGATGCGTATGTGGACGAGTTATCAGTGACTTAGTTGTCTGAGACCGAAATTTCGTTGACCAAAGAGTTGTGTGGACAAAGTGTCGTGTGACCGATGTGTCCGTGGAAGAGTTATATATTTTTTTAAATAGATTTGTGAAGAGGAATGCAATTTGCCAACCTATTCTGCCTGGCCAGAAACAGGTAGTAATATCATGAATTAATAATGCATAATTGTTTGTTTTAAATGAATTGTCAATTAATAATTACCTAATAACATTTGTTGAACCAGGGTCAAAGTTATGGTCAATTGACCCAGGCGAGGATCGAACCAACGCTATTGTATTCCAAACACGCCAAGCTGTCTGTGACCTGAATGTCGCTGACCGATGTGTCGTGTGACCGATTTTTCTGTGACCGATTTGTCGTGGAAGCAATATTTACATGTAAATGGTGTTTAGCCGTGAGTAATCCGCCCACTCATACATGGCTTAAAAACAACATATTTCTCACTAGATATTGTTGAATTTAAAACGCGTGAACAGTGAGGTTCTATCAGACGCTATTTACTTGAAGTGTACTCCTTCTTTAATCGACGTGTACCGAGATTGTCAAACAAAGAAGATTGTTTTTCGGATGGCCTACGATAGACTCCGCATAATTTTCCGAAGTTTAGCAGGTATTTATGCAATAGTTTAGTAGGTATATACGCAATGGTTGAATAAGTATTTACGAGATCATTGAATAGGTATTTTTACGGTGGTGGAGAAGTTATTTTCGCGATGTCTGGTGTAGAGGAGAAAAACTCGAACGTATTTTATTTTTATTTTCCAAAAAACACCGTTTACAAAGCGAGAAAATAGTATTGTGGTGCTTACTTGAAAGGTAATTTAGGAAAGTAAAATGAAGTAGGCGCTTACGTAATGAGATGACGAAGAAGATAAAAAAGCAATATTTTTAATGGCATGACTTCACAACCTTTGTAGAAGGAAAGAAAACTCATGATTGTAATTCATGATGAACCTTGAAAGAACAAGCTATTTTTAGTATATTTCATATTTTCTGATTCCATAATCTGTCCATATATAATGCAATGTTGTAAAGATATACAAAAAAAAAAAACTATTCATAATATATGCATGCCCAAAAGCAGACACTATTGCGATTACGTAATGGTACTAATAAAATGAAACCCTATGTCTCAAATTAACATAAACCCTGCAACTCTTGCCGCGTTTCCCTTAAATAGGTACAAAAATGGGCTATTTTTTACAGTATGGAAGGTCAGCCTCATACCAATCTATAAGTCAAGAAAATACGGTAAGTAAATAAATGTTTCCGCTCCGTTATTGGATGTGAAAGCACATACGAGAATCTCCTATGTATGTATCTTCAATGTTATTAATTTTAAGGTTCACGCTCCGTGCACTTTCCTATACATGCTGCAGGTGTAGGTACTTACGTAAAACTGCACCGCAAAATGCACATTTACTTTGCAACTCTTATCACAAAACCTCATAGCAGGAGTAACATCGCGCATCAAAAATTTGTGGTTTATGTACCTTATATACCTCATTAACATAAATGAAGCAAATATTTTTTTTATGTAGTTGAAAAGAAATTAATCTTAAAGAATCACATACGGAAATCAAGGATATTTTTCGGTGATGAAAAATATATTGAAGCATAGGAAATCACTTCATAACTATTTATTTATCTGTACAAATTTATATAATCTAAGTTGCTAAGGTAAATTACATTTAAGGTTTATATAACATGAATCCCATAAGCAGACACGTATAAGTTTGCGCCTATACATGCTGCATGAGTTCTTTCAAAATTTAAAATCAAAACCTCAAATGAACGTCAATCTTGAAACTTTTGTCGACCTTACCAGAAACAGGGGTGTCATTGGCAAAGTGAATCATTTTTTTACAGTATGGGTGGTCAGCCTCATACCAACCTATAAGTCTAGAAACATCATGTGTATAGATTGTATTTGGAACTCATTTCAAAGACTAGGTGGAAACCGCAGTACATCGAGTACGTTTCGAAAACTGAATGAAGAATGAAAGGAATTAGATTCGTAGAAGGAATCTTCTTACTACTAATTGTGCAAGTTAGAATGGATGGAATCCAGGACAGGTGGGGACATTTTTGCCGAAGAACGCGCGTTGGCAAGCGCAAAAGAAAGAACATCAAAGGAGAAATGTTAACAATGGTTGCCAATTCATTCAAGCAGAACCAATGAGATGAGTCATTGATCTGGATGAAGCAAGACTTCTTTTGCTTCACCGCTTGTGATCCTTAACTAATCGGTTGGTATCCGGTCCGTAGTCCAGTGGTGACACTTCAGACTCGTAAATGGAAGGTTTTGGGTTTAAATTTCGGCGGAGCACAAAAAATATATATCATTTATATTTTCAATATGCTCTTCGTTTTGTTGAAAAATTCATACACCTTTACCAAAGACTGGTGACTAATGGTTCATACAGCCTCACAGCAACTGGGTCTTGCTTGAGTATTATCGCTTACTTAAAAAAATGGTTCGCTTCAAAAAGTGTCGCTACTGGGCATGTATGATTTGTAAATAAAATGTTCATTTGAGGTTCAGATTTTATGTATCTTATAAGGACCCTTTTTATTTATTGCTTATTTTAAAAAGTAGCATGTAAGTATATTTCTTGCCTTTACTCTGACTTAAACATGTCCTATCGAAAATAACTTGATCCTTGTTCAACAGATGCCATTGGGTAATTATTAATAAACAATTCATTAAAATATTAAGTAATGAATTATTCATTGACCTGTTTGTAGCCAGTCAAATTTGTTTAAAAAGAATAACGGGAGTTTTAATATTTCTATTGAATTTAGACATCATCTAGGCTTACATTTTTTGTTTTTGTTGGGGGGCTAATATCAATTTCTAGACGACTTTTAAAGCATGAAATGCTTGCCCCCGGTAATAAAAGCTATGTATTAGTTTATCACTAACCCCGTTCACTTCTCTGTGTGCAGATAATGAAACCAGGCTGAGGTCGTTAGAAAATCTATCTCTATGTAAAACAGCAACTACCATGTAATAGAAAAATATATTACATAATATCCTAGTAACTACATACATACATAGTAAGTGGAGCAATTTTCACGCTGTCATGTTATCATCTCTAACGTATACTAAAATCTATAATCTTACTTGCTAGGATTTATTACATTTAGGATTCATATTAAATGCATGCTCAAAAACATACAGATATAATTTCGCGTTTACACATGTCACATGTGAACTTACAACACAAAAACTTAACCTCAAATGAACATAAGCCGTGCAGCTTTTGACGACCTTACCTCAAAGAGGGATCGGATCGGCAAAGTAAGCCATTTTTTATAGTATAGGTGGGCAGTCGCACACCAACTTATAAGCCAAGGAACACAAAAAATGAAATACATTTAATTATATAAGTAAGTAAAACAAACAATAAAGTTAACTAAAAAAATTGAAAAACAATCATTTTAAATTTGCAAGCCTTAGCCTTACCCGCCAAGATTACAGATTGACCGCTATCCATTGATTCTTGCAACGTATACTTTCTTCGTCAGTCTTTCAACACTCATTCTTTCCTTATGTCCAAGCCATCTAAAGAAACTTTCGTTGTCATTTGATTCTATAAATACTATGTCATTCCAATTATAACTACACGATAATTTAGATGCTTGGCTAAGGGTGGGTAATCTTTTGAGGGAGCATTGTTATCCGTTTACCCCATCCCTCGATGACCCGGGGCGCGACTGGTAGCGGAAGGGTCGCGTGTATTGTCGCTATAAAATAAGGGAAGCACGCAGATGCTATATACACCCAAATAAATTATCATTGTATTTATTCCCTATAGCGCAGATAACCAACCAACTTGAGACAAGCGAACGGGAAATTAACAAAAAAAACGTGGAAATTTCGAATGATATAATCTCTAATCCAAGTTACAAAGAAAAGTTAACATTTAAGATTCATATTAAATGCATGCCCACAAACAGACACACGTACGATATACCTCGTAAGTTCATGCTTACAAATGCTGCATATGTACTTAAAAATGAAAATCCAAACCTCAAATGAACCGTGCTACATTTGCCGATCTTCCCTAAAACAAAAGTGGCATTGGCAGAGTGAACATTATTTTACAATATGGGTAGTCAGCTACATACCAACCTATAAGTAAAGGATGAACCAATAAACACTTTTAAATAAATATTTTTGTCACTTTTTATTACACAGACCTTTTTGTGACTGTATCTGTAGATACCTTTAGATGGTTCCACGACAAGACAAATCAGCCACAGACAAATCGGTCACACGACAGTTCATCCGCACGACTTTTAGGTCAACGACATTTCGATCGCACGCATATTGTCCCCAGACAGCTCCATCACAGAAAACTACAATTAATTAAAACAACAGTTATTACAAAGGTTTTTTGGAGAGCAAGCTTTCCGTAATGGAGTTGTCTATAAGTCTACATTGTATGCGACCGAAGAGTCATGTGAGCAAACTGTCCGTGACCGATCTGTCTGTGGACGAATTGTCGTGAAGCGCCTTAAGATGCACAATCGGGTCCACGCAGAGCCAAGTTATGCTTGAGAATGCATGATGCGTATTATGCTTATCAGCAGCGACCGGAGCTGCTAGGCTGTGTGGATAGAGCACACGTATTGCGTCATGTGCTGTGGTCACGTGCCATCAAGATTTCTTCCTGCGAGTTACACTGAATGCATTTGTGATTTAGAGGAAAACATCTACGGGTACAACGACCCAGCCGCCAAGGAACTTTCTTTTACACAATAAAATATACGGCGTTTCAGGCTCTATGGCAGGATCATAATTTTTCAAAAATGTGAATTAGTTTATAAAGGGCGAAAACGTGTTGGATTGTGGATTATGTATTAATGGAAATATGTTTTCCTTTTTATTGTAATATCGAGTGTAACCATTATTTATTTCTGTTGTACTTATTCTTTATTTTTAAGCAGATAATTATTCTTAAAAGAGTTGTGTATTTATGAGATTATTTTTTCGTTCTATCGTTAATTTAGAGTGTAATCTTTCTTTTCTATTTGATTTATTATCTGTTCCTATTTTTTTCATTCTTTATTTCTATTGAGACATTATTGTTTGAAACGTATTTATTTATGGATAAGGCGTTACTTTGACATAAAGGATGGTATGAGGCTTACTACCAATTTCGTGAAAATTGGTACATTTTTGCCATGCCACCTATGTATCATGAAAATGCGGCAAAAGTTTCAGGGCCTATATAATATGTTCATTTGAGTTTTGGGCTTTATTTTGTAAGTTCTTGTCCGGATTTTGTGGGTGTGGCCGAGCATTAAATAATATGAATCTTAAATTATAATGCATATGTGAACGTATCTCATATCAACATTTAAGTTAAAGAACAAGAAAAATACATTTACCAACCTTTTTATAATTTTTAAATATAAAAGAAAGCATTTACACAATAAATTAAAGAAACCTTAAAAAACTGTTTTATGTTATCGATAATTGTATTTTTTATTATATTTGCAATTTATTAAAATAACCTTGATTCTATTTTCGCATAATCTTCTAACACAATGAGAAGAAACCGCATGGAATTTTTGCATTTACATCATAAAAAAGTACTCTACCATGTTATAAAATGCTTACAAGAAAACATGCTTAGCGATGGCAGAGCCCCTTTATTTTTATGGAATCTTGGTTGTGCACATGTGACATTAAATACATAGGTATATAATATAATATGTACACAGGCTAACATTCTTACATTATATGTTCATGGTGTTCCACATCTTTGAAACCTCGATTTAAATTAGAATTAAATTGTTTCAAGATAGAGAATCGAGGACAAAAGGAATACAATCAAAATCTCTATATGTATTGCGAGTATTTGTCTGAGAAAGCAATTTTGTTCATGAATTCCTACAAAGTTCAATTATACTGTAACTGTAACTCTGTCACCATTCCGCTAAGGGTGGCCAGAGTCTCGCAGATTTGACTAAAAAATTTCCTATCCTTGCATACCTCTTATACCCCTTTCAATTCATTTGTATCCATCACCTTTTTCATACATTTCCTTCTCTTAACTTCGCTTTGTATATCCCATTCTTTCACAATTTTACCAATCTGAACCAGACCTTCTACATTTCCTCTGTATATACACTTTGAAAATCTTTCATCATCCATTCTTTATACATATCCAAATAAGTTTAGTATATTAATATCTCACTGAGTCAAATGCAATTTATGCTTCACATTTTAGTGTGCAAGTCTCATCGCTTGTGCCCGAATGAATGATATGGGCGTGGAAGCATAGGTATATATTTTCAGAATTAGGGGGCTAGCCTTATATCTGCTTAATTTCATGTGAGGACTACCTTCCTTGGGAAGAAGTAGGTTGTGAAGGCTCAGTAAGCCTTGCTGGTACTATGACTTTGCTATGAACAAAATACTTACTGCAAATAATGTCAAACATCAATACATAAAATCCGAATCATTATGTCAACATATTTCGCTACAATTTATATTACAAAAAGAAATATTAAGATTATACCTTAATTTTATGTGACTATCTCGAAAACTTTTAATATAATTGAAATATGATAAAGTAAAAGAAGGACGCACTAAATTTTAATCTTACATCCTTATTCATTTTTACAACTCAGATTATATATCAAAGTGTGCCTTTAATTTAAAATTCCAATGAAAAAAAAATCAGTTCAAGGATAATTGTAATGAATACAGTAGAGGTTATAATGGAAAAGATTGACTAAGAAGGAAGTTTAGGTACACATTTCGTGATTCATTATGTTTTCTCTAATAAATTAATTGTTGACTCAGATTTGTAATGAATAAAGTAAAAGTAATAAGAAACAGATTGAAAAGAAGAAAGTAGAGGCGTCTTTTTGTGATCTTATTAATGCATTCTCCAAGAAAGGAATGGTCGATTTGGGATGATAATCAAGAGAATAAAAATAATAAATGAGAGATTGGAGAAAAATAGTGTTAAGGTATGCTTTGTGTGATTTTATTAATCCATCCTCCACGAAAAGAATTTTCAATTCAAGAATGTTAATAAATACATAGAATAAAAGTAACAAGGAATAGATTAAATCAGAAGAGAGTGTAGGTATGGTTTGCATGATCTTATTCACGCATTTTCCAAAAAAAGGAATATTAACGATTCAAAGATGAAAATTAATACGGTTAAAGTATTGTCATGAATAGAGTAAAAGCAAAAAATAATACATAGAAGCACAAGAGAGTCTAGGTATGCTTTGCGTGATCTTATTAATGCATTATCCAAAAAAGGAATTGACGATTCAAGGATGCTAATGAATAGAGTTTAAGTAATAAGGAATATATTGAATAAGAAGATAATGTAGGTATGCTTTGCGTGATCTTATTATATGCATTCTCCGAGAAAGGAATTAACGATTCAAGGATGCTAATGAATAGAGTAAAAGTAATAAGGAAGAGATTGAGAGTAACGCTGCGTATCTGAGTAATGGAGCTTATATTCATAGTGATTATACGATTATTAAATAATTACTAAGTACTGCCCACTGCTCAGCACAGCAGAGTAAAAATTGTTAATGAATAATACAACTGTGACTAAGAGCATTACTAATAATAATTATTAATAATCGTTGGATCAGATTACATCCGAGAATTTATTTCAAAATATTATGTTATAGTCTATTCTTGTAACATATCGAATTTTTATTTGAAAAGTACTTACTAAATATCTATAATCTAAGCCCACAAACAAACACGTGTAGTTCGCGCTTACAAATGCCGAATGTGTACTTACAAATAAAATCCAAACCTCAAATGAACATAAGCCCTACAACTTTTTACCCGAATTACATTATTCATCATCGTCTTCAGTCGCAATTCCGAAACATACGAAATTCAGACATCACATGAGTCGTATAGAATCAAGACTGCTTTGGATTGTTTTTCCAAATTGAAGTCTATCTATAAACTATAAACACGTGTAAGTTCGCGCTTACAAATGTAGAATGCGTACTTACAAATTAAAACCAAATCTCAAATGAACATAAACCCGGCAACTTTTGCTGACCTTCCCTGGGACAGGCGTGACATTGGCAAAGTGAAACATTTCTTACAGTATGGGTGGTCCGCCTCATCCCAACCCATAACTTATAAGTCCAGGAATATAAAAAGTAAATGTAAAAAATAAAATAAAACGTTTTCTGTGTTTCCATGAATTTACTTAATTTAAGGAAGAAATAATACTTTTCCGCTTCTTATTTCATACGACTCATATCTAGTTCACATACATTATGCTGTACAAACTTGGTTCACTTTTGCTAATGCACTTGGTTTCAGGGAAAAGCGGCAGGAGCTGCAAAGTCTATGTTCATGTGAGGTTTGGTTTACTTTGTATGTACACATGCAGCATGTGTAAGCGCAAACTCACATGTGCCTGCTTTTGGGCATGCATTAAATGTGAGCCTTAAATGCCAATATATTTTTGCTACTTAGATTTTCTAGATACATTATTGTCTCGTAGGTATACGTAGCTGCCCACAAAAAGTGGAAAATTTGAAAAATTTACACTTAAACCACTGCCAGACCTTTCTCAGGGAAAGCAGAATAGCTTTTATCGGTTGTATTCATGTGAGGTTTTTGTAGAACATATTCGGTAGGCGAAAGTATTTTAAAGTGTGTGCTTGTGTTCATTTATAATTTCAGTTTGTAACATTCAAGATTCATATCTAATGCATGACCAAAAGCAAACACGTTTAAGTTACGTGGATACAAACAAACTAAAAACCCAAATATCATATGAACAGAAATCCTGCAACTCCTGCAGCCCTTCCTTGAAATAGAGGTGGTATTGGCCAAGTGAACCGATTTTAACACTGGTCAACCTTTTAACAATGTATAATTAAGCGAAAATATTATAGTTTTATCGTTCCTTTTTTTTAGTAAAGAATCATATTTCAAGTTAATTTCAATGTTATGTAAAATAAAACTTAATATTTTTTTACACATGATAAATAATTAATATATTGTGTTATTTCACTGTGTGAACCACCAAACCCTAGAAAATATATTTGAAATTAATCTTTGAAGTTATGGATCAACCCTATCGCTAAGGGTTGGTTTTAACAGCAACATTTTTTTAAATATTCCATAAAGGCACTTAGTACATTCATGTTCCATACGGTAAACCCACAAAGGGCGCTTATTTGCATTTTTATTTTGGAGTTAGCAAAGCAAAACAGAATCGCTAATAAACACAACAATAAATTAATTTGGTGTTACCTCAGTTCTTGGCATGTGGAAGGCAGGATACAACACGCCGGTGTATAATATTACAATTTTCAACTATAATATATCGAGTCAAAAACAATGCCCTCTTCCGAGTAGGTACCCACGAAGCACTCACGTCCGCTCCAAACTGACTGCCATGCAATAAAAACGCTGTTCCAAAAAACTTAATCACTAAAAACTCGCGATACTAAATAATATAATAGCTCTCCGACAAAACAAGAGTGTAATAAAAAAATATAAAGCCACAGTACATTTTTTTTTTCAAACAATTCCAACGCGGTTTTCACATGCCCAGAGTCGTAAAATTTTTATGTCTTTTTTCGCAATGGCGAGTCTACTCAAAAATCAAAAATATTTCAGTATTAACACATATATTTATTTACAAGGTTCTTGGTTTCTTATTATAAAAGGCAGCTATTTTTAGTCACTTGTGTTTTTATCACATTTCTTTTCAGAGTTTTTGAGTCGAGTAAATAGATCGCGGAGTAGTGTTTCAGGTTTTTGGTGAGACCGGCATGCTAGACGTCTGCACTCCACGAGCGACAACTCGCATCTGATTCTGATCGCATTTTGTACCGGCGCGATGCAATGTGGTGATATAAAAACAGTAGGTATACAGGTCCGCGCCGGTGATAGGGTTCCACAAAAAAACCCCGAAAAACAAGGGTTTTTATTCAATGCAGCAAATCATCATCCACATTTTCTATAATCTAAGTTGCAAACATATGGGTGCTAACATTTAAGAGTCAATTTATTCACATGCTCACAAACAGGCAAATACTGCGTATAGGACTTACAAAATAACCCCGAACCATGAATGAACATAAGCCCTACAACTCTTGCCGCCGTTTTTTGAAATAGCGAAATATTTTTCATAGTTTTGGTGATCAGCCTCATACCAACCTACAAGTCAAGCAAAAGTTGAGAAGATAATGTTGATTGTTTTGTCAAATGGAAAACCTCTTTTTTATTGTGTGTCTGTGTGTGTGGTTTTAATTGTGTGAGTGTGTCTCTTGATGTTGGTGTTTGCATAATTGTACTAGTGTTTGTTCGAAGATTCTGGCAAAATCTTACATTTTTCAGTTCGCAATGTTTCGAGAATCGTCCAAAAACAAAAGCAGAAACCAGAATTTTCGTCGACATAACGGGGTCCGTGCATTCAAGATATCCCTCGGCTATGTGATGTCAAAGATGTAAAAAAAATTATTGCCGATAAGTTTCTAGTTTTTTTTTTAAATTAAGTGTACATATAGGATTTTATTTGTAGCGTTGATGCTAACAAGAGATCTTGTTTATTTCATTTTGAATACAAATTCAATGCAATGACCACGCAATGACTTTCTCAGGGAAAATTGCAATACGTAATGTACTGAATTTAGCATAACTGTTGACTTAACACGTTTCAGAGTGCTGTGAACTAGAAAACATCCCTGAATATTGGGGATCTAATTATTATTATATCTAGTGATCTTTGACTTACAGGTTGGTATGAGGCTGACCACCCATGCTGTAAACAATGTCTCACTTTGCCAATGTCTCCTTGTTTCAGGAAAGATTGGCAAAAGTTGCATGGATTATGTTCAGTTGAGGTTTAAATTTAAATTTGTAAGTACACATGAAACATTCATAAGCGTGAACTTACGCGTGTCTTTTTGTGGGCATGCATTTATTTTGAATCTCAAATGTGCTTTGCAACATAGGTAGATTATAGATAGTAAATTGTGGGTGACGTTACATGGTGAGGGATTATCGATAGTTCCAAGTTTATTGATTTGTAAAATATAGTATAAAATAAGTACCTACTACCTACATACATTTACAGTGTTGAAGCTCGTAAGAGATCTTGTTTATTTCTTAGA
This sequence comes from Agapetus fuscipes, assembly GCA_951799405.1. Lineage (NCBI taxonomy): Eukaryota > Metazoa > Arthropoda > Insecta > Trichoptera > Glossosomatidae > Agapetus > Agapetus fuscipes. Next base: position 7,574,464 of record OX637332.1, read on the forward strand.
AATTGAATAAAAATTCAATGTGGGGAATTTCGAAATCGCTGTGACATCATCACTCTCCCGCCGGCGCTTACGCCGCACTCACAAATTAGAATAAATTAGCCCACATACAAAAAACAACACAGGCGGCTATCTAGAATTATGTATTTATCATTATCACCAACTGGCAATGAAAAAAAGCAGTAGATGATTCAACGCTCGAAATATTTCACGCGAGTCCTAATTAAGAGGTAATCGTACGGATAAGTTTATAAGTGCATTGCCCTTCAAAACGAATTTGCATATGGACCGGTTGCATTTAATTTCTGTCCAAAATTAACGATGCTTCCATCAATTGCCGAGATAATAAATTTGTTATTTTGTATCTAAATTGATACAATCAAATACGCATACTTTATCTATTTAAATAATAACGTAAAAAGTTTTTTCTAGACTATAATCTATAATCTTAGTTGCAAAGATACTCGTATATAGGTAACATTTAAGATCTCCGACACGTTTTTGCGCTTACTTATGTTCGTAATCCGTCAACTCTTGGCGACCTTTCCTGAAACAGGAGTGCTGTTGGTGAAAGTGAGATAATTTTAACAGCATGGATGACCAGCTTCATACCACCCAGCAGTTTGTCTCAGTAAAGTTACTTTTATTTTATTTACTGGGCTTACCAATGGCCGGTAATCAAAGATCACAGAAAGTGGGTCTTGCTTGATCTTGAGTTTGTTTTATACACTGTATTTAGGCCTGTATATTAGAATATACAGGGCCAAGCTCGCAAACGGCTCTGGATGTGTGATTATCACGAAAACAGTGTTCACCGAATAAATCATTCTAATATTATTATGATTTTTAATATCTTATGTAGAAGCAGCTGCCTCCGGATGCCCAAATGAGAATATGTTTGGGCAATAAGCTCATTATGCTACTAGTGGAAAGAAAAGCGAGAATTTACATAACATGCCTCATAATCCATAACCATAATGAGTTACGAAGTCAAATCAAAAGAAGAAACTTGATAGAATAAAACCTCACGTTTCTAGAACATCACTAATGAAAAATTATTGCTTTGCCAAAACAGTCAGAACTTTTAAAGATATGCTACGAGTACCCAAAAATGAAACATTAAAAACTTTATATCGAAGTGTTGATCCTTTCTTATAATCTATCATTTGTATTGCTTGATTTATAGGTATGTATACATAAAGCTAATCCTCATGCTGTAAAAAACTTGGTTCACTTTTTCCAATGTCACGCCTGTTTTAGGGACGGTTGGCAAAATTTGAATGGTTTCTGTTCACTTGAGGTTTTGATTTTAATTAGTAGGCGCCCATGCCGTAAAAACTTGGTTCCCTTTTTCCAATGTCACGCCTGTTTCAGGGACGGTCGGAAAAATTTGGAAGGTTTCTTTTCACTTGTGGTTTCGATTTTAATTTGTAGGTACACATGCTGTAAAAACTTGGTTCCCTTTTTCCAATGTCACGCCTATTTCAGGGACGGTTGGCAAAATTTGTAAGGTTTCTCTTCACTTGTGGTTTTGATTTTAATTTGTAGGCGCCCATGCAATATTTGTGAGCGCAAACTTAAACGTGTCTGCTTGTGGTTGTGAGCATGCATTTAATAGGAATATTTAATAAAAAATTCTAATGTTTGCACATTCACCGAGTGAAAATTCATTTTTAATTTAATAATTAAAAAAACTTTTTTATTTACTTCCCAAAATGTATTTGTTCTAACCCTTGTATTTTAATTTTAAAAACTTCAGTTAGCCTCTGATGATGAACCGAGCAGGTTCGACAGCGCTTAGGCATTATAACTCATATGTGAAAATAAAAACTATGTGTTTTTTAAATAAAAAAAGTGGAATATTTAATGTTAACAAATATTTGATTGTTAGGTGTAACAAAGTTTTTGGTAATGTAAGGTTTTTTTTTTGTAAAAGCACATTCAGCATGTGTAAACGCAAACTCACACGTCTCTGCCCGTGGGCGCGCATTGTGTATAAACTATAAATGTCAATATATTTTGCGGCTTGGATCTTAGATTATACCACAGCCTGCCAAAAGAATGTGATGAGATGGTTTGGGCATGTGGAAAGAATGAAAGATGATAGACTGACAAAGTATGTATACAAAGAAAGTGTGAAAGGAAAAAGAGGGAAGGGACGACCGAGAAAAGTATGGAGTGATCAGATTGAGGAGAGGGATATACAAAGTGAGCGTAAAAGAAGAAAATGCATGAAAAAGGTGATGGATATGAAGGAATTGAAAGAGGTATGTCAGGATAGGAAAAAATGGAGGCAACTCTGCAGAGGCTCTGGCCACCCCTAGCGGAATGGCGACAGAGTTACAGTTACAGTTACAGTTGCCTGATATTATTCTAATAATTTATCGTGTGCGTCCGGTAAGTTGAAATATCGTTGTAAAACACATTTGGTATCATTGCTAGAAAAGTATCTATTGGAGTCACTTATTACATAATTTTTATTGTTTATGCTAAAACAGATGTAAGTCAAACTTTATTCCAAGTATGGAGTATCCACAAACTTTCATAATTGCCGTTTTGACCATCTGTTTCATGTTGGTAAGATTATTATGAAATATTTATTTTGCTTGCATGTGTAATGCCGTAGTCACTTACAGACGATACAGACTATTTATTTTTACAGGTGAGGTTCATGGCCTCCTTTCTCACATTCATAATATACATACATTTTTTTTAAAGGAGATTGACTTATAAGTTGGTATGAGACTGACCACCCATACTCTAAAAAATGTTGAACTTTGCAAATGTCACACCTGTTTCAAGAGAGTTCGGTAAAAGTTGAAGGGTTTACGTTCATTTGGGGTTTGGATTTGAATTTGTAAGTACGCATGCAGAATTTGTAAGCGCGAACTTACACGTGTCTGTTTGTGGGCATCCATTGAATATGTATTTTAAATGTAAATATATCTTTGCAACTTAGATTATAGGTAACTTTTTTACGAAATTTTGGGAATTAATTTTTTTATGGATAAAAATTAAAACGTTGCCCTCAATTCAAAACTAGTTTTTTTATGGCTATGTTTTTAAATAATTAAGCAAGTTCTGGTCTAATAATAACTTAATATATTTCGACTACAAGACGTCTTCCGTTTGCTTGTTGGCGCTTTGTATCCTGATGAAATAGCATTATCGTGTGTAACTCATTTATTTGTACAGGTAGTGGCTTCATATAGTCCATGTCCTCACTTTAAATCCTAAAAATCGAAAGACCCTGCACAACTGCTACCATCAGATGGTCTTAATTGTAAACGATCCGATACCTCTACTTTCTTCAAGGCGGATAACATTTTACCATGAAAGGCTTTATTCAAATCAGTATGTGAGTAATAAAGGAGACCAAATTTGTAAGCTTGCCCATAAATCATACTTTCGTGAAATAGTGTAAGTTTGTAGCCATGGTAATAGGTAGGTACCTATGTAAAAATAGAAGCATTTTTCTTTGACGTGTTCTAATACTTTAATTATAGTTTCACTTTTCTCAACGGTATAAGATAGAAGAACGATTGAGAAACGTTATAAGAACGGTAAAAGAGCGGTAGGAAAACTGTAGAACAATGGTAGAAAAACGGTAAAAGAACGGTAGACGAACAGTATAAAAACAGTAAGAAAACGGTAGAAGAACGGTAGAAGAAAGGTTTAAGGACGATTAAAGAACGGTAGAAGAACGGTTTAAGAATGGTAAAAGAACGGTATATGAATGGTTTAAGAACAGTTAAAGAACGGTAGAATAACGGTATAAGAACGTTAGAAAAACGGTAGATGCACGGTAAAAGAATGGTAGAAGAACGGTGTAAAAACGGTAGAAGAATAATTTATTTGGTAAGCGCTGTTTTCGTGTGAATCTCACTTCAAGAGCCTTTTGCGAACTTGATCGTTGTTATAGAAAGCGCTTATTTTCAAGCAATATACAGACGCAACAGGTAGGTACCTATAAACAAACACTTTTAGAAAAAGTGTATTGCTTGCGTTCTTACAGAGTTTATCAAAAAGGAAAACAATGAATTGATAGTGAAAAATGTACGAGTATATATTATGTAGGTATTTGTAAAAGTTCTTTCTCATTTGCTTAAATCCTGCCGGAAGAAGCGTGGAGTTATAATTCTAGGTAGAAGTGCTATCAAAATTCCGGTATTAAGCTGTAGTATTATTGGAATAGCAATTTTGGAATAAATAGGAAAAGCAAGAGATTTTTTGGATGCCTCACATCCTTAGTTTTTTTAAATATATTTGTGGGAAGGAATGCAGTCCACCAACATATTTTGCTTGGCCAGTTGTCTTCATACGAAAGCAGAAGCTTGTGTGCATGCAACGGCATCTGTTGAACCAGGGTCGAAGCTATGGTCAAGTGGGCTAGACGCAAGATTCTAACCAACGTTATCCGGTTCCAAATACGCTAGTCGAACATGCGCCTCTACCCCTCGGCCATAACACCGTCTTTTTGGACATAGTTTTGGGCATGGTTTTGAACATAGTTTTTCTTTGCTAAAAAAATATATTGGAAACTAAAGTGTAAGTTTCAAAGGCGAACTGTAGGTACACTCAAATTATGCGATAGTATCACCTCCTGTGGTTGAACCATGGAACATCTAATTGGTAGTCACGGCTGCTAACCACTAACTACCGGGCTTACACAGTTTTATGATTTTTTTGTATGCATCTATCCCTATCGATGGAGCAACGTATTGAATATAAATGAACGATCGATAGGTGATATCATTTCGAAGCACTCTCCTGCGGTTCATAGAAAATCCAAATATCCTAAAGCGCGCATTGAGTAGAATTTCAAGTGGATTTCATCCGTTTTATTAACGACAAAAAAAAGTGTGAAATGTTCATTATAAAATGATTCAATGTATTGTTGTATAAAATATGCCTAGTTATTATTTGGTAGATTTTAGCAAGAAATAATTATAGCTGCTGAGCGTTTAAGCGCAGTATCCAAATTTTCGAAAGTGTGCGTGAAAAAAATCGTATCTATCTATCTATAATCTAAGCGACAAGGATATGTTAACATTTAAGGCTCATATGAGATGCATGCCTACAGACAGGAACATGTCGGTTCGCGCCTTCACATACTGCATGTGTGCATACAAATAAAGAAAACCTTACATGGACATAAACCTGGCAACTCCTGCCGCCGTTCCCTGAACCGGGGTGGCATTTGCAAAAGTGAATCGATTTTTACAGCACGGGGTTGTCAGTCTCGTAAAAAACGAATTTGACCTGAGGTGGATTCAGATAAATTGATTAACATTCACTGAATAATAATATTGAAACTAAGTTTAATGTGTATTGAATATGTGTCAAAATAAATAAAATCAGAATTGATGATGATGATGATGAGTTGATGATTTCTTTATAGCGCCGTTTCGTGATGTAGTCACTCCAAGAGCGCTGGTGCAAACGATGCCAGAAATTTGCTTGTCTTCAGTGCATTCCGGAACTTTCCATGGTCCTCTAGCTCTCTCACATGATGTGGCAGGTGGTTCCAGGCCAGAGGGCCAGCAACTGCAAATGCACGCTCTCCAAATATTGTGTTAACTCTTCTTATTGGTTCTTCAATCCTTGAGAATTGTGTTTTCTATTATTTTGAAGCCCTGACTAATCCGAAAACGGAACAGAGTGTAAGTTTTTCATCTAACGAAATATAAGCAGTTGTGGAAACCGGTGATATATTTCAGAAGATAAATTGAATGAAACCTAAATTAACATTTTATTATTTAAATAATTGCTAAATTAAAGTTATTTCAATGTTTAATAAAATATATTATTTAGATTTTGGGCAGTAACTTTGTGAAAGCACATTTTAATTAATTAAAATACTTTTTTAACTTTGTTACAATTCACTTGAGTTTTATTTTTTAAAAAACACAACCAGTTTCTATTTACACCTGAAGATGGGAGGTACTGCTTCTCCCGAAACTGGTTGTGTTTTTTAAAAAATAAAACTCAAGTGAATTGTAACAAAGTTAAAAAAGTTTAATATAATGTTTGGGTGTAAAAATGGGTATAAAAAAGGTCGATAGCTCAATTGGTAGAATGCTTGCATTCTATACTGAGAGCAGCCTTCACAAGAAATGAGTACCAGCTCCCCCGGGAGCTGGGAAACCTCCACTTTAACTAAAAGTGTTTGGTTTGAGGCCGGCCCCATTACCCGTAAACATTAATAGGTCCCGAATTGCCACATGCGACCGCTTCGGGGATAACGCAGGCAAGAAGTTACACTATGTGTGTAGCTTAGTTGCGTTTATGATGCAATCTTTATCGGAGTAAGGGGATCATGGAGGGAAGCAGCACAAGACAGAAAGTGCCTGATCATTGTGGGGCTGGAAGATTGAGACTTCAAGGCCTGTGAGTCGATATAAGAAGTAATCTACGAGTGTTAAGTAATCTGCGTTCTGATATAGCGCGGATAACCAACTTGAGACAAGCGAACGGAAATTAACAAAAATATCGTGGAAATTTTGTTTTGCCTTTTTTTAAGGAACCCTCTGCGGGATATTCCCTAGATTTAAGAGACTACTTTTTGTAATGCCGCAGAGGTGTTGGTGATATGACAGTTGATGTCTTGATCAAGTTGCAGCGCCGCTAGCTGCGCAGTGTTGTTGTGTGTGTTACGTGAATGATAAAATCTATAATCTAACGGTGCTATTCTTAGACATTTAAGTCGTCCGTTGAGCCCACGCTTTGACAAACTAATGAAGCATCTGTATGAAGACCTTTCAATCCAAGATGGCCGCAAGTGAACAGCTGATTTGTCTTCATACAAATATTACCAAAATTCGGTAGGTGACCGTGGTGTTGAGACTTCCAGTCCAGACATCATTTGTTTGTCAAAGCGTGGGCTCAACGGACGACTAAAGTTTCTAAGAATAGCACTGAAAGAGTTTTGAAGCTTATATGTGTGACAATTTGACTAGATAAATTATTGGCATGCATCATGCGCAAGAAATAAGAGAAAATGCAGCTTAACTTATGAAGTGTTAAAGGATACCACTGACGTAGTAAATTGACTTCGTTGACTGAGAAATGCGTACCAAATCGAAAAACAGAGCAACGAGAAGACATAATGCATTAAAATGACCTAGTGCAAGGTGGCTAATAGAGAGGTCTGATGGCAAGCTGCCACGAGTCGGTGTACGAAAATCAGGACGGATATCCAAGCTCTTTGAACTGCTGAATGTCGTGGCGTTGTTAGTAGACTGCACCGATAAATCAATACTAAAAATATGGGAGGGCTTGCTCAAATGTGACACATGGACTAATGAGTGTGTGATTATAGTATTTTCTACAGAATAAAAAATACGAAAGCAGTTATAAAAGGTTATTTAAAAAAATATATATTATGTAAAATGGCGCAAGAATGGCGCTTGAGGTATGACACACAAAAACGGCGATCTTTTATCGATTTCGTTCGTAAATTTGAAATGTAACTTGCTGTGTATGTTCCTTGACTTATACGTTGGTATGCGGCTGACCACCCATGCTGTAGAAAATAGTTCACTCTGCCAAAGTCACGCCTATTTCGGAGAAGGTCTGCAAGAGTAGCAGGGTGTATGTTCATTTGAGATTTGGGTTTTTATATTGTAGGTTGCAATGTATGCGCAAGCGTCAACTTATACTTTTCTGCATTTGAAAATGCATAAAATGTGAATCCCCAATGTAACATATCTTTGCAACTTAATTAAGATTTTTGAAAAGTTTCAGCGGAAACATTGTAGAACTCCATTTTAATTATTAAAAAATGATAAAAAAAACTTTGTTATTCTTTATAACACAAAGCTATTCTTTATAATTTTTCATATTTCTCCTAATTCTACTGTGTGTATAATATTCATTTTGCTTTATATAGTCTCCCATTATTTTAAGATTTCAGTTTCTCTGAGGATGGTCAAGAGGCCGAAACCGGTCACAACTCGTTATTTTTGTTTGTAACTAAATAAAAATAAATAAAGTAGAACTAAACAAAGTTTGTTATCATTTTTTAATATTTTTTTATTAAGATTAGATTAGAAAGTTAAAATTCTCTAGACGGACAAATATTATAGAATTCGCTTTATGCGAGGAATTTGGAGTATGATGGAAATGAACGCTCCCTGCTAACTAACGGCAGTGTATGGATGAAGCGCGTAGGCATATGGGAGCCCATGGCGCGCGATGATGACGATGATTTTAATGGCTTTATATCGACATTAGTATTATTCACAGGCGCCGTCCTCCTTGCTGGCTTTACGAGCTCCCGCACTACTCTGTATTAAATTGTTTTCGTGTATGACATAATATGAAGAGAATGACCTCATCCTCGCATTAGGAGATGGGAATGTACAACAAATTATTTTACACAGAGACCTCGGCGTTCGTTGGTTTCGAAATCCGTACATAATAATTATAATATTAGGCTGATTTATTTAGAGAGCGCTGTTTTTGTGTGAATCACACCACAAGAGCCCTCTGCGAATTTGGTCGCTGCTGTAGAAAGCGTCAATTCTCAAAGAAGACCCTAGTTGGTGTAAGGCTGGATGGACATACAGTGACCGGTTTTTGGTGAAGGCAGATTAATTTTGCAAACCAGCGAAGAGCAAATTTGAACAACGAAATATTTTTTCGTGCTCCGCCGGTTAACCACTAGACTACGGACCAGTCATGGCAGACATTTATCTTTTCCTTTTTTTTTCTTGTAGTGTGTAAAAAGGCAAACACATTTCTTAATCAGTATTTTGTATTTTGCCTTTAAAATAGCATATTATTACAGATTATTTTAAGATCTAATTATCTCCCAAATTAAACGATATTTTCAATTTCAAATCTGGTTTCCCGATCAACGTTCAACGTTTTTTTACCATAATTATGTTGGCTATTTTTAGGTACATTTTCCTTTAAGGGATACACGCTCCTGACGGTATACCTTTGTGAGAGACAGAAATTACCCTTGTAGTAGAAATCTCACTTTTACATATTTCTAATATTACCACTTTTTCCTTGCAAATCTACGGCATTTTTTTTTCAATTTTCATCATGACTAGGTTATTAGTTGATAAGAAAAAAAATATTGTGCAATATTTTGCCATTTTTACATAATTGTTTGATGATTTTTAAGTGATAAATCTGCCATATTTAAAATGATAATATTTATAACAGTTTAGAGAAGGTAGTAAAATACTGGGATACCCGGGATTCATAAGTTATTATTTCTGAGTGAGAATATATCAATATTTGGTCATCAGATATCATAAAAAAAATGTATATATATTTATATGAAGCATCAAAATCGTTTGGTATAGTTTATTATATTTATATTATGGTGGGTAGAAAAGTCTTTGTCCTGACTCATGTATATGTGTCAGATATGGCGTCACTAGTATCAAAACCAAATCTATAATCCAAGTTGCAAGGATATAGATATTCATTTAAAGCTCTTAGATGTATGCCCACAAACCAACACGTGTAGTTTGCGCTTACAAATGCTGAATGCGTACTTACAAATAAAATCCAAACCTCAAATGAACATAAGCCCCACAACTTTTGCCGACCTGCCCTGAAACAGGGGTGACATTGGCAAAGTGAACCATTTTTTACAGTATGGGTGGTCAGCCTCATACCAACCTATAAGTCAAGGAATATATGATTTTTAAAATTGGCAAAGTTGCATGAATTGGGTTTCGAATTGCTTCCCTATCCACCATATTGTCCAGATCTGGCCCCCAGTGACTATTTTCTGTTCACAGACTTCAAAAAAGTGCTCGCCGGAAAGAAATTTAGTACCAATGAAGTTAATTGCCGAAACAGAGGCCTAAAAGGCCTATTTTGAGGCTAAAGACAAATCGTACTACAAAAATGGTACCGGAAAGTTGAAAGGTTGCTATAATCGCTATATCGTCCTCAAAGGCAACTATGTTGAAAAATAAATTTGAATTTTGTCAAAAAAAAAGTTTTTTCTACGTTAGGACAAAGACTTATTTACCCACTGTTATGTAAGAACTGCCAAACGAAAATAGTGGTTCTCTTTTTTAACGAATGACACTGTCTCTGTTTTTGATTATCTAACTATGCATTACTATGAAAATAAACCGATATAATCCACATTTATTTTACTTTGATGGATACCTGTAAGGCTGTCATATGATATTTAAGTTTGGAAGTACATATGGAAAATTGACGAATAATTGAATCGTGCGTCAATTGTGAGCCATAAAGAAAATTAATGTTCTATATTAATCCCAATAATCGTCTTCAAATACTTCGCTGTTTCCCAGTATTCACCGAGAGCCGGTATCGTGCAAATTATTCAACCGTACAAACCTATGCTTACGCTAGTTGACCGTTAATCATGAAGCGAAATTATTGTTTTTTCTCTTTTGACGAAGGACATAAAATGGACGGCGGCCTATTTTTTCTACCCGCGTGAAAAAACCCAAAGTGGAGTTTTTTAGTGTTGCTTTGTTATTTTAGTGAGACATAAAATTATTAGCCGGGTAAATAATAATTGATGATTAATTTTATCTCGCGGCCGATTATAATAATTATAAGCAGATGTGTTTTCGCATTACGGAGAGTATAGCAGTGAGTTAAAAAAACGGTTGTTCAACTTTCACCGTTTAATTTAAAAACAACCCCACCACAAGCTCTCTAAATACATATATCTTTTAATATCCTTAATTTTCGTCTATGTATCATTAAACTCATATTGATTCGTTATCGATAAAATTTAAAAAGAAGGTAAAAACAAATCCGATTAAAATCTGACACCAAAAAAGTTAGTTATTTTGTCTTTAAAACGCAACTAAGCTACACATATATATGTACGCAGTGTAACTTTTTTTTATTTTTTTTTTTTTTATTTTTAATTTTTAAAAAATAGATTTGTGAAGAGGAATGCAATTCACCAACCTATTTTGCCTGGCCAGAAACAGGTATTAATATCATCATTTAATAATTCATTATTGTTTATTATTAATGAATTATTAAATAATAATTACCCAATAACATCTGTTGAACCAGGGTCAAAGTTAAAGTCAAGTGACCCAAGCGGGGATCGAACCAGCGTTGTTCCATTCGAAACACGCTAGAAAGATCAGCCCTCTTAGCTCCCGCGGCTATAACCCCGACTTCTTGCCCCGTTATCCCCAAAGGGGCCGCATGTGGCGATTGAACCTATTTATTTTTACAGGTAAGGGGGCCGGCCTTACGCCAACCACTTCAGTTGAAGCGGGAGTTTCCCAGATCCCGAGAGGGCTGGTACCTACTCATTTATTGTGAAGGCTGAGTAAACCATGCCGGTATTTTATCCGGCGTTAATTATTTCACCATGTGAAATCATTTAATTAATTTAAAAAAAACAACATTGCACCTGATCGGGGAAAGGCGTAGTGACCAGAGCATGTTATAATTTCAAAAAAACATTGCTTGACTTATTGGTTGGTATGAGGCTGACCACCCATGCTGTAAAAAATAGTACACTTTTCCAAGGCCACCCCTGTTTCAGGGAAGTCGTCAAAAATCAGCAAAAAAAAAAGGCTTATGTTCATTTGAGCTTTGGGTTTTGAATTGTAAGTACACAAGCAGCATTTGTGCGCGCGAACTTACAAGTAGGTACATCTGTTTTTGGGCGTGCATTTAATATTAATTGTAAATGCTTATATATCTTTGCAAGTTATATTACAGATCGCCGGTTCAAGTCTCAAAGCTGGTAAGGAGATGTTCAGAGGATAACTGCGTTCTTTGTCGGCTACATTTGTTGTCAAAATAGTGACAGATCGTTTACGCTGACAGCTTGGTAAAAGAATCAACTCAAATTGAGTACAACAACAAAAAGGTCTTCAAGATAAACATTGCAATTTTCAGAGCACTCTGAAGGCTTTAAATGTCGTTGATACGTGAGTCAGAAACCAAACTGTAACTTTTAGAGATTTCACTAGGGTAGTAAGAATTAGATAAGTTTGATAGATATGCAGTTACTGGTAGGTACTCGTAACATAAATCGGCAGAAAAAAACAGTTCGCATTTGCTAATTTGTAAATGGTGTTCGGTGATTTGTCTTAAAGAAAGACGAACTTTTATTGTAAATCCATTTTATTTTTTATATTATTTTCTACGCTTTGTTGGTTTATTTTTTATTCTTTGTTGGTTCATTAATTTTTCTTCTTTATCTCCATTACTTTTTTGCTCAGACTTTAACTCTGGATAAAGGAGGTCTGGGCTCTGGATTCACTATTCAGCAAGCATTTCGTTTATAAACGTTAACTTCCTCTGTTTATTCTTCCCTTAAAAGTGTTCAATTGCGCAATTATTTTTTAAATGATAACAAAAATAACATGACTTTTCTGGTGAACAATATTTTTGTATCATCGAAAGCGTCAATAGTTGCTTCAAACCTGGATGGATTTTTTTTTTATATTTGAAAGTTCCATGACAATTTGTTGTTTTTGTGCTCCACGAGGAATCGAACACCCAACCTTGGGATTACGAGCTCGTAGCGTTAATCACTAGACTACAGACCCATTTTTTTTTAATTTTAGGTGAACTCAAAAAAATTGTACCATGTTTCTTTCAAACTAAAATTTATCAACAAATGAATGAAAAAATGAAGTTGCGCTACTGACAGCGAGTTGGATTTAAGGAAGATTGTAATGTACGATTGCAAGAGATTTATAATTTTCTTAAGAATTGCAGCACTGAAAAGAAAGGGTCGACGGTGTAACGGTAAAAAGAATTAAGTCACAAAAAGCCTGATGGTAGTTGCAACACACGTACACCCAGCCTGAATAACCCACTTTCGGATTTTATTTTTTATACACCTTCACCTTTGAACCCTACAGTTGCCGTGACTGGATTTAATTTTATATTTTGTATATTATTTAATCTTTGTATCAAAGTTTTTTTACTTACTTAAGACTCTTTGGAAGGATATTACACCTAATCTAATCTAATCTAATCTAAGCTGCAAAGATATATATCATTTAAGTTTTATATTAAATGCATTCCCACAAGCAGATATGTATAATTTCGCGCTAACACATGCCGCATGTGGACCTACAATATAAAAACCCAATCTCAAATGAACATAAGCCTTGCAACTCTTGCCGTCCTTCCCTGAAACAGAGGTGACATTGGCAAAGTGAACCAATTTTTACATTATGGGTGGTCAGCCGCATAACAACCTATAAGTCAAGGAACACATAATGTAAACCTCACCCCTAAATAATATTTTTTAAAAACACACTACATAGCATATACAATCTAAGTTGCACGGATATATTGACATTAAATGCATGCCCAAAAGCAGGCACGTGTACGTTCACGCTTACACATGCTGCATGTATTCATAAAAAATAAAGTAAACCTCAAATGAACATAATCTTTACAGTTCCTTCCGACTTCGTCTGAAACCGGGGCGCGTGTTCCCTTTCCACCACTCAACTCGAGTGTTCACTCACACATGCACACGGAAGTATTGGAACATTTTCGTGCTGTTTTTGGTGAACTTTAGATTTTTTCAAATTGCTGATCCAATTTTATAAAGTTTTTAATACAATCTGCAGCGAATTCATTACATTTGGCTATAATTCAATTCTACCTCGATATCGAAACGAAATACCTTTAACTTATAAAGGTTTGTGCATTTACTTAGTGAAAATTCATCTTCATCTATTGAATTTCTTATAAAACGTAAGTATTTTTCTTTTTTTAATATTTGTTATTTTATCCTCGAGTACATTCGACTGTCGTCATTTATATAGAAATTAAATAAATAAAACTTCAACTTTTCATTAAATGTAAATTGTAATCCAGCTGTCTTATTTATCAATTGTCAACACAACTGTGTATGTGCATTAAATTGCTTGTGTGCCAGTATATAGCTATTTGATAACAGTTGGTTTTCAGCTAGGTTCACTCATCTGCAATACTTCCGTGTGCATGTGTGAGTGAACATTCGAGTTGAGTGGTGGAATGGGAACACGCAACCGGGGCGGCATAAGTAAAAGTGATCTAAACGGGGCTAACTTCATATGAACTTATCAGTCATGGAAATGACTGAATTATTTTGACACAAATAATTAGAATGTGTAAGTTTGACGTATTCAGGCATTTTAGAATTGCTAATGATGCAATTTATTTGAGAATTCTTGCAAAAAAATGATTTATTACTTTCTAATGAACACATAAACAATGTAAAGAAAAAAACTCCTTAAATTAAAAAAGGTTAACAAATGAGTCGTATAACTGCAAACGCCGTCATCTCTAACATTTATGATTTTTGAGATAATGATTGAATTTGATTCTGCGCAGTTTAACTAATCATTTGCTGTGTGCGAAATAATGTAAACCTCACTTAATCCTTCATAGTTTGAATTGAAAAAGTATGATTTCGTGCAAACGCCGTCATCTCCAACTGGTGTTGTCGTTTTACAAGTTTACAAGTTTATTTTTCTCAAAATCATCGCGTAAGGAGTTAACGGCGTTTGAATTTATACGACTCAAATATATGTTTGAATGGCAACTATGAAGAAAGGTAATTCAGTTAGGAAGTAATGAAAACAATAAATAATTTACCCAATAAATTTCAATGATGATGCACGGATCCGAAGACAAAATAAAAGCACTGGGGTTCTTACAACAGGAAGCGAAAAATAAGGCCACTGGGTCGGCACGATACACTGCAATCAAGTGCAAGACAATTAACTGCACACTTATATTTAAACTAAAAATGTAATAAAAAACATAATAATCTAGTTTATCAACAAAGTGCATAGAAGTAAACCCGTAATTTGTTGATGACTTTTTAGGGTAAAAGAGACGGAAAGTTTGCATTGAAAATAATTAAAACAATCTGAAAAATGTATATAACACGAAATTATTTGATGGTATTCAGACTTTTATTTTACGGAAAAAAATTAAATTCGTGTAAACAATATGGAAATTTCTATAATGCCTTTTAACTATAGTGTTATGTAAATATTAGAATAGGTATTAGTTATATTTATAAAAATTCTGTATTATATTGTGCGGGTAGGAATCATTGAATAAAAATACTTGAAGCATCGAGAAATAATGATTACTACGCCTTTCTGGAACTGTCTAGCGAATATAGATCTAGATTGTACTGTTTTGAAGAGTATAAGAAGGGTGCGAGTTGCTTGCAGAGCCAGTACCTTACGAGCTTTACAACTACGTACATTGAACCAAAACCAGTGAACAGAAACCAAGTGTAATGGAATAGTCGAGACTACCTTTGTGAAAATAAATCATTAAAAGTGTAAAAATAAACAACTGTATAAGAAGACCAGTATTTTTAATTGAAAGACTTTTGAACCCTAAATTCGTAACAATAGGACACATGTGAAGTGTTTTTTTTTTAATTATAAACATTTTTCTATGAACTGAAGCTGTTTTAAAAATTTAAAAATACCTGGTGGAATTCTGTTCGATTTCAAAAAAACACTCATTGAGAAGACCAACTGACAAAAAGAGCGTATAAAGGGAATGTAATAGGTAAGCGTGGAAGTGGAAGACCTAGGAAAGAATGGATTTGTCAGGTATGTGAGATTGCGAATGAATGGAATTTACTGAGTGGAAACAAGAGAAGAGCATGCATGAAAAGAGTGATGAAATAAGATGAGATGAAAGAAGTATGCAAGGACAGAGTCAAGTGGAGGCTCTTGTGTGGAGGTACCGGCCACCCCTAGAAGAATGGCGCCAGGATACAAGACAAGACAAAACTCATTAACATTTTGGATAGTTTTTTCTTAATGACTGATAGGTGAGACTGACCACTATACTGTAAAAATGGTTCACTTTACCAATGTCACCCCTGTTTCAGGGAAGGTCGGAAAGAGTTACAGGGCTTATGTTCATTTGAGATTTGGTTTTCATGTTGTAAATCCACATGAGGCATGTGTAAGCGCGAAGTTTCACGTGTCTTATTATGGGAATGCATGTAATATGAATCTGAAATGTAATGTATCTTTGTAATTTAGATTATGAATTATAGATATTTTACAATATGCAGCTTCCAGCAGGAATGTAATGACAAGGCTTAATAAGCAAGAAATGAAAATGACCTCCTTGAGAAATAGGAAAAAAACGATATAACCCTTTTCTTCTTCCGGTCTCACATAAAATGTGTAGGTCGGCTTTGAAAAGTTTTCAATTCATAAAGATTTATCGCTTAGTTAGATTTGAAATTTATGTTATGTCCAATAACTCCCCGATTTACCTGATCATGCATTGGAATCAAGTACGCCATAAAACATGTGTAAGTGTACATCCAATATAAATGAAATTCCGTAATAAAATTTAAATGAATCATTTCATGTTGGAATTATTGCAATTTTATTGACTGAATTGTACTTCAATATTCTAATTAATGATTCATTAAGTGTACCAAGTTTATGCCTCATGAAATGTTCTGATTAATTAAGTACGAATTTTCAATAAAAGTTTAGCAATCTGTACGTATTGTGATTATTGTACTTCAGCTTAATCCGGTCGATAGCTCATTTGGTAGAGTACTTGCATTACATGCCGAGAGCTCGGTTTCAAACTCACCGAGGGTGTCAGAAATGATTTCCCTGTTCGGTGTTTATTTCAAACCCAAAATTAAATACGGGAAAGGCTTACTCAGCCATCACAAGAAATGAGTACCAGCCCTCTCGGGAGCTGGGAATCCCCCACTTCAACTGAAGTGGTAAGGCCTTACTGTAAAAATAGATAGGTTCCAGTCCTCTCCGGGAGAACGCGGCATGCAGTTCCGTATGTAGTAGCGTTGATTAGCAATTTAATATTCCCTACTCTCATTTTTCTTTGTTTTATTAAGATTTTTTTTTTAAATGAGTGTTATGCGAAAATAAATTTAATTTGTATTTTACCACAGTGAACAATATTTGAAATGAAATTTCACACAGGTGTGGAATTTTATTTATTTTCAACGAACTTTTCCTGGCTATTTTTTCTTTCACATTCACACATTTGCCTTTATAAAGGCGACACACCTGCTTGACGCTAGTATAAAAACATTTTTTTTTTGTGACTCTTCAGTAAAAATAATTGTAACAATTTTCATTTGTGATACTACTGAACAAAAAAGGACCTCTTGCTCATTTTCTTCAGTCAAGATATTCTTCTTTGACTTGGACGCCGTCGACGCTTAATTTTTCCATGTATGGTGAGATATACGAGTGAATATTTCTCATTTTATTGCAGAAATAAACTATTTTTTGAATTTATTCATTAAAAAACATTCCTATTATTAAATTTAATTTTAATTAAAAAAACTTTTTTGTCCATGCTGAGAGCAAGAGTTTGATTTCAAGGCTTACTCAGCCTTCACAAGAAACGAGAACCAGTCCCCCCTGGGACTTACACCAACCACTTCAATTGAAAGTGGTTGGTGTGAGGCCGGCTCCCTTACCCGTAAAAATAAATAGGTCCCGAATCGCCACATGCGACCCCTTCGGGGATAACGCAGGCAAGAAGTTACACTATATGTGTAGCTTAGGTGCGTAGTTGCGTTACAGTTCTATTTTCACATTTTTTGAGTTACATTGCCTAAGCGCTTTCGGATTTTATCCGTCCATACTCAGAACTCAGAAGCTATCTCAAATTTAATATTAATTCACACGAACAACATTCGTTATCTTCAATTCGATACAAATTTCCCTTCTTCATTGGTATTGGCATTACATTCACGTGGCCTATCAATAAGCTTAGCATCAACACAGTTTATCAATGATATAGTTGACTAATGGCTTCCAGACAATTAATTCCAAATTGTGACATGTTATTCCATTGAATGAAATTGCATCGCATGCGATTGTGCCATTTTTAGGTCCACGATAATTACGAGGACAGGCGCAGTGTGAAATGAAATATAACGCCGTCTGCAGCATTGAGCACAAGATGCAGCCGTTGAATCCTTAATGAACTTATTCGTGTTCCATTTCTTCATAAATTATGACTTGTCATTGATGAATAAATGCATTTTGAAAAAAAGATACTTCTGCATAAAGTACTTTTGTTCAAATATGGGCGCATACACAATGTTCAAGCGTGAGTTCAGTTTTAAACTTGAGTTTGCTCACCCTAAGAAACTTTTCCCACTAGATGCATTCCACCGGGATTGTCTATGGTTCGTCGATGGATTACCGGACAGGCTGAAAACTTTTATACATCCCCATACACTACTAGATTTGTGACCCGGTTTTCCATGGACAAACTATAAAAAATCTGGGCAGAATGTATCTAGTCTGTAACGGGCCTGAAAAAAAGTTGAGCTTTAGCATTGAAGGTGTCTTAAAAACACAACTGAGCTGCGAACATTTAACATTGTTTCTAGTGTATCTCATTTATTTTTCACAGGTAAAGGCACCAGCTGTACACCAATCACTAACTTAAAGTAGATGCTCCCTTGCTCTTAAGGCGACTGCTTCTCATTTCTTAGCTTTACCTTTTTTTTTATTAGAGTTATAAGAAAACCTGAAACGGGAAATTATGTATATTTTTTAAGAAATACTTTGCGGGAGACGCCCTAGATTTTAGAGACTCCAGGGGTCTATGATACTTGTTGTAGTGCCGCAGAGGTGTTTACGAGCTTGATCGCCGCTACAAAGCACCAGTACTCACGCAAGACCCAGTTGCTGTACCTAAGACTAGATGGACCTTTAGTGACCGGCCTTTGGAAAAGGTTTTATGAATTTTTCAACCCAACGAAGAGCGTATTTGTAAAAATAAATGGTATATTTTTTGTTCTCCGCCGAGATTCGAACCCACAACCTTCCATTTACGAGTCTGAAGTGTTGCCACTGAACTATGGACCGGTCGTGTTTAAGTCCCGTAGCTATAATTTACTTTCTACGTTAAAAAAAATATAACAACATTTATTTTACATGCTTTTCCAAAAGCAAACACGTCTAAGTTCATTCTCACACATGCTGCAAATGGATTTATAACATTTAAGCCCAATCACGAATGAACATAAGCTCGGCAACTGACATTCGCAAAGTAAACTATTTTTACAGTATGAGCGATCAGCCCCACGCCAACCCATAAGTGAAGGAACAGCTAAGGAGTTACGGTGGGATTTGCACCGTAGCTCTCTAGGTTTTAACATAATCGTTCTACCAACTAAGCTATCGAACGGATGGTTGATTGGGTTTTACAATTTCATGGGCATTTTGTTATATTTTCATCAGATTGGCATAACTGTTTTAATGATTTCAAATGCAATGAATCATTGTATATATCCAATGGTGAATTTGGACTGGATCCAGTGGAAAATCACGTCGGTAGGTACTAAAATACCAGCGTTTCAGGTGCACAAGATCAGGTTCCCAGAAATACAAATGCATGCCAAATTATATAACTGGATTTGGCCGTGAGTAAGCAAATAATTTTAATTACAAAAAAATATTTAATTGGATTTTTTTTTTCAAAATCACTTTTTGTAAACATTAACGTTTTCATCCTATTTTAACCCTTCCTTTGGTTTAATAAACTCCTTGAACAGTCATTCATATTTTATCTTGTTTTGCAAACATCACTTCGACTGCAGTCGTTGGCGTAATTCGAGCCACCTTATCCTACAAAATAATTAAAAAACAGAGATTACGCGGCAAGAAAATACCCAATATGTGTAGCTTAGTTGCGTTTTATTTGATTGTAAGCCGATCTAAAGCACGAAAGTTTTATAAGTATGACACTTTTAAATTCTTTTTAAATTATAGTCGATCGATCGGTCAAAGAGCTTAATGTACGCAATTAGAGACAAAAGAATAGGATTCGATTCCACAAGAGTGTTAAAAAAAGTTTTTTTTAGAATTAGAGGCGTATAACCGGCAAGGTTTACTCTGGTTGTACAAGGTTTGAGAAGTTACTTTTTTGTAAGCAGAAAAACTCTCACTTCAAGTCACAAAAGGCTAGCTCCCTTACCTGTGAATTTCAATAGGTTCCACACAAGTGCCAAGCCTTGAGGAATAAAAAGCAGACTAAAAAGATACTTTTTAGTTTGAAAAAAAAAACATTTTTAACATTTATTTTAGAAAGGATTATTTTACATATTTCTTTCTCGGATAAATAAAAAAAAATCACGATAGGGGATAGAGAAAACTCATCTCGATTTTCCCCGAAAAAGTAATAAAGGTATTGTGCCTCACAATACCATTTATTGCTTTTTCTGGTAAAATCGAAATGAATCTACTCTATCCCCTATCGTGAATAGACACCCAGATATGAATAACCGGTCTAAATGTACCTACTTGAAAGAAAATGTCTGTCGGCGAAGATGATAAAGTATAAAAACTGACCACAAACTCATCTCAAATTTCTTGTTTCCTTCCAGAACATGATTCGATTGTGGGAGTTAAATAGTATTATCGGGAATTTCAATGTCTTGAGTATACGTTTTTACACTTTAATACAACCGTAGCGTTTTCCCAAAAATCTGGGGAAGCTAGAACAACGCCTTTAGTGAACGTTTTAGATTCAATACATTTTTGTTTAAACGTTGTGGTTGGTTTACAGATATTATGCTTGTATAGGACTGGTTTGAAGCCGAAAAGGTACTATGTAAGAAAACGTAAACATTGCCTCTAGTGAACGTTTTAATTTTTATACATTTTTGCTTAAAATCTTTATCAAAGTTTATGAGAAATATATTTTGTTTGGGGCGCATATGAATTGGATTTGTCTGGCAATTTGAAACTCAAACCGCAGTCTGACGTAACGCAACTACGCAATTAAGCTATACATACAGTGTAACTTCTTGCAACGTTTTCCCTGAAGGTCTCGCATGTAGCGAGTAGAAAACTATTTATTTTTACAGGTAAGGGGTCCAACATAACGCCAGCCATTACAATTGAAGTGGGGGTTTTCCAGCTCCCAACCACTCGGGAGCTAGTACTCATTTCTTGTCAGGACTGAATAAACCTTGCCGGTATTGACCAGCAACGATTTAATTTTTAGAGCTGGGAAACCCCCACTTGAACTGAAGTGATCCTCTTACCTGTAAAAATAAATAGGTTCCACTCGCCACATCGAACCTCTCTAAAACTTAGATAATGCTGCAGGAAGCTACACTATGTGCTTAGCTTAGTTGCGTTTGCGATGAGTTATATCTCAAGCATCAGGCGCAGATGTATTGGATGGTTCCATGATAGAACGACACAGTGATAAAACGACACATGACAGAATATCACAATGACAGAACGACACATGACAGAACAACACATGACAGAACATCACAATGCCAGGATATCACATGACAAAACGACACATGAAAGAACAACACATGGCAGAACGACACATGACATAACAACACATGACAGAACATCATATGACAAAACATCACTACAAAAAAACATCACAGGGAAGTACATCACAATGACAAAATAAGATGTTTGGTCATGTGATCTTTTTTCACGTGCCGTTTACTTTATGTTCTATTTTAGGTATGTGAGGTTTCATCATGTGATGTTTTGTCATAGTGATGTTTTGTCATGTGTAGTTCTGTCATGTGTTGTTCTGTCATGTGTCGTTTTGTCACTGGGCCGTTGTATCCTGCCACCGTATTGGATTTGTGTGGCGGCTTGAAACCCAAGCCGCTATCGGACGTAGGTGATGTTTTGTAATAGTGATGTTTTGTCATAGTGGTGTTTTGTCATGTGTAGTTCTGTCATGTGTTGTTCTGTCATGTGTCCTTTTGTCACTAGGCCGTTCTATCCTGTCACCGTATTGGATTTGTCTGGCGGCTTGAAACCCAAGTATCGGACGTAGGTGATGTTTTGTAATAGTGATGTTTTGTCATGTGTAGTTCTGTCATGTGTTGTTATGTCATGTGTCCTTTTGTCACTGGGCCGTTCTATCCTGTCACCGTATTGGATTTGTCTGGCGGCTTGAAACCCAAGCCGCTATCGGACGTAGGTGATGTTTTATTCTCGGAGACGGGAATGAAGCGCGCGTAGGTGCATTCTCTCTCGGCGAACCGGTCGACCCACTATGAATCAAACTTTGATGTGCGGTCCCGACTGTATAGCGCGATACGTATTTATTCATTGTGTTTGGCCAGAGCTTTCTCACGTGTAACGAATAAAGATGTAAAGAATAAGGGCTTATAATGGTAATTATATTGTTACGATTTTTTTGGTTCGGATACTTTTCAAATAAAACTCTTCTCTTCTTTTTACTTATTTATTTTACACGTTTATATTTATTTTTACAAAGACACTCTCATTTATTTCATTACACTGGTTTCAGTTCACTGGTCGAATTTGTTCATTGTATTGGTGGAGTTTGACGATAAGACTGACTAGTGCAAGCAACTTGCACCCTTTTAAACTAAGAGTGTCGAACACTCCGGAACATATTTTTGCTCGATGCTTCTCGAAGTACTTAGCCTAGAGACTTCTCTATATACACACAATTATCAATCCTACCCACCAATACAATAAAGAATTCCTATGACTAATACTTATACATGTTTTAATATTTACATTACCTATTGACATAACAATATTGTTAAGAACTAAGGATTTGAAGTAGCCACGCAGGTAGGTGTGTACTGGGTGCGACCGCTTGCATCGCGAGGAACCAAAATCTCTCAAAAAATGTTAGATTGGCGGTGCACGGTGGTATACTAGTGCCAACCTTGATGTATGGAAGTGAAGCCTGGACGGTGAGTGAAAGGGAAATTAGTAAAGTCCATACAGTAGAAATGGACTATCTAAGAAGTATGATTGGGAAAAAACGAAGTGACAGGGTGAGGAATGATTTTGTAAGAGAAGAATGTGGTGTAAGGGAAAGTGTGAAAGTGAAGATTAAAAGAAGTATGTTAAGATGGTTCGGGCACTTGGAGAGAATGAGTGATGAAAGATTGACGAAGAAAGTATATGTTGCTAGAATAGATGGATGTCGTGGTAGAGGAAGACCGAGAAAAGTATGGAAGGATCAAATCTCTGAAATAGCGAATGAATGGGATATCCAGAGTCATAATAAAAGGAGGACTTGTATGAAAAAGGTTATGACTCTGGATGAAATGAAAGAAGTATGCAAGGACAGGAAGAAGTGGCGGCTAATCTGCAATGTTGATTTCTAATGTTGGTGTATTCATTTGCTACATTTTTTGCATAGGAAATTTTTGACTTTTTTTGTATAGATTTCTTTGTAAGGTTTTGTTCTTTTTTATATTTAAATGTAATTTATTATTCATATTCCTTGACTTATAGGTTGGTATGAGGCTGACCACCCATACTGTAAAAAATGGTTCACTTTGCCAATATCACCCCTGTTTCAGGGAAGGTCGGCAAAAGTTGTGGGGCTTATGTTCATTTGAGGTTTGGATTTTATTTGTAAGTACACATTCAGCATTTGTAAGCGCGAACTACACTTGTTGGTTTGTGGGCATACATCTGAGAGCTTTAAATGAATATATCTTTGCAACTTAGATTATTATTAGATTATTACGCGCGCCTGAACATGTACGCTAGTTTATAGTAGTGTGTATCTGGCTCTAGTGTGATAGTAGTTGTAAGGCATATAGAACGGCGATCTAGTACGAGCGAGAGATCAAATGATCTGGAATATGCAATAATGATCCTTATTGTACCTATATATACGGACTGCAAAAGGAATCAGTTGATTAGTCGTTCCAAGCATTTTGCCGTGAAGACCAATATACGCAAAGATTATCAATTAATGTAAATTGTGAACCAAATTGTTTAAAATAAATTCTGTTGAAATAAATAATTGCGGTTTAATTAAAGAAAACTCCAGTAAAATCTTAACAATATCTTTAACAACGAACAAAATATTCGTTAAAATTATTGCTCGTTACACGTAGATTTCAGTGAATATTGTGTTCAAGACGCTCTTTTCACAGGTCTGGCCAGAATCCGGTTGTCTCGCAACCCGAAAACTAAAAATCGTACTCTTAAGTGCCAACTGCTCAATTACTGTGTGCAGAGCTATAATTAAATACAGCGACTGTGAAATAAACTTAAAAATAGATTACAATTCAGTCCATACATAAAGTTCATACAACTCATTTCACACGAAATTGGTTTAGATTTTTTCTGCTCAGCGCCATGCATATTAAACATGAAATGAATCAAGGTTTGACCGCATGTGTATATTTTTTCAAACGATTCAGGATTAGGACCGGTCCGTAGTCTAGTGGTAACGCTTTTGATTGAAAGATTGTGAATTCGATTTCTGGGGGGGGGGTGGGGGCACAAAAAATGTTTTTTTCAAAAATGTCCTTCGCCCGCGGCCCGGTTAAAAACTTCATTGCCTTTACCAAAGACTGGTCCATCATTTGAGTCTTGCTTGGGAATCGGCGCTTTGTACTTTGTAGGTACCAAGCTCGTAAAAATATCCGGTCGATAGTTCAGTTGGTAGAATGCATGCATTCCAACCCCCCCTTCAACTGAAGCGGTTGGCATAAGGACCCCTTCGGGGATAACTAGGCAAGAAGTCACACTACATGTGTAGCTTAGTTGCGTAACACGATCCCCTACCCATTACGGATGTGTAGTGTTGGGCTTGTGGCGTAACATTATTTATTTGTTTTTTATTTTATTTATATCTCATCGGTGAGACTACCGGCTTAAACTCCCACCTCTTCTTCAGAAGCCCGATGCCTACCTTTCGGGCTAAACTACGAGAAGTGGTAGCATATTGAAACTTAATTTTACAGGCTCACGTCAATCACTTCAGTTGAAGTGGGGGTTTTCCTGCTATTCCCAGGCAAGTACTCATTTCTTATGAAGGCAGAATAAACCTTGCCCGAATAAACACCGATACGGGAAATCATTTTCGACATCCTCGGTGGGATTCGAACTTGAGCTCTAGGCATGAAATGCAAGCACTCTACCAATTGAACTGTCGACCAAACAAAAGCAATTCGATCGCGCCGGTATCGAATTCTTTTCAAAAAAGGCTGTAGGTTATACGGCTAGAGGTGAAATGCGTTTGGCAAAATATGCTGACTACATTTAACCAAGCAGTCCAAGATCCATCATGGGTTGACGATGGTGATGTAATAAAGAGGAAGAATTGACAAATGTGTATTGCTTGAGAGTTATGTCATTATTTTATAATACCAGTTTGTACTTACACGGGAACACAACAGTTGATGGAGCTCTAATTATTTTATAGCTCTATTCACATAAATCATAAGTAATGATGTTTTACTTCTGGAGCTCGACGGGATGACAATCATTAACGTTTATTTTTATGATTTATGAGGAGAAAATTCTTAAATTGAAAATATTCTACGGAAACCGATGATAATAGGCAAATTTAAAAGAACTGTGCCATGTCTAAGATAGACAAAGTAAGTAAAGACGGGGGTGCGAGTAACAGCACCAAGATAAAGCTTGCTAGGTGTCTGGTCCACTATTTTTTTCTCTCTGCTGCTCAAATATGGACCTTAAAGTAGCAGAAAAGACTAAATTGGCATTTTCAAAATGTGGGGCTGCAGGCGCATGCTCCGAATCCCTTGGACGGCTAGACGTACCAACAAGTCTATTCGTCGGGAGCTACGTTTGAATGTCTTGACTGCTTCCCAGTGTAAGTACATTGGAGGATAAAAGAGGAAAAGGAAGACCTCCCCCTCACGATGGACCGATCAAGCGAAGACATCAGCAAGGACCTCAGCGGTTGGAGCGCTGCGTGCCACGCAGTCGAGAGAGAATTGGAGAAGAGTAGGTGCTTCCACAAGGGTCACAACCCTCAGAAATGGGGAATAGGATGACATACAAGAATAATAACTGAACCTAAGTCTAGGTAGGCTACTCAAGCAAAATAACGTTAATTTAGCATAAATAAGCAGATAGGTATTACGTTCTGGAGCAGATTATTAATTGTGCATGTTGTACACAATACGAACTAACAAAAAAAAAGAGGATGAAATTTTGCAGCAGGGCTGTTATCGGCGGAGTGTTGTGTTTTGAGTTTTAAGTAAGTGGCAAGATAAAAACTATTACGATTAAACTTTAAAAAAAAAAGAGTACACGAAAAGTAATTTTTAATATCTAAAAGCTTTATCCGCTAACATTGCAGATCAACATTATTTTTTTTTAAGTTCTATAACCTATAAGTCAAGGAACAAAAATTGACGTTACAAATTTGTTTCATGGCAGCAACAGCACGCTTCATTTGGAATTAATGAAGAAACCAAATTGTCCCATAAGTACAGTAATAATTTTAACAAGGATAAATCCATGGGTGAAGGGTTAACTCAACGCACAGAATAATTTTGACGTTTCTGACAGGACCGTGGTCTTGTTTAAAATTAATTAATGACCGTTCCTCCACAGCTATTTGCTCGCCATCGACAGAATTTTTAATTAGGTGCTCGCTGCTTCTGTTCGAATCAGTATAAACGACAAACAAACCTCGACTCACGCGTCTTGTTGTTTTTGTTTATTTATTTTTTTAAATATCTCGATTGTCCGTGAATGTATAATTAATTCGCGCACGTAAACGAAATTTTTTACGTTTAACAAAAATAAGCTAGTAGAAAAACAAAAAAGTATTACCTAACTGTGTTATTTTATAATCCTTACAAACTCTAGATAATTTAAGAATTATCGAGTTTTAGTTCCCGATCGAGCGACGTAAAGTGAAATGTATTTTTCTCTTTATTTAGTTCAAAACACTAGGAGGTTGAATTGATACGCCAGCCAAATTGTCCTAAAATTGAAATTCTGGAGACTGGAGGTGGTATAATCCAGCTGGACGACGGATCCTTCACTTTTTGGATGCAACGGGTATCGATAGAGGGCAAACAACGAATTAGGGGCTATGGCGATGGCATGTAGGTATAATATCGAATTACAGTAAGTACCATCTTGGTACTGTCGCATCGGCCACAGACAAAAAGTTTGACGATTCCACTCAATAACTTGGAAGGCGAATAATTGGTGAAGCCAGTTTTTCCCCAAATATTTTTTTTGATCTATGGTGACAAAACAATCCGACATCTATAATCTATAATCTATAATCTAAGTTGCGAGGATATATTCATTCAAAGCTCTCAGATGTATGCCCACAAACAAACACGTGTAGTTCGCGCTTACAAATGCTGATTGTGTACTTACAAATAAAATCCAAACCTCAAATGAACATAAGCCCTGCAACTCTTGCCGACATTCCCTGAAACAGGGGTGACATTGGCAAAGTGAATAATTTTTAACAGTATGGGTGGTCAACCTCATACCAACCTATAAGTCAAGGAATACGAGTGATAAATAACATTTAAGTATAAGAAAACAACAAAACCTTAAAAATAAATCTATACAAAAAAAGTCAAAAATGTCTTATGCAAAAAATGTAGCAAGCTAATAAACCAACATTACAAATCAGCATTGCAGATTAGCCGCCACTTCTTTCTGTCCTTGCATACTTCTTTCATTTCATCCAGAGTCATAACTTTTTTCATACAAGCTCTCCTTTTATTATGACTCTGGATATCCCATTCACTCGCTATTTCGAAAATTTGATCCATCCATACCTTTCTCGGTCTTCCTCTTCCACGACATCCATCAATTCTTGCAGCATATACTTTCTATGACATGGCTGCTCATAAACACCTGATAATACAAACTGGACGAAACTATGCTTCCAGATTAAATAAATCAATCGATGAACCTATTGCAAAGCGGTCAATAGGTAGGGTTCGCTTGAGAGTGTTTGCAAAAAAAAAACATAAGCTGGTTCAATATTCATCGGGATGGAGAATCGCATTTTTCTTCACTTATCTAAATCTAAGTTGCAAAGGTATAATTAACATTCAAAATGTCCACAAACAGACAGTGTAACTTCGCGCTTACAAATTTTGAATGTGTACTTACAAATTAAAATCCAAACCTCAAATGAACATAAACTCTGTACCTTTTGCCAACCTTCCCTGAAACAGTGGTCACATTGGCAAAGTGAAACATTTTTTACAGTATGGGTGGTCAGCCTTGTACCAACCAACAAAAAGAAAAAACATCAGCTGTACAAATCACAAGTATTATTAATATTCGGGTTCCATGGAATAACATTTTTTTGAATTATGAAATCGCATTGATTGAGGTGTTTATATTTTTTTTTTGTCTTCTTGGTGTTGTGTGGCTTGTATTAAATAATAATTAGCTACACTTTCGTAGTTTATCAGATGGCTAACGCGTAATTCTCCGTAATGGATTGCCATCGTAAAATGCAAATTACCTTGAGGCCGTGTCGCGTGAAGCGCCGAGATGTAAAAGGATGCTCGGCAGGGTCTTCACGCGCGACACTATCTGGTGACGGAAATCAAGCAAAAAATAATCTCGCATCTGAGTGTGGTCTAAAAGATCAATGGGACCTGAATAATAATTGTGAATTATATAGCTGATGATGATGATTTCTTTAGAGCGACGCTGTAATGAGAACTAAAAATATGTAATAACAAATATAATTGTGTCAGGAAGAACCTACCACAGTAAGGGAAAAATAAAAAAAACTTCTAGACCATTGCTAGCCTTCTACTCTCCACTGTTGGATAAATGCCTCTTTAAAATTGCTCCACTTCTTTCTATTCCGGGTAATCTGAACCCACTGTTTTCCTATTATCCATGCAGTATCCTCGCCTTATCTTTTTAGCTCTTGTCCTACTTTTTTTTGTGGTCTCACTGAAGATGATGAGGTGATAATTTCTTTAGAGCCCGGTTTCGTGATAAAGTCACTCCAGGGACACTGCAAATGATGCCATCAATCTGCTTACGTTCAGTGAATTTCGGAACTTCTCATGGTCCTCTACCTCTCTTGTATAATGCAACTGCAAATGCACGCTCTCGAAACACACTCATTTTAACATTTTTCAATCCGTATCTTGGCTCTGGTTTTTATCGAAAGTATTGTCACAGATAGCGAATTCCAGGTCATCAAAGCAGCAACAAAAAGGCTCGATCCCCAAACACCGTCCATGTGGCTTTGCGTGGCAGCTGGAGCAGACATTTTTGCGACTTTTGGTATGATTGTCTGTTCGCGGATTTTTCTCGGCGGAGACCAGTTCAGACGGTGTTATGTTATTTTAAAATAACATAAAAAGAACATTTTCGAAGTGTACAGTGTGTTTTGTGGGCCGAACGGAGCCAAACGGTCACGGAAGCGGCTGAACTGCACCGTGCGAACTCATCAGTTCTCGGCGAGATGTGAACAGAGTCAGACGTCGGTGACCAAACACCAAGTGGTGCAAGAGGGGGCATTACCATGGAGCTCCCTCCTCCCCATCTACTTGGATTTCCTGCCAGCAAGGCACCCGCCTAGTGGACCAGAGACGGGTTCGTGGAGGAGCGCCCACCCAGGGGCTCAAACGTGTGGAGGCGTTCGCCTTGTGAGCCGCCGCTGCCTTAGGCCTTCAGCTCGGAACTCCAGTCAACAGAGTAGGGAGTGTTTTAGTGACAAGGTGCAGGTAGGGCCATTCTCTTATTTCCCCTTTTTTCCCCATATTACTAAAGTAAATAAACCATTATTTGTTCATGTTAAACTTATCTTTTAATATAAAACCCTTCCCAAAATACAAGTAAGCAACACAAGGAAAGAATCCCACGCCCTGAGAGTGATGCTGATGATAGGTAGCCGGAGTAAGTATCCTGTAGGTAGCCTTTATCCTGTAGGAAGGTACCTTTTATTCTAAACATAACAACGGGTACTCTGGTGCTGAAACATTTAGTTACATAAAAACAAGCACTCATCCTTTTACTTGCGTTCTATTGAATTCATCGCAATTCATATTCATCGGTCCGTAGTCTGGTGATTAATGTTTCTGACTCGTGATTGGAAGATTATGGGTTCGATTTTCTTCGGGTCAAACAAAATATTTTAACGTTAAAACTTACCCTGCGCTGTGTTGAAAAAATAATTGGCGTTTATGAAAAACCGGTCACAATAATAAATAATAATAATATTAGGATGATTTATTTGGTGAGCGCTGTTTTTGTGTGTATCACACCTCAAGAACCCTCTGCGAGCTTGGTCGTCGCTGTAGAAAGCGCCAATTCTCAAGCAAGACCCAGTTGTTGTAAGGTTGGATGGATCTTTCAGTGACCGGTCTTTGGTAAAGATTTTATGAATTTTTCAACTCAGCGAAGAGCACATTCGAAATATGAATGGTATATTTTGTGTGCTCCGCCGGGATCCGAATCCACAACCTTCCATTTACGAGTCCGAAGTGTTGCCACTACGGACTACGGACCGGTCCAAGATGCAAACGACACGCGGTGTACCTCAGCGGTCACCCATCCAAGTACTGTCCGCGCCCAATGTTGCTTAACTTCGGTGATCTATGGGAACCGGTGCTTTCAACATGGC
The DNA here is from genome assembly GCA_951799405.1 of Agapetus fuscipes. NCBI lineage: Eukaryota > Metazoa > Arthropoda > Insecta > Trichoptera > Glossosomatidae > Agapetus > Agapetus fuscipes. The sequence continues at coordinate 7,604,827 of OX637332.1, forward strand.
TAACGTCGTTGACACAACATTGGGTCCATCCAGTTTTACAGCAACTGGGACTTACTTGAGAAATGGCGCTTTCTATAGCGACAACCAAGCTCGCTATAAAGGCTCTTGAAGTGTGAAAATAGGGCATACCAAAAAATTCCTCCTAATGTTTACTTTAATTTTATCATTCGCTTGAATGGCCACTCGACAGATTTTTTAGTTCTTCGGACACGTTATCCGTGGCAATGAGGGTAGCCTGGAACGACTGGTTGTCATAGGTAGCTTAAAGGAAAAGAGAGGGAATGAAATATCCCTCACATGATAGACCGATCAAGTGAAGACAGCTGTAGGCATCTCTGTGGTGGAGGATCTTCATTCTTAGACTTCTATATATGTATTTTTGCGTTTCGATGAGTCACATGGATCTCAGCTTGTTATTGTCCTTGTTTTAATTTGTACTTTACAAAAATTAAGAGCAGCTCAGTGAAAAAACAAGTGCTCCACTAATTTAAATGTTTTTTTTCGCAATCGTCCATCTCGAATGTCACAGAGTTGGCATTCGAACATTCTTAAGCGTCCAGCTAAGGATGAATAACAATAATTAATTTATATATGATGTTGTTCCTTGACTAATAGGTAGGCGTAATAGGCTGACTCCCCATGCTGTTAAAACTTCATTTTTCATTTTTGCTAATGCCACCCCGGTTTCAGTGAAGGGCGGCAGGAATTGCAAGGTTTATGTTCATGTGAGGTTTGTGTTTTTTAAGATCTGAAAAGTTCTTCCCTCTCAGAGGGAATATGGGAGGTTTTCCTCGTGAATCCCTGATCATGGATGAAATATGGAACAAACGAGTCAGAGGATTATATCCCTTGGTCCATGTCATCCAAATGATGAGATCTTTCCTCTTAGAGACAGCCTGAAATATTCTTGGCGAAGATGATGGTATGCAGGTAAGGCAGAGGCTTGAATCCTGCTGTCCGTTTCCTGAGGCTGTGTATGTTCATGTGAGCATGGTTTATTTTATGAGTACACATGCAGCATACTTCCTTGATACGCAACGCAAAAAAAACATAACTAAGCTACACATATAGTGTAACTTCTTGCCGCGTTATCCCCGAAGGAGTCGCATGTGGAGATTTGAACCTATTTATTTTTACAGGTAAGGAGGCCGGCCTTACGCCAACCACTTCAGTTGAAGTGGGGGTTTCCCAGCTCCCGAAAGGGCTGGTACTCATTTCTTGTGAAGGCTGAGTAAACCTTGCCGGTATTTTATTTTGGGGTTTGAAATAAGCACCGAAACGGGAAATAATTTCTGACACCCTCGGTGGGATTCGAACCCGAGCCCACAGCATGGAATGCAAGCACTCTACCAACCGGACTTGATAAAGATCATACACCTGGTTTTTCATTTCGATTGTTTAACCACGTTTTCAGCTCTCTTTCCTGAGAAATAGGTTGAGCATTACTTTCATTAACGTTCGTAAATGTTTAACTTCCTTATTTTATGTTGCGATGCATAAAAAAAAGACATAAATTATGTAGTTTATTACAAATAGGGCGACATTGATTGAAGGTGTGTGAAATACGATGTTTTTCCTTTTATTTTCACGTCAACCGTGTGGTGTATCGGATAATGCGTTGGCACTCGAATTAGCGTTTTTAAAGAAAGCGCAAGTTCGAGTCCCCTCGTGCCCTATTCACGATGGCTTTTGACCCTAGTTCAACAGATGTTATGGGTTTATTTTAGCTTAATAATTCATTAAAAATAAAAAATTAAAGATTCTTTAAATACCTGTTTCTGGCCGGGAAAAATATGTTCAATCAGGTCCGCACGTGAATTGACATAGACAATATTGTGACGACACCCTGACACAACACGACAGCCTGGTTGCTAGGGTAAAGGCATGCAAATATTTTGTTATTGATTGATAAGAGCGGCAGTCCCATAGTTCCCTAGTTCTGATAAGGCGACTATTTTAGTCGAGTAGCGAGTAATTTAGTGGTGGGCGGGGCGCTACTCGCCCGTTAAAATAGAGTAAAATGTATCGACTCGACTAAATCATTGACTAAACTACTCGACTATTTTTTTGTGGTTCGCACACGTTTAGCCACTAAATTACTCGCTACTCGACTAAATTAGTCGCCGTGTCCGAACAAGCCTTAAACGACAAAAACTAAATTGTTCAGGAGAGCAGTTTAAAGTTTGAGATTGCAGAAAAATGTTTTTTTTGTATCATATCGTTAAAATCAAAACAGCTTTAAAATTAAAAAAATAAAGGCATTTATTCATCGATATATGTATAAGAACATTTCATTAAATACTTCTTCCATGCATTTATTGGCATTCCTATTAATGTGGTTGTACGATGTCTTACATTTTTTTTATGTCACAAGCGCCTTTAGGACAAAAAAGGACAAATTCTTGTCGATTACACCAAAACCGTTCTCCGAAAACGCAGTTGTTTGTATCGGGCATAAACAAAAAAAATCATCGTAGAGCCATGGGAGTTAGCGCATTTTTGACCAAAACGTCGCTTATGATGATGATGATGATGATGGATGATTTCTTTCCTGTGGCCCCATTTAATGGTCCAGGACCATCTCAAGGGCGCCATGGCTTCTGAAGAAAAGTAGTGTCTTCAGTTCCTTTCTGAAGGTGGTGGTAGGCTGGTTCGCGCGAACACCGATGGGCAAATTGTTCCAGGCAACCGGCCCGGCCACCGCAAAGCTTCTGTCTGCAAAATTTGATGTGTTCGCTCTATTTGGCACTATAACCTTGTTGACAGCAGTAAGGGCAGAGCGTAGTGGTCTTTTTGAAGTCTTATCGACAGAGCATAGCTCAGCGAGACATGGGGGTGCCGTGCCGTTCAGGGCCCTATGTACAGTGAGACACAACTTAAATTCTACCCTCTCTCGGACCCTCAGCCAGTGCAGTTCTCTCAGCAATGGCGAAATATGACAGCTCTTTCCCTGTCGAAAAATTGCCCTGGCAGCAGCATTGAAAGCCATTTGCAGCCGATCAAATAATTTCTGCGGTATGTGTCCACCCTAGCCCTACTTTACCAGTATCACCCATGTTTCAGAGGAAGTCGGCAAGAGTGGCAGGGTTTGTTCATTTGAGATTGAGTTTTTATGTTATAAGTTCACATCCAGCATGTGTGAGCGAACTTATACGTGTCTTCTTGTGAGAATGCATATAATATGGATCTTAAAAGTTTTATTTTTACAGCTTGTATCATAGAAGACTTAGAGATATTCAGCTTCAGATTGATCAATATTGTATTTATAATATTTTGAAAAAACAAATAAGAACCACTATTCACCTCGACCAACTCATTTGATAAACGAATTAAAGAATATGTGCTTGTATTTTGCTGGATCCACAGCATTCCCAGACTGAAATGATGAAATTCCGTACGTTCTTTGTCTGAAATGTATGCAAGGGAAAGCGAGGCAGAGATGAGCCGAGAATATAGTGTCTGGATGACAAGAAAGCCATCGTGAATGATTGAGATGTGTATAATTCTGTTTTGTTTGGTGCATAAAAGGATTGTTTATTTATCTGATGCATATTTCACAAATGGTTTTTTGTTTTTGTTTATCGTGCCAAGATCTGTAAGGCGTGCTTCACTTGAAAACACCCTTTTTGAGACAAATAATAATAATTTCAATTAAAATATCACCTATTTGTCGTCCCCTTTAGTGTTATTTTGTCTTGTGTCCATCACAGGTAATTTCACATGAGCGATGTGTCTTATGAAAACTGGAAATTGATTTTAAAAGAGATTTAAATTTGTATATTTTACGTTTTTTTCTTAGCTCAGACTGTGTAAAATATGATTCTTAAGACAATTTTATTGAAAGATCATCTTTGAATCAAAAGGCAGTTAAGACAAACAACCACTAGAGGGACGTTCTGTAATTTAAAAAACCTCCAGGAAAATGTAGCTTAGCCCTAGTGAAGCCTTGGTAAAAAGCTTACTGAAGTTTCTCACACAGAATCCTTCACAAGTTTCACTTTTTTCAGCGAATCAATACTTTATATGAAATCTGTTTCGAAACTAAAGCCGCGATCTGGAGATTTCTTCATCACTAACTGTGACTCTTGCTAGAAGTGCAGGACGCCAGTACAATATCACTTTTGAAAAAAAAACATTCAAGAAAACCTTTATTACACATTTTTATTATATTCATCATCAGAATGTTAGCAAAATACAACAATATCTATACATATACAATTTACACAAACCTGTGGCTCTGAAGCCGGTCAAGCGATCTCCTTTTTTTCCTTGTCGATCCTCTTTTGTTTTTCTATTCCATATTCAAAATCTACCTAATTTCTTTATTTTCCCTACATACCTTTTAAATCCTTTCGTTACAAGACCCGAAGCATTTTCCGGTAGAATCTCATTTCGAACGCTTCTATTCGAATCTTCAGTGCCTGTGTGAGCGTCTTGCTTCAATTTTTGACATAAATATAAAGAAGAATATATTGAAGCATTGAATGTGGCAGTTGCACCTCTGTTTTCGGAGCTTTGTATTTACTTCTAGGCTGGACTGACGTGTTTGTAATTTTGATGTGTTTTTGTATGCGTGAACCAGCATCTTTATTCATCGCGCTTGTCCATGGGTGCATTAACTATCAGCTTACTAGCTTGACTGGACCGTTACCGGACGTTTAACGCCATAGCTTCAGCCGCATTCAATAATAGCTCAAAATCACAAACAAACAAATCAGGTCAGATTTCAATGTATTTTCTCCTAGTGTGTGAGAAGTAATGAAAGAAGTATGTAAGGATAGAAAGAAATGGCGGTCGATCTGTAATGTTGGCGGCTAGGGTTTATTAAAGTGAAATTGCTTTTATGATTTAGTTTTTTTTAGTGTCCATGTTTATATTATTGTTTATTGATTTAAAAAATGTAATTTGCGATGTTTGTTCCTTGACTTATGGGTTGGTATGCGGCTGACCACCCATACTGTAAAAAATGGTTCACTTTGCCAATGTCACCCCTGTTTCAGGGAAGGATGGCAAGAGTTGCAGAGCTTATGTTCATTTGAGATTGGATTTTTATATTGTAGGTCCACATGCGGTATGTGTTAGCGCGAAATTATACATGTCTGCTTGTGGGAATGCATTTAATATAAATCTTAAATGATATATATCTTTGCAGCTTAGATTAGATTAGTGTGTAAGTATAGTGAAGAACATTTCATTTTTTAGTCAGTTGGTCAACGCACCATGCTTTGTATCGCAAGGCAGTTAGTTTAATTTCCGGTGCAGCACTTAAAAGTTTTTTCTACGAGTAGGGACCACCGTTCACTAAAGGTCTATCAATCTTTACAGCAAGTGGGTGTTGTTTCAAATTTAGTTTTTTGTATAGTGACGATTAACCTTGTACACCTCAAGAGCCCTATGCAAGCTCGGTTGTCGTTATTAAAATCACCAATTCTCAAGCAAGACCCAGTTGCTGTAATGCTGGATGGAACTTTGGTGACCGGTTTTTGTGAAGGCATGTAATTTTTTTAAATTTGAAAATTAAATGATATATTTTTATGGGAATAAAGCTCGTGTCCTTTGGTTCACGAGTCCGTAGCGTAAGCCACTAGACTACAGGCCAGTCTGAAAGTTGATTGTATCGATTACGGTAGTGTTACGGAAAAATGACCTGAAAAATTTGGGGGAATGAGTTTGATAGTTGCGTGAATAATGACCTTTTCACCTTTCTTAAAAATTACATGAAGACAAATCCATTATCAAGCTTTGAAAACATAGAGAGTCCATTAACCTCGAACAGTAAGTTTTAAAGAAAATTGAAATGTAAACAGATTTTTTTTTCAATATTCATATTACTATTATAAAGCACTTTTTTTTAAAGTCGTTGCACGTGTTTTCCTGAAACAGGCATCCAACAGAGATGATTGGAGAAGATAGGAGGGATTTACCACAGCAGGAGTGGATGGAGAGAAGATGAAGATGTTTATTCTTATATTTTTATTCAGAAATATGAAAGTTTTGGAAATAAAGAAAACCTAGTAAATATTAAAATTACAAAAAAACTAAAAAAATTGTCATTGTCAAACCATTATAGTTCCACTTATTTTTTAACTGTTTTCTTGATAAAATAAAATAATTAACTAAATTTTATAGTCATTTAATTACTTTTGTATTTATCTTTAATTGATGTTTTTCTATCGTTAAATCGAACAATATATTTTTTTATTGCTTTCTTCATTAGCATCCAAACTTAATTAGCATATAGCTTAAACTTTGTGCTTCGCTTGCAGTAAATTTACGAAAGGGCAATTATTCTCCGTCTTCTTCTTTTTCAATGGTTCTTCTCATTTCGAACTTTGGCCTCCTTCAACTTTGGCCTCGACTCCGCCTTTCTTCCGAAAGTCCAGTTCGCAACTCGGGAGAAGCTGAGCCGCATCCTTCCCCAATTTGACCTCCACTCCTATGCGTTTCGGCTTCAAAAAGAAGGTGGCATCCATATTGTTCTATATTAGAAGAAATAAGGTCACTGAAGTCATTTAATTCTGTTCACTGAAGCGCGAAAGTTGAAAATAGTAATTTGACTTTTAAAATGTGTTTTAAAACAATAGAAAAGTAATTGATTAATAATAAAAGTAATAGGAACTCTGGATTATCGTCATCTCTAATTTCTTATTTACACTCTGCCACTTCTACTTCACCTCGCGCTGCCGCAAATATGGGCGGAGTAAGTGAGTCACGAGGTAAGGCGGAAGGGGAAGTGGGGAGACCGACTAGCCAATGGTACTTTCGAACAGTCGGTTGGCTTCAGAAAAATACCGTCAAGTTCACTCGCGATAGCATAAGTGGTTCGCGTTATCGCGAGTATGCCCGTTCGCACACCTGCACTTCTCACATCCCTTCTTCCTTACCTTGCGCTAAGAGCTGAATGTAAACGGAGTACAACGGTTTCCAGTTTTTTTTTTCAATTATTTTACTTGTGTATATCCTTTGACTAACAGATTTTACGAAACTGCACACTTGTAAATCAAAATCAGCTGTATTATTGGAGTGAAGTCGTGAAAAATTCTACTCGCGTTGCTACGGTGAAATACATAGTTTATTTAGTTGCTGAGCAATAACAAGACTAGAAATTATTTGGGATATGTCATTATTTGACATTTTGTCACTAATTTCACGGTTACTATGACAACTTGTGACGTAACGGAATAAAAATCGGAATGTTCCGACTCTGTTGCTTAAAATTGGAGATTCTAAACAAAATAATGATGCGATTAACAAAAATATAAAGTATAATAATATTCTCAATAACATAAGATAGTTGGTCGACCGGTTGGTGACACTGAGTTTTAACCAATAAAATAAGCAAAAGCTAAATCTGGATGCCGAAGATGCATTCAAGGTTTCAGTTAGTTTTTTTACATTCAGCGAATGCTCCAACAATTCTAAAAATACCGTGAAACCTCAAGTATCGCCCGTACCTCATACGTTGTAAAACGAAGTTTAGAAATCCTTTAAAAAAAATCACAAGTAATTACTGTTACTCACATACTTGGTTGTGTATTTTTAGAGGGGCAGATTTTATCCCGTGCTTAAAAACGCAGAAAACGGCTGTGATTTTAATTGTTGTATATTTATTTATTCTGCAAAATGACGTCATTGCCCAATAAACAATATAAAATCATGTACAACTATTTGTAATTTGTTATATTAACAATAACGTAAAACAGCAGTGAATATCTATTTTTTTCTTTTAAATTCGCTTAAATAATAACGAGTATTCTGTGTTTGTATGTAAACAAACCATTCAAAAATTTATCTTAAATTACATGTTTTTGTAGCTCAGATAAAAGACTTTTTACTCAGATAATAGTTTTATATTTTGAAGAAAACGCTACGAAAACCGAAACGCAGCATAACCGAGGTTGTTGATTGTATACGGACTTGACAAAGACCCAAATGCATAATGTCTGCGAAATACAAGCTAGAAATAACTCTTCAACCGGACGGGGCTTAATGGCACTGGAAATAAGGTATTTCTAAGTTCTTACCATCGATATATGAGTACATACGTTACGTTACGTTAGCGTTTCGTTACTAAGCTACACATATGGTGTAACATCTTGCCGCGTGCTCACCGAGGAGGTCACATGTGGCGAGTGGAACCTATTTATTTTTACAGGTCAGGGAGTCAGTCAATATTTAATATGAAAAAAAGGATAATTTAAAAAAAACAAAAAAAATGTTTTTACAAACTAAAATAAAAAAACCTTGTTTTTTACCACTTTGAGTATTGTACCACTTTGAGTAACCGAAGACGGTGGGAGTACCCACCGAAAACGTTTTTGCTATCTAATAAAAAATACTCAAAGTGGTAAAAAACAAGGTTTTTTGATTTTAGTTTTTACAAATAATTTTATTGTTTTTTTTTTAAATTATCCTTTTTTAAAATGGCGTACCACAACGTTTCACTTAACCAATTTGAAAACTTATTTAATATGAATTTAACATATCCTTACATTTTGCAACTGAGATTATAGATTATAATTCTACTTGCTTTTTGTTTCTTTTTTGTGTTTTGCCCTTGAATGTTTGGTATTTGCCCCATCGTGAGATTACACTTTTTTCTCTCATCCTTTAACCTTCTGCACAAAGTCAAATCTTAGAAAGGTATTCAAATGCTTACATGTTGTTTTTTCGGCAAATAAACTCATTGTTTTTTCTCCTACCGAGTTGCACAAATTTTGGTGCTTAAAGGTTGGTATGAGGCTGACCACCCATACTGTAAAAAATGGTTCACTTTGCCAATGTCACCCCTGTTTCAGGGAATGTCGGCAAGAGTTGCAGGGCTTATGTTCATTTGAGGTTTGGATTTTATTTGTAAGTACACAATCAGCATTTGTAAGCGCGAACTACACGTGTTTGTTTGTGGGCATACATCTGAGAGCTTTGAATGAATATATCCTTGCAACTTAGATTATAGATTATAGATCACTACAACTTTTCATTGGATTTGCATGTATTTAAAATTTACACATTATAATTGAAAATGGATATTTTCATGAGCAAATATAGTGTTATTGTCACTGTTTTTTAGGCTTAATGCCTAAGCGCTATCGAGCTTTAACAGTCCATCTTCAGAGGATAACTTTACTATGGTTACATTTAGTTCGTAATTCTGGTTAGGTTTTTTCATTTTTTTTTTATTAATTTACATTCCAAAATGAACTCTTACGTTGCAGTAAATTTTCAATTTGGTATCTTAAAAATTTCATAACTTTATGTTATTTTTTTTGTAGTCCTATTGACTTTTTTTCTATAGAATACTTTTTAAGATTTTATTGTTTACCTGTTTATACCTGAATGTTTTTTCTTATTTGTATTCCTTGACTTATAGGTTGGTATGAGGCTGACCATCTATACTGTTAAAAATGGTTCACTTTGCCAATGTCCCCCCTGTTTTAGTGAAGGATTTAAGTTCATTTGAGGATTAGATTTTATTTGTAAGTACACATTCAGCATTTGTAGCGCGAACTTACGCGTCTCTGTTTGTGGGTATGCATTTGATTTGAGTTTTGAATTTTAGTATATCTTTGCAACTTAGGTTATAGATTATTCACACCTAAAAAATATTATTTTTTTGGTCAGGATTTCGCAAAGAACCTGGAATAATAAGGTACAAAAAATTATCCACCCCACGCAGCATACATACGTAGGTACGTAGCTATGGACACCTGGTAATTTTCTGAAGGTTGGCAAATGAAAATGTTGCTGCTTCTAATCTAATCTAAGCTGCAAAGATATATATCATTTAAGATTTATATTAAATGCATTCCCACAAGCAGACATGTACCTATAATTTCGCGCTAACACATGCCGCATGTGGACCTACATTATAAAAACCCAATCTCAGATGAACATAAGCCCAGCAACTCCTGCCGTCCTTCCCTGAAACAGGGGTGACATTGGCAAAGTGAACCATTTTTTACAGTATGGGTGGTCAGCCTCATATCAACCTACAAGTCAAGGAACATGCTTCAACAATCAATTCAAAATAAAAGACCAGCATTCCGTTGTATTAAATTTCAGTACAAAAATTATGATTTTGTTATCAATATCAATGCATTCATTATAAGAAAAATATGAATGGGCTGTTACGAAAAAATAGTGGCTTATTTGTTGTTTTATCTTAAACTTGTATTCATTCCTTTTTTTAAATTTTGATAGATAGGACTTCATTATTTGATGAAAAAATCTCATTCATTTGACTTGATACCATTCAGTTAGATATGATGCAGACTGTCTATAAATAATATCAAATATATCACAAATTGATAAGGCTTTTACTTTGTAACCTTTAATTTTTAAATATTAAAAATAACATATAATTACTATATGGCGAGTAAAATGAAAAAATGTACGACCGGTTTCATTTTTACTCACTTCTGCTCACTTCTTCGGAGCTCTGCTCACTTCTGAAGTGAGCAGAGCTCCGAAGAAGTCACCCACAGAGGAGACGAAACGTCAGCTGAAAGTATTCAAGAAGTATCAAGAAAGAAGAAAAAGAACAAAAGAAGCAATAACTATGGACCACGGTCAAAACCCGGAACCAAAAAATCAAGCAAAACATTCTGTTCATATTTTAGATTCTTCATTTAACTGAAAAAAAAACATTTATATACTCGTAGCACATCCACTTATATGTGAAATCACTTCCGCTCGATATCTCAATTGGTAGAGTGCTTGCATTCCATGCCGTGACCTCGGGTTTGAATCCCACCGAGGGTGCAAGAAATGATTTACCCTTTCGGTGTTTATTTTAAAAACCCACAATAAAATACCGACACGTTTACTCAACCTTGACAAGAAATAAGTACCAACTCCCTCGGGAGCTCGGAAACACCAACTTCAATTGAAGTGGTTGGCGTTAGGCTGGCCCCCTTATCTGTAAAAAAATAGGTTCTACTCGCTACATGCGAAACCTTTCGGGGATAACACGGCAAGTTGCCCAAAATGTGTACCTTACTTGCGTTTTCACAAAAAAAAACATTTTCGCTGAGATGCTTTCTATAATAGTCGCCGTTCATAAAGCATGTATTATAATTTATAATGAGAGAACATGCAAAGTTGGATGTGATTGATATTGGAAATGTATCGTCACAAATACTCTTGCGTTGAAATACGTATATATGTATAACAGCTACAACACTGTAAGTACCCACATAGTTCAACCAGAACCAAAACGACAAAATCTCTTGCTGATTGTTTTGTGTGTTTTGTACTTTGTAATCTCTTCCACTAGTCGAGAATAATAGCTTATATAGTACTCACATCTAGTAAAAACGAAATATATTTAAAAATAACAAAAAGGTGGAGGCAGATATCCAACTTTGAACCAGATATCAAACATGTCGAACCAGATATCCAACATATTGAACCAGATATTTAACATATTCAACCAGATATCAAACATGTTGAACCAGATATTAAAAATATTGAACCAGATATCCAACATATTCAACCAGATATCAAACATGTTGAACCAGATATTAAAAATATTGAACCAGATATCCAACATATTCAACCAGATATCCAGCAAATTGAATAAGGTCATTGTTTTATCCTTGAATGGAGATTTAAAACTGGCTTAGATGGTTGATGAAAGTCCAAACTTCATGAGAAACGAAGGTACTGAATCTGTAATGAGGCAAACGACTATTTTAGAAGAAAAAAAATGTTCTAAAGCAGGAGTAATCAGATGATTATCGTTAAAATAGACGGGCAACCCATAGAATGAAAACTGAACCATTTAAAAAAATTGTCAATGCAAAGTTCTCTAAAAAACTACTAAAACACACTTCTTAGCTACACATATAGTGTAGCTTCTTGCCGCGTTTTACCCAACGGAGTCGCATGTAGCGAGTAGCACCCATTTATTTTTAAATGTAAGGGGACTGGCCTTACGCCAACAACTTCAGTTCAAGTGGGGATTCTCTGTTTGTGAGGGGGCTGGTAGTCATTTCTCTTCAAGGCTGAGTAAGCGTTACGTTTGAAATAAATACCGAAACGGGAAATCATTTCTGACACCTTCGGTGAGGTTTGAACCCGAGCTCTCAGTATGGAATGCAAGCACTCTACCAACTGACCTATCGACCGAACAAGGAAAAAAACAAAGCTTGTACAATAAATGAAATTTGAAATTTAAAAATGCATTCTTACATAAAAAGTTACCGTGGTGTATTTTCGTATTTTCGTCCCGTGTGTATCGGGAAATAATAATATGATAAAATCTACAACTAGAGTATTGTATTACTTTTAAAAATAGCTGACCGCAGCAGTACGATTACATTGAAGCCAGTTTTTTTGTGACTGTCGATTTTTTTCTATGAGCCATCTAAAATTTAAAAACGGCCGTATCTGATTTACAAACCATTAAGGCTGGTTCGGACAAGGCGAGTAATTTAGTCAAGTACCGAGTAATTTAGTGGCTAAACGTGTGCGAACCACAAAAATTTAGTCCAGTAGTTAAGTCAATGGTTTAGTCAAGCCGATCCATTTCATTCTATTTTTTCGGGCAAGTAGCGGCCCCGCCCACCGTCCGTGGGCGAGTGTTGCCGAGAAGCCACGGAAAAGTCCGAGTCCGAATAGCCACGGAAAAGCCCGAGTCCGAGTCGAGTTTTTAGCGGCCGCGCCATTGGCCGCTCACTCTTGGCGGGGAAACGGAAATGCAAGAATGGCGGCAATTTAAATTGGCTGCAGTTTGAAAAGATAATGCCCGTTTTCAGCAAGAATATTCAAAGATAAAGTGCGGTTTAAAAATATTTAAGTACTTAAGAACTTCTTATATTTGCGAGCCCGATGTTCCGCTCCCTAAACTTAGCGACCTGTCAGTGAGGTTATGTCATGTTTAAACTGTAAATAAGTGGATATGCACACCGATATCCTTGTTTTTTTAGAAACTCTTGAGAATATAGAAGTTGCTAGAACTTATCTACGTCCAAAAAGTTTTGAGAAAGGTAATTTTTTTTCGATAAGAATAGTATGACATCGATTTTTGGTGCGGATATCAGCTGTCAAAAATACAATCATGTAGCTCCTTGCTGACAATAGAGCTGTACAAATATAGTTTTGGTAAAGATGTTGTGGAAATAACTATTATCGTCCATGAATTTATTACGTATTTAAAAACATCGATCTTTTACATTGATCGATGTTTATAGGTACCTACCATATTTTACAGAAACAATTCAGTGACACACGGGGATAACTAATTAGAGGCATTACAATTTTATGCCACTGTAAGCCATCAGCTGGTATCTGTGACAGACGTGAGAGGCGTATGTAGCAGGATTGAACAAGTTTCTCGCGGTCAGCCTCTGAAAAGTTGAACCAGGTTTCTTCTTTAACTTGATAATTGATTGGTGACCGCCGTGTATTTGAAAATGCCGATTTTACATGTCGAATATTGATGTTAATTGTCAACAACGAAAAACGCAACAGAGAAATGCATCTGAATGCAGCTGCAGACTACGAGCCGTATTATAGTGTGTGCATACAAAATATACTTTGTACACATCATTGAAAAGATAAAAATTCAATTAAAAAATAATGTTTGCAGCGTAAATGGTAGATATTATTATAAACATCAAATAGTCATGTGTTGTTTTTATTTAAAATGTGTATATTATTTTATAAACCATAAAATACATTTCGAATTTACAAAAGTCGAGTTTCGAAGTTGTTTGCTAAACAGGCTCCTAGCTAGGTGGCCGGGCATAAATCAGTTAATATTACCAAACTATAGCCAATTTAAAGGGCTTTATAATAACATGATTTTAATACTCAATTAATATTTTCAAACTGCAGCCAATTCAAATTTTCCGCCATTATAGAAAGGGCTCTCTGCAGCCAACTTCGCAAATGTGTACTGTACTGGACCGTAATGCGAACGCTTCACGGGCGAGTAGCGCCCCGCCCACTACTAAATTACTCGGTACTTGACTAAATCAGTGGCCTTGTGCGAACCAGCCTTTAGCGACATCTCCTGAACGAGACAGCTTCGATTGAATCATTTTTTTTGTCGAATGAAAATGGATACTTGTATTTTTCTCGATTGACATGAAGATTTATGTTTATAGATAGCCATTCCTGCGCGTCATTATGGTATTGTTATGCTGATTAGTACTTTAGTAGATAATGATTAGTCGTAAAGTAGAAATAATAAATACTTAAAGTTTCAGGGTTTGTGTATTGCCCTTGTAAACCTCTTCACTCCCCGCGTCATAGCTCTGCCCCCTAAAACTTTCTCCTGAATACACTATTGTAGTATTTGATATTATGTTTTTTTTGTTAATTGTTCTTAAAGTCTGTCATTATCTCAGTCTTTCTTGTTCTCTGTTGAAAATCGTGTGTTAACACTCCAAAAGCGCTCGAAATCTTCAACACAACTTGTGAAGAAAAGCATAGTTTATATTTCTGCTTTAATATTAACAATATTAAATATTATGACAATTTGTACCTAAGTGGGTCTTGTCTTGTCTTGTATCCTGCCGTCATTCCTCTAGGGGTGGCCGGTACCTCCACACAAGTGCCTCCACTTGACTCTGTCCTTGCATCTTCTTTAATAATTCTTAATATGTGTAACGACCGTAATTCCAATTTAAAACTAACAAGCCCATACCTATCTCAAACATTTGCGAAACGAAAAAAAAACTTTGTAAATTAAAAGTACCCATCAGGCCGGGAAAAATATGTTATCTGCTTTTTATACTAAATATAGAACCAGCTGTTGCGTACATGGCGTAATTCAAATATCCAACAAAAAAGGCAAATTGACATTGCCTTACTTTATTTTCCCGGCTAAGGTATTGTTCCCAGGCAAATGTGTGCGCAAACGTTTTACTGCTTTATTTTTAAGGTTCATGTTTGTTCATTCCTTGCCTTATAGGTTGGTATGAGGCTGACCACGCATACTGTAAAAAAAAATTATACTGGTTTTCATACTGTTGGTCCACATGCGGCATGTGTGAGCGCGAATAATAAAAAATAGATTAAACATTGTTTTTTGGATAACGAAGTACCAGTTTATTTCCGAATTTGTAGATTGAAATGGTAACAATAAAAGTTTCTTTAGATCATATCATAGCCAGTAGACACATGCTTTGATAGAATCAGCATTACTGATAACTACCAAAGTCCATTATTTTCTCAAGTGCAGGGAACCAAGTCGTCAAAAAATAATTTAACGGCCATTGTTTCCGTTATTTCTATTTTTGTTGATATTTACACCGTTTTGTTTGTTGTTATTTCCATTAACTCCTTCCTCATTTCCCGAGGGACCTGAGGGGCCTTTGTTGTTGTTGTTATTTCCATTTCGTTTGTTGTTATTCCCATTGTTGTTGTTGTTATTTCCATTGTTGTTGTTGTTATTTCCATTGTTGTTGTTGTTATTTCCATTGTTGTTGTGGTTATTTCCATTGTTGTTGTTGTTATTTCCATTACCCCCTTCCTCATTTCCCGAGGGACCTGAGGGGCCATTGTTGTTGTTGTTATTTCCATTTTGTTTGTTGCTATTTCCATTGTTGTTGTTGTTATTTCTATTTCGTTTGTTGTTATTTCCATTGTTTTGGTTGTTATTTCCATTGTTGTTGTTGTTATTTCCATTTACCCCTTCCTCATTTCCCGAGGGACCTGAGGGACCATTATTGTTGTTGTTATTTCCATTTTGTTTGTTGTTATTGCCATTGTTGTTGTTGTTATTTTTATTTTTATTGTTTCCATTGTTGTTGTTGTTATTTTTATTGTTATTGTTTCCATTGTTGTTGTTTCCATTATTGTTGTTTCCATTGTTGTTGTTATTGTTTCCATTGTTGTTGTTTCCATTATTGTTGTTTCCATTGTTGTTGTTATTGTTTCCATTGTTGTTGTTTCCATTATTGTTGTTTCCATTGTTGTTGTTGTTGTTATTTTCATTATTTCCATTACCCTCTTCCGGAGATTCCGTTTCATCTTCTGGATCTTTTCCATTGTTGTTGTTGTTGTTGTTGTTATTTCCATTGTTGTTCTCATTTCCATTACCCGGGGGCTCTACTTGATTGCCATCTTGGTTGTTGCCATTTCCTCTGCTGTTTTTATTGTTGCCACCTCCATTGGATTGAGCAGATACAAATGCTACTGCCAGCACCACGGTCATCAGGAACAAGAATTTGCAAGACACCATCGTAGAGCTGAAACATAACATAATAAATCCATCAAGTGCACCAATCCATATATTACATGGAGAAAACTTGTCGTTGAATTTTCAAATATTAGACATTAAAAGTGTCCTTTAATATTAGTTTTCAAATAGGTTCCTTGAAAAAGATAGGTTAGCTGCGAAATGGAAGCATTTTCCGACAAAATTATGATCCACGGTTATAGCTTGAGAGAACAATAAAAGCAGCCTTCTCACAAAGCGTCAAAAATAATTACAATAAAAATCTTTTTTTTCTTTGAAATTAGATACAGTTTATTGGATATAGTTTTTAATTATTTACACAACGTAAGTTGTTATATAAGTAGATTTTTTTAAATAATTTTTGCAAATCAACAAAGTATAAAATGATGACGTTTTGCACATGTTTATGATGGGCTTCTTGAGCTAGAAAGAGAAATAATGAAGATTATCTTGACTAAGCGGTGATGTCATAATTTCAACAAGATCATCTTCATCATTTCATTAATAACCAACTCTCCAGCATCAATGCTATTGATTTGATTTCTTTGACGAACAAGTAGTTCGACTGAATTCTTAATAAACACTCAGAATGAAAAATAGAATATCGTTGACTTTGACCGAAAGAAGTATAATTTCAACTATTGAAAAAATAATAATGTTTAAGTATTGTTCTTACCTTTTGTTGGTTTCTTCAGGGGAGAACTAAACCAAGTTTTGATTATTGACCTCACTCCACAGGCTTATATAGCGATCCTCAAATGCAATGTTATCTTCACTTATATGGCAATTGATTTGTTGTGTGGTATTTTTTTAATTAATTCATTATTTTACTAGAAATTTTATTATTTTCCTCAATGCTCATGATTAAGATTAATTAATTTAAACCTAATGTATGTTATAATTAAATAGTACGTTATAAGAAAAAAGTGATGTAAGTTCAAATAGAAAAATCAAAGCCGTTGCTATCAAACGAAATTGTTGATTATGAAACACGAAAAAGAAGTTTCAGTCATACGTGGCCCACTGATGATGCTGGAGACATGTTTTTCGGGATCTGTTGCCATGGTCTTTTGGAACTGGAGCTTTTGGGCGTTATATCTGCGATGGGCAGTGTGAAAGTGAAATGATGAATATGACCTTTATGAAACTGTGATGAAAGTGTGGGTATATTCAGGATCTATTCTAGGAAATATTAAATTGATTATTTTTTGCGTGAGGGGAAAAAACCTTCAAAAGGCTTCCCCGACGCCATATCGGGGAGTAAGAGGGACTTGGTTAGCCCAAGAAGGAGTCTCCCAGATCACACTAAGCAACCTCTCTCATTCAGCTGCTGCCGGACCCGCACTTAAGCAATACCTGGCAGCAGCTTGTGTTTTGTCTTCGCCATGTTTGCACTAGCGTGTACTCTGCCACTCCTAGTGGTAGTTACTGCTGGTGTACCCTGCCATCCCTAGTGGTAGTTACTGCTGGTGTACCCTGCCACTCCTAGTGGTTGTCACTGCTGGTGTACCCTGCCACCCCTAGTGGTAGTTACTGCTGGTATACCCTGCCACTCCTAGTTGTAGTTACTGCTGGTGTACCCTGCCACCCCTAGTGGTAGTTACTGCCGGTGTACCCTGCCACCCCTAGTGGTAGTTACTGCTGGTGTACCCTGCCACCCCTAGTGGTAGTTACTGCCGGTGTACCCTGCCCCCCCTAGTGGTAGTTACTGCCGGTGTACCCTGCCCCCCCTAGTGGTAGTTACTGCTGGCGTACCCTGCCACCCCTAGTGGTAGTTACTGCTGGTGTACCCTGCCACCCCTAGTGGTAGTCACAGCTGTTGTACCCTGCCACTCCTGGTGGTAGTTACTGCTGGTGTACCCTGCCACCCCTAGTGGTAGTTACTGCTGGTGTACCCTGCCACCCCTAGGGGTAGTCACAGCTGTTGTACCCTGCCACTCCTGGTGGTAGTTACTGCTGGTGTACCCTGCCACTCCTAGTAGTAGTTACTGCTGGTGTATCGTGCCGCCTTTCTGTTAGGGAGAGTCTGTTCCTCCGCAGCTGTGTCGCTACTGCCTTGTGTCTTTGCACACTTGTTCAAGTTATTTCATTAAATAATTCGCATAGAGCTGCATTTTATATTATTAAATATTCAAAATCAAATTTCCCCAAATAGGGTCAAAAATCTTATATCTAACAGTGTACCCAACAATTTTGCAATAATTCAGCTTATTGTGAATTATTCATATTTAAGCCGCTAATTTTCATAGGCTAGTGGTTTATAATATAATATTACGCGCAATTTAAATATCCATAAAAAAATTAAAAATTCGACATTAACTAGGTACCGTCTGCACAGTCTCAAAAATGTTATCGAAAAAATTAGGAAAACCCATAAACATATTTGAATTTGTTTAACGTTAAGTCCATAAAATGAACAAATGAATCACTGAAACTGGTAATAATTTTTTTTAACATGTTATAAAATTCAAGAAGGCTTCCGGAAAGTTGAAAATTCTGATGCAATTTTCTCAAAAACTGATTTTCTAATTTTCAATTTGGTGGTTGCTTGATATATGGCTACACAAATTAACTATGGAAAAACTCTCGCTTATTTACGTCCATGAGTTGCCATTTGAAATAAATTGCACAGAATCTGTACTCGACTTTCTTGCAAAATTTAACCCACTGTATGACGTATGTAAAGCTAGAATCATCTACCAGCTTATACCGTTTCAATAAAAATATAATATATCAATAATAAATCATTTTATTCCACCGCGGTGTGTACCTGCATACTCGTACAATATGGATATAGTTATATAAATACTTAAATAATATAAATATTTGGTTGATTTATTTGTTGAGCGCCGTTTTGTGTGAATTACACCTCAAGAGCCCTCTGCGAGGTTGGTCTTCTCTGGAAAAAGCGCCAATCACACAAGAAAGATCCTTGACTTATAGGTTGGTATAAAGCTGACCACCCATAGTGTTAAATATAATTCACTTTGTCAATGTCACCCCTGTTTCAAGGAAAGTCGGCAAGAGTTGAAGGTTTTATGTTCATTTGAGATTTGGTTTTAATTTGTAAGTACACATTCAGCGTTTTTAAGCGCGAATTTACACGTGTATGTGGGCATGCATTTGATATGAGTTTTTAATTTTAATATATCTTTGCAACTTAGATTTTAGAATCTAGAATCTAGATTATTATCGATGGTCATTGAACCCTTTTGTATGCAAACTAGGACTTTGTATGGTGGGTAAACTTATTAGTTATATTTTGAAAAAGTAACGACTGATTATTATTGATATTTATAAAATTTTAAGAATCGTAGCCTTTTATCTAATTTTAACCCTTTGACTACCAAGAAGATTGCTAATACATTTTGTATGGAAATTTTTCACTTTGTATGGCGGCTATACTTTTTACTCAATTTTTGGAAAAAATAATGATGGCAATATATAAGTTATCATTATTTACTTACATTTGTAAAAAATATTTTTTTATTAACCCTCTAACTGCCGAGAATTTTTCAATATTTTTTTTCTTTTGTATCGCAACTCCCTAAACCGAGATTAAAATGAAGCAATGATTATAATTGTAAGATAGAACTATTTTATAAACGGATTCACAGAAAATTTAAGAAAAATCGATGGAGCCGTTTTTGAGAAAATCGCATTTTAAATTTTCAGCTCTTCGGAAGCCATCTTGAATTTTCAAAAAAGTAAAAAAAAAGTTATTACGAATTAAAGTAATAAACTTATTCTTTCTATTAAATCTAAAACAAATTTAAATATCTTGCATTTTAATGGGTTTTTGTTATATTTTCGATTTAAAATTTCAGGTCGTGTAAACGGAGCTTTATAAAATTTTTCAATTTTTTTTTTTTTAATTTTGTAAAAATTTATGTTGTTAATAGTATTGTAGAACATTATATTTTTGTTAACCCCTTGACTTTCGAGAAAATCACAATTGCTTGTTTTTTTTCATATGGCAGCCCATAGACACAGATTAGCAAGAGTGTTGCCGTAACTAATTTATTAAGTAAAAAATTAATTTGTGGCAACTCTGAAAATTTTAAAAAAAATCTTGAAACCGTTTTTGACAAAAGTGAAATTTTATATTTTTTTTGTATGGCAGCCATCTTGAATTTTCAAGTTGGTGTAATGCCGTGTTATTCATACTTAATACATGTCCAAAAAAGTTGAAGTAACCAAAATTTTGTGTCTCTAGGTCTAATACTTTGGAAAGTGACACACATACACACACACACACACACATACAGACGGACGTTTTTGAAAGATAGTGTTTTTTGGCATGTCCTGCACCAGAACAACTCATTTCCGTGAAAACCTCGAAAACAATTTTTCACACCATATCAATACTTTCTTTATACCTAGCCTTCAGCTATAGCAAGAAAGTAAAAATAATCTGAATTTCTCAAAAGTCGAAAGTTTAACATAAATTTTATTTTTCACAACATTGCATTTTGTTTTGCATTTTCCTTTTGATATCATGCAAAGGGTACTTAACAGTTATCTTTTCTTTCAATTTTTTATAGCGATTTAAAATTTATGCAAATCTAAATCTTAGATTTAATCTTATTCTTTCCATAAGCTAAAAATCTAACAACTTAGACTTAGATTTGCATAAATTTTAAATCACCATAAAAAATTGAAAGAAAATGTAACTGTAAAGTACCCTTTGCATGATATCAAAATATAAAATTAACAGATTTTAAAAACCCATGAAAATGCAAAAAAAAAAGTGTTAGATTTAATTTCAGACCGAAATTTATTTTAACATTCCTGGTAGTAAATAGGTTTATATAAAATACTTCACTGCGATTTGTACAAGGAAATAAAAGCCCCATTGTGGTCTACAATTCCTTTTTCCAAAGAATTCGTGAGAATATTAGTTTTAAGCTCACACGGCCGGTTGATGTTGGTGGAGTGATGTTTTTCCAGTTCGTCCACACGACTTTTCGATTAACAAGAGAAACTTGTTCTCCGAATAACCTTTGACATTACTGTCCTTATAATGAATTGTAGTTTTCTATGATAGAGCTGTCTGTGAACCGTCAAATATTATATCGGGGTGTGGAAGCGCAGTCAGATTTTATCTCGCAGCACCAGCAGACGCATCCCTCTAAGACGAATAGTACCGCGAGATAAATTCTGTGGCCAGGAAGCTCCATCTTGCTGTCACCAACAAAAAACAGAAGAGATGATAAGCTTACATTTAATTTCACTCCGGTTTTCGTTAACAAAGACTCTCCTTTTGTCCAACATAAGAATAATTATCAACCTACAGACTTCATTCATCATTGAAACTTCATCTTGATTTATTCCCCCGACATCTTCATTTCTTCCCCCGACATGTTGAATAATAATAAATGAAACATTATGCTTTTAAAATGAAGATGGACCATTTATTTTAGAATTTAAAATTGCAATTAAAACAAATTGAAATTGAAATGGTAAAAATAAAAGTTGTATAGATCATATCATAGCCAGTGGACACATGCTTTGATGGAATCTGCATTTCTGATAACTCCATATTTCTTTCAAGTGTAGGGAAACAAGTCGCCAAAAAAAATTTTAACGACCATTCTGTCCGTTATTTCCATTGTTGTTGTTATTTTCATTATTTCCATTACCCTCTTCCGGTGCTTCCGTTTCACCTTCTGGGCCATTGCCATTGTTGTTGTTATTTCCATTATTGTTGTTGTTATTTCCATTGTTGTTGTTGTTATTTCTGTTGTTGTTGTTGTTATTTCCATTACCCTCTTCCGGAGATTCCGTTTCACCTTCTGGGCCATTGCCATTGTTGTTGTTATATCCATTATTGTTGTTGTTGTTATTTCCATTACCTTCCGGAGATTCCGTTTCACCTTCTGGGCCATTGCCATTGTTGTTGTTATTTCCATTATTGTTGTTGTTGTTATTTCCATTGTTGTTGTTATTATTTCCATTACCCTCTTCCGGTGCTTCCGTTTCATCTTCTGGATCTTTTCCATTGTTGTTGTTGTTGTTGTTGTTATTTCCATTGTTGTTCTCATTTCCACCCGGGGGCTCTACTCGATTGCCATTTTGGTTGTAGCCATTTCCTCTGCTGTTTTTATTGTTGCCACCTCCATTGGATTGAGCAGATACAAATGCTACTGCCAGCACCACGGTCATCAGGAACAAGAATTTGCAAGACACCATCGTAGAGCTGAAACAAAACATTATAATAATGGTTAGGGTTTGGTTGTTCACACAGTAAGAACCCATTGTATTTATTTTAAAAATTGAACAAAAATGCTCCTGAAGATGCCTTTTAAGGGGTAAATATTTCATAAATAAATAATTGTAAAATACAAAAGAGAACCAAAACTGTTTATATATTTTTTAAGAATAACATAAAAAATTCATGAAGTGATCTATAGATTACAATTATAATACTTTTCGTTGAATTTGCAAATAAACGTTTTTTTTTCATTTTAATTTTCGAATGCGTTCCATGATACAGATTAATTTTAAGATGAGATTTAGATTTATTTACACATACCCCTTCGGGGATAACGCGGCAAGAAGTTACACTATATGTGTAGCTTAGTTGCGTTTTTTTTATACCGACTGACAAAAAGAGTGTATAAAGGGAATGTAATAGGTAAGCGTGGAAGGGGAAGACCTAGGAAACAATGGATTGATCAGATAAATGAGATTGCGAATGAATGGAATCTACAGAGTGGAAACAAGAGAAGAGCATGCATGAAAAGAGTGATGAAATTAGATGAGATGAAAGAAGTATGCAAGGACAGAGTCAAGTGGAGGCACTTGTGTGGAGGTACTGGCCACCCCTAGAGGAAAGGCGGCAGGATACAAGACAAGACAAGACAAGACACGTTATTGTGCATTATAGGTTAAACGTAATACACACAAGAATTCAAAACATTCATATTACATTATATGACAAAGATAAAAAAAAACAAAGATAAAAGTAATCAACCGAAATCAGCTTATCAACATCTGTCTAAGCTGATTCTCATTCAGGTGGATCAATCGAAGAGGAGATCTCATTGAGCATAGCCATTGCCCTCCCCACAGTAACCCAGATGGGTCAGTTTTCGAAAAGAAAGCGTTTTCCTTCCAAACTATGAACCACGCTCAAGGCTTGAGAGAGCAATTATCAGCTGTTCTCACAAATCATCAGAAATTACTAACAATAAACCTGTGCGTTTTTTCTTTGCAATTAGATCGCAAAAAATTTTTGATTACTCACACAACTTAAGTTGCAGTACAAATAAAGATTTTTAAACTATCAACAAAAACTGAAATAATGGTACTGATTAGGAGTTTTGTGCTTACACGGCCGGCTAATAATGATGACGTGTTGCTTTTCGGGATCTGTTGTCGTGGTCTGTGCGAGCTGGAGCTTCCGGATGTTTCGACCATGTCTACGATGGGCGTGAAAGTGAAATGATGAAGATGATCTTGGTTAAGCTGTGATGTCACAGTTTCAACAAGGTCATCTTCATCATTTCAATTTTATGCAGAAAAAATCCATCGACGACATGGGCAAGATGTCCGGAATCTCCAGCTACCACAGACCACGGCCGATCTCGGAAAGCAACTCTCCAGCATCAATGGTAGTGATATTATTTCTTTGACGAAAAATAAGTTAAACTGAATTCTTCATAAACACTTAGTGATAAACAATCAGAATGAAAGATGGTTCGTTGATTTTGACCAAAACAAGGATAATTTAAATTAATAACAATGTAATAATGTTTAAGAATTGTTCTACCTTTTGTTGGCTTCTTCTGAGGAGAACTAAACCAAGATGTGATTTTTGAACTGGCTCCGCGGGCTTATATAGCGTTCCTCATTGACTAAAAAGCAATTCTATCTTAATTTAAACGACCATGTATTTGTTCTGTTTTTTTTTTTTTATTAATCCATTTTTTTCCTAGAAAACTTATTAACTTTTCACGGCTCATTATAATATTAATTAAAAACCCACGCACGAGATATTATATTGATTAAGAAAGTTATTAATGCATATGAAACTGATGCAGGTACTTAACAATTAATTAAATATGCTTAAAGCAATGTAAAATTAAATGAAAAATTCAATACTATTGTAATAAAATGAGATTCTTTAATATGAATCATTAAATTTTGTAAGCGCGAACTACACGTGTTGGTTTGTGGGCATACATCTGAAAGCTTTAAATGAATATATCCTTGCAACTTAAATTATAGATTATAGAAATATAAGTTTTAGTCTACACAGCCGACTGTTGTATGTTGTTGTATAAAGTCTAAGAAGTATGATTAATAAAAAACGGAGTGATAGGGTGAGGAATGATTTTGTAAGAGAAGAATGTGGTGTGATAGAAAGTGTGTTCAAAGTAAATATTAAAAGAAGTTTGTTAAGATGGTTTGGGCATATGGAGAGAATAAATGATGAAAAACTGACGAAGAAAATATACGACGCAAGAATAGACGGATGGTAGAGGAAGACTGAGAAAGGTGTGAATGGACCAAATATCCGAATTTGCGAATGAATGACTCTGGAAGAAATGAAGAAAGTATGTAAGGACAAAAAGAAATGGCGATTGATCTATAATGTTGGCGTCCAGTGTTTTTAAAATAAGAATGTTTTTATCTGTTTAGTTTTTGATGTCCATACGATGTCCGGTCGATAGCTCAGGTGGTAGAGTGCTTGCATTCCATGCCGAAAGCTCGGGTTCGAATCCCACCGAGGGTGTCAGAAATGATTTCCCGTTTTGGTGTTTATTTCAAACCCCAAAACAAAATACCGGCAAGGTTTACTCAGCCTACACAAGAAATGAGTACCAGCACTCTCGGGAGCTGGGAAACCTCCACTTCAATTGAAGTGGTTGGCGTAAGGCCGGCCCCCTTACCTGTAAAAATAAATAGGTTCAACTCGCCACATGCGACCCCTTCGGGGATAACGCGGCAAGAAGTTACACTATATGTGTAGCTTAGTTGCGTTTTGCGTTATACATTAGAGTGGAGTGAAATGTCTTTTTTCGTTTTATCGAACACAAATAGCGTAGAAAAGGTGCCTTTTAGGATCAAATTTACTTATTCAAAAATAAACCTAAGTAAAAATGAGAGGATCTTCCCGCACAACGCCATCGAATGTTATGTAAAAAAGTAATTTTAAGCTCATGTTTGACGCTGTTAAAAAATATTTAAAAAATATTTTTTGCTATTTATATTTGCTTAATTCATTATTTCTGAAACGTTCAGGTCTTCAGATGACTGTACAATCGCATATAAGGAAGAAATTTCAGAAAAAAAAGTTCCATTTTTGACCTCCCTACAGTATTGAGGAAACGTTACAGGTATGGAGTGTCAAACAGGGCAATAAATGCAATTGCATAATATGTTTCGTTTGATATTAAGGCTGATGCCCCTATGTTTAATAAGACACACACAAGACAAAGGGAGAAAACTTTGTTAGAAAAGTCATACATTGATGGAAGAGGGTTTTCATAAAATATCAGCATTGTATTGGAATGTAAGAAAGAAACATTAAATATCCCTGAAAAAAAGGAAAATGCTACAAAAAAATAGATTTTAAGAGCACATTATGCTGATTAAAGAGACGGGGTCTATTTACGGGGGATACCTAGTACCTAAGATGGGCTCAGCGAAACATTTTTGAGATGAAATATTTCTCAACGTACCCTGATGGCAATCGATTGTGATGGACCAAATGTTAACACCAGAAAGAATGGTGAAATCATCAGACTGCTTAAAAAGACTTAAAGACCACTGCAATGGATAATTTGTAAACAACAACATATGAATGAACTATCATTGAGACATTTGTTTCTTTATATGGATGGGTGTACTTCCGGACCTAAGTCTTACATTGGACCACTGAGAAAAGCTCCCGAAACTTGCGAGAAATTGCCTATGAAAATAATTCAACGAATTGAAGTACAAACGTTTACAAAAATTACCCAAAAATTGAGAACAGACCAACCGCATTTTCACGACATTATGTCAGCAGTAACAACAAACGACTTTCCTAAAGATCTGACAAATAGATCTCCAGGCCAGATTTTACACGTTCTTTGGCTTACACAAGCCAACCAAATACTACGTCTGTATGTAACAACGGAATCCCCGTCGGAAACTTTGACAACTCTAGCTGCTTTTGTGATAAAAGTGTATCCTCCATCATAGGTTCTTATAAAAATAATTGTTCATGTAAAGATGACTCATATCATATTTGTTTCATCATTTTGGCCTCAAAATATTTGCTAGATATCAAAAAAGTAAAAAATTCAGTCTTTGGAAAAAATAGCTCTTTAAGCATTCGGAAAATATGCTATTAGCGATGATTATCGGCAAAAACAAACTCGTTAAAGAATTCACAACATGACGTAGCTTAAAGGCACGCAAAATATCAAATCTCTCACACAGTGACTTTTTAAGAGTCCTGTAATATATTTCAATGCTGCAACTTAAGTTGATCTAATAAGATATCAGGAAAATATTAATTAGCCTCTTTTAGAAAAAAAATATCCGATGAGAAAGTTCAATCTAGTGGTGACTGTGACATGCATTTTTCACAGATCCCAAGTAAGGTAGTAATAAATTTCCGAATAAATAGTTTCTCCCATTCCTTTAAAATAACTCATTTGCTATTGACTGAAGTGCTAACGAGGGCTCCAATCGAATTTAAATTTTGAATTTTAAATCTGAATATCAAGATTAAATGTTTTTTTACCATATATTGCCTACCCATAAGACTCATGTGCCCGTATGGGATGCACGCCCCTGCTCCCATGCTATACTTAGGCAGTTGAAAGAGCAGTGAAAATAACAAGAAAAGCTGCTTTGAGTCAATGTACCAAAAATTTAGATTTGTGGCTATAAAAGCCTAATTAGAACGAAGGAGCACCCCTGTTTCAGGGAAGGTCGGCAAAAGTTGTGGGGCTTATGTTCATTTGAGGTTTGGATTTTATTTGTAAGTACACATTCAGCATTTGTAAGCGCGAACTACACTTGTTGGTTTGTGGGCTTACATCTGAGAGCTTTAAATGAATATATCCTTGCAACTTAGATTATAGATTATAGATTATTATAGCATAATGCCGAAAATGAAAAGAAAAGGCAATTTTCAAGCGAAATGTTTTTTTTTTTTTTTATGAAACCTGTACTTTTTTCTTCTTGTATTGTTTTGAAATGTACGAATGAATGCTTGTAGTACTTTTATTTTAATTTTGTACACCTTGACTAACTTTATTCAGCTCAATATTGAGCTGGAGCTTTGTTACAAATTTTCAACAAAAACATAAACTTTGAAGTCAGTGTGCGGGAAGAAGGATTTTTTTGAAAAATCTGAATTTTTTAATTTTTTATTTTATTTCATTCTTCTTAATCTTATTCCTCATTACTGAGGGTTGTGACCCTTGTGGAAGCAACCAATCTTCTTCAGCTCTCCCTCGACTGCGCTGCCCGCAAAGCTCCAACTACCGAGGTGCCTGCTGCTGTCTTCACTTGATCGGTCCATCGTGTGGGGGATCTACCTCTTCCTCTCTTCCCCTCCAAGTTACCGATCACAACCAGTCGTTCCAGGCTGTCCTCATTGCCACGGACAACGTGTCCGAAGAACTGAAGAATACGGCGTGTACACATGTTGGCCAGAGTCAAGCCATCCAAACGCAGCTCCCGGCGAATGGACTCATTGGTGCGTCTAGCCGTCCATGGGATTCGAAGCATGCGCCTCCAGCACCACATTTCAAAAGCGTCAATTTTTCTTCTTTCTGCTGCTTTTATGGTCCATGTTTCAGCAGCATAGAGAAAAATAGAGTGGACCAGACTCCTGACAAGCTTAATCTTGGTGCTGTTACTCACACCGTTATTTCATAAATGGCACAAAAAAAATGGTATATGGTTTTGAAAAAAAAAAAAAATCTCATACAAGATCACTCCACTCTATTATACATATTACACAGGCTAACAAAATGAAAAAAAAATGTTTGTGCTGGAAATGTTGCAACTGATTCTTAATGCTTTCAATGGGTTGATTCCAAAAATGGCATCAGATATTTTCTTTCAGCTCTCAATAAATTTCTATTTTGACCATTAAAGATGTATTTATTTCTTAATTTTGCATTATATATGAATTAACATCAATCAACCAGCCAGTCGTGCAGTTTTAGCGTGGTGATACTCTCAATTGTCTGTTGTAATTTAAAATAAACCCCGTCTTTCCTTTATCTGGTTTTTACCTACCATCACCTATATTTTGAACCTCTTTAGCATCAGTGGAAAGCGAGCAAGGTGTTGGGCCTGAACACCACCCTGAGGAGTCTCTTTTGCTAGCCGAGCATCTGCAAAAGCGCGCAACCTAACCTCTAAGGAGCCCCCTTGTCCGTTGCCGGTTCATAACCTCAAAATGGCCTGCCTTTCCATGGAGCGCCTGTAGTGAGGTCCAGAGTGTTCATTACAAAGGGTAGGGGGGGGGGGTTATGTGGGCGGGGCGTAATAGGATAATCTCCCGAAACTGGTCGTGTTCAAAATAAATCTCATGTGAATTAAAACAAAGCAGTTTTTATTTTAATCTATTAAAATGAACTTTCACAAAGTGACTGCTGAAAATCTAGATAATATGAAAGTAAAATTAATTTGCGAATGAATGTAATATCCAGAGTCATTATAAAAGGACAGCCTGTATAAAGAAGGTTATGATTCTGGATGAAATGAAAGAAGTATGCAAGGATCGTAAAAAATGGCGGCTGATCTGTAATGTAGACGGCTGAGACAAAGACTTAATTTTCATTTTTATAGATGTTGTGTAGATTTTTTAGTGTTTGTTTATTTTTTTATAACTGAATTTAATTAATTGCTTGTATTCCTTGACTTAAAGGTTAGTAGGGGAACACCAGGCAAGATGGGGTAGTTAAGATTTAAATCTCCAAAAATCATAAGGGTTCATGGTTTTATAATCATTTTTATTCTTAATCAGTATTGTAGTTATCAGTCTTACATATTAAATTTAAATCAGGAACATAGAACCATGGAATTATGAGTAAAAAAATAAAATGTAAAAAATGACATATCACCCCATCATGCCCGATAGGTCGGGTAAGATGGGGTGGCCCTAATGGGTTTTAAAATAAATAACCCTAACAAAAATATACAATTAATATTTCATAATAAAACAAGTTATTACCTGTTACTGCAGTGTACTGTTGATAGGATTTACCACTATGCCGCTTGAAATTCCCCAAATACAAGTTTGCATGCACTGCCAAACGTATTTATAAGAAATTTTAATGCCAACAAACGAAATCTAATTATTGACGATAGCTACAACAAATGACTTGCCGCCGTGTTTGTACTCGTGTGACTAAGAACTGTCATGGCGGGCAATAGCGAAATGGCAGAGCGAACGTGATTGGTCAATTCAAATCACCTGATAGGCCTGATGACCCGTCTTGCCCGCCACCCCGTCTTGCCCGGTGTTCCCCTAAGAGGCTAATCACCCATACTGTAAAAAAAGTTTCACTTTGCCAATGTCACCCCTGTTTCAGGAAAGGACGGTAAGAGTCGCAGGTGTATGTCCATTTGAGATTTGAATTTTTATGTTGTAGGCTCACATGCGGCATGTGCAAGCGCGAACTTGTACGTGTCTGCTTGTAAAAATGCATATAATGTGAATCCCCAATGTAATATACGAGTAAGTACTTTGTAACTTAGTTTAGATTAGACATACGTAAAGTGAATCATTTTTTACAGTATGGGTGGTCAGCCTCACACCAACCTATAAGTCAAGGAACATAATCATAATTATCAACCTATTGACTCTATTCATCATTGAACTGAACTTTGTCTTGACTACTTCCTTCAGCATGTAGAATAATAGAAAATTAAACATTTTGTTTTTTGAATAACAGTTTATTTCAAAATTTTAAAATACAATTAAAACACATGTAGATTGAAATGGTAAAAATAAAAGTTATATAGTTAATATCATAGCCAGTAGACACATGCTTTGATGGAATAAGCATTACTGATAACATTAATTTTCATTCATTTAATCATTTTCTCAAAAAAAAATCCCGACGGACCTGAGGGGCCATTTTTATTGTTTTTGTTATTTCCATTGTTGTTGTTATTTCCATACCCTCATTACTAACCCGACTTATACGGAGATACCGTTACATCTTATTGCTTATTGCCATTGTTGTTGTGGTTATTCCCATTATTTCCATTTCCCGAGGGACCTGAGGGGCGATTGTTGTTGTTGTTATTCCCATTATTTCCATTTCCCGAGGGACCTGAGGGGCGATTGTTGTTGTTGTTATTCCCATTATTTCCATTTCCAGAGGGACCTGAGGGGCGATTGTTGTTGTTGTTATTCCCATTATTTCCATTTCCCGAGGGACCTGAGGGGCGATTGTTGTTGTTGTTATTCCCATTATTTCCATTTCCCGAGGGACCTGAGGGGCGATTGTTGTTGTTGTTATTCCCATTATTTCCATTTCCCGAGGGACCTGAGGGGCGATTGTTGTTGTTGTTGTTGTTGTTTGTTCCATTGTTTCTATTTTTTTTATTATTTCCAGTATTTCCATTTCCATTGCCATGGTTGTTGTTGTTGTTATTATTTTCATTATCCTCTTCCGGTGCTTCCGTTTCATCTTCTGGATCTTTTCCATTGTTGTTGTTGTTGTTGTTGTTATTTCCATTGTTGTTCTCATTTCCATTACCCGGGGGCTCTACTCGATTGCCATCTTGGTTGTTTCCATTTCCTCTGCTGTTCTTATTGTTGCCACCTCCATTGGATTGAGCAGATACAAATGCTACTGCCAGCACCACGGTCATCAGGAACAAGAATTTGCAAGACACCATCGTAGAGCTGAAACATAACATAATAAATCCATCAAGTGCACCAATCCATAGATGACATGTAGAATAATTTTCGTTGAATTTGCAAATTTTAAGAATTAAAAGGGTTTTTTTTTAAGTTACTTGGCTAATAGGTCGGTATGAGGTTGACCACCTATGCTGTAAAAGCTTTGTTCACTTTGCCAATGACCCCCTGCTTCTGGAGGTGCAGGGCTTATGTTTATTTGAGTTTTGGGTGCGGCATGTACAAGCGCAACTTACATGACGTGTCTGCTTGTGGGCATTCATTTTAAATGAATCCTAAATGTAATATATCTTTGCAACCTAGATTAGATTATACAATTAATCAAAAAAGACAAGGAAAGGTTTTAATTACTTCAAATGGACGAGTACATTATAAAGACTATTATTTCATGATCGTAGAAAAAGTATTGTATGCCACTGCACGTAATTAGCCTTTGTAACACTCGTGATGTCTATTATACCATTCGGCTGCACGTCATGGCACAAACTAGCACTCGTGTTACAAAGACTATCATTACTAGGCAGTGGCATAAATGACTATTTGATTATTCACACAATTTAAGTTGTTACACAAGTAGAGATTTTTAAATTGGGAATTTTCTGTCAAATAAGAAAAACAATATTTATGGTATTGATATATTTTTTGTGCCGAAAACCAGAAAAATCGAATCACTTTTAAATATTTCGAAGATTTTTTAGAAAAAAATCAGTATGAAAAATATAAAATCTTTGACTTTTATCGAAAGAAGTATAATTAAAATTGTAGCGAACGGGATAATTTTTAAGTACTGTTCTTACCTTTTGTTGGTTTCTTCAGAGGAGAACTAGACCAAGCTGTGATTTCTGAACTGGCTCCGTGGGCTTTTATACTGCAATTTTATCAACTTAACTAAAAGTTATCTTAATTACAGCTACAATCCATTTGTTCCATATCCATTGGTTGTACTAATTAATTTAGCTTGCAGTTTAGGGGGTTATTGCTTGTTGCGCTGCACAAGGTGATTTTGAATTTGTACCAACTCACTGAGCCCAGAGAGATGGTTGACGTCTTCAGCTGCGTTATACGATCCAAATTAGAATACGCTGTCAAGGTTTGGATTCCTTACCAGCGGAAGTATATAGATATGATAGAACAAGTCCAAAAAAAGTTTCTCAGGTATCTCCTCATGAGGCGGAGTGGAAGTTATCCACAATTCATGCATCATGAGGAGCTACTTCGGAAGACTGGATTTAGAAGCCTGGAAACTGGTGAATTAGAAACCTGGTGTACTGGGTGCGACCGCTTGCATCGCCAGGAACCAAAATCTCTCAAAAAATGTTAGGTTGGCGGTGCACGGTGGTATACTAGTGCCAACCTTGATGTATGGAAGTGAAGCCTGGACGGTGAGTGAAAGGGAAATTAGTAAAGTCCATACAGTAGAAATGTACTATCTAAGAAGTATGATTGGGAAAAAACGAAGTGACAGGGTGAGGAATGATTTTGTAAGAGAAGAATGTGGTGTAAGTGAAAGTGTGAAAGTGAAGATCAAAAGAAGTATGTTAAGATGGTTCGGGCATTTGGAGAGAATGAGTGATGAAAGATTGACGAAGAAAGTATATGTTGCTAGAAAAGATGGATGTCGTGGTAGAGGAAGACCGAGAAAAGTATGGAAGGATCAAATCTCTGAAATAGCGAATGAATGGGATATCCAGAGTCATAATAAAAGGAGGACTTGTATGAAAAAGGTTATGACTCTGGATGAAATGAAAGAAGTATGCAAGGACAGGAAGAAGTGGCGGCTAATCTGCAATGTTGATTTCTAATGTTGGTGTATTCATTTGCTACATTTTTTGCATAGGAAATTTTTGACTTTTTTGTATAGATTTCTTTGTAAGGTTTTGTTCTTTTTTATATTTAAATGTAATTTATTATTCATATTCCTTGACTTATAGGTTGGTATGAGGCTGACCACCCATACTGTAAAAAATGGTTCACTTTGCCAATGTCACCCCTGTTTCAGGGAAGGTCGGCAAAAGTTGTGGGGCTTATGTTCATTTGAGGTTTGGATTTTATTTGTAAGTACACATTCAGCATTTGTAAGCGCGAACTACACTTGTTGGTTTGTGGGCATACATCTGAGAGCTTTAAATGAATATATCCTTGCAACTTAGATTATAGATTATTATAAAAACGAGGCGCAACAGGTCCCTTATGGTGCTCATTCATAAGGTCATCAACGGCTTAATTGACAGTCCCAACCTGTTGGAGGGCTACAGGTTGTATGTGCCTGACGACTACACCCGAGGGCGAGGACATGATCTATTTCATGCACCGAAAAGCCGTACTGATGTCGTGGCGCAACACCCTGTGACTCGGAGTATAAAGCTCTTAAATGAGTCTAATATAGTCATTTTTGAGTGTAATTTATTAACATTTAAAAATCTTGCAATAGAGTACCTCCCAGCGTGTTGATAGCTGTGAGGGTGCACTGTAATAAGGGTGACCTGTTGTGCACAATTAAAAAAAAAAAAAAAAAAAAAAAAAATGCTGACATCACGGAAGGTCTCATACTGAGAATCGATTATATCACCTGAGATACGTGGATTGAAGAAATACTAAGAGACCCTTCGATTGTCCCCCACCTGCTTACTTCAATATTTCATGATTGTTATTGCGCATGTAGGTTAACGTCATTCTGAAGTAGATATGAAATACTAACCAGATTTTAAATATGGATGCTATGGATGCTTATTCCTTGACTTATAGGTTGGTATGAGGCTGACCACCCATACTGTAAAAAATGGTTCACTTTGCCAATGTCACCCCTGTTTCAGGGAATGTCGGCAGGAGTTGCAGGGCTTATGTTCATTTGAGTTTGGATTTTATTTGTAAGTACACATTCAGCATTTGTAAGCGCGAACTACACGTGTTTGTTTGTGGGCATACATCTGAGAGCTTTAAATGAATATATGCTTGCAACTTAGATTATAGATTATAGATTATAGATGCTACAGACGTTGATGCTAGCCTACTAGTGCTAGATGCTAGCCTGCTAGTCTAGCTACTATAGAAGCGAAA
Organism: Agapetus fuscipes; assembly: GCA_951799405.1. NCBI lineage: Eukaryota > Metazoa > Arthropoda > Insecta > Trichoptera > Glossosomatidae > Agapetus > Agapetus fuscipes. The sequence continues at coordinate 7,638,966 of OX637332.1, forward strand.
CCTGGACCATCCAAAAATACGAGAAAGACCGCCTGGAAGCATTCGAGATGTGGGCATGGAGGAAAATGTCCAAGACATCATGGGTCGAAAAGAAGTCCAACGAAAAGGTGTTGCGGGACGTAGAAGAAAGAAAAGAGCTGATAAATCATATTTTAAAGAGGAAAGCCAAGCTAATAGGGCATTCAATTAGACATAGCACATTTTTTAGCAACGTCTTTGAAGGCAAAATCTTAGGACAACGCACAAGAGGTCGCCCAAGAACTTCATACTTTAAGGATTTGAAGCGGCTCATGGATGTCTCCTCCTATTCCCATCTCAAGAGGATGGCAGCAGACAGAGATAGATGGCTGATACAACAAGGCACTGCCTTTAGAAGATGATGATGACAGGGCTTGAGAGGCAGGTGTATATGTATATTATACATCTAAGGGCACTAATTTATAATACTTATGCAATGCGAAAACTCCTCAAAGTAACAGGAAGATGGTTCAAGAACAATAATTATAACTGCAATAATTAAAATTTGGTTCCTTGACTTATAGGTTGGTATGCGGCTGACCACCCATACTGTAAAAAAATGGTTCACTTTGCCAATGTCACCCCTGTTTCAGGGAAGGACGGCAAGAGTTGCAGGGCTTATGTTCATTCGAGATTGGGTTTTTATATTGTAGGTCCACATGCGGCATGTGTTAAGCGCGAAATTATACATGTCTGCTTGTGGGAATGCATTTAATATAAATCTTAAATGATATATATCTTTGCAGCTTAGATTAGATTAGATAAGATTAGATGACAATATTTTGGGTGCTCTGTTGTGTATTCACCGCAAGGGCAAAAAAACTATATTTGAAATTTTCATTTTCGAAAGCTAATCATTGTGCTGATTGGGAATCGCATATAAAGAGGAGGCCAAAACGATAATGTATAATGTCTTAGCATGCGCTAGACCGGTCCGTAGTCCAGTGGTAACACTTCGGACTCTGAATGGAAGGTTGTGGGGTCGAATCCCGGAGGAGCACAAAAAATATACCATTTATATTTTCAAATTTGCTCTTCGCTGGATCTTGCTTGAGAATTGGCGCTTTGTAGCGACGACGAAGCTCGTAAAAAGTCCGGTGGATAGCTTAGTTGGTAGAATGCGTGCATTATTTACTGAGTGCAAGGTTCGATCCCCGCCGAGGGTGTCAGAAATGATTTCCCGTTTCGGTGTTTATTTCAAGCCCAAAATACTGGCAAGGATTACTCAGCCTTCACATAAAATGAGAACCAGCTCACTCGAGAAATGGGAAACCCTTACCTCAACTGAAGTGATTGGTGTAAGTCCGGTCCCCCATCTATAATCTTTAATCTAAGTTGCAAGGATATATTCATTCAAAGCTCTCAGATGTATGCCCACAAACAAACACGTGTAGTTCGCGCTTACAAATGCTGTGTACTTACAAATAAAATCCAAACCTCAAATGAACATAAGCCCTACAACTCTTGCCGACATTCCCTGAAACAGGGGTGACATTGGCAAAGTGAACCATTTTTTACAGTATGGGTGGTCAGCCTCATACCTACCTATAAGTCAAGGAATACGAGCAATAAAAAACATACTCTTAATAATAAATAGTTCCCGAATCGCCACATGCGACTCCTTCGGTGATAACGTGGCAAGAAGTTACGCTATATGTGTAGCATAGTTGGGTAGTTGCGTTGCGTATGTCATTAGTGCGGGAGTGGGGACGCTGTCACTAAGAGGGGTCTTCCCATCCCTCCTCTCTATGTCCCCTTGGGAGTCCTCAAAATACCCATAGACACACGAACACAATACAACTTTATATTTTCCATATGACTTTTTATTTGTATTATCCTTAATTATACTACCCTTCGTCGTCGTCTTTCGTCGTCGAGTTTCGATTTTCAAAATCAATGCCATCACAGCAGATGAAACACATTCATGATCTATGGCAAATTAATTTTTGTATATACGTTGCCAGGGGCAACGCCCCTAGTTCATGATACACGTAACTTTGTAGTAACCCATTATGTTTTTTTCCAGTATCGTGGAGGCGCTGTTGTCATCTGATTTATTGGATTACTATCTGACTTGATAGAAGTTATCGTATGTAGGTAATCAAGCAGATGGCGATGGTTTTATGAATTTATTGCAAGAAAGAACTGAAAAAAAACATACTTATTTCTACTGTTGATTAATCGAATCAAAATTAATGAATATCTGTATTTTTTTAGGGCCATCTGGAGTCAAATTTATCCCTCGCAAACATCGACGTATATGAACTACTACTAATTCCATGTTTGCAAACGAAATTAGGTATGCAAAATCTTGCATACCTGCAAAGTCTTGCATACCTGGGTAGTCACCCAGATTAGAATATGAACAAAAAGCGGATCATGCTTAGTTTTGTAAGATAAACAAACAAAAACACAGCTTTCACACGGAATAAATTGTGAAATAAAGAGAAAAAATAAATTCAAATTTGCTCTTCGCTGGGTTGAAATATTCAAAAACCTTTACCAAAGACCGGTCATCAAAAGCTCCACCAGTCTTATAGCAACTGGGTCTCGCTTTAGAGTTGGCGCTTTGCAGTGACGACCAACCTCGTAAAAAGCACGGTTGATAGATTAATTGGTGGAACGCTTCCATTGCATACCGAGAGCAAGGGTTCGATCCCCACCGAGGGTGTCAGAAATGATAACCCGTTTCGGTGCTTATTTCAAACTCAAAATAAATACCGGCAAAGTTTACGCAGCCTTTACGAGACATGAAAACAAGCCCTCTCGAGAGCTGGGAAACCCCCAATTACACTAAAGTGGTTGGCCGATCCACTTACCCGTAAAAATAAATAGGACTCAATTAACCGCATGCGACCCCTTCGTGAATAACATAGCAAAGAAGTTATATTATATATGTAGTTTATTTGGTATTGCGTTTTTATCATTAAGTTTTTGAATAAAAAGTATATTTTTTGACTTTCAATTTTCAATTTATCTCTCAGAAAGGAAATATTATACATAAAATTGTTCAACTTTAGCAAAATACTGCTTAAATTCTATTTTATCATCGTAAAATTTTAGTAATTATTTGAGTTTCTTCATTTTTATGCCCATAAATGAAGAAAAAGTGAAGGAAAACAACGCATTTCCCTTGAAATGTGGGCCAGAAAATTGACAAAGCCCTACATAAAAAAAGAAAAAAAAAATGATTGGAGGCAAAACTAAAGCCACGAGTTTTCATAGTTAGCAACAACAATGACAGATGTAATTGCATTACCTTGTTTTATAGTACTTACTCTTACAAAAGAGGATGAAGAAAACATATTTGATTAGTTCATACAATATAAAAAGAATGCACTTAATTATCATTGCTATCACGTATATCGACAAAGCAGAACATTAAAATATTGTGACCTTCTCACAAGATTTGCATTGCTTTTTACCATTTTTTTTTAATTATAAAATCTCAAGGTTACAACTATGCGTTATTGATTATTTTTTATTAGTTGAAAAGCAATCTATAATCTGGACATGTATCTATAAGTTCGTACTTACACGTGGCGCATGTGAGCTAACAACATAAAAACCCAAATTGCAAATGAACGCTAGCCCTGTCTCTGTCCGAACGTAGGCCCTAGTTCGGTCGATAGCTCAGTTGCTAGAGTGCTTGCATTCCATGCCGTGAATTTGGGTTCGAATCCCGACGAGGGTGTCAGAAAATAATTTCCGTTTCGGTGTTTATTTCAAACCCCCAATTAAAATACCGGTAAGGTTTACTCAGCCTTCACAAGAAATGAGTACCAGCCCACTCGGGAGCTGGGAAAAAGTTGTTGGCGTAACGCCGGCCCCCTTACCTGTAAAAATAGTTCAATTCATGGCAAGAAATAAATAGGTTCAACTTTGGCAAGAAGTTATACTATATGTGTAGCTTAGTTGCGTTTTTTTTTCGTTTCCTTTAACTCTCTCAGACCTTTCCTGCAACAGGGGTGAGCATAGCACAGTGAACCATTTCGTACAGTATGGGCGGCTAAAAATGTACATTATAAAATGTACAAAATCAGAATGAAATAGGCGCTAATCCTACGACCAGGGGAGGCGCCAAAAATATGCATCAAAATATTAGTATGAAAATAAAAGATAAAACGTAAAAAGAGAGGCGCGAAAAATATTGCCAGGAACCAGAATTGGCGGTGCACGGTGTATACTAGTGCCCACCTTGATGTATGGAAGTGAAACCTGAAGTGAAGGAAGTGGAAGGGAAAGTGAAATTAGTAAAGTACACACAGTATAAATGGACTATCTAAGAAGAATGATTGAGAAAAAACTAAGTGATAGGGTGAGCAATGATTTTGTGAGAGAAGAAGTAACGGAAAGTGTGAAAGTGAAGATAAAAAGAAGTTAGTTAAGATCTATAATCTATAATCTATAATCTAAGTTGCAAGGATATATTCATTTAAAGCTCTCAGATGTATGCCCACAAACCAACAAGTGTAGTTCGCGCTTACAAATGCTGATTGTGAACTTATAAATAAAATCCAAACCTCAAATGAACATAAGCCCCACAACTTTGGCCGACCTTCCCTGAAACAGGGGTGACATTGGCAAAGTGAACCATTTTTTACAGTATGGGTGGTCAGCCTCATACCAACCTATAAGTCAAGGAATATGAATAATAAATTACATTTAAATATAAAAAAGAACAAAACCTTACAAAGAAATCTATACAAAAAAAGTCAAAAATTTCCTATGCAAAAAATGTAGCAAATGAATACACCAACATTAGAAATCAACATTGCAGATTAGCCGCCACTTCTTCCTGTCCTTGCATACTTCTTTCATTTCATCCAGAGTCATAACCTTTTTCATACAAGTCCTCCTTTTATTATGACTCTGGATATCCCATTCATTCGCTATTTCAGAGATTTGATCCTTCCATACTTTTCTCGGTCTTCCTCTACCACGACATCCATCTATTCTAGCAACATATACTTTCTTCGTCAATCTTTCATCACTCATTCTCTCCAAATGCCCGAACCATCTTAACATACTTCTTTTAATCTTCACTTTCACACTTTCCCTTACACCACATTCTTCTCTTACAAAATCATTCCTCACCCTGTCACTTCGTTTTTTCCCAATCATACTTCTTAGATAGTCCATTTCTACTGTATGGACTTTACTAATTTCCCTTTCACTCACCGTCCAGGCTTCACTTCCATACATCAAGGTTGGCACTAGTATACCACCGTGCACCGCCAATCTAACATTTTTTGAGAGATTTTGGTTCCTGGCGATGCAAGCGGTCGCACCCAGTACACACCTGCCTTTCATTATTCTTCTTTCAAATTCACCGGCCATTCTTCCATCTTTTTCAAACTTACTTCCCAAATATACAAACTCATTTACAACATCAACATTCATTCCATTAATTTTAAATTCATAATTCATATTTTCATCATCTCTTTCAAAAATCAAAACTTTCGTCTTTCTTGCATTCAACTTCAAATTATTACCTTTCAAAGCTTCGTTCAATCTAGAGAGCATCATTTGCAATTCCACTGCTGAATCAGATACAAGGACTGCATCATCCGCATACAGTAGAACGCTTACTTTGCTCTCTCCTATCATTAATCCACAATCATCAAGTCTAGCATCTCGAACACACTTGTCCATGACTATGTTAAATAGCCATGGGCTCATCACACATCCTTGCCTTACACCCTTAAAAACTTCAAACCATTCACTATACTCACCATCAATACGAATGCAAGCCATACTATTCTCATAGTTCGCATGCACCGCATTGAGTAGAGCTCCATTCACTCCGTATGCTTTCAAAACATCCCACAACATACCTCTGTCCACTGAGTCAAAAGCCTTTTCCAGATCCACAAAGGCCGTGAATAGTTTCCCCCTCACCGACAATTGTTTTTCAACAAGTTGTCGTAGAGTGAAAATCTGATCAACACAGCCTCTACCGGCCATAAAGCCGGACTGTATATCGGAAACCCTTTTGCTAGTAGTCAGAATCACATTTTTTATAATCACCTTACAGAAGACTTTTCCTGGTATACTGAGTAGACTGATTGGTCTGAAGTTCTGACAGTCTTTTTTGTCCCCTTTACCTTTGTAAATGGGAACAATGACTGCCTTCCTCCAATCCATCGGTACTACTCCTGCATTCACACAAAGCTTACATAATTCAAACATCCAATCTATCACACATTCACCTCCTGCTTTCAACATTTCACCATTTATACCATCAAACCCAGCAGACTTCCCATTCTTCAGACGTGAAATAGACACTTTTATTTCTTCTTTCAAAATCTTCAATTCATTCTCTTCATCTGTCTGTTCATAAATTCTTCTTTCACCCTGGCCAAAAATTTCTTGAAAATAGTTCTTCCATCTCTTGCATACTTCTTCATTCTCCCATACCATCTCACCGGCAGCACTTTTGACTCCCGGAGTGGTCAATGCAGAAGATTTATTTCTATCCGCATTGATCCACCTCCAAAATTCCTTCTTACTGTCGGTGAAACTTTTGTTAATCCTTTCATCAATCTTTCTTTGTTCATTCATCTTGCTTTCATAAATTATAGTCTTTGCCATTCTCTTAGCTATCTTATATTCGTCTTCTAGCTTTCTATCATTTCTATCATTCAGCCAATTTTCGTAACACTTTTTCTTAACTTTCACAGCTTCTTTCACTCTATCATTCCACCAGGCATCTCCTTTCAATTTTCCACCTTTCGTTACCCCACATACTTTTTTAGCACATTCAATCATTCCTTCCTTCAGATCTTTCCACATGCTTTCAATATCTTTTCCACACACATTCTTCTCAAGTTCATTTACACTTAAAATTTTGTGGAGCTCTGATACATACTTCTCTTTCACATTTTCTTCATTCAGCCTTTCTACTTTTATTCTAGTCATTCTTACTTGCTTCTTGCGTTTCTTCTTTCTTACTTCACCAAGCATTATTTTAGCACATAAGAGATAGTGATCACTGCCTATTTCAGGCCCGCGGTAGACACGGCTATCTCTTACGGCTCCTCTCAGTCTTTCATCCACACAGATGTAGTCAATGATTGTGCGACTTCCCACAATCTGCCTCGTGTACAGATGCACATCCTTATGCCGAAACCAAGTATTCGATGCAAAAAGACTGTGCTCCGCACACAAAGCAATCAGATGTCGCCCATTATCATTGACTACACCTCTCCCACCAGGACCAATAATTTTCAAACATTCATCCCTCTGCGCACCTATCCATCCATTCATATCACCTAAAATTACAATGTTTTCATTCTTCTTCCTTTCATGCACAACCGCATTCAGCTCATTCCAAAAACTCATTCTCACCTCCATACACTCTGAATCAACAGGAGCATAACAGGTCACCAAGAAAAGTTTCAAACTGTTAATTTTGAATTTAACAACCAAAATCCTGGGAGAAATTCTTCGGTAACCCGCTATGCATCCCTTCACACACTCACTCACAATCACACCTACACCCTGCCTTTCATTCCCATCTTCCACACCTGACCAAATACACAATTCACCATTCGCTAATACTTTCTCACCATTCCCTTTCATTTTTGTTTCTGTCACACCCATTACTTTTATTCGTTTCTCTTTCATTACATTCATAATTTCTTTCTCCTTGCAATCATTCATCTTCCTTACATTCCATGTCCCGAAAACCCATTCATTCTTTCTATGAAAATTAGTGGTGGCATTTCCACAATGTACAGATTTAAAATTATCGTTGGTGGCCATTGCTACAAAACAAAATGTTAAGAACTAAAGTGAGTTTAAAAATACAAATAAAAAAAAAAACAGCTATAAAAACATAAAATTAAAACAGAAAAAATATTGTCCATATAAAAGTGTAAATTGTCCATTTCACGTCTTCTGCCATGTTGTTAGGTAGGTATTACAGGTAGGTAGGTAGGTATACAATTTTGATTTTTAAATTTTTTTACTTCTTCTTTCCAATAATTTTGTTCTTGTTCCAAATTTTTCAAAAAAAGTTGTAGGTTATGTTTCAAAAATGTTTCTTTAAAAAATTTATCGTAATTATTGTCTTTTCAAAAACCTCCCATCCATCCATAAATGTCAATTTCAGTTGTCGAATTTGGACAAAGGCTGCGTGTACAATGTAATTCCCGAAATAATAGATCTTGAAAAACTGTTTAGCACTCACGGCCAATTTTACATTTCAATTTTTTCCACAAATAAGAGATTTTTTGTTATAATTTATGGCCAATAATCACAAACACCTTATGTTCCTCAATTTAGAGTGGATTTATGTTAATTTTGTTGACCCCATTGCCGAATTATAAAACTTTAATTCTTGTTGGAAAAAAACGCTTCCTAGTGATTTGACAGAAACAAGTGAAGTCGATGGTTTGGAGATATGGAGAGAAAGAGTGATGAAAGACTGACGTGGTAAAGGAAGACTGAGAAATGTATGGATGGATCAAATTTCAGAAAAAGCTAATGAATGGGATATCTAAATCTAAATCTAAATCTAAGCTGCAAAGATATGTATCATTTAAGATTCATATTAAATGCATTCCCACAAGCAGACACGCATTATTTCGCGCTCACACATGCCGCATGTGGACCTACAGTATAAAAAACCCAATCTCAAATGAACATAAGCCCTGCAAATCTGGCCGACCTTCCATGAAACAGGGGTGACATTCCAAAGTGAACCATTTTTTACAGTATGGGTGGTCAGCCTCATACCAACCTATAAGTCAAGGAATCCTGAGTCATAATAAAAGACGGGCTTGAATGAAAAAGGTTATGACTCTAAATGAAAGAAAGACGTATCTAAGGACAGGAAGATATGGTGGCTAATCTGCAATGTTGATTTGTAATGTTGGCTTATTAATTTATTTTACATTTTTTGTTTAGACGTATTGGCATATTTTTTGTATAGATTTCTTTTGAAGGTTTTGTTGTTTTTATAAACTTAAATCTTATTGATTATTTGCATTCCTTAGTTTTATAGGTTGGTATGAGGCTGACCACCCATACGGTAAAAAATGGTTCACTCTGCCAATGTCACTTCTCTGATACATTTGCCAATGTGTCAGAGAAGGTCGGCAAAAGTTGCAAGGTTTATTTTCATTTGAGGTTTGGATTTTATTTGTAAGTACACATTCAGAATTTGTAAGCGCCAGCTGCACGTGTTTGTTTGTGGGCATGCATTTGATATGAGCTTTAAATGTTCATATATCTTCTGCATGGTAGATTATACATCAATATAGATTATATAAGTCATTAATGTAAGGTTAACAAACCTAAGCAACTTAGAATATATGTGGACAGCCCTTCTGGGTTTAGTAACTAGTATACTATGAAGAAGTCCATATCCTCCATTATCGTATAAAAGCTGAGAAAATAGAAAATTCGCACTTCATTTGCAAAGTTTACTAAAGATGACTCTATTCTTTCACGCGTCTGATTTAATAAATCATCTTATAATTAAACAGAATTATGGTTTTTGGGCAACCGGGCCATTTAAAATAAAAACAATATTTTTTTTCCTTATTATTTATTTATTCAACTTGTTTCATTGGTAATATAACTATATTTATTAACTGTATTTAATCGAAAAAGACAGAATTTCACTTGGTGTATTGGAATTGGCTTTTCAAACACATACGTGAATGATAATTTAATGCAGCATATATACAAAATTTGATTTGCAATAGATCGGGAATGTATTTCATCTGCTGTGATGGCATTAATTTTGAAAACCGAAACTCCAAGCGATTGACGACCACAAAGGACAATATAATTAAAGATAACCATATTTTTTTCGTTAATTTTTATTTATTCAACCTGTTTCTTCGGAAATACAACCAATTAAATGATAAGTATTTAATCGAAAAAAGTCATAATTTAATTTTAGACAAATCATTTGCCAACGTTGCATGTTTGTTTGGTTTGAATGTGTTTTATGGCTGGTTATTCCATTTCTTCCTCAGCCAAAGATGTAGCGATTGTTTGATGTAGGAAGCTCAGTAGGATCATTTGCACCTCCATTTCCAGTGACTTCATTACCATTATTACCATTGGAGCGGTGGGCATTGTTCCCATTCAATGCTTGATCGATAAAATTTTCGATTTCAGCTACTACTTTATTGATATTAGCATTGGTTCCAGTCAATACTTGCTGAACATTATTTTCGACATCACCTCCATTGGCGTTGTTTTTACCTCTAAGCCAGCCTGCCTCCACACATACTGCCACCAGCAGAACTGCCATGAATACAAACACGCTGCGAGACATCATTGTGGAACTGCAACAAACGAAGCATATTGTTATGATTGTTACGTAGGTTGTAATAGCTTAAAGATGATCCATTAGATAACGTTATTATACAACTGTAACTGAAACAAAAGTAACTGAAAAAGTAACTCTGTCGCTATTCCGCTAGGGATGGCCTGAGTCTCTTTTTCATCTTCGAGTCCGTTCATATCCATCACCTTTTTCGCACATTTCCTTCTTTTACATCCGCTTTAAATAATCCATTCTTTAACAATTTCACCTATTTGATCCATTTACACTTTTGTAACTCTCCCATTTCCTCTTTTTCTTTTCAAATTTCCTCTGTATTCACACTTTGAAAGTCTTTCGTCATTCAATCCTTCTACACGTCCAAACCATCTCACTTCAACCTTATTTTGCACCTTGACTTTCACATCCTCTTTCAACTTTTCTTTATCTTCCACCCATTCATTCGTAACTCTATCTTTTAGGGTTTGTCCTGTCGTACTCCTCAAGTGTTTTATTTCCAACGTGCATACTTTACTCATTTCGATATCATCGCAGTTCATGTCTCGTTTCCATACATCAATGTCGGTAACAATACGCAATTGTGTAACGACATTCTCAAATCCATCGTCATCCGTTTTTTTCCGGCAATTCTTTCCGGCAAGGTTCTCCAAAGGGACAGGCGAAAATAAAACATCACCCAGAAGAAAATAAATAGATATAATGTAAGTGAATCAAAAAGTTATGTAGGAATTGCGAAGATTAATAATCTTATCAGAATAATATTAAATGTACGCTTCCTGCACTGAGTGCAAGTCTGCTCACCAACTCTCTCAAGTCAAATGTTTATCTTGTGATTTTGCCCATTACTGTACATTGACATTAGGGATGTTATAGATATGCAATTTCAAATATCCGCTATCGGATATGAATAGGTACATTTTTTTTTAAATTTAATATTGGATAACTGTTTTTACCTGAATGTTATTGAATATTTTTATTTGACTTATAGATTGGTATGCGGCTGACCACCCATACTGTTATAAATTTTTCACGTTGCCTTTGTCACCCCTGTTTCAAGAAACGTCGGCAAAAGTTGAAGAGTTTATGTTCTTTTGAGGTTTGGTTTTTAATTGGTTAGTATACATTCAGCATTTGTAAGTGATAACTTACACGTGTCTGTTTGTGGGCATGCATTTGATATGAGTTTTTAATGTTTGTATATCTTTGCAACTTAGGTAGTTATATGCTCACAAGCAGACCCGTGTAATTTAATGCTTACAACTGACGCATAATAAAAAAAATACGAAAATTCTTAAATGAACATAAAATCCCTGCAACATTTCCCAAAACAGGGGTGACATTGGCGCAGTGTGCAATGATTAAAAGTGTGCGTGGTCAGCCTCATACCAACATAAGTCAAGGAATAATTAACATCAAACTTTATAATGGATAGAGCGAGAAATTCATTATTTTGTTGAAAAATACAATACATTGATTGAGCTAGAAATGTAGAAATATAAAATTTTACTTACTCTTCAATCTCAGGGGAAACTGAATAAGTCACAATACAAAAACTAAGGGCTTATATACCATTCCTTATCATGTAAATCGACAAACCAGAAAATTAAACTGGAGCCTTTTTTCTAGATATTGGTTGCTTTATTTTTCAATCTATTTTTTAATTACAATATCAAGGTTACAATTAGCGACTGTTGATAACTTTTGATAAGTTGAAAAGAATGTTGTAATTTATGTTGGAAATATGCATTTATGCTCAGAGTTCATTTTACATGTATAACCAAAAACAGACATTGTTAGGTTTAGGTTGGAATTTCGGTCATTTGACATATTTACAAAAATTATAACTACACCGTTAAAATTTGAACAAAGTGCGCTCAACAAAGGTATGAATTTTGCACCATTGTCTTAATCCATAGCGACAGAAAAAAAATGGGAATGTAGAGGCCGTGATTATTTAAAAACAAAATCCCACTTCTGACGCCTACATCATTCGACAAGATGTCCCTACCATATTACGAACGGCAAGCGCTCCTAACAGCAGAGGAACGCAAATCTATTCGGAACCTTAGCAACAATGAGGAGATAATTATTTTGAAAGCTGATAAAAGCAATGCTACCGTAGTGTTCGATACAGATGACTTTAATAATAAAGTTGCTGAGTTACTTAAAAATCCCGTTTACAAAAAGTAAATTACTGTCCTACAATAGTTATTTATGCCACTGCCAAGTAATGATAGCCTTTGTAACACGAGTGATAGTTTGTGCCATGAGGTGCAGCTAAATGGCACAAAAGATAGCACGAGAGTTACAAATTTTTGGCTAGTCGCAGAAAAAACATCACACATCTGCCAATTTAAGCTTTGGACTCGTTCGTCCTCAATTTTTCCAATTTGTTTTTCATAATTTAATAATTGAACATTCCTAGGCTTCCTAAATCCCCACAGAAGGGATTGTTGTGACCCTGGAAAAGAAATAAATTAATTAATAATAATAATATTAGGCTGATTTACGTGGTGAGCGCTGTTTTTGAGTGAATCACATCTCAAGTGCCTTCTGCGAGCTTGACCTTGCTGTAAAAAGCACCAATTCTCAAACAATACCCAGTTACTGTAAGGCTGGATGGACCTTTAGTGATCGGTCGTTGGTACAAGCTTTAGAACTTATCAAGGCAGCGAAGAGCATATTTGAAAATATAAATGCTATATTATTGTAAATATTTAAAAATATAAATGGTTAAACATTGTTTTAATTCACTTTATTTTATTTGTTTATGCTCGAATATTTTCGCCTAATGAGGCATCTTCAAGAGCAGAATGGTTACAAATATATTTTTATAAAATAATTTTCAAAACAACTTTTTTTCAAAACAAAAGTGTGAAGTGAGGAGACTGATGGCTCTGGAAGCGTTGGAAATCTACAAAAATAAAAATAAAGACTTAGTGAATGTGCAGATTCTCTATGTTTCACCAATATTGCAATAATTTTGTTTTTTATTTGTTATTATTATTATTATTTTTATTTAACTAACATCTTTTATTTTTATTGTATTAAATTTTTTAATTTCATTATACCTAACACTAATGCATTTTTTAATCTTAAAATTTTTGTCTATGAATTTTGCTTTTGTTTTGAAAAAAAGTTGTTTTGAAAATTGTTTTGAAAATTATTTTATAAAAATATATTTGTAACCATTCTGCTCTTGAAGATGCCTCATTAGGCGAAAATATTCGAGCATAAACAAATAAAATAAAGTGAATTAAAACAATGTTTAACCATTTATATTTTTAAATATTTATAAAAATGGACTTTTACTGTGTTAACAGATCAACACTAAAAGCTATATTATTGTGCTCCGCCAGGATTCAAACCCACGATCTTGTATTTACTAGTCCGAAGTGCTACCATTGAATACTGCCAAATAGTCTTTATCCTTTTTGTCAATATCGTCGGGCGTCGAGTACTTTTTAGAGGATTTTGCTGATGAAATCAGTAATGTAAGGTTAACAAACCTAAGCAACTTAGATTATAGATGGACAGCCCAACTAGGCTTAATTACTAGTATATTATGAAGAAGTCCTCATGTTGAATTTCTGTATAAAAGCTGAGAAAATAGGAATTCGAACTTCATTTGCAAAGCTTACTAAAAATTATTCCATTCTTTTCGATTCTGATTTGAAAACAATCATTGTAGCGTAGCATATCTATATTAATCAGATTTTACTTGATTTTGTTGTACTCATATTATTACTGCTCGGAGAGAGAAGGATCTGGAACATAATATTATGTGGCCGACTGCATCCCCGCCTGTTGTAAGGGATGGAGTAGGGAAGCTTGAGGGCCAAGGGTAGTGAAGGTTTTCCCCTCCAGGGGGAGATCAGCTGCCCAAATCATATAAAAGGCCAAACGAACTCGTCAGTTGAGAAGGATCCTATGGGCTCCAACCCACCTTCTCTCTCCCCCCGACGTCATAATGCTTCTGTGCCAGGACATACATGACTGAAGGGGTTATTTTATGTATATTATATATATCACACACTCCTTGAGCACATAGGCCGAGCAAGCTTCTTTTCTAGGACTTCTCACACCTATGTCTCACCTCCCTGTACCTCCCGAGCGACTAGGCCGAGCAAGCTTCTTTTCTAGGACTTCTCACCCCCATAGCTCACCCTTTTTTACCTCCTGAACAACAGGGACAAGCGAGCTTCCTTTCTGGGACAACTTGGACCTAAGGTTCATCCTTCCACACCTCACAAGCAAGGCAGCGTGCTTTCTTGACCTCCTTGGCTTACGGGTGGAACCCTTTCCCTCTTTATCACAATTATAATCATTATCCTATTGTCAAAGGGTAATTAATAATGCTCACGCCTGTGACTGGCGAAAATATGCATAGTATGACCTGCTTGAGGTCATTCTCTTTCATTGTAATTATCATAATATTGTAAGGGGTTGGTTTCCCCGCAATTTCCCTGATCATGGGATGATAACATACTGTATTGTTAACTGATCTATTATTGTTCTGCTTACTGTTTTATATGCTTTGATACTGTACATTTTATATTCAATTGAACTCACGAATTAAATGTAAATGATGTAAAGCATGAATAAATGATATCGCTTATGATGGGATCTGAATCTTTCATTCAATACTCGAACCCACAAGTATATTTCAGAACCCACGCCCTGGCAATCTCGCGATGATAGAGGAAAAGTTAAATCCTCATCATTGCGACGCTTTACATCATCTAATAACTGAAAAAAATCTGTTTTCAGAGAAACTGAGGAAATTTAAAATAACTAGGGGCTCCGCCCCTGACTGCTACGCAGCCCAACCCCTTAACATTAGGCAATGTGTATATTACACCTAGTTTTCTTGCGTTAAAATTTGTAATATAAATATTAGAAAACATGTAAAATATAAAAAGGCGTTTTTGTACAAGAAATTATTTTTTTAAGTCTTTTAACAAAAGAAAGAAAACTAAAAGCAAATAAAAAAAACGAAACCGGTTTTAATTTGCTCCATCATAGTCCTTGACTTATAAGTTGGTATGCGGCTGACTACCCATGCTGTAAAAATGGTTCACTTTGCCAATGTCACCCCTGTTTCAGGGAAGGACGGCAAGAGTTGCAGGGCTTATGTTCATTTGAGATTGGATTTTTATATTGTAGGTCGACATGCGTGTTAGCGCGAAATTATAAATGCCTGCTTGTAGGAATGCATTTAATATAAATCTTAAATCATATATATCTGTGCAGCTTAGATTAGATTACATTAGACCCCTGTTCCTGGGAAGGTTGGCAAAAGTTACAGGCAAAAGTTTGTTTCTGGGCATGCTTTGTCTATGAGCTTTGAATCTTTATATATCCTTGCAACTTAGATTATAGACCTCTATGCTCTTAACCGGTCGATAGCTCAGTTGGTAAAGTGCTTGCATTCCATGCCGTGAGCTCGGGTTCGAATCCCACCGAGCGCGAGGGTGTCAGAAATGATTTCCCGTTTCGGTGTTTATTTCAAACCCCAAAATAATAATACCGGCAAGGTTTACTCAGCCTTCACAAGAAATGAGTACCAGCTCTCTCGGGAGCTGGGAAACCCCCACTTCAACTGAAGTAGTTGGCGTAAGGCCGGCCCCCTTACCTGTAAAAATAAATAGGTTCAACTCGCCACATGCGAACCCTTCGGGGATAACGCGGCAAGAAGTTACACTATATGTGTAGCTTAGTTGCGTTTTTTTTTTTTATGTCAGGGATGGTCGGCAATAATTTTAGAGATTATGCTCATTTCAGCTTTGGATTTTATTTGTAAATGCACATTCAGCATTTGTCAGCGCGAATTACACGTTTTTGTTTATAAGCATGCATCGAGCTTTAAATGAATATATCTTTGCAACTTAGATTATATATTATAAGTATCTATATACATGCATACCTATAAGTATCTGTAAACCGACATAATATCCTTAGATTAGGTTTTTATGCTGTAAGTCCATATGGGACATATGTAAGCGCGAACTTATACGTGTCTGCTTGTGGGAATGCATTTAATATGAATCTCAAATGTAATATATCTTTGCAACTAAGATTACAGATTTACATCCATTTTTATTTTGTTTGTTTGTTGTTTTTTTTTATTTGTATCAAATAAAAGAAAATATTGAATAAGAGTTTTAGGCTTACACGGCCGGGTGATGATGCTGGAGTGATATTTTTCGGGATCTGTTGCCTTGGTCTGTGGGAGCTAGAGTTTCCGGACGTTTTGCCCATTTCTACGATGGGCTTCTTCAGCGTGAAGTATGATGATGATGATGATCTTGATGAGAAGTGTGAGGACAGTTCTCTTCACAGTTCTCATCAAGATCATTATCATCATCATACTTCACGCTGAAGAAGCCCATCGTAGAAATGGGCAAAACGTCCGGAAGCTACAGCTCCCACAGACCACGGCAACAGATCCCGGAAAACATCACTCCAGCAAAAGAAAATATTGTACAAAAAAAACTTTCCAATTTTGCCGCTAGATGTCTATATTTCCTTTATACATTTTCATACATTTCAATACAAATTTCAATAAAATACAAAGAGGTCTATATAAAATTGAGTGGACTCTTTCAAAAATATTTTTTTCAGAAATTATAATTACTTCTACTAAAACTACTGTTTTACGAATTTTTTTTTTTTTTTTTTTTGTAAGTATTGAAAGAAGTTACGGAAAAAAAACACAATGCCGATAGGATGCTGGAATGTTAGGTCATGGAATGGAAAAAAGCAGGAGGTAATAGCAGAGTTGAAACATCATAAAATAGACATCTGTAGATTATCAGAAACGAAAAAAGAAGGCCAAAGGAACATCAAAACACTCCAACTATATTCTAATATATAGCGGGAAAGATAAACTCCAAAGAGCCAGCTCAGGTGTCGGAATCCTGCTGCATGAGAAGTACGAGAACTCCATCAACAACATTGAATATATCAACCATAGAATATTAAAAGTATCACTTAAAATGGATAATAGCCGCCTGAACCTAATAAATGTATATGCACCTGACATAACGAAACCGATCGAAGAGTTGGAAGAATTTTATACTCAGCTTCAAGATGCAATATCTCAAACACCACATACAGAAAAACTAATTATGTTCGGTGACCTCAACGCTCGCATTGGAGACACACCTCTAGATGGCACCAAACAACGATTCAATGAATCAACCATAAACCAAAACGGCGAAATGCTAACAGACCTATGTGCTCGAAATGAGATGAGAATAGGTAACACATATTTCCCACACAAACTACAGCACAAGTATACCTTCGAAAATTCGCGAGGAGATAGGTCTATGATTGATTTCATCATAACAAACAGAAAAATCCATCCTTCTATAATAAATGACATCCGAGTTTTGACCTCGGCGAACATTGGCTCTGATCATCATCTGGTTCTGTGTAAGATAATTATGAAACAACCAAAATTAAAAAAAAAAACCCCAAAAACATTACAAAACTAAATATAAAATCCATCGAAGACGATAGCACAAGAGGACTTTACATAGACCGAGCCACAAATAAAATAACACAATGCGAAATTGAAGAAGATGATAGTGTGGAAGACGCATGGTTAAAAATAAAAAATAACATTAAAAATGCTGCAAACGAAGCACTGGGCCAAAATAAGATAAACATAAACAGTACAAAGAATTCGAAGCCATGGTATGGAGAAGAGGTGAAAACCCTTGCGAAAGAAAAACGAGACAGCTATCTAACATACAGAAGTAACCCTACACCAGAAGAATACAGAAGGTATAAAGAAATACGAAACAAAGTCAACAGCGACATAGATAAAATAAAGAGAGACTATTGGCTGAAATTCACTAAAGATATGGAGAGGGATCTATATGGGGCCCAAAGAAAAGTTTGGAATATGCTCAGAAAACAGAAAAAACCAATCTGTGAGTATACACAAACCAATAAAATTACAATTACTGAATGGGAAAACTATTTTGAAAATCTATTTAGGAATACAACGCAGGCAAGAACAATACGCAGAAACAATGACGCAGAATCGGAGATTGGCAAAGTTTTTGATGTCCGTGAGGATCTTGTGGTAAACATTGATAGGTCAGGTCATTTGTTTTGCTGGTTCTTGAAGGTAGGTTGTTAAATAAAATTTAGATTGTTAAATTTTATTTGAGATTTATTTGGATTTTAAGATACAAATTTAGAAAAGAAAATTGTGTTGTTTCACTTTGAATTACAAGTAGGAAGTGACAAAACAATGCATGAAACTTAATAAAGACAAAATTACAGTAATACCAACTCTTAGGAATATAAATTGTTGGTTGTTACCTACCACTTATATGCTAACAAAAAAGGTTATCTGAAATGCATATAGATGGCAATGCCTTTATTTTTTCCATGTCAAAATATTTGACATACTGGGGGACTCCCAAAGAGATTGATTCGTTATCATAACTGAATCAATCGATCGAATGACTTTATTTATTGAAAATATTACAATTGATAGTCAAGTAGAAAGTGGACTGTAATGGATTGATTGTCACAAATGTGACATATGAATTTAAGTTTATATAATACTTCCCTTAAAATGTATAAGAAAAAAATAGAGAAGTTGTTACATATTAAATCAATAGAGTGGTACTTGTACAAATGATGTTACTGAACTAAGTCAATAAATAGTTGAACTGTTAAACAAGTAGTTTGATTTCTCAAATTTACATTGATGTGAGACATTGATTTATTTAGACATTGACTTGTGTAAGTACAATGCTGATTGAAAACCGTATGTTATTACAAATTGTATTAACATTGAATGAACTTGAAGGTTATAACTTCTGAATAATAATAATATTATTCATAACATTAATTCTTAAGTAAACATAGTAATACCTAACATGTAAATTACATTAATGTTGTGACATTTATTAGAAATGTTGGTGATGTATATCATCATATTATGTTACACACTATTATGCAAGTTACAAGAATTTATTAGAAAATGTTGTAAAGTCTTAACTAATTGATGTATATAACCATATTATGTTACACAATATTATGTTAGCTTGAGTTCTATAGTGGAAATGATATATCAGATAGATATGAAATGACATTTATTAGCAATTGTTGTAAAGTCTTAACTAATTGATGTATATGACCTATTAATTAGACACATATTATATTTAGCTTGAGTGATACACTTCAACTGAAAGAACATGCGGAGAAAAAGAGAACATAGGAGAAGGTGAGCTCAGTTAATACAGAGATATTAGAGTGGCTGTGGCATAGGTAGAGGACATATTTTCTGGATTGATCTTTTGACAATTCCAGATTCAGTTCTGATAGATACCACTCGAGTGAGACCGTCGGTTCCATTGTGCAATTGGACTACCCTGCCTAAATTCCATTTCAGAGGAGGTGTTGAGTCTTCCTTGAGAATGACTAAATCATCTTTTTTAACAGATGACGTGTTTGACTGGGTCCATTTGCTGCGAGTCTGAAGAGAATTCAAGTAATCGCTGGACCATCGGTTCCAAAAGCTCTGTAACATTTGTGTTAGTAATTGATAACGATTGAGAGCATTGGTGTGAATTGTATGCAGATTGGGTTCAGGAAGAGAGAGTAGTGGTGCCCCTATTAAAAAATGACCAGGTGTCAATGGGAGATAATCCGTTGGGTCATTGGATAATTGTGATATGGGTCTGGAATTTAAACATGCTTCTATTTGAGTTAAAATGGTATACATCTCTTCAAAGTTGAGAATGTGATTTCCAATTGATTTTAAGAGCAATGTTTTAGTGCTTTTTACTCCACTTTCCCATAATCCTCCTTGATGAGGACTTCTGGGAGGTATAAAGTGCCACGTTATTCCTTCTGCTGATGCCCAATCATGCACTGAATTGTTTTGCAGCTTTAGTTGTTCCTGAAATGATTTTATTTCGGATTTGGCACCAACAAATTGGTGCCATTGTCAGAGTAAATGTGTAATGGTTTACCCCTACGAGCAATGAATCTTTTAAAGCAGTTCAGAAAAGAATTGGTGCTCAAATCTGACACCAGTTCTAAATGAATCGCTTTTGTTGAAAAACAAATGAATACGGCTATATAGCTCTTATAGATTGTTTTGCTTCTGGGATTCCTGTCTCTGGACTGGAGCGGCCCAGCGTAGTCAATTCCAACGACGCTAAATGGTCGTGATGGATTGACTCTGGTGGAAGGCAGTTGGCCCATTAATTGGGTCGCAGTTTTTGGACTATACCTGAAACATACAGTACATTCCTTAATTATTTTTTTTACTAGACTGCGCGCGGAAATTATCCAATATTCCCAGCGAATGAATGCAAGTAAAGATTGAGTTCCCGTGTGAAGCATTTTACGATGGTAATACTTCACAATGAGATGAGTTAGTGGATGTTTGGAGTCCAGTATGAGAGGATGTTTGTTATCCTCTGAAATCATAGCATGATTCAATCTTCCTCCAACTCTTAATAGGTTGTTGGAATCAATAAACGGATCTAATGATATTAGTTTACTGCCGTTTGGCACTTGGTGGTGTTTCTGCAGTTTTGCTATGTCGGATGCGAAGCTATCTGATTGTGATACTCTCACCAGGGAGGTGATTGCAGTTTTTATTTCTATTGTAGTTAGAGGTCCACGTATCCTTGTTTTAAACCGTAACATATAGGCAGTGACTCTAAACAGTCTTGAAAATGTAGAAAACCTGTGGAAAATGAAACCATCATTGGGAGATTCAGTAGCAAGAAAGATTTTTTTAACTGTTCTTGTTTCTGGAATGTTAGCCATTTGTAATGGCGATGAGTTTGGCCAATTGGAGATTGGTTGCGTTAACCATTCCGGACCATTCCACCATAATGTTTCAGTTCTTAATTCTGTAGGATCTAATCCTCTTGAAATTAAGTCCGCAGGGTTGTCCTTTGACTTAACATGGCCCCATTTGGCAGATACTGAGATACCTTGTATTTCAGCAACTCGATTGGCCACGAACTGCGTCCAACGGTATGGTTGGCCTGTAATCCATGCCAGTGCTATGCTTGAGTCAGTCCAAAGGTAAGCTTGGCTTAACTTTATATTGATGGTGTCGATGACACGCTTATATAAGTTTGATAACAATAATGACGCACACAATTCTAAGCGAGGTAAGCATATTTGCTTCAAAGGAGCAACCTTTGATTTTGCACAAAGTAAATGAGAAGAATATTTATCGCTAGAGGGATTATAAGTTACTAGATAGAGGCAAGCTCCATAAGCCTTTTCAGATGCGTCTGCAAACCCATGAATAGTTATCGTGGGGTTAACGCATGTTGACAATACATGTCGTTCCCTCTTAATAGACTCCGTTAGGTTGAATTGGTTGGAAAATTTAATCCATTCATCCTTGGTGTTGGTTGACAATTCATCATCCCAACCTAGAGACTCTTGCCATAATCGTTGCATAAATATTTTTGTTGTTATAACAATTGGTGCTAACAAACCCAGCGGATCAAAAATCTTTGATACCGTTGATAGAATGGAGCGTTTGGTGATGGCGTTACAACAATCGATTTTTAGATTGAAATTGAATACGTCGTTAGTAGGTTGCCATTGTAAACCCAATGTTTTTGAACAGTCTGGATTACCAAATGTTACTTGATTGTATTCCTGCTTAGGTTCAGGAAAGTTTGTAATCCATTTGCGCAGTGACATGCCAGCGTCTTGAAATATTTGAAGTAATAGAACTTGAAGAGATTCTAATGTTTGTAAATCGTCGTGGCCTGTTATTAGGTCATCAACATACATGTCTGTTTTTATTATATTTGAAGCTAATGGATGCTGTTCAGCATTTAACTGAGATAATTGTATAATACATCGTGTTGCTAAATATGGTGCTGATGCAGTGCCATAAGTTACCGTATTTAATTGGTATTCCTCAATTAATCTCGTTTTTTTATTTCTCCAAAGAATTCTTTGCAGTTTACTTTCATCGGGCGCTACTTTTATTTGCCGGTACATCTTTTCAACATCGGCAGTCATTACCCATTTATGGGTACGAAATCTTAGGAGGATACTAAAAATATCATGTTGGACTGTGGGTCCTACCATGAGAATGTCATTGAGGGAGAGCCCAGACGTTGTTTTTGAGCTCCCGTTAAATACTACACGTAATTTAGTAGTGGTAGAATTTTCCTTCATCACTGCGTGATGAGGGAAATAAAACGGATTATATCCACTTGGTGTATGTGCGATGGACATATGCCCCAACTGAATATACTCTTCTATGAACTGGTCGTAGAGTTCAGCATGGTGTGAATTATGACTCAGTTTCCTTTCAATGCTTATTAAACATTTTAAAGCTTTATTGTATGATTCACCCAAAACATTTGGATCAGTTTTAAAACCCAATTGAACTTGAAACCTCCCATCTTCAACCCGAGTGGTAGTTGAAGAGAACAGTTCTTCAAATGCCTGTTCCTCTAAGGATAAGTGTGTGGGTTCGTTACAAATTGATTCTACCTTCCAAAACTTCTCCACTGCCTTGGATAGTGCAATAGTCCCTCTGCTGGCTGAGTCCGACGTCCTCTGGAGAGATGTTGCGACAGTGGTAAGCATGGAGATTAAAGGAGCCTGCAAGGGTGCTTGCCCTGCAGCTAAATATCCCAGTTTGGAATGAAAATAATTGATGTTTCCTTGTTTTACTGATGGTTTGTCCGTACGCAGGATCCTCCAGAAGACGTCCGCTCCCAACAGCATTGAGACTGGAGCAGCAGTGGAGAAGTTCGGATCTGCTAGACGCTTCCTCAGAAAAGGAACTGCAACCCTGAAACAGTTTTGAGGGGTGTCTGAGGTTATTGATTTAACAACTAGACATGAAACATTCAATTTATAATTGGTGGTTCGTGAGGCAAAAAGTGTTTTAGTTGCTTCAGTAATTGCAACAGTGGTTTGATGGATCCCTTTAATCGGTGAATTGATTTTTGATATTGGTAATCCTAGTTCTAATGCAAGGCTCTTAGTGATAAAATTAGCCTGTGATCCGTTATCCAGAATGGATCTAACTGGAACCTTGAGTCCATTCTTTCCAATAATGTTAACGATGGCAGTTGTTAACAATGATTCATCTGCCATTTTGGTAGCAGTAAGTGCTACTTGTGGTGATTCCATATGCAACATGGAGTGATGTTTCTTATTGCAGTGCATACAGGTGAACTTTGAGTAACAGTTGTTGTTTTGATGACCTTTGGTCAAGCAATTTTTGCACATGTTATGCTTACGAACAAATTTATTTCGTTCGTTAATTAATAATTTTTGGAACCTGTGACATTTGTCTAATCTGTGGTTCTCCCTGCATAAGATACATGCATGTTTACTAGCTACAAGTACCTTCTTGGTACTTGTTTTGTACATAGGTGTGACATGTTGAGCAGCTATTTCCAAATGCTGTGCTTTGTCATTGATAAACGCAATAAATTCGGTTAATGAACCAGAACCCATCCGTTCCCATTCTGCCACCATGGTGTGGTCAAAATGTTTTATAAAATGATAAATTAGGAGAGTATCCCAATTATGTATTTGTATCCCTAAGGCCTTGATGGCGCTTAAGTTTGCTGTCAAGGCATCTGCAAAATATATCAATTGATTGACACTATTTGGTATCACTTTTAATTTATAAATCTGGTCAAGATGAGCTTTCAAAATCAGTGAGGTATTTTCAAAACGTTTTTTCAGCAACTGTAACGCTGCGTGGTAGTTGTCTTCGGACAACTGAAATTGTTCAACAACCGTCGCAGCCCTTCCCGTTAATGCGCCTTTGAGGTGCATGAATTTTTCTATGCTGCTAAGTTTTTGGTTTGAATCAACTAGAGCAATAAAAGTGTCTCTAAATGTGATCCAGTTATCATAATTCCCACTGAATTTGGGAATTTCAAGGCGCTCTAATTGAATGTTCTGCACATGGTTGTGCGGAGCACTTGTAGAATTGATAGGTTGCATTTTTTTTAATAAACTTTCGTAGGTAGCTATTAAAGTCATAATTTTGTGCTCCACCTTCTGCCCACGTGCAATTAATGGCTCATCATTAGCAAATTGCGCACAATCTTGATCATATAAATTATTAAATCTATGTGCTAGATTTCTTAGTTGTTCCAGCTTCACTTCCAGGAATATGCCTTCCTGGTAGTCCGCGCTGGTACCCTGAGTTGGCTCGGTGTCAAACACCTTCAGACGTGCTGGCATGGTTTGCACCCATGCCGCAAATGAAGTCATTTTTAAAGTGATCTAAATTGACTTATCTGTTTGAAGATGGTGGATGTTGCTCCTCAGCTGCACGATTTGTGTCGCGCCTTGTGGTCAGCGTCCGAAATCCAGAATCCTAGCGTGCGGGATCCTGGCGTTGTTGTGTTCGGGATATCCTAGCGTGCGGGATATCCTGACGGTTGGGTGCTGCGCCTCTGTTACACGAACTTGTGCCGTGCGTTAAGTCGATCAGCTCCGCAATCCAGAATCCTAGCGTGCGGGATCCTGGCGTTGTTGTGTTCGGGATATCCTAGCGTGCGGGATATCCTGAGATGGTGGTTGGGTGCTGCCTCAGCTGCTCGGACTTGTGCCGCGCCTAGAGTTGGTCAGCATCCGAATTTTTACGTACTTTTTGAAAAATACGGCTTCCTTCCTGCTGTGGTGAAACGTGGATTTACGCATCCATCATCCATCCGACAAGATTGATCTTGATGGCTTATGCGATGTCTGATGCGCTCCTGGTCACGTGTACTCACGCAGATGTCCGGTGATGAGGGACCATGGCGAAGTTTTTGATGTCCGTGAGGATCTTGTGGTAAATATTGATAGGTCAGGTCATTTGTTTTGCTGGTTCTTGAAGGTAGGTTGTTAAATAAAATTTAGATTGTTAAATTTTATTTGAGATTTATTTGGATTTTAAGATACAAATTTAGAAAAGAAAATTGTGTTGTTTCACTTTGAATTACAAGTAGGAAGTGACAAAACAATGCATGAAACTTAATAAAGACAAAATTACAGTAATACCAACTCTTAGGAATATAAATTGTTGGTTGTTACCTACCACTTAAATGCTAACAAAAAAGGTTATCTGAAATGCATATAGATGGCAATGCCTTTATTTTTTCCATGTCAAAATATTTGACAGAGATGATTCTTAATACTGCTGAAGTAGCTGCCGCAATTAAAAGACTAAAAAACAGAAAATCCCCAGGTATTGATGAAATCCCCAACGAACTAATTAAATATGGAGGTGCTAATGTGGTCACAGAAATTACAAAACTGTTCAATAAAATACTTGAACGTTCTGAGATACCAAACGAGTGGAGACTGAGTGTAACCATACCAATATTCAAGAAAGGAACAAAAACTAACCCGGAAAACTACAGAGGAATATCCTTACTATGCACCACTCAGAAACTATTCACAAGTATCCTAAGGACGAAATTGGAAGAAATCATACAGAATAGAGATGAACAGCAGGGATTCAGAAGAAATCGATCAACAACCGACGCTATATTTGTGCTCAAACAAATAAAAGAAAAATCAATTGAATACAATAAGCCTGCCTATATGTGTTTTGTAGACTTAACCAAAGCCTTCGTTAGAGTGCGCCTAGAAGACGTTATAGATAACATGACTCAAAAGAGTATACCAAAACCAATTATAGAATCCATCCACAAACTGAACACACACAATAAAATGAGGATAAAAGTAGACAATGAGCTCTCAAAAGAAATACCAGCTGCAGTCGGCATACGACAGGGAGACAGTTTAAGTCCATTCTTGTTCAACATCATCATGGACAAGATGATTGAAGATATAAAATCATTGGAATTGGGCTACTCTCTCGGAAAAAAGAAAATCGATATTGTATGTTATGCAGACGACGCAGTCCTCATAGCAGATTGTGAAGATGACCTCCAAAGACTCCTACACAAATTCCACATATTGGCGCAACAATTCAACATGAAAATTTCCATAGAAAAGACAAAAAGCATGGTAACTTCAAAACAGCCAGTACGATGCAAACTTGTAGTAGACAATAAGACAATAGAACAAGTGATGCGATTCAAATACCTAGGCGTTGAAGTATCAAGCAGTAGTGACCTTTACGAAGAAGTTTCGGAACAAGCAAATAAAGCTGCCGTTGTAGCTGGATGCTTGCGTACTACTGTATGGAGAAACGAACACATGCTGAAAGAAAGTAAAATGAAGATATACAAGACCTGCGTTAGACCGATAATGACATACGGTATCGAAACCAGAGCCGACACCACGAGAACGAAGAGTCTCCTACGAACCACCGAAATGAAAACTCTCCGCCCTATCGCAGGATTGACCATGCGAGACAGAATACGAAATTCCGAAATTCGGAGGATCTGTGATGTCGAGGATGTCGTGCGATGGGGTAGAAACAGAAGACGTTACTGGAGAGATCACGTCGAAAGAATGGATCCGGTGAGAATGGTGAAAATAGCGGCAGACGAGATACCATCAACCAGCAGACCCCCTGGACGACCACCAAAGAGGTGGAAGGACAGCTGGACATCCGCGTCCCAGGAGTGAACCCGAGAATAAACAGGACCTAGTCCTAAAACAAGCTGAAGAAGAAGAAGAAGAAGAAAGAAGATACATGATATTATAGGTGTTTTGGAATTGGCTTTTCAAACACATACGTGAATGATACTTTTATGCAGCATATATCCAAAATTTGATTCGCAATAGATCGGGAATGTATGTCATCTGCTGTGATGGCATTAATTTTGAAAATCGAAACTCCAAGCGATTGACGACCACAAAGGACAATATAATTAAGGACTAGGGGCGTTGCCCCTGGCTGCTACGCAGCCCAACCCCTTAACGTTTGTGAAATGTTTATATTGCACATAGTTTCCTCGCGTTAAACTTCGTAGTATTAAAAAACATGTAAAATAAAAACACGCAGTTTTTGTAAAAGAACATTTACTTAGATTTGTTAGGCTTTGATAAAATAAATTAATGAAAATCCGCCATTACAAAAAAATACTGGGAATATCCCGCACTGTAAACGGTTATACCTTAATATAATAAATACATCGATAATGTATGCAAATATTAAATTTTTTGACTCAAATGAACATAAGTGCAAAAAGAGTTGCACTTATGTTCATTTGAGTTGGGTGTTTATGTTGTAAGTCCACATGCAGCATGTGTAAGCGTGAACTTTTACGAGTCTGCTAGTGCACTTGTGTTATGTCACTGTGATTTTTGGTTAAAGTGCTGTTCTGTCACTGTGCTGTTTTGACACTGTGCTGATTTGTCACTGTGCTGTTTTGTCACTGTGCTGTTTTGTTACCGTGTTGTTTTGTCACCGTGTTGTTGTGTCACTGTGCTGTTCTTTCACTGTGCTTTTTTGTCTCCGTGTTGTTTTGTCACTATGCTGTTTTGTCAACGTGCTGCTTTGTCACTGTGCTGTTTTGTTACTGTGGTGTTTTGTCACCGTGTAGTTTGGTCACTGTGCTGATTTGTCACTGTGTTGTTTTGTCACCATCATTTTTTGTCACTGTGCTGTTTTGTCACTGTGCTGTTATGTCACTGTGCTGTTATGTCACTGTGCTGTTTTGTCACCGTGCTTTTTTGTCAATGTGCCGTTTTGTCACTGTGCTGTTATAGCACTGTGCTGTTTTGTCACCGTGCTGTTTTGTCACCGTGCCGTTTTGTCACTGCGCTGTTATGTCACTGTGCTGTTTTATCACCGTGCTTTTTTGTCAATGTGCCGTTTTGTCACTGTGCTGTTAGATCACTGTGCTGTTTTATCACCGTGCTGTTTTGTCACTGTGCTGTTATGTCACTGTGCTCTTTTGTCACCTTCCTGTTTTTTCACTGTTTGTTTTGTCCCCGTGCTTTTTTGTCACTGTGCTGTTTTGTTACTTTGTTATTTGGTCATGTATCGTTTTGTCACTGTTATATAACTATGTAATATAGCTTTGCAACTACGATTACAGATTATAAAGAACTAGCAGTACCCGGCGTGTTTCACTACGCCATTTGGGCATGTGGTATCAATTTTTTTCTACAGATAAAAGAGGAAACAACAGGATCAAAAAAAAAAGTGTGCTAATCGGAATCAAGCTTCACACAATTTATCTCTAGGTTAATCTTCACGTTTTCTAAAAAAAAGGTCTAGGTACAACTGTTAAGCAGCAGAGC
This sequence comes from Agapetus fuscipes, assembly GCA_951799405.1. Classification (NCBI taxonomy): domain Eukaryota; kingdom Metazoa; phylum Arthropoda; class Insecta; order Trichoptera; family Glossosomatidae; genus Agapetus; species Agapetus fuscipes. The sequence continues at coordinate 7,667,494 of OX637332.1, forward strand.
CAAGCATAGGGAAAATCGATTGCGGTGCTCCATTTATATTTAAGATAAAAAAAATCGGCTATGTAACGTCACTCATCTAATCTATTCTAAGTTGCATGGATATAATTGTTACATTTGGAATTCACATTAAGTGCATGCCCACAAGCAGACACGTATAAGTTCACACTTGCACATTCTGCGTGTGAACCTACAACATAAAAACCCAAATCTCAAATGAACATACACCCTGCAACTCTTTGCTGACCTTCCCTGAAACAGGGGTGACATTGGCAGAGTGAACCATTTTCTATTTATAGTTGGTCAGATGCATATTGACCTATACAAGAAAAGAATATAAACAATAAATTAAATTTTATAATCATACAATTAAAGAACTAATCTATAAAATTCACTATACTCTTTGAGCAAAGTGAAGAAATAAATGTATTCCAAACAATCAGGAATATTTTTCAATGTTACCGCACTGTGAAACGTATGCAGTTGGGGAAAATGCTTCATACAATATGATGCACTTAAGTGTTTTTTCAACTATCTCCATAAAAGTGTTTAATTTATGTTGAATTTTTGACTCCCTGTCCTGTCTTTATCCCGGCCAAGTGAATTCACATTTTTTCCCCACATTTAAAATGTGCTCTATCCATTATTTCAATAAGTGAAAGTTTTAGGTAGTGCACTCGGAACATTTTCTATTGACAACAAAATTGTAAGTCGCACGGCCGGGTTAGGTAAAAGGCAAACATTTTGTTTATTTTGGTTGCTTTGGACCATTGTCACATAGAAGAAAGACGTTTAACCGCCGAGAAAAAAACGATCTTTAAATTTGTGGTGAGTATATAATTTTACAGAAATGCGTTTTTTGAAAAAACAACTATATTATGTATATTTTAATTAAAAGTATGTTTCAATAAAAGGTTTTAATAATAATAATATATTTCAATATGGTCTTCTAGTTGTGACCTACGAACTTTCGTTTATCGTATTTTTTATAAGTGCGGGATATAAAAGCATACATACATACATACATACATACATACATACATACATACATACATACATACATACATACATACATACATACATACAAACATACATATATACATACATACATACATACATAGGGGCAAGTGGTGTACCTATGGACACGCCGTTTTTTTTTCGACTTAATATTTTTTTTCTCGCAAGTTAAGATAGGTAGAGAGAAGATTGTTTATGTTATGTATTCATTGTCTGATTGTGCATAACCAACTTATTTTTAGTTTTGTATAATATTGACCTGTTTTGTGTTACGACCTTTCCCCCAAAAATCGCATTTTTGTCCAGAGGTACACTTATGGGTGTGTACCTGTGGACAGGGGTAAGTGTACCTTGGGACAGCATGTGTACCTCTGGACATCAAAAAAATTAAGTAGTTTAAAAATGATTAAACATAGTATTATTTTATATTTTATTGGTGATAAAATTGCGCAAACTTATTATTATAAAAATGACAACAAAACATTTTGATAGCGATTATTAAAAACACGTAATATATATTGTTAGAAGAACCTACCTTATAACAACAAATAATATTAAAAATATTTTTTATTTTCCATGTAGAACTCATTCATCTCTTTGGAATCGTATGAATCTGATCCAAAAACACCTTTATCCAAACGCTGCATTTTATGAAAAGTGTGAGGATGCAAAGTTAAAATGAAAACTCTCGATTCTTTTGCTTTTTCGAAAACTTGTATATTTATATGGGAATCGTGGTTATCCATGATTAGGAGAATTTGATCACTTTTTTAAGGTATCACATGAGCAACTTTGATTCGTTTGACCAACTAAAAGATGGATGTAAAAATAAATTAGAATAGTCTAACAAGCATTTTATTTTAAGTTGAGTACCGGTGGACACAAGGCGTGTACCTTTGGACGTCCATAGGTACACGCAAAAATGTGTCCAGAGGTACACAAATGATACTAAATTAAAACATCAACTGACATTTAATTTTGAGGTTCAAAATAAGGTAAATGAATGCTCTATCGTTTTAAGCACTCCCTAAACCCTACATTGGTATTATCATTTGACTAAAATATTTCATAATCACACCATGAAAACTGTTTAAAAATGCATAAAAACTAACTTTTTGTTGCTGAAAACTTGAATTGTAAAAAACGGGCACGTGTTGTAGGTGATGACAAGTTACACACAATAATATTTAGAGCTATCAAAAATGTAATATCCCCGTTTATGTGATGATTTTTAATCTTCTGTATTTCCAGAGATATGATGGTGTCCAAAGGTACACAGCGTCCAGAGGTACACCACTTGCCCCTACATACATACATACATACATACATACATACATACATACATACATACATACATACATACATACATACATACATACATACATACATACATACATACATACATACATACATACATACATACACACATCCTTCTTTATAGATATAGATAGATAGATTGCATTCCATGCCGAGATCTCGAGTTAGAATCCCACCGAAGTTGTCAGAAATTATTTCCCGTTTCAGTGTTTATTTAAGCCCAAAATAAAATACCGGCAAGGCTTACTCAGCCTTCATAAGAAATGAGTGTCAAGCCACTCAGGAGCTGAATAACATCCATTTCAAGTTGGCGTAAAGTAAAAGTTACTGGGTTGTTCATTTTAGGTTTGGATTTTAAATTATGAGTGGGTACACATGCAGCATTTGTAAGCGTGAACTAACATGTGTCTACTTGTGAGCATGCATTTTATATGAATCTTTAATGTAAATGTATATTTGCAACTAAGATTATGTATTGTAGTTGAATATAATGGTCTTCTTCTATTGGGTGGTTTCAAAATTTACTGACCTCGTTGCTGAAATATCGAGAATTGAGAACCACTGTTTATTTGATCACCATCAAACTTCACAGGATTCGTTCTCAGAATATGTTACATGTTTCCTGAAAATTTCGTCAAAATCGGATGAGCGGTTTATGAGTCTATAGGGGACATACATACATACATACATACATACATACATACATACATACATACATACATACATACATACACACATCCTTCTTTATAGATATAGATAGAAATCAAAATAATTTCCTTGTCTTATAGGTTGGTATGAGGCTGACCACCCATACTGTAAAAATGGTTCACTTTGCCAACGTCACCCCTGTTTGAGGGAAGATGGGCAAGAGTTGCAGAGCTTATGTTCATTAGAGATTGTGTTTTTATGTTGTAAGGACACATGCAGCATGTGTGAGCGCGAATTTATAAGTGTGTGCTTGAGGGAATGCATTTAATATGAATCTCAAATGGTATGTATCTTATTTTTATATATTTATAAAATTTAATAACGAGCTTATTACAAAGACAATAGAGTCAAACAAAAATATGAAGGTTTTAAGGAGAAATAACGCGGAAGGAAAGAAAAATATTACTAAAGTGAAAGACAAAAATGGCAGGACATTAAACGATAAGGCCGAGATCACTGGAGCGATTCATGAATTCTACACTGACCTATATACATCTAAAACACAAAATATAAACCAATCACAAAATACCGTAATACTTAACGTGGGATCAGAAGATGTACCAGAAATAACTCACGAGGAGATGGAAAATGCTCTAAAATACATGAAGAAAAATAAATCTCCAGGAGAAGACAAAATTACAAATGATATTTTAAAGATGGGCTGCAAAAAATTAAATGAAGCCGTGAAAATACTTCTAAATAAATGCATTGAATTAGAAGCCATACCAGAAAACTGGCAAAATGCTGAAGTGGTACTATTATTCAAAAAAGGAGATCCGGAAGATTTGGAGAATTATCGACCAATAAGCTTACTGTCCCACCTGTATAAATAGCTTACAAACATCTTAACAAATCGTTTAACACAAAAACTTGACATGTACCAACCGGTTGAACAAGCAGGGCTTAGAAAGGGTTTTGGAACAACTGATCACATCCAGACTGTCCGTTTACTGATTGAGAAGACAACTGAATACAAAATCCCAATTCATCTGGCTTTTGTGGACTACAAAAAAGTTTTCGATTCTGTAGAACCTTGGGCTATCATACAGGCTCTAAACGACGCAAGAATCGACTCCAGATATTCAAGGCTCATTAAATTTATATATGATCATGCCACAATGGATATTAAACTAGACGACGAAACAAGAACTGATAAAATAAACATTAAGCGAAGAGTTCGACAAGGGGACACTATATCTCCTAAATTGTTTACGCTGGCCCTGGAGAATATTTTTAAAATGATGAATTGGGACAACAAAGGGATCAAAATTGATGGAGTTTACCTGAACCACCTCCGTTTTGCCGACGACATACTGCTTATAAGCAAAGACATCGAAGAGCTGAAGAGTATGATCAAAGAACTGCATGAAACCTCTCTGAAAATTGGTCTTGAAATGAACATCAGTAAAACAAAAATTATGAGCCCAACAAACGAAAGCCTAAACATTGTGAGGGTTTTTCCTCTGTCCTGCTGATTGACACAATTAATAATGTAACAGCCACTTTAATATGTTTACTTTTATTCCTTTCACAATGTATACACAATAAACCACAGCACAATAATATTAATTATTCTTAATTACAAATGCTTGTGGCTCTCACGCCAGGCAAGCTTCTTCCCTCTTTCTGTGTTCTTTTGTTTTCCTTTTTCCATTCAAATTTAAATACAATGTTCCATTCTACCAAACAAACAAACTCATCTCGTTACAACATCAACAACAAACACATAGAGGCTGTAAACGAATATATCTACCTTGGACACAAGATCAAAATGGGAAAGGAAAACCAAACTGCAGAGATACCCAGACGAATAGGATTGGGCTGGGCAGCTTTTGGAAAATTAAAGCACATACTCGAAAATAAAGACATCCCAATGAACCTAAAGAGAAAGATCTACGAGACTTGCATCCTCCCTGTGACAACATATGGCCTAGAAACCATCTCGCTAACCGCAGTGAGCGTCCATAAATTAAAGTGCTCACAACGATCCATGGAAAGACGGATGTTGGGAATAAGTCTTAAAGATAGAAAAAGAAACGAAGACATCAGACACCTAACAAAAGTCACAGACATCATGGATCGTATTGCAAAACTAAAATGGCAATGGGCAGGCCATATGGCAAGACGAGATGACAACCGATGGGCAACGAAAATCCTCAAGTGGCGACCATGGGAAGATAAAAGAAGCATCGGCAGACCACAAAAAAGATGGTCAGATGACATTGTTCCAGTCGCGGGGCGGAAATGGATTCAGAGGGCACAGGATAGAAAGGAGTGGAGAAAAATGGAAGAGGCCTATATCCAGCAGTGGAGAGATGGCTAAGGAAGAAGAAGAAGATGTATCTTATAGCAGCGCCTCACGACAGAACCAAGAACTCAAGCAACACCTCTGCGGCACCCTTCCAGGGTGACATAGACCCCCAAGACTCTCAAGAATTGGGGAGCCTCCTGCACAGGATTCCTTAAAAAAAAAAAAAAAACTTTGCAACTTAGATTATAGAACTAAACAAAATAATTTCCTTGACTAAAAGGTTAGTATGTGGCTGACCACCCATACTGTAAGCAATGGTTCACCATGCAAATTTTATCTGTGTTTGAGGAAAAGTCGGCAACAGTTGCAGGGCTTATGTTCATTTGAGATTAGTTTTTTTTATTTTGTACATGGGGCATTTGTGGGCGCGAACTTATACCTGTCTGTTTGTGGGAATGCATTTAATATGAATCTCAAATGGTATTTATCTCTGCAACTTAGATTATGTAAAGAAATACACAAAATAATTTCGTTGACTTATAGGTTGGTATGAGGCTGACCACCCATACTTAAAAAAATGGTTTACTTTGCAAATTTCACCTTTGTTTCAGGGAAAATTGGCAATAGTTGCAGGGCTTATGTTCATTTGGAATGGGTTGTTATGTTGTAAGTTCACATGCAGCATATGTAAGCGCGAACTTATTGTTATATATGTTTGCAACTTAGATTACAGATTGAAATCCATTTTTATTTTGTTTAATTTTTTTTTAATTTGCATGAAATAAAAGAAAATGTAAAAAAACTTTCACGTTTTGCCGCTAGATGTCAATATAGTTCCATACATTTTCAGTATGAACTAACAGATTTATTGAAAGAAGTTTTCAGTGGGTTTTAAACACAAACGCAAAAGCTTGCAGCTTTGCAACATATATACAAAAATTAATTTGCCATCGATCAGGAATGTTTTTCATCTGCTGTGATGGCATTAATTTTGAAAATTGAAATTGTAAGCGAATGACGACGGCGAAGGGTATTATATACATAGATAATAATTTCTTTTTCGTTAATTTTTATTTATTCAACCTGTTCTTCGGATATACAACCAATTAAATTATAAGTATTTAATCGAAAAAAGACATAATTTAATTTTAGACAAATCATTTGCCAATGCTGCAAGTTTGTTTGGTTTGAATGTGTTTTATGGCTGGTTATTCCATTTCTTCCTTAGCCAAAGATGTAGCGATTGTTTGATGTAGGAGACTCAGTGGGATCATTTTCACCTCCATTTCCATTGTTTCCATTGGGGGCATTGTTCCCATTCAATAATTGCTCGATATATTTTTGTACATCACCTCTAACGTTGTTGATGGTCTCTAGGTTCCCATTCAATAGTTCCTGAATATAATTTTGGAGAACATCTACATCGGTGTTGGTGTTACCATTGTTCACTGTCAATAAGTCATGGATATAATTAATGACATCATCTCCATCGGTGTTTTGTTTGGCATTGTTTCCAGTCAATATTTGCCGGGCTGACTTTTCGACATTACCTCCATTGCCGTTGCCGCTATTCCTAAATTCCCAGCCTGCCTCCACACATACTGCCACCAGCAGTACTGCCATGAATACAAACACGCTGCGAGACATCATTGTGGAACTGTAACAAACGAAGCATATTGTTATGATTGTTACGTAGGTTGTGACAGCTTAAAGATGATCCATCAGATAACTTTTTTATACACATGTATATAGTGCATAGTTTACGACCCATTAATGTAAAAAAGAACTGAAACTATCAAAACGTTTGACTGGAAAGTAAATAAAAACAAATAGTTACTGTAACTGAAAACGTTACTCTGTCGCTATTCCGCTAGGGGTGGCCTGAGTCTCTTTTTCCTCTTTGAGTCCGTTCATATCCATCACCTTTTTCGCACATTTCGTCCTTTTACATCTGCTTTAAATATTCCATTCTCTAACAATTTCACCTATTTGATCCATTTACCCTTTTGTCAGTTTCCCATTTCCTCTTTTTCTTTTCACATTTCCTCTGTATTCACACTTTGAAAGTCTTTCGTCATTCATTCCTTCTACGTGTCCAAACCATCTCACTTTAACATTATTTTGCACCTTTACTTTCACATACTCTTTCAACTTTTCTATATCTTCCACCGGTTCATTCGTAACTCTATCTTTTAGGGTTTGTCCTGTCGTAGTCCTCAAGTATTTTATTTCCACCGTGCATACTTTACTCATTTCAATATCATCGCAGTTCATGTCTCGTTTCCATAGATCAATGTCGGTAACAATAAGCAATTGTGTAACGACATTCTCAAATCCATCGTCATTCGCTTCTTTCCGGCATTTTTTTAAAGATTCTCCAAAGGGAGAATCGAAAAAAAACATCACCCAGAAGAAAGTAAATAGATATAATGTAAGTGAATCAAAAAGTTATGTAGGAATTGCGAAGATTAATAATCTTATCAGAATAATATTAAATGTACGCTTCCTACACTGAGTGCAAGTCTGCTCACCAACTCTTTACATGCAAATCACAGTCAAATGTTTATCTTGTGATTTTGCCCATTACTGTACATTGACATAAGGGATGTTATAGATATGCAATTTCAAATATCCGCTAGTATCGGATATGGATAGGTACCAGTGGCGAAGGGTGCCATACAAGCCGATTCCCATCGGTTTCCCGTTTAAAATGAGGCAAAAATGATAATAAAGTAGACTGCATGGTTTCAATGGAGAAAAAAAACGTTTTTTTATTCTTATGCATTATTTGATCTGAAAGCATTTCCTCGAGAAGGTTATAATTTTACATTTTTCAAAGGTGAGTGACAGTTTGTTAATCGAACAGTATAAACTGAGCCTAATGATGTCTTCCTGTTGTAATAGACAGTCGTTAATATTATAAACTTTTTTTTAAATTTCATGTCATCAGCGAATAATAAAAATTTGGTGTTTTTAAAACATTTATGGATATCAGATATGAAAATTGTGAATAAAAAAGGACCCAATATGGAATCCTGTGGGACGCCAGAGCTTATAGCACACAATTATGAGGCGTATCCATTCAGGGTAACAGTTGGATATCTCGATTCAAGGTATGAAGAAACCCACCTAAGTAAGTTACCTTGGACTTCATTGAAGTGAAGCTTTTTAAGTAATATGAGGTGATCGACCTTATCGAAAGCTTTCAGGAAGTCAGTATACACGCTATCAACAGAGGAGCCCTGGTCAAATGTCTCAAAAATAAAATTAGAATACAGTAAAAAATTAGATACTATAGATCGTGATCTGATAAATCCATGTTGACTATCAGGAATACAGTGCTTTAGTAGTGAATATATTTAACTATGGACCAACTTTTCAAAAATTTTAGCAATACAAGAGAGGATAGATATAGGTCTGTAGTTAGAGATGGTATTTATCGCTCCAGCTTTATGTAAGGGTAAAATGTTAGCAGTTTTCCATATGCTTGGTATATATTTTTCAGATAGACTTTTGTTAAAAATAAGTGTAAGAGGTTTGATAATGGCATCCGAGGTCATTTTAAGGAAAAAAGCACTTAATTTATCCGGACCAGCGCCTTTATTTATGTCAATAAGATAAAGTGCATCCCTTACATCGTTTTCAAAAAGAAACAAATCAGCAATACATGTGTTATTATTATTTTGGAAATTGAAATTCATATTTATAGCGGAGGTATTAGGACTGCAAGTCAATTGTGATGACGATACAAAAACTGATAGGAAATACGAAGAAAACATGCCGCAAATTTCAGTTGGGTCATTAGAAACCCGATCATCAAGCGTCATAGACGACGGATAGCCCCTTGAGTTTTTTTTTAATTGTAAGTATACTTCCAGAAGGATTTGACATTATATATAGTTGACGTTTCAATGTTATTTATGTAAAAGGTCGGCAAAAGTTGAAGAGTTTATGTTCATTTGAGGTTTGGTTTTTAATTTGTAAGTATACATTCAGCATTTGTAAGTGATAACTTACACGTGTCTGTTTGTGGGCATGCATTTGATATGAGTTTTGAATGTTAGTATATATGTATTTGCAACTCAGGTTATTATTACGCTCACAAGCAGACCCGTGTAATTTAATGCTTACAACTGATGCATGCCCGCATAAAAAAAAAACGAAAATACTCAAATGAACATTTGGATGGACCAAATTTTCGAAATAGCGTATGAATGGGATATCCAGAGTCATAATAAAAGGAGAGCTTGTATGAAAAAGGTTATGACTCTGGATGAAATGAAAGAAGTATGCAAGGATCGAAAGAATTGGCGGTTGATCTGTAATGCTGGCGGTTAAAGCTGAGGCTTTTAAAATATATTTTTTTTAAATATGTTTTGTAGTTTTGTAGTTTTTTTTAATTTTTTACTGTTTACTTGTTTAGAGTTTATTTGTTTTATATATTTGAATGTATAAACTGCTTGTATTCCTTGACTAATAGGTTGGTATGCGGCTGACCACCCATACTGTAAAAAATGGTTCACTTTGCCAATGTCACCCCTGCTTCAGGGAAGGTCGGCAAGAGTTGCAGGGCTTATGTTCATTTGAGATTGGGTTTGTTATATTGTAGGTCCACATGCGGCATGTGTAAGCGCGAAATTATGCGTGTCTGCTTGTGGGAATGCATTATTTACGAATCTCAAATGATACATATCTTTGCAGCTTAGATTTAGATTTAGATTTAGAACATAAAATCCCTGCAACATTTCCCGAAACAGGGGTGACATTGGCGCAGTGTGCAATGATTAAAAGTGTGCGTGGTCAGCCTCATACCAACATAAGTCAAGGAATAATTCACATCAAACTTAATAATGGATAAAGCGAGAAATTCATTATTTTGTTGAAAAATACAATATGTTGATTGAGCTAGAAATGTAGAAATATAAAATTTAACTTACTCTGCAATCTCAGGGGAAACTGATAATGTCACAATTAAAAAACCAATGGCTTATATACCATTCCTTATCATGTATATCGACAAACCGGAAAATTAAACTGGAACCTGCTTTCTAGATTTCGGTTGCTTTATTTTTTAATTAAAATATCAAGGTTACAATTAACGGCTTTTGATAACTTCTGATTTATTGAAAAGAAAGTTGTAATTTAGGTTGGAAATATACATTTATGCTCAGAGCACGTTCGCAACAATGGAGAGATAATTATTTTGAAAGCTAATAAAGGCAATGCTATCGTAGTGTTGGACACAGATGACTATAATAATACAGAGATACTTAAAAATCCCGTAAACAAAAAAGTAAATTACTGTCCCACAATAGTTATTTATGCCACTGCCAAGTAATGATAGTCTTTTTAACACGAGTGCTAGTTTGTGCCATGAGGCGCAGCCGAATGGCACAATAGAAAGCACGAGTGTTACAAAGACTAATTACGTGCAGTGGCATACAATACTTTTTCTACGACCATGAGAGAATTAACAAAATAGTGAATAATAGTCATTATAATGTACTCGTCCATTTGAAGTAATTAAAACCTTACCTTTGTCAAAACGTGTGACTTATCATTCCCTTCGATTATCTAATCTAACCTAAGTTGTAAAAATAAATTATATTTAGGTTTCATATTGAAGTCATGCCCACAAGCCGACACATATGTATAAGGTCGCGCTTTTACATCCTGCATATAAGCTTAAACATTCAAACCCAAAACTCAAATAAACATATGCCCTGCAGTTGTATTGGCAGGTGAACCAAATTTGTACAGCATAGGTGATCAACCTCATACTCACCTATTAACCAAGTAACTTTTTGAGTTTGTTTATTTTTTGCGGTGAAATTTTTTGTGTTGTTTTCCTTTCAAGCCTTTTATTTTCCATTGAAAAAAGGCAAGCTTTATTTGGAGCAATCCGATAAATAAATTCGATAAATTTTAGCACTATTAACAATTTTTATTTGACTCTACACATAAAATATACTTATTTATTTTCATCTGAACAGGGCTGAAAGTCTCATCACCACGGTAATTCCTACCTACCGAATATCACTAATATTGTATAAAGCAAATCAGCTGATCGCTTGCGGCCATCTTGGATTGACAGGTCTTCATACTCCCATACAAGGTTGACATTTGAAATTAAAAAATGGTTCCAATTCTGACAATGCGCATGCGCACATGTTCATTTTAACACGGTTACCGGTTGCATAATGTAACATTATGCAACGGGTGTAGAAATGTATGGCATTGTGATTGCGTTAGCCGTTTTGTAATTAGTAAATTACCAAATGGGAGTAGAAAATTGTTATTTATGCCACTGCCTATTAACGATAGCCTTTGTAACACGAGTGATAGTTTGTGCCATGAGGCGCAGCTAAATGGCACAATAGTTATCACGAGTATTAAAAAGGCTTATTACGTGCAGTGGCATACAATACCTTTTCTATGATCACGAAATAAATAACAAAATAGTAAATAATAGTCATTATAATGTACTCGTCCATTTGAAGTCATTAAAACCTTACCTTTGTCAAAACGTGTAATTTATCATTCCTTTCAATTATCTAATCTAATTAGATATATTACATGTAGGATTCATATTAAATTCATGCCCAAAAACAGACACATTTAAGGTCGCGCTTATACATGCAGCATATAAGCCTAAACATTCAAGCCCAAAACTTCAATAAACATAAGCCCTGCAACTCTTGAAGCAGGGTTGTCATTGGCAAAGTGAACCAAGGTTTTTCAGCATAGGTGGTCAACTTCATACCAATCTACTAGCCAAGAAACTGGTTAAGTTCATTTGTTGTTTTTGTGAAAATATCTTGCATTATTTTCCTTTCAAGTCTGCTGGTTTTTTTTTTAAAGTAAAGTTACGATTCCAAGTATATCGATACAAAAATCGATGAAGTTTAGCACTTTTAACAATTTTTATTTGACTTTACACATATAATACATATATTTCCATTTGAACACTTGGTTCACTTTGCCAATGTTACCCCTGTTTCAGGGAAGGTCGGCAAAAGTTGTGGGGCTTATGTTCATTTGAGGTTTGGATTTTATTTGTAAGTACACATTCAGCATTTGTAAGCGCGAACTACACTTTTTGGTTTGTGGGCTTACATCTGAGAGCTTTAAATGAATATATCCTTGCAACTTAGATTATAGATTATAGATTATAGAACAAGGATTGAACATAGTGGGTAGGAACTGTCAAGAAGAAGAAAACTTTCATGTACTATGGCTTACGTTCGAACGTGGTAGCTATGGAAACGGCAAATAATAGTTTGTTATCGGTTGCTTAGAAGAAAAGCCCCATACAATGTTGATATTTGAAATTAAAAAATGGTTCCATTTCTGTCAATGCGCATGCGCACATTCTCATTTCAACACGGTTACCAGAAATGTATGGCATTGTGTGCGTGTCACGACATATCGGTAAAAGACAACTGGTCCAACGACAGTTCGTCCATTGACAAATCGGTACAACACTTCGTCCGCACGACTTTTCGGCCAATGACATTTCGGCCAAATACAAATCGGTAAACGACAACCCGTCCAAAGACAACTCGGCCATAGACAAATCGGTCACACGGCACTTCGTCTACACGACTTTTCGGCCAACGACATTTCGGTCAAAGACAAAACGATCAACGACAGTCGCCCAAAGACAACTCGGCCATAGACAAATCGGTCACTCGACACTTCGTCCAGACGACATTTCGTCAACATGACTTTTCGGCGACAACGCGGCAAGAAGTTACACTATTGTTAGCTTAGTTGCGTTGCGTTAGATGCAGCATGTGTAACCGCCAACTCCACTAAAATAAATAAAATAACTCTCTTAATGGTAGAGATGGTCGTAATAAAAGTTTGTTGAAGAGCAAGTTTTCTGTGATGGAGCGGTCTGTGGATAATAAAAAAAAATAAGCTGATTTGTGTTAGTGTAGCACACCTCAAGAGCCCTCTGCAAGCTTGGTCGTCGCAGTAGAAGGCGCCAATTCTCAAACAGAACCCAGCTGGTGTAATGCTGGATCCGTGGATGGACCTTTAGTGACCGATCTTTGGTAAAGGTATATGATTTTTTTCACCAAGCATATTTGAAAATATAAATGGTATATTTTTTTGTGCTCCGCCGAGATTCGAACCAACAACCTTCCATTTAGGAGTTAAAAGTGTAAACCACTAGACTGCGGACCGCTTGAATACAATATATTGTATATGACCGAAATTTCATCGACCGAAATGTCGTTGACCGAAATGTCGTTGACCGAAATGTCGTGTGGACAAAATGTCGAGTGGACGAAGTGTTAAGTGACCGATTTGTCTATGGCCGAGTTGTCTTTGGACAAGTTGTCGTTGACCTTTTTGTCTTTGGCCGAAATGTCGTTGGCCGAATAGTCGTGTGGACGAAGTGTCGTGTGACCGATTTGTCAATGGACGAACTGTCGTTAGACGAGTTGTCTTTTACCGATATGTCGTGGAATCCATTGAACCATCGGATGTGTTGGTACGCAGAAAAATGGATGGCAGCCTGGGTCACTCTGTTTATAGGAAACCAACTCACACAGATAAGTACCTACACAGAACTTCACACCACCACCCGGCACATCTACAGTCAGTTCTTGCTGCTTTATTGACAAGGGCCAAGAGGATTTGCGAGGAGATTAGGAGAGTTTGAAATCCGAACTCATGCACTGTATAAATGCTCTATCTTCCAATGGCTACTTATCAGTAACCAAGACGCCTGAAAAGAGGGCTAACGTCATTTGCGAAGTACTCCGACAGAAAACATACTTTCCCTACATCAGAGGCGTCTCTGATAACTGGGCCGCTTATCAATCAAATTTAATATTATTACAGTTTTCGGACATGCAACATAAAAGTTCGCCTTAAAAAAATATATTGGAGCAATGAAAACAATGTAGCATGCACTTTATTAGATTCGACAAAACAAAGGTTCTGTATAAACAAAAGTTATGGTTTGCTTGACTGGTAAGAGAAGCCATAGAAATTTATAGGTAGGCATCCGAACTTCAACAGGGATGACAACTTTAAATTGTCCAGTATTTGGACACCAAAATTTGCCTTACTTTTGAAACCAATGGCAATATCTAATATTCGTGTCAACAATAATAATATTATCAGTTCCGTATGTACGAATAAAAATTTGTGCCATTTTGTGTTGTGCACAATACAAAAGTGTTAATATTTATGACAAACCTAATCATAATTACTACCTTCGCTCGAAATTATGTCGTGATTTGTAACAATTGTATACAAGAAAATAATAGTTCATCCTCAGTCGTCGTACAGAGAGAGAGTGTGTCCTGAAGACGTAAGCTACGTCGTTAACGAAACTTTGAGAATCATGGTAGTTCTCTTATAACGGTTTGTGTAACATACAAAAGCAGTCATTTTTTTATGTTAAAAACTATGATTTTAATTGCAGGGATCAATAAACATTTCAGTTACACATCAAATGCACGCCAACAAGCAGACCTGTACAAATTTGCGCTTACACATACTGCATGTTTACTTAAAAAATAAAAACCTCAATTTTTTTATTTATTTTTGTATCTTGAATTTTCAGGTTGGCGCCATGCCGGTCGGCTCATCAAAATCTGTAATTGTAAATTCCCCATACTAAAAATATTGTGTCTCTGCGATCAGTAGTTTCGGCTGGAACATACATACATACATACGGACGGACGGACAGGTTCGACAACTAAGGTTTTTTTTACATGTTCTGGTGCAGGACAAATCATTTCTGTTGAAACCTCAATTTTTTTTCGGACGAATACAATACTTTATAGCTCCTTCGGACTGCTATAAAGTATAAACAAATCTCAAATGAACGTAAACCCTACAACTCTTGAAGCCTTTCTCTCAAACAGAAGTGATCTTGGCACACGTGAACCAATTTTTACAGCATGGATGGTCAGTATTGCTACAACCCTGAAATATAATTAATCAGAGTGTTGTCAAATTTCGATTTTTTTTTTGTAAACTTCCGTCAAAAGGCTTGCAGTAATGTGTATCATTTACTTTGCCATTCATTTTACCCTACCCAAGGAAACAATTTTGGGCTAGTCGCAGAAAAAACATCACACATCTGCTAATTTAAGCTTTGGACTCGTTCGTCCTCAATTTTTCCAATTTGTTTTTCATAATTTAATAATTTAACATTCCTAGGCTTCCTAAATCCCCACAGAAGGGATTGGTGTGATCCTGGAAAAGAAATAAATAAATAAATAATAATAATATTAGGCTGATTTAGTGGGGAGCGCTGTTTTTGAATGAATCACATCTCAAGTGCCTTCTGCGAGCTTTGAACTTTGATTTATTTGGTGAGCGCTGTTTTTGTGTGTATCACACCTCAAGAGCTCTCTGCGAGCGCGGTCGTTGCTGTAGAAAGCGCCAATTCTCAAACAAGACCCAGTTACTGAAAGGCTGGATGGATCTTTAGTGATCGGTCGTTGGTACAAGCTTTTGAATTTATTTAAAATAAAAATAAAAATTTGAATTTATCAACGCAGCGAAGAGCGTATTTGAAAATATAAATGCTATATTCTTGTGCTCCGCCAGGATTCAAACCCGCGATCTTTTATTGACTTGTCCTAAGTGCTACCAATCTACTATTGAATACTGCCAAGTAGTCTTTAATCTTTTTGTGAATCTCGTCGGGCATTGAGTACTTTTTAGAGGTTTTTCCCAATGAAATCAGTAATGTAAGGTTAACAAACCTAAGGGCCTGTTGCACCAAGCTCCAATCAGACAAAAATCAAAATTAGGTGTGCTTTCAACCTTTCAAATCAAGCATTTGGTTGCATACACGTAAATCAGCTGATGTACATTATATTTCCTGTTCAACTTATATCATATTTTTACCCACTTCCGATAAATATTTAACCGAGGGCCTTACCAGAATGAAGCAATCAAATTTGATTTGTCAATTAAATATTGATTGGAGGTTGGTGCAACAGGCCCTAAGCAACTTAGATTATAGATGGACAGCCCAACTTTGGGCCCTATTACTAGTATATTATGAAGAAGTCTTTATCATGAATTTCTGTATAGAAGCTGAGAAAATAGGAATTCGAACTTCATTTGCACAGCTTACTAAAGATGATTCCATTTTTTTCCGTTTCTGATTTTAAAAAATCATCTAAGAACTAAACAAAATTTTGTTTTCAGAGCAACTGGGGAAATTTAAAATAATTACAATATATTTTTTTTTTAATCAGGAAATAAAACCAATTCCATTATTTGTATTCAATAAAAAAAAGACATAATTTAATTTTTGACAAATCATTTGCCAATGCTGCAAGTTTGTTTGGTTTGAATGTGTTTTATGGCTGATTATTCCATTTCTTCCTTAGCCAAAGATGTAGCGATTGTTGGCTGGATTGCTAGGAGGCTCAGTAGAATCATTTTCACCTCCATTTCCAGTGACTTCATTACCATTATTACCATTACCATTATTGCCATTACCATTATTACCATTACCATTAAGGCCATTGAAGCGGTGGGCATGGTTCCCATTCAATAATTGCTCGATATATTTTTGTACATCGCCTCTAACATTGTTGATGGTCTCTAGGTTCCCATTCAATAGTTCCTGGATATAATTTTGGAGAACATCTACATCGGTGTTAGTGTTATCATTGTTTACTGTCAATAAGTCATGGATAATATTAATGACATCATCTCCATCGGTGTTTTGCTTGGCATTGTTTCCAGTCTTCAACTTTTCGACATTACCTCCATTGCCGTTGCCGTTATTCCTAAATTCCCAGCCTGCCTCCACACATACTGCCACCAGCAGTACTGCCATGAATACAAACACGCTGCGAGACATCATTGCGGAACTGCAACAAACGAAGCATATTGTTATGATTGTTACGTAGGTTGTGACAGCTTAAAGATGATCCATCAGATAACTTTTTTATACACATGTATATAGTGCATAGTTTACGACCCATTAATGTAAAAAAAAACTGAAACTATCAAAACGTTTGACTGGAAAGTAAATAAAAACAAATAGTTACTGTAACTGAAAACGTTACTCTGTCGCTATTCCGCTAGGGATGGCCTGAGTCTCTTTTTCATCTTCGAGTCCGTTCATATCCATCACCTTTTTCGCACATTTCCATCTTTTACATCTGCTTTAAATATTCCATTCTATTCTATGACAATTTCACCTATTTGATCCATTCACACTTTTATCAGTCTCCCATTTCCTCTTTTTCTTTTCACATTTCCTCTGTATTCACACTTTGAAAGTCTTTCGTCATTCATTCCTTCTACGTGTCCAAACCATCTCACTTCAACATTATTTTGCACGTTGACTTTCACATACTCTTTCAACTTTTCTATATCTTCCACCCATTCATTCGTAACTCTATCTTTTAGAGTTTGTCCTGTCGTACTCAAGTGTTTCATTTCCACCGTGCATACTTTCCTTTTTTCGATATCACTTGTAGCTCATGTCTCGCTTCCATACATCAATATCGGTAACAATAAGCCATTGTGTAACGGAATTCTCCATCCATCGTCATTGGCTTCTTTCTGGCAATTCTTTAAAGATTCTCCAAAGGTAGAGACGAAAAAAAACATCACCCAGAAGAAAGTTAATAGTAACTGTCACAATAGGTAATACAGGAGTCAAGAATACATGTCGGACATATGTAAGTGAATCAAAAAGTTATGTAGGAATCGCGAAAATTAATTATCATTTCAGAATAATATTAAATGTACGCTTCCTGCACTGAGTGCAAGTCTGCTCACCAACTCTATACATGCCAACCACAGTCAAATGTTTATATACAAAATTCTCGTGATTTTTCTGTTTTGTTAAAATTAATATAAAATACCTGTCAATACCTGAATGTTATTTATTATTTTTATCTCTTGACTTATAGGTTAAATAAGGTTGATCACACATACTGTAAAAAAATATTCACTTTGCCTATTTCACCCCTGTTTCAGGGAAAGTCAACAAAAGTTGAAGGACTTATGTTCATTTGAGATTTGCTTTTTAATTTATTAGTACACAATCAGCATTTGTAAGCGCGAACTTACACGTGTCTGTTTGTGGGCATGCATTTGATATGAGTTTTGAATGTTTGTATATCTTTGCAACTTAGATTATTATTACGCTCACAAGCAGACCCGTATAATTTTTCGCTTTTAAGTGATGCATGCCCATATAAACAATTAAGACGTAAATCTCAAATGAACATAAAATCCCTGCAACATTTCCCGAAACAGGGGTGACATTAGCAAAGTGAACAGTGATTAAATGTGTGCGTGGTCAGCCTCATACCAACATAAGCCAAGGAATAATTAACATCAAACTTCAAAATGAACAAAGCGAGAAATTCCTTATTTTGTTGAAGATTACAATATGTTGATTGAACTAGAAATGTAGAAATATAAAATAAAACTTACTCTGAAATCTCAGGGAAACTGAATATGTCACAATACAAAAAGCAATGGCTTATATACCAATCCTTATCATGTTTATCGACAGACCAGAAAATTAAATTGGAACCTTCTTTCTACATTTTGATTGTTTTACTTTTCAATTTATTTTTTTAATTATAACAATTTCAAGGTTACAATAAACAGCATATGTAAGTATACATGTTCATGTTTAAAATTCACATTACATGTATAACCAAAAGCAGATATTTTTTATGATTTAAATCTATAATGTATGTTGCTGGGATCAATAAACATTTTAGACTCACATTAAATGCACGCCAACAAGTAGACCTGTACAAGTTTTGCGCTTGCACATTAGAGTGGAGTGATCTTGTATGAGTTTTTTTTTTTTTCAAAATCATATACCAATTTTTGGGTGCCTTTTATGAAAAAAAAGTATAGAAAAAAATTCAGATTGTTCAAAAAATTCCTTCTTCCCGCACACTGACTTCAAAGTTTATGTTTTTGTTGAAAATATGTATGTAACATAGATCCAGATCAATATTGAGCTGAATAAAGTTAGTCGAGGTGTAAACAAAAAAAAAAGTACTACAAGCATTTGTTCGTACATTAAAAAACAATACAAGAAGAAAAAAGTACCTACAGGTTTTCTAAAAAAAAAAAAACATTTGGCTTGAAAATTGCTTTTTCTTTTCATTTTCGGCATTATTCTCCTTCGTTCTTCGTATTAGGCTTTTATACATAGCTACAAATCTAGATTTTTGGTACATTGGCCCAAAGAAGCTTTTCTTGTTATTTTCACTGCTCTTTCAACTGCCTAAGTATAGCATGGGAGCAGGGGCGTGCATTCCATACGGGCACATGAGTCTTATGGGTAGGCAATATATGGTTAAAAAGACATTTAATCTTGATATTCAGATTTAAAATTCAAAATAAAAATTCAATTAGAGCCCTCGTTAGCACTTCAGTCAAGAGCAAATGAGCTATTTTAAAGGAATGGGAGAAACTATTTATTCGGAAATTTACTACTACCCTACATGGGATCTGTAAAAAATGCATGTCACTGTCACCACTAGATTGAACTTTCTTATCGGATATTTTTTTTCTAAAAGAGGCTCATTAATATTTTCCTGATATCTTATTAGATCAACTTAAATTGCAGCATTGAAATATATTTCAGGCCTCTTAAAAAGTCATTGTGTGAGAGATTTGATATTTTGCGTGCTTTTAAGCTACGACATGTTGTGAATTATTTTATGAGTTTGATTTTGCCGATAATCATCGCTAACAACATATTTTCCGAATGCTTAAAAGAGCTATTTTTTCCAAAGACTGAATTTTTTACTTTTTTGATATCTAGCAAATATTTTGAGGCCAAAATGATGAAACAAATATAATATGAGTCATCTTTACATGAACAATCATTTTTTTAAGAACCTATGATGGAGGATACACTTTTATCACAAAAGCAGCTAGAGTTGTCAAAGTTTCCGACGGACGACGGTGATTCCGTTACTACATACAGACGTAGTATTTGGTTGGCTTGTGTAAGCCAAAGGACATGTAAAATCTGGCCTGGAAATCTATTTGTCAGATCTTTAGGAAACTCCTTTGTTGTTACTGCTGAGATAATGTCGTGTAAATACTGTTGGTCTGTTCTCAATTTTTGGGTAATTTTTATAAACTTTTCTACTTTAATTTGTTGAATTACTTTAATAGACAATTTTTCGCGAGTTTCGGGGGCTTTTCTCAGCGGTCCAATGTAAGACTTTGGTCCAGAAGTACAGAAACAAATGTCTTAATGATATTTTGTAGGGTTTGTGTATGAATGATAGTTTATTCATATGTTGTTTACAAATTATCCATTTCAGTGGTCTTGTAACGAGATGAGTTTGTTTGTTTGGTAGAATGGAACATTGTATTTAAATTTGAATGGAAAAAGGAAAACAAAAGAACACAGAAAGAGGGAAGAAGCTTGCCTGGCGTGAGAGCCACAAGCATGTGTAATTAAGAATAATTAATATTATTGTGCTGTGGTTTATTGTGTATACATTGTGAAAGGAATAAAAGTAAACATATTAAAGTGGCTGTTACATTATTAATTGTGTCAATCAGCAGGACAGAGGAATAACCCTCACATTTTGGCGCCCAACGTGGGGCAGAGCAATTAATTGTGAATTTGATTGGAAAATTTTTAAAACCAAATTCTTACAACAATTTGAAAAATATGACTTTCAAAGGAATCTTAAGTTAGAAATTTTAAATATGGTACAAGGTCATGATAATGCATCTGTTTATATTTTAAAGGTAAAATCAAAAAATAATTTATTAAATAAAAGAATGCATGATAAAGAACTTATGGACATAATAATTCATGGATTGTCAGAAAAATATGCAACTTTACTGACAACATCTGAAATTAAAAATACAGAGCAATTCTCTACAATATGTAGCAAGTTTGAATCATTTATAAAATTTAATGAATGTAAAAATTTAAATGTAATGAATGACATAAAAGAGAAAAATGTAATGCAAAAATGCAATTTTTGTAATAAATTAGGACATGATGAAATAGATTGTTGGACTAAAAATAGAAAATTAGATTACATACAGAATAAATGTAGAAGTTTCACAAATAATATAGTATGCCACTTTTGTAATAAAAGAGGACATGTGGAAAGAAATTGTTTTATAAAAAATGGAAATTTTAAAAAACACACAGTAATCTGTTACTCATGTAAGCGTACAGGACATGTACAAAAAGATTGTTTTGTTAAAAATAAAAAAAGTGATTATACAGACAAAACAAAAATGAAAAGAAATATAAATATACAAAACAGAACAAATACGACATACAATAGTAATTCAAAAAACTTGTAGATAGTCGGCCTTCAGTACAAACACAAAAATCAGAAATGAAGAGCTGGCTTAATTTCATTCAAATTTTTAATAAAAATTATCAAATTGCACCACTCATTTTTGCTAAACAATTTGATAAAAGACCATTTTTAACAGTAAATATTGAGAACAAAAATTTTACAGGTTTACTAGATTCAGGTGCATCTATTTCTGCAATCAATGAAAAAACATTTGATTATTTTTTACAAAGAAATTACAAAATTATAAAAACCCATGAAAGTATCTCGTTGGCAAATGGTAAAAATATAAAAATACTTGGTAAAATAAATTTAGAGGTAAAATGTGACAATCAAATAAAACATGTAGATTTTTATGTTTTACAAGGTTTACAACAAGACATAATTTTTGGAATAGATTTTTGGATAAAATTTGAATTAGAACCGAGTTTAATAAGTAAAATTACATATTCAAATAGCAAAAATATTAGTGAATTAGGTAAAATTACAAATAGAACTAAATTAACAGAAAACCAATTACAGCAATTAAAAACAATAGAAAATGATTTCAAGGACATCTCTTATGAAAAAATAGGCTTAGGATGCACAAACCTCATTGAACACAGAATTCAAACAGAAGGTCCTCCAATAAAACAAAAGTATTATCCACTCAGTCCAGCAAGACAGAGACAGGTTAACACAGAGTTAGATAAAATGTTAAAAGAAGGTATAGTTGAACAATCCAAATCTTCGTGGTCCAGTCCTGTTGTGATTGTAATTAAAAAGGATGGAACGCCTAGATTTTGTTTGGACTCTAGAAGACTCAATGAAGTAACAAAACGAGATAACTATCCCATGCAGGGAAATACTTCTGTACAAAGTTGGCTCCAAAATTTGTCAAAGCCAGAATAGAAAAGAAAGTTAGCAAGATAGTCTATGTATTAAAAGATATAGACACAAATGTTATAAATAAATATCACATCAAGGACATAATCAAATTAGATTAACAAAAAAAAAAAAAAAACATATTTTCATGTGTATGAAAAATTTGAGGTGATGCATGATACGGTGAAAGTTAATATTAAAGTGATCAGTGAAAGAATGAATTATGAAACATTGCATGAATGAAGGTATGAAACATAAATTAAACAAAGTATTACATATGAAGGTAAAGTTTTTAAAAAAAATTGATGGACTGATAAATTTATTAATGAAAAATAAATTTGAAATAAATTTAAATATTGGGAAAGATGTGATACATGTTTAAAAAAAAAAAAAGTTATTTTAATGAATTGATTAATTAACTGGTGAATGTTTATTATGTATTGTTATTTGATTATTTTGAATTGTTGAATTAAGTATAAAAAAAAAAAAAAAAACAAATATTTGTTTATAATATTGAATATGAAATTTGTGTTAAAAAAAAATATATATATTAATTTTAGTATGAAAATAATTGGTATTGTTAAAAAAGGTATTAATGACTGAATAATGTATCAGAAACAGGTTTTTTTTTTATTTTCATATTTTTGAAATTTATCCTTAAAATAAAACAAAATATGTGGCGCCGGCTGAGCATTATGATACATTATTTACTCATTGTAAAAGAAAAAAAAAAAAATTGGGAATGTTTTTTTTATGAGAGAAAGGAGGTGTATTGTAACGAGATGAGTTTGTTTGTTTGGTAGAATGGAACATTGTATTTAAATTTGAATGGAAAAAGGAAAACAAAAGAATGCAGAAAGAGGGAAGAAGCTTGCCTGGCGTGAGAGCCACAAGCATGTGTAATTAAGAATAATTAATATTATTGTGCTGTGGTTTATTATGTATACATTGTGAAAGGAATAAAAGTAAACGTATTAAAGTGGTTGTTACATTATTAATTGTGTCAATCAGCAGGACAGAGGAAAAACCCTCACAGTCTTTAAGTCGTTTTTAAGCAGTCTGATGATTTCACTATTTTTTCCGGTGTTAACATTTGGTCCATCACAATCGATTGCCATCAGGGTACGTTGAGAAATATTTCGTCTGAAAAGATAGTATAAAGTAAGACCAAAAAATTTCTAAATTTTTTCTGATTATTTCTATGCAAAAAACTCAAAAAGGGTATAATTCGAGTTGTATCACTTTTCACAGGAGGCACAGATTTAATGTTTCTTTCTTACATTTCAGTACAATGCTGATATTTCATGAAAAACCTCTTCCATCAATGTATGACTTTCCTAACAAAGTTTTCTCCCTTTATCTTGTGTGTCTTATCAAAATAATATAGGGGTATCAGCCTTAATATCAAACGAAACATATTATGCAATTGCAGTTGTTGCCGTTTGACACTCCATACCAGTAACGTTTCCTCAATACTGTAGGGAGGTCAAAAAGCGAACTTTTTTTTCAGAAATTTCTTCCTTATATGCGGTTGTACACTGTACAGTCATCTGAAGAACTGAACTTTTCAGAAATAATTAATTAAGCATAAAAGTAACAAAAAATATAGTTTAACAGCGTCAAACATGAGCTTAAAAAATCACTTTTTTTACAAAACATTCGATGGCGTTGTGCGGGAAGTTGCTCTCATTTTTACTTAAGTTTATTTTTGAATAAGTAAATTTGATTATAAAAGGCACCTTTTCTACGCTATATGTGTTTGATAAAACGAAAAAAGACATTTTATTCCACTCTATAATACACATGCTGCATGTTTACTTAAAAAATTAAAACCTCAAATGATCGTAATTCCTACAACTCTTAAAGCCTTTAACTCAAAGAGTGGTGATCTTGGCACACGTGAACCAGTTTGTACAACACGGATGGTCAGTCTCGCTCCAACCTTAAAATATACAGGTAACTGATCTGAGTGTCGACAAATTCCGCAACTTTTCTGTTTCATAATCTTCCGTCACAGTCCATGGATTGGCTTGCAGTTATGTTCATCATTTTGCGCCATTCCTTTTCCTCTATCCAAGGAAACAGTTTTGGGCTCATCGCAGAAAAAACATCACACATCTGCCAATTTCACCTCTGGGCTCGTTCGTCTTCAATTTGTCCACTTTTGTATTACATTACTTAATAAAACTTGAAATAATTTTAAATGAAAGACTGACGAAGAAAGTATATGTTGCAAAATAGTAAATTCCTACTTCATTTGCAAAGTTTACTAAAGATGATTTAACATCAAGAATCTTTATTTCCTAGATTAAAATTAAATTTGCTTTGTTTTAATTCACATGAGTTTTATTTTTGTACACGACCAGTTTCGGGAGAAGCAGTACCTCCCATCATTACCTCCCATCAGCACCTCACATTTATTCCCTCTAAAATTGAGGGATAACGTGGTGTTTGTTTTTTTTATGGTCTTCCTTGACTTATAGGTTAGTATGAGGCTGACCACCCATACTGTAAAATATGTTTCTCATTGCCAATGTCCCCCCTGTTTCAGGAAAGGTCGGCAAGACTTGCGGGGCATTATGTTCATTTGAAATTGGGTTTTTATATTGTAGGTTCACATGCGGCATCTTAGCACAAACTACTTAATACGTGTCCGCTTGTGGGTATGGGCTTAATATGAATCTTATTGTTGCAGCTTAGATTTACATTTAAATTAAGATTCGATTCTTTCACGCTTCTGATTCAATAAATCATCTTAGAACTAAACAGAATTATGTTTTCAGGGCAACTGAGATAATTAAAAAAATAATTACAATTGTTTCTTTCGATAACGTTTATTTATTCAACATATTTTTTTGGAAATTTAACCATTTTATTTTTTTGTATTTAATCGAAAAAAGACATAATTTAATTTAAGACAAATCATTTGCCAATGTTCCAAGTTTGTTTTGTTTAAATGTGTTTTATGGCTGGTTATTCCATTTCTTCCTCAGCCAAAGATGTAGCGATTGTTTGATGTAGGAAGCTCAGTAGGATCATTTGCACCTCCATTTCCAGTGACTTCATTACCATTATTACCATTGAAGCGGTGGGCATGGTTCCCATTCAATGCTTTTTGGATATTTTCGATTTTAGATCCAAAGTTATTGACATTACTATGGGAACCAGTCAATATTTGCCGAATATAATTTTGGACATCATCTTCATTGGGGTTGCGGTTACCATTATTCACTTTCAATACTTGCTTGACCAACTTTTCGACATTACCTCCATTGTCGTTGAGGTGAGTTAACCAGCCTGCCTCCACACATACTGCCACCAGCAGTACTGCCATGAATACAAACACGCTGCGAGACATCATTGCGGAACTGTAACAAACGAAGCATATTGTTATGATTGTTACGTAATTTGTGACAGCTTAAAGATGATCCATCAGATAACGTTATTATACACATGTATAAAGTCTATAGCAAGGGTGCCTAATGCCTACACTTTTTCTTGAGGAGATTGACCTTGCAAAAATTTATGAATATGACATCGACATTTTAAGTGTTTAGCCCACCGAATATAACTCATAATTCAGAATGCATAAAAAAAACAAAAGTAAAAGTACATTTAGTGCCAAATGTCAAATCAGTTTTAAGGTCAATCACTGAAATTTTAGCAATCCTCAGAGATTGACCTTACAACCTTCCGCGATCGACTAATCGATGGCGATCGACCGTATAAGCATTTCTAGTCTATAGTTTTCGACTAGTAGTGTAAAAAAAGTACTGAAACTATCAAGACGATGGACTGGAAAGTAAATCAAAATCAAATAGTTACTGTAACTGAAAACGTAAATCTGTCGCTATTCCTGTGGCCTTAGTCTCTTTTTCCTCTTTGAGTCCGTTCATATCCATCACCTTTTTCGCCCAATTTCTTCTTTTACATCCGCTTTTAATATTCTGTTTTACCACAATTATCCGCTTATCTTAAAAAAATATCCGCTAGTTTCGGTTATGGATATATGTTTTATTATATCTTATTTTTCTTCCTTGACTTATAGGTTGGTATGAGGCTTACCACCCATACTGTAAGAAATGTTTCACTTTGCCTATGTCATCCCTGTTTCAAGGAAGGTCGGCAAAAGTTGAAAGGCTTATTTTTATTTTTAGGTTTAGTTTTTAATTTGTAAGTACACATTAACTATTTGTAAGCGCGAACTCACACGTGTCTGTTTGTGGGCATGCATTTGACATGAGTTTTGATTGTTATTATATCCTTGCAATACTAGATTATTATTACGCTCACAAATAGGCTCGTGTAATTTTGCGCTTACAATTGATGCATGCCCACATAAAAAATATAATACGAAAAATCTCAAATGAACATAAAATCTCTGCAACATTTCCCGAAACAGGGGTGACATTGGCTAAGTGTGCAATGATTAAAAGTGTGCGTGGTCAGCCTCATACCAACATAAGTCAAGGAATAATAAACAATCAAAATTAAATATGTAGAAAGCGAGAAATTCCTTATTTTGTTGAAGATTACAATATGTTGATTGAACTAGAAATGTAGAAATATAAAATATAACTTACTCTGAAATCTGAGGGGAAACTGAATATGTCACAATACAACAACCAAGGGCTTATATACCATTCCTTATCATGTATATCGACAAACCAGAAAATTAAATTGGAATCATTTTTCTACATTTTGATTGTTTTACTTTTCAATTTATTTTTTAATTAAAACAATATTATTAAGGTTACAATAAACAGCTGTTGATAACTTCTGATTAATTGAAAAAAAAATTGTAATGTAGGCCATTAAACATTTATGCTCAAAATTAATATCACATGTATAAGCAAAAGCAGACATTTTTATGATAAAAATCTATGATGTAAGTTTTACAGCATGGATGATCAATGCTGCTCAAACCTTGAAATATAATTGATCAGAGGGTCGAGAAATTCCGCATTTTTTTTTCATAATCTTCCGTCACAATTCAAGGATTGACCTGCAGTAATAAGTATCAATTTTTTCGCTATTCATTTTCCCCTATCCAAGGAAACAATTTTGGGCTCATCGCAGAAAAAACATCACAAATCTGCCAATTTTAGTTCTGGGCTTATTCGGCTCACTTTGTCCACTTTTATACTTCATAATTTAATAATTGAACATTCCATAGCTTCCTAAACTGGCTCCGCGATACACATATTGGTCACTTTTCTTGCATACGACTCATATTTATAGTTTTAACGGAATGTGTCGTTGTAAGTTTTTTAAATGTTTTAAAGCAATTTGTATATTAATTTTAGCATTAAATTATTTGTAGGTTAGAAATTTCAAAATCGTATCGTGTTGGTAAGGAGACAATTGTCAATTGACCTGTCTTAATGTCATTATTCCAATAAAAAAATTAGATAATAAATTGTTCCAACTTGATGTAAAGAAATCATGTGGCCTCGATAATGTACCACCAATCATTTTGAGAAGATATGCCGATGCTCTTATTGTCCCTCTTCTGATATTTTTTAGCAAATCCCTACAAAACGCAGTTTTTCCATCTGTGTAGAAGATTGGCAATATCACACCAGTTTTCAAAAAAGGTGGAAAAGCGGATTTATCAAACTACATACCAACATGCTCTCAATCCTCTATGGCCTCTATTTGAGTCTCTGGTGCTGAAACAAGTTATGCCATCTATATCTTGTATCATTTTGTCCCAACAACATGGATTTATTTCGGGCAGGTCAACCCTGTCAAATGAAGCTATTTATGAAAATACTATAGCCGAAAGTCTTGCACATGGATGTCAAATGGACAACATATTTACGGACTTCAGCAGAAGCATTCGACAAAGTGCCCATAGCATCCTTCTTAATAAGCTATCAGTTTTAGGATTGACGGGTGTTTTGCCGGAATGATATAGAAGCTACTTATCGGGGCGATTGTTCCAAGTTAAGAAAAAAGATGCCATTTCAAATAGTTTTGCGGCAGCAAGCAGTTTGCCGCAAAGGAGCCATCTTGCACCAATACTTTTCCTCATTTATATTAATGATCTGGCTGACGAGATGAGGGATGTAGAATGTTTGTTTTTTATATTCAAAAGAATAGAACATGTAGGTGACTGTTATATACATCAGAACAATTTAAATGAACTTAGCATGTGGTGTCACAGAAATAATTTATTCTTGAATGTTGAAAAATGTCAATGTATACCTTTTTCTCGAAATAAAAATCCCATTCACTTCAACTACTGTATTGAAGATGACAAACTGGACAGGGTAACGGAAATAAAAGAGATCTGGGTATTACCTTTGATGAGAGATTATCTTTTGTGAGCCATCTAACAAAATTGACCGGAAAAGCGTTACAAACATTGGGCTTTGTCCTTCGCACTGTTTTCACAAATGTAAACGCAATGGTTATAGTTATATAATATATATTTGATCGGTCGATAGCTCAGTCCGGTCGAGAGCTCAGTTGGTAGAGTGCTTGCATTCCATGCCGTGAGCTCGGGTTTAAATCCCACCGAGGGTGTCAGAAATGATTTCCCGTTTCGGTGTTTATTTCGAACCCCAAAATAAAATACCGGCAAGGTTTACTCAGCCTTCACAAGAAATGAGTACCAGCCCCCCCCCCCGGGAGCTGGGAAACCCCCCACGTTACTGAAGTGGTTGGCGTAAGGCCGGCCCCCTTACCTGTTTAAGTAAATAGGTTCAACTCTCCACATGCGACCCCTTCGGGAATAACGTGGCAATAAGTTACACTATATGTGTAGCTTAGTTTAATAGTTAGCTGGAGATCAATTCCCAAATATGGTCTCCCAGTTACAATGTCCACATCAACAATATGGAGCGGATCCAACGTAAATTTTTACGGTTCATAAATTACAATTGGGTATATCTTGACATGATTTAGATTACGAACATTGTAAAATAAGATTACACATTAAAT
The DNA here is from genome assembly GCA_951799405.1 of Agapetus fuscipes. NCBI lineage: Eukaryota > Metazoa > Arthropoda > Insecta > Trichoptera > Glossosomatidae > Agapetus > Agapetus fuscipes. The sequence goes on from OX637332.1 coordinate 7,696,915, forward strand.
CTTGTAAGGACAGAAGGATTATTGGTGATTTGATTTTTTTTGTTTAAAATTATTCATAATTATTTTGACAACCCTGATTTGTTGCAGCTCATAAAATTCCGTATACCTACGCGATGTTCTAGAAATCGCGAGTTGTTCTATATAGACAACCATAATACACATTATATAAGATTGACGATAATTCCCCCCTTACATCTACTGGGCAATGAATATTTGTCGGATATTGATATATTAAATTTGGATCAATATAATTTGACGGAGTGATAGGGTGAGGAATGATTTTGTAAGAGAGGAATGTGGGGTAAGAGAAAGTGCGAAAGTAAAGATTAAAAGAAGTATGCTTAGATCAGAGGTGCCCAAACGGTCGATCGCGAAGGGTTTTGAAGTCGATCGCCGAGGATATCGAAAAATCTCCCCCCCCCCCCCCCCCCGCCTTCCCGTCAACAGAATATTTATGGGCAAAAGTATATGTCGATCTCCTATTCATAAATTTTTGCTATATCGATCTCCTCAAGAAAGAGTATGGGTACCCCTGGCTTAGATGGTTTGGACATATAGAGAGAATGAATGAATAAAGTGTATGATGCAAGAATAGATGGATGTCGTGGTAGAGGAAGACAGAGAAATGTATGGATGGACCAAATTTCCGAAATAGCGAATGAATGGGATATCCAGAGACCAAGCGCGAACTACACGTGTTTGTTTGTGGGCATACATCTGAGAGCTTTGAATGAATATATCCTTGCAACTTAGATTATAGATTATATTATAGAGTCATAATAAAAGGAAAGATTGTATGAAAAAGGTTATGACTCTAGATGAAATGAAAGAAATTTGTCAGGACCGACTGATCTGTAATGTAGACGGCTAGGGCCAAAAATAAATTTTAACTAGGGGCTACGCCCCTGGCTGCTACACAGCCCAACCCCTTAACATTTAGTGAATATGTATGTTGCGCATAGTTTCCTCGCGTTAAAATTCGGAAAACATGTAAAATAAAAACATGCAGCCTTTGAAAAAGAAAATCGACCACCCATACTGTAAGAAATGGTTCACTTTGCAGATTTCAGCTGTGTTTCAGGGAAGGTTGGCAAGAGTTGCAGGGCTTATGTTCATTTGAGAATGGGTTTTTATGTTGTAAAGTCCACATGGGCCATTTGTAAGCCCGAATTTTTACCTGTCTGCTTGTGGGAATGCATTTAATATGAATCTTAAATGGTATGTATCTTTGCAACTTAGATCTAATCTAATCTAATCTAATCTAAGCTGTAAAGATATATATCATTTAAGATTTATATTAAATGCATTCCCACAAGCAGATATGTATAATTTCGCGCTAACACATGCCGCATGTGGACCTACAATATAAAAACCCAATCTCAAATGAACATAAGCCTTGCAACTCTTGCCGTCCTTCCCTGAAACAGGGGTGACATTGGCAAAGTGAACCAATTTTTTTTACAGTATGGGTGGTCAGCCGCATAACAACCTATAAGTCAAGGAACATACATGACAAATTACACTTTTAAAATCAATAAAATAACAATATATACATATTATAGAACTAAACAAAATAATTTCCTTCACTTATAGGTTAGTATGTGGCTGACCACCCATAATGTAAGAAATGGTTCACCATGCAAATTTCATCTCTTTTTGAGGATAAGTCGGCAAGAGTTGCAGGGCTTATGTTCATTTAAGATTGGGTTTTTATGTTGTAAGTACACATGGGTCATTTGTAAGCGCGAATTTTTAACTGTCTGCTTGTGGCAATGCATTTAATATGAATCTCAAATGGTATGTATCTTTGCAACTTAGATTATAGAATTAAACAAAATAATTTCCTTCACTTATAGGTTAGTATGTGGCTGTCCACCCATACTGTAAGAAATGGTTCACCATGCAAATTTCATCTCTTTTTGAGGATAAGTCGGCAAGAGTTGCAGGGCTTATGTTCATTTAAGATTGGGTTTTTATGTTGTAAGTACACATGGGCCATTTGTAAGCGCGAATTTTTAACTGTCTGCTTGTGGCAATGCATTTAATATGAATCTCAAATGGTATGTATCTTTGAAACTTAGATTATAGCATTAAACAAAATAATTTCCTAGATTTATAGGTTAGTATGTGGCTGACCACTAGAGTGTCCCTTATATGGCCAAAAAAATTTTTTTTTCGATTTTGAAAACGCATACCCTCTAACTTTTTTACAATTACTATAAACTATTCAGATAAAAAAAATCATATTTTTACGATGATTCTAACCCGTGCCGACGAGGCCTCAAAGTTTTTCAAAATAAGAGAAATTTACTTCTTCTAGATATGATGGTAGTTCAAATTTTTATAATGATTCTTAAGTGTCAAAATAAACCAAAATATCTGTGAATAATGGGGAAATATAGTAAAAGCAAAAAAATAGATACTTCTAATTAAGATATTTTCTCTTCAGCGTCTTCTTTTTGCAGTAAAAATACAGTTTTTTGTGTACTGAACGCAGCGCAAATGGCACTGCTTCTGTTCTTCCTTGGTCGTTATTTCGCCATGAAAATCTTCATTCTTCTCACAAATTTTCTGCAGTATCGTTGACTACTTTAACAAAGGCAAATTTTCTTTCCTCAAAAATAACATTTTATTTTCACGACGAAACGCTATCTTGAAGGAAAGTCCTTTTAATTTACAATCTTGAAAATATTTTTTTGCTTGAGGAAGACACAAACTGATCCAAAGTTTTATGTGAAACATTACAAATAATAAAATACCATTACAATCAATACATAATTAGAAAAAACATATTAAAAAAACTGATGATTTTATATGTACCGTATAAAGATCTTGATGTTTTTTCTTTAGATGGACTGGAGGGGCAAGGTGTAAGTTTTGCCCCTCAGGGGGTATGTATATAAAATACAAAAAAGAACAAATAGAGAAACTGCAACGTATTCTCCAATGCGAGATATAAAATACACAGATCTAATGCCTATAGTATTTTCTCTCTCAAACAAAAGCCAACCTTCAATAGGTGGCTTTCAATTTTGGACGACTTTCCCGTACCAAAGAAGCGAAAATCAAAAGGACCGCACTCACATCAATCGTGCTTCTGGTCCAAGATGATGCTCGTTCTCAGGATCCTGTGGGGGAGCTCTGTTCACAAACTGCCACACTTGCAAGTTATATGTAAAACAATTCCACTCACTCACAGATTTTAACGGTAAATTTCAAATCGGTCGAGAGACATATAAAAACGTGTCTACTTGCGAACACGACGGAAATGGAAGTCCATCAATCCATTCCTAGTTTCATGTCGCTCAGTCAAAAAGTTGATATTGCCATCTTGCGATTTATTTGCACATTTATTTCAGTTTATGACAGACCAAAATGACAATTCGCTTCTTAGACTAATTAATTAAAAATAAAACAGATGACGCTCAATTGTGCGTCACCATACACCCCCCTTTGCAAAGACTTAAAGTTAAAAGCTTTGCAACACAAACCAGATATTCAAAGAAACCATGTCGATTTTTACAAACAGTATTCGAGAAATGATATAAAGATATAATTACAATCAATGTTTGAAAATCTTAAACTAGAGAAGCTTAAAATAATTAATAAAATAAGTATGCCTACAAGTAAGCAGGTTAGACACAAAAATACTTAAGCCAATATAATAAGCTAGATTTAACATGTTCTAACAGATAAGCTTAGTAGTAAAGCATAAGATTAATTCTAAACATGGTAAATATGTACAATGGTAGAGATCTACTAACTCAGTAGACGAAATTAAATAGTAATCTATTGTGTCGGCAATGGGTAGAGTTTGACGACCGGACGTTTGTAAAAACCTTGCTCAGTCTTTACCGTGGCTACTCGAATCACGCCATCATCCCCAGGGAAAACCTTGGTGATGATTCCCAGAGGCCAGGACAAAGGAGGAGCGTCCTCTTGCCCAATCAGTACAACAGTCCCTACCTGAATTGCATTAACATCGGTTTGCCATTTTTGTCTGACCTGCAAAGTGTGCAGGTATTCTACCCTCCATCGCTTCCAGTAAGATGACACTATTTGATCCAGGAGATTTTTACGCTGAGTGAGATTAACTGGTGTGTCAGGTAGCTCAGAAGCAGGCAGATGTTTTAAGGGAGTGGACATCAAGAAATGCGCAGGAGTTATAACGTCAGGGTGAGGATCAGAACTGATGACACTTAGTGGTCTAGAATTCATGATACTCTCGATTTGAGTCAACACCGTTTGCATCTCCTCATATGTGAGCAACTGATTCCCTATCACTCGATACAGATGAGTTTTCAAACTCTTAATATTTGATTCCCATAAAGCTCTGAAGTGAGGAGCTCGAGGGGGAATCATTTTCCACTCTATTTTATACGCCTCAAGTTCTCGCTTCATTCGGACATTATACTGTGAATTTTGTAAAAGATTATATATCTCATCTAATTGGGCACGAGCCCCAACAAAATTTGTGCCGTTGTCCGAATACATAAAGGAAACTGGCCCACGACGAGAGATAAAACGCTTAAATGCAGCTATAAAACAGGCACTTGACAGATCAGTTGCGAGCTCAATATGCACCGCCTTGGTCACGAGACAAACAAACAGGCAGATATATGCCTTTTGAGCATGTTGTCCGCGTCGTCGCGTAAGAAGTATTTTTAAAGGTCCAGCATAATCTACCCCCGTATGCACAAATGCTTTAGCTTCTGTTATGCGACAGGCAGGCAAGTCCGCCATCTTTGGCGTAGGGTGCGACGGGTTCACTCGGAAGCAAATATTGCATTTACGAGTTTGTTTTTCATTTACAAGTTTTTACATATTAGCCTCTCTGCACCAACTCCACTCCCACCTACCTGTGGTGAACCCTGTTAAACCTAGCAACCCAGGAAGAGATTGCGGTAACCAACCCCTTTGGAAGCCTGGGTAGGTGAGCAGACGGGAGACGGGGGTCTGGGGTGCTCGCGTCAGTACTGAACTGGCGAGGAGCTCCCTGGATGGTACCGGTGCAGGCCGCGTACCTGAGGATGGTGGTTGCCAGGAAACTGTACAGCCGGCGTCCACAGCCCGAGTCAGCTGGGCTACTGCACTGATGGAGGGCAGCAGTATTCATCACAACTGGAAGTAAGCGGAGGCAATGGATGCCAGAACGGTTACTTCACAGACTATTCCAGGCGCAGCTGCAACAGCCTCAACGACTGGAATACTGCGGTGCAGAAGGCAACGGGAAACCACTGCACTAATTTCCCAAGGTAGTAGCGTCTGTTCTCCAGGTTAGGAGCGGCTACAAACAGCGTCTGTTCCTATGTTAAGGGCGGCTGAAATCAAAACTCACCAACCCGCTAGGCAAGCGTGGTGTTTTAATGCCAAAAACCTTCCAAAAATCAACCAACCAATGCCTTCGAATTTTCAAATACAAGTACCCCAGGTGAGTAGAGCATGTAGCTCAGAATCTCACACCGGCGCAAAACCGGTCTGCCTCGAGGATTCTGGGGGAGGCAAAAAGTCGAAAAATTGTTACATCAAAGACATCAAAATAGCGACATATAATATCAGAACCATGAGACAAGAAGAGGACAAAATAAGACTGGAGGAAGAATTGAGACATATCAAATGGGATGTCTTGGGAATTAGCGAGACAAGACTAAAAGGAGAAGAATCGGTAACACTTCCATCAGGACATATACTGTTTAGAAATAACTCACAATCCTCGGCTGGAGGAGTCGCCATCATGATAAATAAAAACATTAAGAATAAAATAACTAAAATGATTAGTATATCACCCAGGGTACTATACGTAGTCCTGGAAATAAATAAAAAGTTTAAAATACAAATCATACAGGCCTATGCTCCCACAAGTACAGCAGATGATGAAGAAATAGAAACATTTTATGAAGATATCACAGGGGCAAAAAACATGGAAAAGGCCAGGTTAAAAATCTTAATGGGTGACTTTAATGCTAAGGTTGGAGGGAAAAAACAAGGAGACCCAGAATATATCGGAATGTTCGGACTTGGCAAAAGAAATGAGAGAGGAGAAACTCTCGTGGAATACCTTCAAAGCGAACAACTCTACTGTACAAATACATTTTTCAAAAAACAAAACCAAAGAAAATGGACTTGGAAGAGCCCAGATGGCAAGACAAAAAACGAGATTGATTATATTTTCACAGACAACTTAAAAACTTGCAAAGACGTATCAGTTTTAAACCGTTTTGATACGGGCAGCGATCATAGACTAGTAAGAGCAACATTTAAGATAAACACTAAGACTGAGAGATATAATATGGTAAATAAAAAGAACAAAAAACAACCCACAGTGGAAATGATCAAGCACCAAAGGGCAACATTTAATACAAAAATGAAAGACAAATTGGAACCCCTAACAAATCTAAACAACATGGGATTAAACGACTTATCAGAAAAGATTACTTCAGATTTTCAAACAGTCGTAAAGACTCTTTCATTTAAGCAGAAAAATAAAAATAATAAACTATCTGCAAATACAATAACACTTATGGAAAAAAGAAAAAGTATGGGCAGAGACACCATCGAATATAAAGAAATAAATAAAACAATCAAAAGAGAGGTGAGAAAGGATCTACGAAAATTTAATAACGAGCTTATTACAAAGACAATAGAGTCAAACAAAAATATGAAGGTTTTAAGGAGAAATAACGCGGAAGGAAAGAAAAATATTACTAAAGTGAAAGACAAAAATGGCAGGACATTAAACGATAAGGCCGAGATCACTGGAGCGATTCATGAATTCTACACTGACCTATATACATCTAAAACACAAAATATAAACCAATCACAAAATACCGTAATACTTAACGTGGGATCAGAAGATGTACCAGAAATAACTCACGAGGAGATGGAAAATGCTCTAAAATACATGAAGAAAAATAAAGCTCCAGGAGAAGACAAAATTACAAATGATATTTTAAAGATGGGCTGCAAAAAATTAAATGAAGCCGTGAAAATACTTCTAAATAAATGCATTGAATTAGAAGCCATACCAGAAAACTGGCACAATGCTGAAGTGGTACTATTATTCAAAAAAGGAGATCCGGAAGATTTGGAGAATTATCGACCAATAAGCTTACTGTCCCACCTGTATAAATTGCTTACAAAGATCTTAACAAATCGTTTAACACAAAAACTTGACATGTACCAACCGGTTGAACAAGCAGGGTTTAGAAAGGGTTTTGGAACAACGGATCACATCCAGACTGTCCGTTTACTGATTGAGAAGACAACTGAATACAAAATCCCAATTCATCTGGCTTTTGTGGACTACAAAAAAGCTTTCGATTCTGTAGAACCATGGGCTATCATACAGGCTCTAAACGACGCAAGAATCGACTCCAGATATTCAAGGCTCATTAAATTTATATATGATCATGCCACAATGGATATTAAACTAGACGACGAAACAAGAACTGATAAAATAAACATTAAGCGAGGAGTTCGACAAGGGGACACTATATCTCCTAAATTGTTTACGCTGGCCCTGGAGAATATTTTTAAAATGATGAATTGGGACAACAAAGGGATCAAAATTGATGGAGTTTACCTGAACCACCTCCGTTTTGCCGACGACATAGTGCTTATAAGCAAAGACATCGAAGAGCTGAAGAGTATGATCAAAGAACTGCATGAAACCTCTCTGAAAATTGGTCTTGAAATGAACATCAGTAAAACAAAAATTATGAGCCCAACAAACGAAAGCCTAAACATCAACAACAAACACATAGAGGCTGTAAATGAATATATCTACCTTGGACACAAGATCAAAATGGGAAAGGAAAACCAAACTGCAGAGATACCCAGACGAATAGGATTGGGCTGGGCAGCTTTTGGAAAATTAAAGCACATACTCGAAAATAAAGACATCCCAATGAACCTAAAGAGAAAGATCTACGAGACTTGCATCCTCCCTGTGACAACATATGGCCTAGAAACCATCTCGCTAACCGCAGTGAGCGTCCATAAATTAAAGTGCTCACAACGATCCATGGAAAGACGGATGTTGGGAATAAGTCTTAAAGATAGAAAAAGAAACGAAGACATCAGACACCTAACAAAAGTCACAGACATCATGGATCGTATTGCAAAACTAAAATGGCAATGGGCAGGCCATATGGCAAGACGAGATGACAACCGATGGGCAACGAAAATCCTCAAGTGGCGACCATGGGAAGATAAAAGAAGCGTCGGCAGACCACAAAAAAGATGGTCAGATGACATTGTTCCAGTCGCGGGGCGGAAATGGATTCAGAGGGCACAGGATAGAAAGGAGTGGAGAAACATGGAAGAGGCCTATATCCAGCAGTGGAGAGATGGCTAAGGAAGAAGAAGAAGAAGAAGCTCGTATAACGGTTCTGGCATCCAATATCCAAAACCTTTGTCGTATGATAGACATCAAAAGTCCTGGACCGGTATGACAGTTGGATTCGTGAAAATGTTTAATTATTAAGTTCACCACTGAGTCATGTTTTGGAAGTAAAGCTGGATGTCTAGCTTCAAAGGGTAAATCAGACCGTGAAAGCCGACCTCCAACTCGTAACGTACCTTCCTGATCCAGAAAAACCGATAAATTACGCAGTTTTTTCGATGGTAACTTGTTATCTTTTATTAACTTAATATCGTCCGAAAAATGAACAGTTTGTATTGTCTGTATTAACTTAACCTCTGCTTGGGACATGCATTCAATAAAATGCAACAGTGATTTAAATTTATTTATAAAGCGAAGGATGTAAACTGTAATTCGAATTAATTTATTCCACGAAGAAGTTCGTTGTGCTAAGTCATATAAAATCATAGAGTCGACATGTACTACAATGGCTGTCAGTACAGTTGCCTGTTCAGGAATTTCTAACGCATCGGACGAGGAGAATCTTTGAATCGGCCATTCATCCGAAGGGCGTTGAAGCCACAGTGGACCATTCCACCATAAACTATGAGAAATTAATTGAGATGGTAACATACCACGTGAAACACAGTCACTTGGGTTCTCGTCCCCTGAGATGTGATAAAAGTTCTGAGGGGGTAAATTCTCCTGACACTGAGCGACTCTATTTCCTACAAAAATTGACCAACGATGTGGAGAAGAGCAAATCCAAGCCAGCGCAATCGTTGAATCAGAAAAAGCATATACATCAGTTATATGAATCCGATCACGATACATCTCGATCACAAGTTTTAACATCTTTGACAATAAAACAGCAGCGCACAATTCTAAACGTGCTAATGTCGTAATCTTGGTGGGAGATACCTTAGATTTTGAGCACAACAACCTGACAGAAATATTTCCATCCATGTCAGTTGTATGTACATATATAACACAACCGTAACCATTCAGACTAGCATCACAAAAACCTACTAATAATACTTTGGTTGAGCTAGTCACACCGATGTGCCTAGGAATTTTTAAAGTAGCGAGCAACGGAAGTTCTTGTGTTATACTCGAAAAACGTCGAATTATAGCATCAGGCGGAGAGTCATCCCAACCGATGTTGGCACGCCATAGCTCTTTGATGAGAAGCTTTGCAGCCAGTATAACTGGTGCGACTAAGCCCAAAACATCGAACAAACGAGCTACAACTGACAAAATAGATCGCTTCGTGCATTTTTGCTGAGAGTCATTCGAAGTAAAGAAGAAATTATCCTTAACTGGATCCCAAGACAACCCTAATACTTTTAGAGTTACGCCTTTATCATCATCAAATTTTATGGAACCTCTATGTGAGTTAGGAAGACTATCTAATAGATAAGATGAATTGCTTGACCATTTTACCAGATCCATGCCACCATACTTGAACAAAGCTACGAGATCTTTTGCCAGAGAAACAGCCGAAGCCTCATCTGCCACAGACTGAACCAGGTCATCCATATAAAACCTAGCTCCAGCTACTTTGGCGGCTTCCGGAAAACGTTCAGCCATGTCCGATGCTAACTGACGCACAGATCGCATGGCCAAGAAAGGACTACACTTTAATCCAAATGGAACCCTATTAAATTGAAAGGTTCGAATTTTCTCCTTTTCAGAGAAACGAAATAATATTCTCAAATATCTACAGTGGTCAACAAATACACCAACCTGCAAATACATCTGCTGTACATCTGCTGTCATCGCGACAGGAAACAGCCTAAAATCTAATAAAAGGAGAAACAAATCAGCCTGTAAATTTGGCCCAGAATGTAGTACATCATTGAGTGACAACCCAGTATGCGTTTTCGCACTAGCATCTAAAACAATGCGAGGCATAGGTTTGTCTTGACGCACTACAGCGTGGTGAGGAATATAATATCCATGTTCACCAATACCTGACTCTGCCACTTCAGAGAGATATCCCTTTTGAATGTAGTCATTTATTACCGAATTATAATTCTCCTGCAGACTCGGTAACTGCTTAAACTTTCTTTCTAATAACAAGAAACGCCGATATGCAGTATTTCGTGAGTTGCCCAAATTTTCAGGATCAGCACAAAAGGGTAGAGAAACAGAGTAACGACCTTCCTCGTCTTTAGTCACAGAAGATACAAAGGAGTTTTCGCACGCTGTCTCATCTGGACTTAAGAACTTTTTCACTGGGATTTCTTCCAACTCCCAGAACTTGTGTAATAATAAATCCGCATCTTTTACAGCCAATGCAGAAAAAGATTCGTGACAACTGTCTGCAGCTGAAACACTCTTTGGACAATCTCCCATCAATACATAGCCAAAGGACGTCAATACTGCAGGTGGCGCTTTCGACTTTGACTCTATCATTTTTCCCAAATAAATAAAAGGGAATAATTGTGCACCCAACACAATGTCCACAACTCCAGGGACATTCCAGGATAAATCAGCCATTGAAATGTCCTTTAAATAAGTCATATCACTGTTATCAATGTACCTAGAAGGTAACTGATCCGTGATCTGATCCACCACTAACGCGTTAACCTTGTAAGAATTTTGAGAATTGTACCTCGATTGTATTTCAAAATTGACACATCCATGTATCGGTCGTGCAGAAAGACCGATTCCTCTAATTACTGAATTATTTAGAGGAACAATATGTAAATTCATATTTCTACAACATTCTAATGTTATCAAATGGTTTTGAGAACCATTATCAACAAGACATCTAACTATCATCTTATTTTTCTTGCAATTTGACCATGCAAAAACCTGTGCCGTAGCCAACAGCACCGTGCTCGCATTCACCCGAGCATTTGCACTTAAAGAAACCGAGGGCACACCCGACCCTTGCATATCATCACCTGAATGCGACAGCTGATGTCCCTGCTCAGCATTCTTGACTACTCGTCTGGCCTTATTCACATTGTCGTCAAAATGCAGAAGGGTATGATGTCCCTTACTACAAATTTGACAAGTTCCTGTCTCAGTACAATGAGACCAGTGGGCAACACTCAAACAACGAACGCAACCCCGTTTTGATTTAATAAATTCATACCTTTCCTTAGGAGAATAGCTCTTAATTTTCACACATTTATGTAATTTATTATGGTCGTTTCGTTTACACAAAACGCAAAAGAGAGTGTCCCCAGTAGACACTCTACCACTTGCGAGAAACGCACGACCACTTACAGATTTGGTCGTATTATTCCTCACGCGTGTATTCGAATGGCAAGCTTCGGAAACCGACTTCGATTCATTTACGTGCGATCTTTCCAAAATTTTGACCTGTTGTTGAACAAAACTGATAAGATTCTGACAAGAAGGTATTTCGATGTCTTTCAGCGAAAGCTCGAAGGCCATAACTGTAGACGAATTCAATTTACGCAAAGCGCAATTAAATAAAAGAAAATCTCCCACATCTGTAATACCTAATTGTTTTAATGCTGCAATGGAAGCGGCGTACTTCTCAATAAAGCCATCCAGACCAGCAGCCGTGTGATCGGTCTTCTTTAAATCAAGGATATTATTTATGTAATATGTTCCTAGCGCACGTTTATCCTGATATTTTTTAACAAGACTGTCCCAGACCACGTTATAGGTTTCCGCTGACGGTACAATTCCCGAAAATATGTTCGCTGCCTTTCCCGTCAAGTTGCCTGTTAAATATTGCACTCTTTGGGCGTCTGACAACCCTGTATTTAAATGGACGTTTGCCTTAAAGGATTCAAAAAATCGTGACCAATTTTTTGGATTCCCATCAAACAAAGGAATTTGTATGGGTGGTAATTTTACCTCATATCTAGGCCCACTTTGAGTCGATACATGTGGTGTTTCGATTTTTAAAATTCTTTCCCTAACATCCATTATTTTACTATAAAGTTCTTCAAAGGCCATAAGTGATTGATAATTTACCTTTGCCTCTGGGTCTATCTCTAAAGAAAGTGCATTTATTTGATCTATCAAATCTTCGTACTTTTTAACCCAGCTTCCTGCTTCCTTGGAAGCCGATAAAAAATTACTATTCTCTCTGGATGCAAAATTAGAAACATTTTTTCCTAGTTTATATAAATTATTTATTCTTTCAAAATAAACCTTTTGTTTCTCTTTCAATATAACCAAAGTTCTTGTTAAAGCATCCGCCATGTTTACTATTTAAAATAAACAATAAACAATGAAGAAACGGTAACAAAATCGAAAAAACCTACTTTCAGTTCTGAAAGAAGAAATCGATTTGCCTCAAAGTTGAATTTATTTTATGTCAGTATTGTTATGTAAATATAAATATTGAAATAAGTATGGGTAGTTATAGTGTTATGTAAATATAAATATTGAAATAAGTATGGATAGTTATAGTTATAAGAATCCTCAAAAGTATTGGTAGGTAAGATCGATAATTATGTATAAGTGTAGAATTCTCTAGGCTAAGTAGGTATTTGTTATAATTATAGGAATACTGTATTGCATTGGTAGGTAGGATTTTGGTTGTGTCTAGGTAGTACGTGAAACATCGAGAAGTAATAATTACTCTGGAACCGTCTAGCAACTTTGGTTCTAGATCATACTGCTCTACAGAGTATAAAGGTGCGAATGGCCTGCAGAGCGGGCCAGTATCATAGAGACTTACAAACACATCGAAGTCATCTGATCAGTGAACCAAAACCAAGTGGAATAATCGAGAAAGTAGTGTGAAAATAAATTTTGTAACTGTGTAAAATAAATAACTATTGAAGAAGACCTGTGTATTTTTAATTTGAAGACAATTGAACCCTAATTTCGTAACAATTGGCGTCAGGTGCGGAATTGTCAAGAAAAACTAAGATCTTCTTCCTAAAAATAAATAAAATAAATTAAATAGTGTTAAAATGAACTTTAGTCAAATTGAACTTTGTGTGAACTGACTTTTGTGAAAACAAGTGTTTAAATAAATTTTTGTTAAAAGAAAAGACGCAAAAAGCAAGTTCAAAAAAAAATTCTGGAACATCATATGGAACATAATTCTGGACATAACATAATGACTATTTTACCGCATTGAGAAAGTCATCAAATTGGACAATAGTTTTTTTTTATTATTGCGTGTGATTAAAAAATAAAATAAAAAAATAAAAATCTTGAAAAATATTACAAAAGAACGTTCCAGATTCATCGAGAAAAAGTTTTTGAATAACTGCCCTTCGTTTACAAGTGTGTGAATGTACAATAAGTACCTACCTGTGTGTTTGAAAGACTTGAGACGAAATAAATAATTATGTACTATCAGACATTATTATGTAAAAAAATATTGGTGAATTAAAAATAAATATTAAAAGACAGTACCTACTCACAGTGTAATCAGATAAATTATTATTTTGCTAAAGTACGTATTCAAAACAGCTCTATATATAAAACTCGTATTAAATAAATTTGAAAATATTTTTTTTGTTTTGAAGTAAATTTTGAAAAAAAAAATGGCAACTAAAGTGAACGTCAAGGACCTCAAAGTCACTGAGCTTAAAAATGAGCTTCTGGAGAGGGACCTGGAGACCTCAGGAGGAAAGGCAGCCTTACAAGCACGCCTCATAGAGGCCTTGGAACGGTCAGGTGAAGACCCGGCATACTTTGTCATGGCATCTGGAGGAGACCGCGCCCTTGAGGAGCTGAACATCAGCATCACAAAATCCATGAAGGAGGAGCTCACGGGAAACTTCACTGCCATGGAGGAGAAGATGGCTGACAACACCAAGACCCTGGAGGAGAAGATGACCAGCAACCTGACCGGGCTAGAGGAAAAGATGACCAGCCTGAAGGTGGAGATGGCTGACAGCCTCACTACCCTGAAGGAGGACCTCAATAAGAATCTCACAACCCTGAAAGGAGAAATGGAGGAGAAGATGACAACCAACCTCTCGGCCCTGAAGGGGGAAATGGAGACTCGGATGTCAAACCTGGAAGACCGTCTGCGTGCCGAGCTGGCTGACAAGTGCCAGATGGAGTCCACCAGGATATCCCCCAAAGGCCTTCACGACGAGATCGAACAGGGATGCTCAACTCCAACCAGGGTCACTAGAGGGGATGACGACCCTTCGCTGGCGAAGCACAACCTTCCGACCTTCGACGGGAAGACGTCGTGGGAGGAGTATTTGACCCTCTTTGAGACGGCTGCCATGATGGGAGCCTGGAGCCAGCAGAAGAAGGCTTCGGTTCTCAGCCTGTCGCTCCGAGGAGACGCTCTCAGGGTTCTGCAGGCCATACCCCTGGACAACCGTGGTGACTTTGGGCAGCTGAAGCAGCGCTTGGATATGCGCTATGGCCACAAGTGCTTGGAGCAGCTGTACAAGTCACAGCTGAACACAAGGGTGCAGAAGCCCAACGAGAGCCTCCAGGAGTTTGAGATGGACATCGCCCGCCTGGTACGAGACGCTTACCCGACAGCCTCCGACGACATCTGTGAGAGCTTGGCAGTGGATAAGTTCCTGAACGGGTTGCGGGAATGGGAGACGCAACAAGCCGTAAAACTGGCCCATCCCAAGGCTTTGAACGAGGCGCTCAGCCAAGCCCTCGAGTTTGAGGCTGTCAAACAGTCCATCAGGGGCCACGCCAGGGTTCGTGCAGTCGAGGCAGAGGAGGTCAAGCTACCTACAACCGAGGAGCTAATTGAAAAAGTGCTGGAACGTCTGAGACCTCGAAGACGAGACCCACGCTGCTGGAACTGCGGACAGCTGGGCCACCTTAGCACCAAGTGTCCCAAGCCTCAGAAACCCAGAAAACAGGCTGCGGAAAACTAGAAAGGGTTAATGGGAAGGGGCAACCGTTGACCCACGCTGGAGAGGCCCTGAAATCTGCTGCTACTGTCGCGACCGTGAGAGGAAAAGCCAGCAGCATTTTTATCAATGGCATAATAGATGGAGTAACTCGTGAACTACTGGTGGACACGGGAGCAACCAGGACAATTCTGAGACGCGACATAGTGGCACGAGGTAAGCAGATTGCACCAACAAAGTGGTCTCTGCACACCGCCACGGGAGAGTCAGCACAGGTGTATGGGGAGACGATTGCCACCTTCCAAATTGGCAGCACCACTTTTGATCATCGGACGTTGGTGGCCAACATTGAAGAAGACGTTATATTGGGAATGGACATACTGGACAGATTTGGGTGCAGTTTAAATTTAAAGAAAGGGTCCATTAAAATTGGAAATGAAGAAGTCATCCTGCAAAGACGGAAAGAACTGGCTGCACGTGTTATCCTAGCCAAGAATACCGAAGTGAAGGGGCGATCCGAGATGATAGTGAGTGCCCGCCTGGATTCCAGTAGTACAAATGACCAAATCTGTATGATAGAACCGGAAAACATGGACAATGTTAACAAAGGAGTCATGGTGGCAAGAACAGTGATTCGCGCAAAGGAGACCATTCCTGTCAAGATCATGAATGTGAACAGCTACCCAGTTAAAATGAATGAAGGTTTTGTTTTGGGCAGATGTGAGAGGATAACTTCCATTGTGCAACAGATGACAAACATGTCATGCGAAGGAAACAAATTGTCAACACAATTGGAAGCCCTGGTCCACGACGCTTCCCAAGGTCTAACCGAGGAAAACAAACGGAGAGTGAGGAGTTTGATCTGCCGCTACCAGAACATTTTCGAGGACTCTAATGGCCGTCTGGGAAGAACCAAGGTAGTGCGACATAGCATAGACACCGGAGAAGCGAGACCAATAAAACAGGCTCCAAGAAGACTACCCTTTGCAAAGCGGGAAGAAGCTGACAAGATCATCAAAGACATGAGCAAGGATGGCATCATAGAACCATCAAGTAGCCCTTGGACATCCCCGGTGGTACTGGTGAAAAAGAAGGATGGTACCACGAGATTTTGTGTGGACTACAGACTGCTCAACGATGTTACGAAAAAGGATAGTTACCCTCTGCCAAGGATTGACGACACCTTGGACACATTGGCAGGATGCACCATTTTTTCCACATTGGACCTGAAAAGTGGCTACTGGCAAGTTGAATTGGATGCCAAAGATAAGGAGAAAACTGCATTCTCGACTGGATCTGGACTTTGGCAGTTCACCGTGATGCCATTTGGCTTATGCAATGCCCCCGCCACGTTTGAAAGGCTGATGGAGAATGTGCTGCGAGGACTGTCATGGGAAACCTGCCTGGTATACTTGGATGACATAATCATCCTGGGAAAGGACTTCAACCATCAGTTGAGAAATCTGGAGCAAGTTTTCGGGCGACTACAAGACGCTGGACTGAAGCTCAACCCGAAAAAGTGTAACCTGTTCAAGAAACAAGTAAATTACCTGGGACACATAGTTTCTCAACGTGGAGTTGAAGTTGACCCTGCCAAAATCAAGGCAGTAAGAGAATGGCCCGTGCTGAAGGACAAACATGAAACTAGGAGTTTCCTGGGGCTGTGCACTTATTACAGGAGGTTTGTGCCAAGATTTGCGGACATTGCAAAACCGCTCACCAAGCTTACGGAAGAAAACACTCGCTTCCATTGGAGTGATTCCTGCGCACAAGCATTTGAAGAGCTTAAGGGAAGATTAACAAGAGTTACCCACGAAAAGATGGAAAGTTCATCCTGGATACCGACGCTAGTAATGTGGGGATAAGAGGTGTCCTTTCCCAAATACAGGATGGGCATGAGACTGTTCTGGGTTACTTCAGTAAAGTGCTTTCCAAGCCAGAACGAAATTATTGCGTGACCAGACGAGAGCTTCTTGCCGTGATAAAACCAGTGGAACACTTCCGCAAATACTTGTACGGGAGAAAATTCACACTACGGACTGATCATGCTGCACTGGTTTGGCTTCTGAAATTCAAAAACCCAGAAGGGCAAGTGGCTAGATGGATTGAAAGGCTCCAGGAGTATGATTATGACTCCGAACATAGACCTGGCACGCTTCATCGAAATGCGGATGCATTATCCAGACGACCATGCGCCAGTGACTGCAAACATTGCAGCAAGATGGAGGACAAGGTAGCAATTGTCCAAAGGACGACCACCGAAGATGAGGACTGGCAAGATGAAAAATTGGCGCAAGACCAACTGAATGATCCGGACTTGAAGTATGTGATGGAATGGGCGCGAGAAGGAGAAAGGCCAACCTGGGAAAAGCTCGCCCCCTTATCACCAACTGTCAAGGCTTATTGGGCTCAATGGGGATCCATAGTGATAGAAGGAGGGCTTCTGAAACGAAAGATCGAGAAGGAAGACGGCACACTTAGAAGAAAGCAAACCCTCGTTCCGAGGAGCCGAGTACCGGAAATCCTTGGACTGCTGCATGGAGGAACTTCTGGAGGACATCTAGGCGTTAAGAAGACGCTGGAGAAAGTGAAAGAGCGATTTTACTGGATCAACTGCAGCGAAGACGTCAAAGATTGGTGTCGAAAATGTGTAACCTGTGCAACGGCCAATGGACCGCAAAGGAAAAGGCGAGCACCAATGCGTCAGTACAATGTTGGCAGCCCCTTTGAAAGAATTGCCATCGACATAGCTGGCCCATTTCCTACAACTGAGAAGGGTAACAAGTACATCATGGTGGTGATGGATTACTTCAGCAAGTGGGTGGAAGCTTACTCAATCCCTAACCAAGAGGCCGTAACCGTGACTGAAGTTCTAGTTACCGAGTTTATCAGCAGGTTTGGCGTACCCCTGGAATTACATTCTGATCAGGGAAGGAACTTTGAAGCTGCTATCTTCCAGCAAATGTGTGAGCGGCTAGGGATCTACAAGACCAGGACCACTGCGCTACATCCACAGTCTGATGGAATGGTGGAAAGGATGAACCGTACCGTGGGGAGGTACTTAGCCAAGGTAGTGTCCAGCCATCAGCGGGACTGGGACCGACATCTGCCTTTGTTCTTATTGGCTTACCGGTCGGCTGTTCAGGAAACGACGAAGAAGACTCCCAGCAGCATACTGTTTGGGCGAGAAATGCGACTTCCTTGTGATCTCAAATTTGGCTGCAAACCAGGTGAAGACCTAGCCGGAGAAGACTATGTGACAGACCTTCGCAGGAGGCTGGATGACATCCATGATCAGGTCCGCATGAACATCGGGGAAGCCAGCGATCAAATGAAGGAGCGCTATGACACCAGAGCTGACAGCATGGGGTACAAAGCTGGTGACTGGGTGTGGCTTTTTGACCCCAAGAGGCGCCAAGGATACTGCCCGAAACTTCAGCGTTCCTGGGACGGGCCGTACGAGATCTTGGAGCGCATCAACGATGTGGTCTACCGCATAAAAAAGAGACCAAACGGAAAACCAAGGATCGTGCACTACAATCGCCTCTCACCATACCTAGGCGATAATGATGACCAACCAGCCCAAAAAGTACGACAGTGCGTCGCATCCGAAAGATCACCAGCCTTTGAGACGTTTTGGGAGAACGCGAAGGCAGGGCAGAAGTTTCGCCATGGAGTGACCACAGAAGTCCACAAGGACTTATTTGAGGTCACTGGGGACCACACACTGGCATGCAGTGTACCGGAAGATCTAGATATGTCTAGAGGAATTGCACGGGTCTTCCGATACAAATTCGGAGAACCGCAATCCTCGAGCAGCCCGCAAGGAAGAGCTCTGAGACTACCGAAGGGGCGTCAACAAGCATACTGCCTGGTTGTCCCGGATTCCAGCAACCTGGAAGAGGACTACAAGGCATTGTGGGACGGCCTTGTTGAGCTGCGTGACTACATGTTGGAGGATCAGCAGGCGCGTCTGGCAATACCGAAGATGGGTGGCGGCCGCGCTAATCGAGACTGGCGGATAATCCGGAGTATGATTGAAGCAGTGTTCTCGGGAGTCGGCATCAGCGTCATGGTGTGCTGCGAGCAAGCGCAGCCGAGAGCCAGTGGGGAGAAATCCGTGGACTGCCACTTCTTCCTGACCACAGGGTGTCGACGTGGATCAGCATGCCCCTACCTACACAGAGTCAAGACTGTTCCGGGACGAAACAGTCTAGGTGGGGGGTAGTGTTATGTAAATATAAATATTGAAATAAGTATGGGTAGTTATAGTGTTATGTAAATATAAATATTGAAATAAGTATGGATAGTTATAGTTATAAGAATCCTCAAAAGTATTGGTAGGTAAGATCGATAATTATGTATAAGTGTAGAATTCTCTAGGCTAAGTAGGTATTTGTTATAATTATAGGAATACTGTATTGCATTGGTAGGTAGGATTTTGGTTGTGTCTAGGTAGTACGTGAAACATCGAGAAGTAATAATTACTCTGGAACCGTCTAGCAACTTTGGTTCTAGATCATACTGCTCTACAGAGTATAAAGGTGCGAATGGCCTGCAGAGCGGGCCAGTATCATAGAGACTTACAAACACATCGAAGTCATCTGATCAGTGAACCAAAACCAAGTGGAATAATCGAGAAAGTAGTGTGAAAATAAATTTTGTAACTGTGTAAAATAAATAACTATTGAAGAAGACCTGTGTATTTTTAATTTGAAGACAATTGAACCCTAATTTCGTAACAGTATGTATCACAATATTTACTTTCTCCAGACAGTTTATTTACTAATGGAAAAAAAAACAATAACAAACTTGTAATGACATTTATATAAAAATATAAACAAAGGTAGGTAGGTACCTGTAGACAACGCTCAGCTGTATGAATACCTAATCTTAATGGATAGGTATCATCAGCTATAAATTTCGCACCAACAAATATATGTACCTACTGTGTATTCAACACTTATTAAAAAAATAACTACCTACATACAGCAAAAATATATATGACACTCGTTAATTTTTGTACACAATATAAATAATGCTAGAATAAAGATTCTAATACAAAGGCATATCATATTATGTTCTTAACAATTAACTATCGACACAGTATCCTTGAATATCCGTTTCATGTCAACCATTCTGGTTTCGATAAGGTTACGAAGGACCAATCCGGTTCGAAAGACCAATGGAGGGGCAAGGTGTAAGTTTTGCCCCTCAGGAGGTATGTATATAAAATACAAAAAAGAACAAATAGAGAAACTGCAACGTATTCTCCAATGCGAGATATAAAATACACAGATCTAATGCCTATTGTATTTTCTCTCTCAAACAAAAGCCAACCTTCAATAGGTGGCTTCCAATTTTGGACGACTTTCCCGTACCAAAGAAGCGAAAATCAAAAGGACCGCACTCACATCAATCGTGCTTCTGGTCCAAGATGATGCTCGTTCTCAGGATCCTGTGGGGGAGCTCTGTTCACAAACTGCCACACTTGCAAGTTATATGTAAAACAATTCCACTCACTCACAGATTTTAACGGTAAATTTCAAATCGGTCGAGAGACATATAAAAACGTGTCTACTTGCGAACACGACGGAAATGGAAGTCCATCAATCCATTCCTAGTTTCATGTCGCTCAGTCAAAAAGTTGATATTGCCATCTTGCGATTTATTTGCACATTTATTTCAGTTTATGACAGACCAAAATGACAATTCGCTTCTTAGACTAATTAATTAAAAATAAAACAGATGACGCTCAATTGTGCGTCACCATGGACTATACCTCTTTTGTAATGAGCAAGAACTTTCCCTCTCTAAATTAGCAAAAATTTGCTTTTTAGTTTTCTTTTTTTCATCTTCCACCAAATCATCAAAGATTGATGATACCGCTATTTCATCTGACAAATACCATAAGAGCTGACAAAACTTCTTCAAGGCTACTTGAGAAATAACTGTTCCAAGTTTCTCATAATCCTTCAACATTTTCAAAAATCACAAATCTTGATGAGGTGCTTTAACTGCCAAACTACACTGAACCCAGGGTTTCACATAAACAGTGGTAATATATTAGCAAATATCTCTAAGGACTTGTATTTTCTTTGTGCTCATTTTAAATAAAGACTGCAACATATCTCCAAAGAGTGAATAGCTCTTGCCATCCTCCGCGCTTAATGCAAAGCATCAGGAGGCTTTATTTTCAGGTTTATCCTCATCCCCACCCAAAAACATGATGAGTAGTTCTATCAGTTCACAGTACTTATCTCGTACAATAAACTTTTATAGTCCATGCTTATAAAACACTACTAATTGATTGATTTCTCAATCACTGATATATTGGTTTACAAATTTGGGCAAGTTTGGATGTAAGTAGAATCAATATTATTCTAATTATCTTTTAATTTTTAAAACAGTGAAATATCAGTATTTATAGTAATGTGAGGTATTTTTGCCTCAAACACATTTGTTAAGGCGAGTTTATAAAAATGTTGGCGACAAGCAAACAATGATACCTCTCGTTCCAACTTTTGTCCAAAATTCCAACATTAGTCCAACACTAGAAGCTGAAGTGTCACAGCACATTATTCGCATCTAGTCACTAAGGTCCCTATCATGAAACGAGCTTAAAAAGCCATGGCCTGATCTTCACCAGAAGAACTATCTAGTTTTGGAACAGCAAGAAGTTTTTCTTTAGCATCGAAAGAAATCAACGACCGGTAACCGCTCTTCCTAAGAACTCCCGCAGTCTAGAATTCACGGAACACTGTCCCATCCCAATTAACAATTACTATGTCAGGACCATGATTTTACAAATCCGTCTTTATAGCTTGAAGTACAAAATTTACACAGCACCTTTTATGACAGTGCGTCATTGCAAAGGCGCTTGTCCATATGATAGGACGAGGAAGTGAGTATTGAGACGTAAGGCGGGAATAGCATTCTAAATTATTGAAGTGACCGCCTTGAATACCCAGTCTCCAAAACACAATGCCTGAACATCAATGCTTTCTTGCAGGGATGCCCAGGCAGCTGCTTCTGCCATTCCTTCCACATTTCAGATAGAACCATTTGAATGAAAGATTTATTAATTGTATATTTGTCTTTGTAGAGATCTAGCACTTTAACGGAGGCCTGGTGGTCTTTAATGTTCAGCTGGCTTCTGTCCTCTGTAGAAAAACATATAGTGAAGTACATGCAGTAAGTTTTCTTTTTTTTCCTCAATTTCACGTTGCCGTGACCTTTCTTCCTTCGTTTGACGATTTGATAGTAATTTACCACCTGTTATTTGGTGTTGTGCCTCTCCAACTAAGAATATTATTTTTTTAGCACTTCGTTATTAAGCTGAAATATGATTCAAATTAAATAAACCATGTTGATAACACGACTTATTGCATTTGATTAAAAAACAAAGTGAGAACGTGCCACCCGCGCGCTTGTACTGTAGCGTTAATTATATGAACATGTTCCGATACAAGTCGGCACGGGTTACTGTGCTCCAAATGATCTGAAATTTTCTGAGGAAGTGTTTTATAGCAATACGCAAAAAAATAGCCCCTATGCGTTAAAAAATAATCAAGTTGAAAAATAAGGGACACTCTACTGACCACCCATACTGTAAGAAATGGTTCACCATGCAAATTTCATCTCTGTTTGAGGAAAAGTCGGCAAGAGTTGCAGGGCTTATGTTCATTTGAGATCAGGTTTTAATGTTGTAAGTCCACATGAAGCATTTGTAAGCGCGAATTTTTACCGGTCTGCTTGTGGGAATGCATTTAATATGAATCTCAAATGGTATGTATCTTTGAAACTTAGATTATAGAACTAAACAAATTAATTTCCTTCACTTATAGGTTAGTATGTGGCTGACCACCCATACTGTAAGAAATGGTTCACCATGCAAATTTCATCTCTTTTTGAGGATAAGTCGCCAAGAGTTGCAGGGTTTATGTTCATTTGAGATTGGGTTTTTATGTTGTAAGTACACATGGGACATTTGTAAGCGCGAATTTGTACCTGTCTGCTTGTGGGAATGCATTTAATCTGAATCTCAAATGGTATGTATCTGTGCAACTTAGATTATAGAACTAAACAAAATAATTTCCTTGACTAAAAGGTTAGTATGTGGCTGACCACCCATACTGTAAGTAATGGTTCACCATCTAAATCTAATTCTAAATCTAAATCTAAGCTGCAAAGATATGCATCATTTGAGATTCATATTAAATGCATTCCCATAAGCAGACATGCATAATTTCGCGCTTACACATGCCGCATGTGGACCTACAATATAAAAAAACCCAATCTCAAATGATTATAAGCCCTGTAACCATAGGGATGGCATGTGGGCGTTCCCTTGGTAAATCCGATATGATTAAAACAATCATGTTCGAAAATCCGTATTTTTGCGCATGTTTTTATCAAAATGCCTTATTTTTATGTTTTACCGTGTAAAAATAACAGTCAAAATAAGGAGTAAAAGGATCATGGTATTATTTCTTTTCCGTTAAAGTAATGAATTGCACCCGCATTGAACATTTTAAATCGTTTTAAATATTTGAAGCACTTAAATATTTGACGTTTGTCGCCATTTTTTTTACGCCATCGCTAGTGATGTGCTGCGCGTAGAGTTCGTCGAATGTCGATACCTCTGAAATTTGTTTCAAGAAAAGACGAAAACTAATTGATAATTATATTATGTTTTTATTATAATTATATTATGTAACAATATAATTTGAATCTATCTATAATCTAAGCTGCAAAGATATGCTAACATTTAAGGCTCAATATTAAATGCATGCCCACAGACAGGCACATGTAGGTTCGCGCCTACACATTCTTCATATTTGCATATAAATAAGCAAAACCTCACATGAACATAAACCTTGCAACTTCTGCCGCCGTTCCCTGAACCGGGGTTGCATTGGTAAAAGTGAACCGATTTTTACAGAACGGGGGGTCAGCCTCATACCAACTTATCAGTCAAGGAGAATAGAAGCCGTTATTACGTTATGACTTCCAAAACAATCAATTAAGTGCTATCCACTTTTTGATCAATATATTAATATGAAGAATAAATGTTGTTTTTTTTTTGTGGATGTTACGTAAATGCAAAACTAAAGAATTCGCGCTTTCTATAGCATAGTTCAAGTTCACAGAAGGCTCTTGGGGTGTGTTTCATACGAAAACAGCGCCCATCAAATAAATCCTCCTAATATAATTATTATATACATGAGCTAAGTATTTATTATATTGAAAGTTAAATTATTGTGTGTTTTGATTTGTTCAATTCTTGTATATACAGGAATAATACAATGTTAACACGTATTTCTTCAGAGATTGAATTATCGATATTAACAAGTATCGATCGATAGCTAGCAGAGATTATCAACTTTGCACAACTCTACATATGCGTTTTATTCTTTATGCGAGTGTGAGTGTATGAGTGCGAGCTCAAAAACTCGCGATCAAAACGTCGTAAGCGATCCTGATTTCATGGCGCTTATGCTCTTTCTATCCATCGCATTTGGATTTTTTTAACAAATCAAGCGTTAGCTACCATTGTAATAGTAATGCTAGTTCCCGCCTACCGAGAAAACGGTGACAGCTGGATTTGATACTGCAATAGAAACATACCATATCTCTTTATATTCAGTGATCTGTGCCTGTAACTCTTGCCGACCTTCCCTGAAGCAGGGGTGACATTGGCAAAGTGAACCATTTTTTACAGTATGGGTGGTCAGTCGCATACCAACCTATCAGTCAAGGTATGCAAATTTTATCTCTGTTTGAGGAAAAGTCGTGTTGTAAGTACACATGCAGCATATGTAAGCGCGAACTTATACATGTCTGCTTGTAAGAATGCATGTAGTATGAATTTCAAATGTTATATATGTTCGCAACTTAGATTACAGATTTAAATTCATTTTTATTTTGTTTTATTTATTTTTTTAATTTGCATGAAATAAAAGAAAATGTTAAAAAAACTTTTACGTTTTGCCGCTAGATGTCAATATAGTTCCATACATTTTCAGTATGAACAAACAGATTTATTGAAAGAAGTTTTCAGTAGGTTTTAAACACATACGCGAAAGCTCGCAGCTTTGCAGCATATATACAAAAATGAATTTGCCATAGATCAGGAATGTTTTTCATCTGCTGTGATGGCATTAATTTTGAAAATTGAAATTGTAACCGAATGACGACGGTCTGGAGTAATATAATAAAGGATTTTTATAGATGTTTTGTTTTTTTTTTGTGTTTGTTTGTTTTTATAACTAGATGTTATTAATTGCTTGTATTCTTTGACTTCCAGGTTGGTATGAGGCTAACCTATAAAAAAAATGGTTCATTTTGCCAATGTCTCCCCTGTTTCAGGGAAGGTCGGCAAGAATTTCAGGGCTTATATTCATTTGAGATTGGGTTTTTATATTGTAGGTCCACATGCGGCATGTGTAAGCACAAACTTATGCGTGTCTGCTTGCGAGAATGGATTTAATATAAATCTCAAATCAAATGTTATATGTATATATCTTTGCAACTTAGATTTAGATGCTTAGAGGTTATTTTTTACTAAAATATTTTTAGTTTATTCATTCTATTTTTGCCATTAAATTTTTGAAAATTCATTACGACATACATTTTTTTGTGAGTAAGTAACACAAATACCGTATTTTCAAAAAAAACGTATTCCCAAGAAAAAAGAATAAAGTCGCTAGCAGAGAATATGTTTTATTATTTTACCCCATCTAGTGACTTATATTATATATATCGATGGTTCACAGATCACGAGAAAAAAACCCCGAGGAGACTGTGCCTCTAGTGTAAACAATGCGTAAACTTACTTCGATTGCATATATTGAAAAAAAAATGCAAACTAAATCACTCTCTAGAAGTGCCGTCGTTTCTTCCATACATTGTTTATTTACTCTATCGAGGTAAGATTTATTCAATGTTTTATACACGGTGTACTGGTTCTTATTTTGTTGAAGCGTTCTTAAAAATAAAATATACAATAAACAAAAAAACATTTACTTTTAATATATATTTATATATTTATCTCCATTCATGATAGAATACGTTAGTTTGTTTGGTTTGAATGTGTTTTATGGCTGGTTATTCCATTTCTTTCTTAGCCAAAGATGTAGGGATGGTTTGCTGGATTGCTAGGAGACTCAGTAGAATCATTTTCACCTCCATTTCCAGCGACTTGATTTCCATTATTACCATTATTACCATTACCATTAAGACCATTGGAGCGGTGGGCATGGTTGTCATTTAATGCTTGCCCGACCAAATGTTGGAGTTCTGCTCCATCGTTGCTTCGTTTTTCCCTGTGGCCGGTAATACTGTCGCAGCCCTCCACACATACTGCCACCAGCAGAACTGCCATGAATACAAACACGCTGCGAGACATCATTGCGGAACTGCAACAAACGAAGCAAAATCTAATGGTTGTTACGCAGCATAAGAGCGCCCTATCTTTTTCTTTCAACCTTCAACTTTCAACTTCAACTTTTCAACTTTCAACCTGTCTTTTTTTTCAATCAATTTATTTAACTGTATGGTCTTAGTGAAGACGTGAAACAAACGGTTACGGCAGATATCTATTGTCAGCAACTGCAAACCATGATGGAAAAGCTAGCTGCTAAACAACCGAGCCTGGTCAATCGCTCTAGGCCACTGCTGTTTCATGACAACGCTAGACCACACACTACACAACAGACGGCTACCAAACTAAAGGGAGCTTCAATTGGAATGTTTAAGACATTTCTCGTACTCTCCGGTTCTTGCTCCAACAGATTATCATTTGTTTTCGAAATTTGGATAACTTCTTGCAAGAGAAAAAAATCAACTCTGATGGGGCAGTCCTAACCGCCTTCAAAGATTGTATTGATTGCCATCCGAATGGTTATTTTCGTAAAGGGATCAATTAACTTCTTATGAGATGGCAAAAGTGCATAGATAGCTATGGTACATACTTTGATTAAAAAAATATATTAGATTAATAAAAAAAATACTTTTTGTTCCTGCCATACAAAACGCAAATTTCATATTTAAAGACCTAATATACTAATATACATAATATGTCAAGAATAGACATTGCGGGAAATACATATGTAGGTGAATCTAGAAGTCATGGAACAGTTCTGTACGGTATAAATTTGAACATCGATAATATAAAGCACAAAGATTTGTCAACACTCCAGATTAATATCAAATGCATGCTTATAAGCAGACCAGTGTGTTTTGCGCTTACAATTGCTGCATGCCCACTTAAAAGAACCAATTCTAGAGTAAAGGTACACACTGCTATATTTCCCTAACATTGAATATTTAATCTAAGTTTTAAAGATATGTAACATTAGGGATTCACATAATAAGCATTCTCACAAGCATACACGTATAAGTTCGCGCTTGCACATGCCGCATGTGAACTTACAACATAAAAACACACATCTTGAATGAACCTACACCCAGCAACACTTGCCGACCTTCCCTGAAACAGGGGTGACGTTAGCAAAGTGGACCATTTTCTACAGCATGAGTGATAAGCAAAATACCACCTATAAGTTAAGGAAAATACACATTAAATAACATTTTTATAATCAATTACATACAACATCAATCTTAAAAATGGGCTGAGTGTTAAATTCACTATTTTGTTTCAAAATACATTATGTTTATTATAAAGAATGAAAAAACGGATTTTACTGACCGTGTAAAAGAGAAGAACGATTTTCTCTACGTTTCGTCGGAGTCATATCCGACGTCCTCAGGAGACGTGTGTCCTCTACAAGGAGGAACCACGAACTGTTGAATAATTGTTGTTTGATCGAGGCCGAAGGTTGTAGGTATTTTTATTAACCTTCGGAGATACATCCATAGATGTCGCTATAGCTCCAGTTGTACAGAAGGACGATATTATTTTGCACGGTCAGTAAAATCCGTTTTTTCATTCTTTAAAATGTCTAACGACCGTAATCATAATTTAAAATCTTTAATTATGGTTATTAAACTAGAAATGTAGAAATATATATATAAAATGAAACTTACTCTGAAATCTCAGGAGAAACTGAATATGTCAGAATAAAAAAACCAAGGGCTTATATACCATTCCTTATCATGTATATCGACAAAGCAGAAATAAACTTGAACTTAATTGAAATATTTTTATTGTTTTGCGTTTAATTTTTTTTAATTAAAATGAATATCAAGGTTACAATAAACGGCTCTTGATTACTTTCGATTCATTGAAAAAGAATTTGTAATGCCACTTGCAAATATATATTAATGGAGATATAGTCACGAAATAATAACTTCAAAAACAAGTGCTTTATGTCGATAGGCACTTAATTAAATTTTTCGCCACTCCATATGATTATAAACTCCATTTATAAAGAATTTTCAAACATTTTTTTTATTTACATTCTAGAAACCTTCGCATGTAATGCTTACTTTCTTGCTATATCTGAAGACTAAAGAAAGTATGATTTGGTGTGAAATTTTTGTTTCGAGGTTTTCACGGAAATGAGTTTTCCGTGCAAGACACACCAAAAAACACTGTCTTGCAAAAACGTCCGTCTGTATGTGTGTCACTTTCCAAAGTATTAGACCTAGAGATACTTTTTTTTTTTTTTATACTTAAATGTTATTTATTACTCGTTTTCCTTGACTTATAGGTTGGTATGAGGCTGACCACCCATACTGTACAAAATGGTTCACTTTGCCAATGTCATCCCTGTTTCAGGGAATGTCGGCAAGAGTTGCAGGGCTTATGTTCATTTAAGGTTTGGATTTTATTTGTAAGTACACAATCAGCATTTGTAAGCGCGAACTGCACTTGTTTGTTTGTGGGCATACATCTGAGAGCTTTGAATGAATATATCCTTGCAAATTAGATTATATATTATAGATAGATTATAGATACCAAATTTTGCCTATCGACTTTTTTGGACATGTATTAAGGCGTGTTATAAAGCTAAATCTGCCATTTTTGTTTCTTACACTTTATGGTCTTAGAAAAATAGTTACAGTAATGAAAAAAATCAAGAATGTTTATTAATTTTGTATCTTAATTATAAAGCTTAAACAAAATATATAACTTAAGAATTGCCACAACAAAAAAATATTTAAAGCAACGCGTTTTTTTTTAATTTTTAGCTTTTTTTTCGTGTGTGCTGTATTTTGGGGTTTTTTTTTGCTTTTTACTTACAGAACTATACATTGTTTAGATTCAATACTCAACATTTTTTCAATAATTTCAATAGTTTTTGAGTAAATATGGAAAAACTGTGTTCTTTGATTTAATTAAAATTTAATTCATTTAGTAGTTTCAGTTTTTCCATATTTACTCAAAAACTATTGAAATTATTGAAAAAATGTTGAGTATTGAATCTAAACAATGTATAGTTCAGTAAGTAAAAAGCAAAAAAAAAAATCCAAAATACAGCACACACGAAGAAAAAGGTAAAAATGTAAAAAAAACGCATTTTTTTAAATATTTTTTTGTGGTGGCAATTCTTAAGTTATATATTTTGTCAAAGCTTTATAATTAAGATAAAAAATTAATAAACATTCTTGAATTTTTTTCATTACTGTAACTATTTTGCTAAGACCATAGTGTAAGAAACAAAAACGGCAGATTTAGCTTTATAACACGCCTTAAGTATGAATAACACGGCATTACACCAACTTGAAAATTCAAGATGGCTGCCATATAAAACAAACATAAAATTGCAAATTTTTCAAAAACAGCTCCATGATTTTTTTTTAATTTTCAGAGTTGCCACTAATTAATTTTTTACTTTATAAATACTGTATTCGTCTACGTTCCTTGACTTATAAGGTATTATAACGTAGCGAAGAGCACTTTTTTTCTTCTTTTCTTTTAAAAAAAAAGAGATTTGTGGAAAGGAATGCAATCCACCAACCTATTTTGCCTGGCCAGTTGTCTTCATGCGAAAGCAGAAGCTTGTGGGCATGCAACGGCATCTGTTTAACCAGGGTCGAAGTTATCGTCGCGGGATTCGAACCAACGTTATCCAGTCCCAAATAACCCGACTTGATCCCCGCGGCCATAACACCGACAAATTGGAAATATAAATGTTTTATTTTTGTGCTCCACCGGGATTCGAATCCACAACCTTCCATTTACGAGTCCGAAGTATTGTCACTAGACCACGGACCGGTCCAAGATTATGTTTGTGGAACAGTTTTACAAAGTTGTAAGTTCATTTGAAAATGGTACGTCACGCTTGGTTTCACATAAGAAGGTGCTGAAATTGATCATGTTTACTTATTAAAAAAAACAACAATTTTAAACTTTTAATAATGAGCGAACACATCCTAGGTTCTGAATAATATTTGTTGTGAAAATGATGTGCATCTTTTCGGAGATTCTTCAGTTTATCATTCATTAACGCACATCAATTTTGTATGGGGAGACCTTCATTTCAATAAAGTATATTATTTATTAGAATTATGAAAAAAAACCTAGATAAAAAAAAATATCAATCGGCAATTTTTTTAAATATTTTTTCTACTCCCATTTGGTAATTTACTAATTACAAAACGGCTAACGCAATCACAATGCCATACATTTCTACACCCGTTGCATAATGTTACATTATGCAACCGGTAACCGTGTTAAAATGAACATGTGCGCATGCGCATTGTCAGAATTGGAACCATTTTTTAATTTCAAATGTCAACCTTGTATGGGGGTATGAAGACCTGTCAATCCAAGATGGCCGCAAGCGATCAGCTGATTAGGCTTCATACAATATTAGTGATATTCGGTAGGTAGGAATTACCGTGGTGATGAGACTTTCAGCCCTGTTCATATGAAAATGAATAAGTATAATTTATGTGTAGAGTCAAATAAAAATTGTTAATAGTGCTAAAATTTATCGAATTTATTTATCGGATTGCTCCAAATAAAGCTTTCCTTTTTTCAATGGAAAATAAAAGGCTTGAAAGGAAAACAATACAAAAAATTTCACCGCAAAAAATAAACAAACTCAAAAAGTTACTTGGTTAATAGGTGAGTATGAGGTTGATCACCTATGCTGTACAAATTTGGTTCACCTGCCAATACAACTGCAGGGCATATGTTTATTTGAGTTTTGGGTTTGAATGTTTAAGCTTATATGCAGGATGTAAAAGCGTGACCTTATACATATGTGTCGGCTTGTGGGCATGACTTCAATATGAAACCTACTGCTCTACAGAGTATAAAGGTGCGAATGGCCTGCAGAGCGGGCCAGTATCATAGCGACCAACAAACACATCGAAGCCATCTGATCAGTGAACCGAAACCAAGTAGAATAATCGAGAAAGTAGTGTGAAAATAAATTTTGTAACTGTGTAAAATAAATAACTATTGAAGAAGACCTGTGTATTTTTAATTTGAAGACAATTGAACCCTAATTACGTAACAATATAATTTATTTTTACAACTTAGGTTAGATTAGATAATCGAAGGGAATGATAAGTCACACGTTTTGACAAAGGTAAGGTTTTAATTACTTCAAATGGACGAGTACATTATAATGACTATTATTCACTATTTTGTTAATTCTCTCATGGTCGTAGAAAAAGTATTGTATGCCACTGCACGTAATTAGTCTTTGTAACACTCGTGCTTTCTATTGTGCCATTCGGCTGCGCCTCATGGCACAAACTAGCACTCGTGTTAAAAAGACTATCATTACTTGGCAGTGGCATAAATAACTATTATATCATAGTTCCTACTCTTTTTTTAATAGCGTTCTAAGGACGTAGACTTCAAAGTAAATTGTACAATAAATAAACAAATATTCTTTTTTATACATTTATTTATTAAACTTTTTGTGGATATAAAAAACCAACCATTTTCATATTTTTTGATAAATCGAAAACAATCATCATTAAACTCTTTCACCAATGTTCCAAGTTAGTTTGGTTTGAATGTGTTTTATGGCTGGTTATTCCATTTCTTCCTCAGCCAAAGATGTAGCGATTGTTTGATGTAGGAGACTCAGTAGGATCATTTGCACCTCCATTTCCAGTATTTCCATTTCCATTTCCAGTATTTCCAGTAGGATAACCAACGGTGCGGTGGGCATGGTTGGCATTCGATCCTTGCCCGACGACATTATCGTAATGACCTCCATTGCCGTTGCCGGTATTCTCATATTCCCAGCCTGACACAGATACTGCCACCAGCAGTACTGCCATGAATACAAACACACTGCGAGACATCATTGCAGAACTGTAACAAACGAAAAGCATAATATAATGACTGTTACATAGGCTAAGAGCGCCCTATAGCCCTTCCATCGGAGTTTTTTAAGCAGTGTGATCAAAAAGACATGCTTCGTCGTAAAGTATAGGGTGACCTGGTTAACAGTGAACCACTTTTTTTTCAGCACAACATTGTGCCTACATAAAGAATGACAGAAACTTAAAATTTTGTCAAGATGCTGAGTGGTTATTATATACCAGTTTTCATAATAGTTTTTTCATTAATTGAAAGGATTATAATGTTATGCACTACTTTTTCAAAAATGGTATTTTGGTTCACTGTGTACCATGCCAGTACACAGTGAACCACAGTCTGTAAATAGCAGAAAATGATGGCCATCAAGATTTTAAAGTAATACGAAACATGTACAAGATATCAATCAATTTTATTCAATTATAAAAATATCAGTGATGACAAAATATTGAAGAAATTTCATTGAAAAAAACAGTCGAGCGCCCGCGCATATCAGCAGCCGAATGGGCTCCAATTTTTCGATCATTCTTTGTTCGAGGCATTCTAAATGAAGAATTATCTATTAATATCACACCATAAAACACAGTCCACAGTGAACCTACTCACTATGTTTCACAGGGAACCTGCTCACTATGGTTCACGGTGTACCACCATGTCCTGGTTCACTGTGTACCATAGAATCATTTTGTTTTCAAACAGGCACACAAAAAAAAAAATATATATTATAAACCCTAAAATAGAACTCGTCGGCAGCCAAATAATTATATAATTTAATTTGATTGAAATTAAAGATCTATCATAGTATCTGAGGGAGAAATAATTCAGAAACACTAACTTGAAAAAAAGTGGCTGACAGATGATTTATAAAGACTCCGTAGTGACACAGCCATTAATTGCCAACAATGTCAAAGTCAGACCAGCCTGAATCTTGTATGTGCTTGATGTGGTGATTAATACAAATTTTTAGGAGCAAAACATGCATAGTTTGTGTTGTAGATCTAGTGGTTCACTGTTAACCAGGTCACCCTATTTGTTGACGTTGGAGTATGATGCGATGGAGCATCAAGGTTTTCGTGAAGCATCAAGTTTTGCGGAAAGAAAGCAACGGGTGCATTTCAAGGTAAAAGGTGGCACAAAGCGTTTAAGGAGGATCAGGACGAGATTATAGATGAAAGCCATTGGGGACTCCCAACAACGGCCCAATATGTTTTAAAGAACTATTCCCTTCAATTATGTAGATTTTCGTCAGTAACTTTGTGAAAGTCCATTCACACAGATTTAAAAAGTAATATATTTCCTTGTTACAGTTTTTTTTTTTTTTTTTATAAAAATAGATTTGTGGATAGGAATGCAATCCACCAACCTATTTTGCCTGGCCAGTTGTCTTCATGAGAAAGCAGAAGCTTGTGTGCATGCAACGGCATCTGTTGAACCAGGGTCGAAGTTATCGTCGCGGGATTCGAACCAGCGTTATCCGGTTCCAAATAACCTGTCTTGATCCCCGCGGCTATAACACCGACATTTGTTTATAATTTATTAAAAAAATATTTATGGTGTATGTTCCAAAACTTGTAGGTTGGTGTGCGGCTATTCACCAGTGGCGAAGGGTGACATTCAACAGAAGGGAAGCCGGTTGAAAAGTGAACTTAAAAATCGGCAAAGCGATAAATTCACTATTTGGTTTCAAAATACATTATGGTGATTAAACTAGAAATGTATAAATATATATAAAATAAAACTTACTCTGAAATCTCAGGGGAAACTGAATAATGTCACAATACAGAAAGCAAGGGCTTATATACCAT
This sequence comes from Agapetus fuscipes, assembly GCA_951799405.1. Taxonomy (NCBI): domain Eukaryota; kingdom Metazoa; phylum Arthropoda; class Insecta; order Trichoptera; family Glossosomatidae; genus Agapetus; species Agapetus fuscipes. The sequence continues at coordinate 7,731,124 of OX637332.1, forward strand.
TTCTTATCATGTATATCGATAAACCATAAAAATCAAATTTCACTTAATTCCAAGACTTTGATTGGTTTTCTTTTCAATTTAGTTTTTAATTTAAAAATATCAAGGCTACAATTAATGGCTCTTGTTTAATTCCGATTATTTGAAAATGAATTTGTAATGTCACGTGCAAATATATATTTAAGGAGATATAGAAACGAAATAATAACTTCAATAACTGGTGCTTCATGTCGATAGGAACTAAATTAAATTAAATCTGCGTCTTGCCACACCCCGGGACTGCCGTCAAGCATAATTTCAGAGTGTGGTGTGTCTTTACATGCACAGCATGTCTTACATTTCAGTTGCGTCAATTGGCAAAACTACACTATCTACATTTTCTATATTGACTACATTTTGGCAGGTCGTGTATAATTCATAAGGTCTTTTTTGTTTTTTTCAATATGTACAAAATATAACAATAAAAATAAATTTAAAAAATCTAATTCCAATAAATACTCCCCAAAGTAAGCATAGCTTGTGTTTTGGGGAGGATAATTCGTTGGATAATTCGTTTCGGATCTGGATAATGTTCGTGAAAATTTAAAAGTGTAAGGGAAAAGGAATCTCTGATAGAATTATCTTGCGATGGAGGTTTGCAAACGGAGTTCAACAAACTAGAGGAGTGTTAATTTTGGCTAAGAGTTAAAAATGAATACCCATCGCTGTAACGCAACTACGCAACTAAGCTACACATATAGTGAAACTTCTTGCCGCGTTATCCCCGAAGGGGTCGCATGTGGCGAGTTGAACCTATTTATTTTTACAGGTAAGGGGGCCGGCCTTACGCCAACCACTTCAGTTGAAGTGGAGGTTTCCCAGCTCCCGAGAGTGCTGGTACTCATTTCTTGTGAAGGCTGAGTAAACCTTGCCGGTATTTTATTTTGGGGTTTGAAATAAACACCGAAACGGGAAATCATTTCTGACACCCTCCTCGGTGGAATTCGAACCCGAGCTCACGGGGTAGAATGCGAGCACTCTACCAACTGAGCTATCGACCGGACTCGTCAGCTGTCCTTGTTCATATAGGTTGGTATGCGGCTGACCACCTATGCTGTAAAAACTGGTTCACTTTGCCAATGTCACCCCTATTTCAGTGGTCAAACAGACAAAGGTCGGCAAGAGTTGCAGGGATTATTTTCATTTGAGATTGGGTTTTTATATTGTAGGTCCATATGCGGCATGTGTAAGCGCGGACTTATACATGTCTGCTTGTGGGAATGTATTTAATATGAATCTTAAATGATGTATATCTTTGCAGCTTAGATTTAGATGCACGATTCACACGAGGGCCCCAGGGGGCGCGGCAGGGGGGGGGGGGGGTAGTCAGCATTTACTGAAATGCTGACCGTTATATCAGCCACTGCTCAAGTGCGGACCGCACTAAGCCCCACGTAAAATATTTGGCCCTTTTACAACAAAAGGTTGCCGACCCATGGTTTAAAGGATAAGAGCCCGTCCGCAACTGCCTTTTTGAGAAAAAGGACAAGCCTTTGTCTCTTCCAGGGATCGCCAACCAGACCCTCTTCCAGGCACCTATTGTACACGCTGAGCAAAACCTCGGAAACCCCCGGGCCACAAGCAGCACGATCTCATTTGGGACTTCGTCAGGTCCAGAAGCCTTACCTTTACTTACTTTTTTGCAGCTGTCTCGAGCTCAGCTACCGTGAACGGTTGGAACTCACCATTCGAGGGGGTAGGATCTGCCGTCGGTCGGTCTCCGTGAAGTGGAAAAAGGCCATCGATAACAGCGGTCGTCAGGTTATTGGGGTCACTGAGAAAGGGGGCAAGGCCGCGTCCCCGCAGTTTCTGTCTTACTATTTTGTACGGCAGTCCCCAGGGGTCGCGATTCACCGCCTCGTAGAAAGGAAATAAAGTGTTTCAAGTTTAAAAAGTGTATATTAATTAAAGGCTGTCCGGTCGATAGCTCAGTTGGTAGAGTGCTTGCATTCTACCCCGTGAGCTCGGGTTCGAATCCCACCGAGGAGGGTGTCAGAAATGATTTCCTATTTCGGTGTTTATTTCAAACCCGATAATAAAAATACCCGCAAGGTTTACTCAGCCTTCACAAGAATTGAGTACCAGCCCTCTCGGGAGAGAAGACCCACGCCTTTCAAGACCTTTTTTTCAAGACCTTTCTTTCAAGACCTTCTTTCAAGACTTTCTTTCAAGACCCACTTTACGCCCCACTTCAACTGAAGTGGTTGGCGTAAAGCCGGCTCCCTTACCTGTAAAAATAAATAGGTTCAACTCGCCACATGCGACCCCTTCGGGGATAACGCGGCAAGAAGTTACACTATATGTGTAGCTTAGTTGCGTTGCTAGCATTGTTGTTATTTCAACATTTGCCTCCTTTAAAGTTGATCTACGATCTGTAACAACAACATTGTATTTGCTGAAGAAGCGTTCTGCGTCTACGCTGTTTGTTGGGCTCCATATGCTTTGTAATGCTGCCTCAGCTAAAGATGGGAAGCAACATTTAGTGGCCATCAATATATCTTTCACGTCAGGACGTTCGTTTCTATTAATTGATTGAAGGATCAACCTATGAAAGTGAGTGTACCCATCAATCAGCTCATTTTGTGCAAGTGCTTTGAAAAAAGGTATTTTGGAAAAGCTTTGCAGCAATATGTTCGGGTTTGAGGTAGTTATATGTATGCTTGCAGCTACAGATGGGCAAAATTATTGACTTATGTGAAAGAAGGCCTCGTTCGTCTCATTTAAGATCATGTGGAGAGAAAGTTTATTGAAACTTTTGTCATTTGCTGTTTTCAGAATTTCTTTATCAACTTTTTCATATTCGTCAAGCAAATGTTTGGTTTTTACATCAAAAATTTCGATTGAACTGTTTTTTCGCAAAAAACACACAAATCTATATATTTCGCATTTATCGCATCTATTTCGTAAATGCGAAAATTCCGTACCTCTTATGATGAGTTGTTTGATAAGCAGTGTTTTTGTGTGAATCATACCTCAAGATCACTCTGTGAGATTGGTCTTCGCTACAGAAAGTGCCAATTCAGGATCGCTGTTAATTTAAATTAGTTTAATTCAAAAAGAATTAAGATTGAATGTGGTCCGCCTAAAATCGAGCTCACAACCATCCATTAATATTTAAAAAAAAAAAAAAACTGTCAAAAATAAAAATTTGGATTTTAAGTACGATAAGTAATAAGTAATTTTTATGTCCATGTATATATTGTTATTTATTGATTTTAAAAAATGTAATTTGTCATGTATGTTTCTTGACTTATAGGTTGTTATGCGGCTGACCACCCATACTGTAAAAATTGGTTCACTTTGCCAATGTCACCCCTGTTTCAGGGAAGGACGGCAAGAGTTGCAAGGCTTATGTTCATTTGAGATTGGGTTTTTATATTGTAGGTCCACAGGCGGCATGTGTTAGCGCGAAATTATACATATCTGCTTGTGGGAATGCATTTAATATAAATCTTAAATGATATATATCTTTGCAGCTTAGATTAGATTAGATTAGATTAGATTTGTAGTTCTTACGTCAATTTATTAATGTTCACGATACATGAAGCGGCGGAGGGTGGGGGGGGTAGTCAGCATGTGCTGAAATGCTGACCGTTAGATCCGCCACTGACCCACGTAAAATATTTGGCCCTTTTACAACAAAAGGTTGCCGACCCCTGATCTAATACATTTATTTAATCAAAGTATCTATGTACCATAGCTATCTATGCACTTTTGCCATCTCATGGGTAGTTTATTGAACCCTTTACAAAAATAACCATTTGGATGGCAATCAATACAATCTTTGAAGGCGGTTATGACTGTCTGTGATTAAGCTGATTTTTAGCTGATTAAATAAATAAATAAATTAAGCTGATCTTTTGTAAGTAAATTATTTATTAGAATTATGTAAAAAAACCATTGATAACAAAAACAAATCATCAACCCACCGTTTTAAAAATATATTTATCATATTGTGTTGATAACGGTCTAATTTTGTTTAAAAAAACATAGTTCCTACTCTATTTCTTAAATAAGCGTTCTACGCAGCCTCAAAAGTAAATTGTACAATAAAAAAAAGTTTTTTTTTTGCATTTATTTATTAAAAATTTTGTGGATATAAAAAACCAACCATTTTCATATTTTTTGATAAATCGAAAACAATCCTCACTAAACTCTAGACAAATCTTTCACCAATGTTCCAAGTTTGTTTGGTTTGAACGTGTTTTATGGCTGGTTATTCCATTTCTTCCTCAGCCAAAGACGTAGCGATTGTTAGATGTAGGAGATTCAGTAGGATCATTTGCACCTCCATTTCCAGTATTTCCATTTCCATTTCCATTATTTCCAGTAGGATAACCAACGGTGCGGTGGGCATGGTTGCCATTCGATCCTTGCCCGACCACATTATCGAAACGACCTCCATTGCCGTTGCCGGTATTCTCATATTCCCAGCCTGACACAGATACTGTCACCAGCAGTACTGCCATGAATACAAACACGCTGCGAGACATCATTGCAGAACTGTAACAAACGAAGCATAATCTAATGACTGTTACATAGGCTAAGAGCGCCCTATAGCCATTCCATCGGAGTTTTTTGAGCAGTGTGATCGAAAAGACATGCTTCGTCGTAACGTGTATTTGTTGACGTTGGAGTATGATGCGATGGAGCATCAAGGTTTTCGTGAAGCATCAAGTTTTGCGGAAAGAAAGCAACGGGTGCATTTCAAGGTAAAAGGTGGCACAAAGCGTTTAAGGAGGATCAGGACGAGATTATAGATGAAAGCCATTGGGGACTCCCAACAACGGCCCAATATGTTTTAAAGAACTATTCCCTTCAATTATGTAGATTTTCGGCAGTAACTTTGTGAAAGTCCATTCAAACAGATTTAAAAAGTAATATTTCCTTGTTACAGTTCACAGTGAGTTTTTATTTATTTATTAAACTTTCTTTATTTTATTTTTAAGATATAAGAATGTGCAACACTGAAATAAATAAAAATGTGTAATAAATAAATTAAAAGAGTCATAAACTTACTCATACAAGCTCTCCTTTTATTATGACTCATGATATCCCATTCATTCGCTATTTCAGATATTCGATCCATCCATACCGTTTTCGGTCTTCCTCTACGACAACATCCATCTATTTTTCTTCTATATTTATTTTTCTATTTACTTCAGCGCCCTTGGAGTGACTACATCACGAAACGGCGCTATAAAGAAATCATCAACTCATCATCATCATCATCATCATTTTTGCAACATATAAGTACTATCTTCGATGCTGGAGTGATGTTTTCCGGGATCTGTTGCCGTGGTCTGTGGGAGCTAGAGCTTCCGGTCGTTTTGCCCATTTCTACGATGGGATTCTTCAGCGTGAAGTATGATGATGAAGATGATTTTGATGAGAACTGTGATGCAAGTTGATGGTGTGTACACTCGGGGTTTATATGTGGAAACTAATGGGCGAAACGTCCGGAAGCTCCAGCTCCCACAGACCACGACAACAGATCCCGGAAAACATCACTCCAGCATCATCAGTCGGCCGTGTAAGCCTAAAACTCCTATACTATCTTCGTTTGTCTTTCATCACTCATTCCCTACATATATCCAAACCATCTTGGCAAACTTCTTTTCAACTTCACTATTTCACTTTCCCTTGCGCCACATTCTTTTCTTACAGAATCAGTCCTAACCTTAACTCTCCGTTTTTCCCCAATCATTTTCGAACAGCTTTTCTCGTAACTGACAAAAACAAGATGTACACGATTAAGCTTTGATAAATTATTTATTAGAGTTATGAAAAAAAAACATTAATAACAACAACAAAAAAATAACAATCCACCATTTTTAAATATATTTATCAGATTGTGTTGACGGTCTAATTTTTGTTTATAAAAAACATAGTTCCTACTCTATTTCTTAAATAAGTGTTCTATGCAGCCTCAAAAGTAAATTATACAATAAATAAAAAGATATTTATTTTTTTGCATTATTTATTAAAAATTTTGTGGATATAAAAAACCAACCATTTTCATATTTTTTGATAAATCGAAAACAATCATCATTAAACTCTTTCACCAATGTTCCAAGTTAGTTTGGTTTGAATGTGTTTTATGGCTGGTTATTCCATTTCTTCCTCAGCCAAAGATGTAGCGATTGTTTGATGTAGGAGACTCAGTAGGATCATTTGCACCTCCATTTCCAGTATTTCCATTTCCATTTCCAGTATTTCCAGTAGGATAACCAACGGTGCGGTGGGCATGGTTGCCATTCGATCCTTGCCCGACCACATTATCGAAACTACCTCCATTGCCGTTGCCGGTATTCTCATATTCCCAGCCTGACACAGATACTGCCACCAGCAGTACTGCCATGAATACAAACACGCTGCGAGACATCATTGTAGAACTGTAACAAACGAAGCATATTCTAAGAGCGCCCTATAAGCATATAAAACAACAGGTTTAGGGTAACCCTAGACCTGTAGTTTTTCTCTTTCAATATATTTCTTTAAGTGTTTGGTCTTAGTGAAAAACTGACAAATAAAAAAAAATCAAGCGTGTTTTTTTTTAAATACATAGTTCATTATGAAAGCCATGCACGTGATTTTACTGAGAAGCGATTATTATCCATGTCAGCAGGGTTAACTCGGGGCGGAGTCATTGGGTATAGAGTTTGTCCTTCCATCGGAGTTGGTCAATTGGATCACTTTTGGCAAAGTAAGCCATTAGTAACAGTATGAGTGGTCAGTCTCACACCAACCTTTGAGTCAAGGAATAATTAACATGAAACTTAAAAATGGATCTATAATAATCTATAGTTGGAAAAATACATTACATTTAAGATTTGTATTAAAATATTCCCACAAGCAGACACATCTCAAATGAACATAAGCCCTACAACTCTAGCCGACCTTCTCTGAAATAGGGGTGACATTGGCAAAGCGAACCATTTTTTACAGTATGAGCGGTTAACCACATGCCAAACTATAAGTTATGGAATGCAAACAGTTAATTAAAATTAAGTTTATAAAACAAACAACCACTAAACAATAAAACAATAAAAATGAATACCCGCAAAACCTAGTCTATATAAATGAGAATCAGAATTTCGAAGGTCTTAGCCTTAACCACCAGCATTACAGATCAACCGCCATTTTTTCGATGAATAAATAAAGAAAGATATTAGGATAAAGCGAGAAATTCATTATTTGGTTAAAAAATACATTATGTTGATTGAACTAGAAATGTAGAAATATAAAATGAAACTTACTCTGAAATCTCAGGGGAAACTGAATATGTCACAATACAAAAACCGATGGCTTATATACCATTCCTTATCATGTATATCGACAGAGCAGAAAACTAAATTGGAACTTAGTTTGAAGATTTTGATTATTTTACTTTTCAATTTATTTTTTAATTAAAAAATATCACGGTTTAAATTTACGGCTGTTGATTACTTTCGATTAATTTAAAAGAATGTTGCAAATATATATATTTATACTCAGAATCTTTCAGAATACATGTATAACAACAAGAATATATTAATGAGTTCTTGTTTACACATCCCGTTTGTTAACTTACAAAATAAAAACCAAAAGTCAAATGAACACAATCCCAGCAACTGCTGCCAACCTTCTCTAAAACAGGAGTGAGATTGGCAAAGTGAACCATGTAATAAAGTATGGATGGTCAACTATGACAACTTATAAGGCAAGGCTTAATTAATAAAACGTACATGAACTAAAAAGAGGACATTATTATTATAAAAGGCATTACCAGAAGCTAATTCCTCTTATCATGAAGTGAAATGTGTTTGTTTGTGGGCATACATCTGAGAGCTTTGAATGAATATATCCTTGCAACTTAGATTATAGATTATAGATGAAGAAGGCGTCTCTTCCTGAAGATGAGGCAAACATTATAGTGTGAGGGCTCCTGCTTTTATTTCAAGCCTTTGGAAGCTGGAAATATTAGTGAGTGAAGGTACCGGGCTACGACAGGTAAAGGTCATTTCCTGACGGTCACTTCTCTTATGCAATTTACAGAGTCTTATAACTTTCGACTAGAACAGTTTTTTCCTAGATAAATCAAAGCGAAGGGTACTCACTCGATTAAAACCAATAATTTTAGTTATTTGTGTGATATACTGATCGTCTATTTTAATTAAAGACCCCTTTATTGTTGTGCAAAGGTAATGAGATGGAACGCTGTGTACTTTTTTTGGTTTACCATATCACTGCCTACGTTTTGCAGAAACTCAACTTTTTTGTTATAATGTTGAAGCAAATACACATATTTATGTATATATTTATTATTTTATTGAGGAAAACCCAGTTACGTGGGATGATATTTAACCCTCCGTCGGTCGCACCTGTGTAAAAAAAGCACACTTGGTATTTTTTGCGGAATCCCCCAATTTAAGGACGACAAATAACGCCCCCCTCCCCAGTACGCTTCTGACTCGAAGACGTCTTCCCGCCCGTACCTCGCAGTAGTTCCTGCACCTTCACAGCGAGCGGAGCTGTAGCAATTGGCCAAAATAGCACATTGTCCACAAAGCCAACTTTTCTTGAGGAGCCTGAATCAATTGAATCTGAAGAGGACTGAGCTCACTAGGATTGAATTAAGCTCTTTATGTGTTTTTTTGGTGTTTTATTGTACCAATTAGTTTAATATTTTGTCAAATTCTATTGTAACTAGGGTAGATGGGTCAAAAATGGTTATTTTGAAAATTGTGTTTGGTAAGATAATAAAATACTGTTTTTAAATTTTCCTTCTCTTAATTCCTTAATCTAGATCCCAAAGAAAGTCAGTGAGAAAGGACGTCCCCCAAAACCAAGGGAATGGGAGTAACGGCAATATGAAATTGTGTTTTTTTTGGCACATTGCGTCCGAACGAAGGCACTAAAAGGTTGCGACCGATGCGACGAAAAGTTAAAGTGGTAGAATGAACAGTTTACAATACCAGTAAATTTTCCATTAATTTTTAGCTAAATGAATAAGAATGTAAAAAAGAGAATATTTAATTATTGACTAAATAAACAAGAATGTAAAAAAGAGAATAAATGAAAAGTAACAGTACCTACATCATAAAAATGGTGAGAAAAATCAAATTAAATAAATTGCACAGAATCTGCACTCGACTTTCTTGCATAAATTAACCCACTGTATGACGTATGTAAAGCTAGAATGATCTACCAACTTATGCAGTTTCAATAAAAATACAATATATTCAATAGTAAATTAATTTTATTCCACCGCGGTGTGTACCTGCATACTCGTACAATATGGTAATAGCCATAAAAATAGTTAAATGAATATAAATATTTGGATTATTTATTTAGTGAGCGCCGTTTTGTGTGAAACACACCTCATGTGACCAACCTCTGCGAGGTTGGTCTTCTCTAGAAAAAGCGCCAATTACACAAGAAAGATCCTTGACTTATAGGTTGGTATAAAGCTGACCACCCATAGTGTAAAAAATAATTCACTTTGTCAATGTCACCCCTTTTCAAGGAAGGTCGGCAATAGTTGCAAGTTTTATGTTCATTTGAGATTTGGTTTTAATTTGTAAGTAGGTACACATTCAGCATTTGTAAGCGCGAACTTACACTTGTCTGTTTATGGGCAAGCATTTGATATGAGTTTTGAATGTTAATATATCTTTGCAACTTAGATTATAGATTATTATAGATGGTCATTGAACCCTTTTGTATGCAAACTAGGACTTTGTATAGTGGGTAAACTTTTTAGTTATATTTTGAAAAAGTAATGACTGATTATTATTGGCATTTATAAAATTTTAAGAATCGGAGACTTTTATCTAATGAACCCTTTGACTACCATGTAAATTTTGTATGGAAATTTTTCACTTTGTATGGTGGCTATACTTCTGATACACTTTTTGGGAAAAATAATGATGACAATATATATAAGTTATTATTATTGTCTTACATTTGTATAAGATCATTTTCTTATTAACCCTCCAACTGCCGAGATTTTTTTTTTTCTTTTGTATGGCAGCTCCCTAAACCGAGATTATGATGAAGCAATGATTATTATCGGTAGCTAGCACTATTTTATTAACGAGTTCACAGAAAATTTAAGAAAAACCGTTGGAGCCGTTTTTCAAAAAATCGCATTTAAAATTTTCAGCTCTTTGGAAGCTATCTTGAATTTTCAGAAAAGTAAAAAATCTTTCCTTATGAATTATAGTGATAAACTTGTTATTTATACTTTATCGAAAACAAATTTAAATATCTTGCATTTTAATGGGTTTTTGCTATATTTTCGATTTAAAATTTGAGGTCGTGTAAACGGTGCTTTATATATTTTTTTTAAAAGATGTTTTTTTCAATTTTGTAGAAATTGATGTTGTCTATAATTTTTTAGAACATTATATTTTTGTTAACTCCTTGACTTTCGAGAAAATCACAATTGTTTGTTTTTTTTCATATGGCAGCCCATAGACACAGATTAGCAAGAGTGTAGCCATAACTAATTTATCAAGTTAAAAATAAATTTGCGGCGACTTTGAAAATTTAAAAAAAAATGTTGGAGCCATTTTTGAGAAAAGTGCAATTTATGTTTTTTTTGTATGGCAGCCATCTTTAATTTTCAAGTTGGTGTAATGCCGTGTTATTCATACTTAATACATGTCCAAAAAAGTTGAAGTAGCCAAAATGACACACATACATACCTCGAAAACAAATTTTCACACCAAATCAATACTTTCTTTATAGCCTTCAGCTATAGCAAGAAAGTAAAAATGTAATGAATGGTTTTCAGTTTTGAAATTTTATCATTAAATTTATCAAATTCAGTAGAATATTGATTGTAAGTATGGCAGCTTCTATGAGTGCAAATGAATTTAGAAGGTAGTTGGTTTTGCATGGTGCTACATAGAAAAGATTTGATTTATAGGTTCTAATACTGAATTTAATTTGCTATCTCAACGATTATGGTGCCGAATTATAAAAGATTAAGTGTGAAGATAATCACGAGTTTTATTTTATTGCCGACATAATTTTTACGAGGTCTCTATATTTTATATTCTATGTTTCTATAGTTTCTATATTTTAAATTGACGTCGGCCAATGCAGATGATTTTCTATGAAAAACACGTACAAAATCAGCATAATTAAACATCATTTAATCAAAACATCTTGTAATAATTTTTATGTTGTTGGTATCTTCTAGCTACATTAAATAAATAAAAACATGATTTTAATTTTTCTCTTTCTCTTTATTTTCTCTCTACGTCGAAGCTCCGAACAGCGGCGCTAGACGCCATTCGCTTATTGGTAAAAGATCACTTATGTACCTCACGTGGATAGTTTTGCTTTTGAAGTAAGTCGTCATTATTGAGCTGAAGGAAAGGAATGACTGGTACAACAAAAACGGCCCAGCTCGAAGATGACTCCACGATGAAACATTTCACTTTTTAATGAAACTCTTCGTAGCTGGTAAGCATGAAAAACCGTAATTTAGTGATATCATGGAGAATAACATCTGAGATTCCCGATGCATAATCAGCGCGCAAAAGATATTTCCAGAATATTAAAAAAAAAAATTACCTTAGTATCTTAAAATTAAAATATCCCATTTACTGTTTTTGAATTACATAGCTTTACATTTTGAAGAATTTTTAATTCCGGTCTGGGAATATGACAACTTTTTAAAAACTATTTTGTTCGAAAGAACTACGTTAATCAATTAGTACAACAAACTAAGACCTAGCAGCTGGAGGATTTTTTTTTTTAATAAAGTCCTAAATGAAGCGAGATCCAAATTAAATATGTCAATATCCGACAAATATTCATTGCCCAGTCGATGTAAGCGGGGAATTATTTTCGATCTTATATAATTTGTAATATGGTTGTCTATATAGAACAACTCGCGATTTCTAGTACATCGTGTAGGTATACGGAATTTTATGAGCTGCAACAAATCAGGGTTGTCAAAACAATTATTTATAATTTTAAACAAAAAGGTTACATCCCCAATAACTCTTCTGTCCTCAAGAGATTCAATGTGTAATCTTATTTTAAAATTTTCCTAATCTAAATCATGTCGAGGTATATCCAATTTGTAATTTATGAACCTTAAAAACTTACGTTGGATCCGCTCCATATTTTTGATGTGGATATTGTAACTGGGAGACCATATTTGGGAATTGAACTCCAGCTGACTACGGACTAATGACTTATAAAGTATTGCAATTGCGTTTACAGTTGTGAAATCGCCAACAGTGCGAAGGACAAAGCCCAATGTTTGTAATGCTTTTCCGGTCAATTTTGTTATATGGCTCACAAAAGATAATTTCTCATCAAAGATAATCCCAAGATCTCTTATTTCCGTTACCCTGTCCAGTTTGTCATTTTCGATACAGTAGTTGAAGTGCATGGGATTTTTGTTTCGAGAAAAAGTTATACATTGACATTTTTCAACATTTAAGAATAAATTATTTCTGTGACACCACCTGCCCAGTTCATGTAAATTGTTCTGAAGTTTATAACAGTCACCTACATGTTCTATTCTTTTGAATATTTTGAGATCATCAGCAAAAAATAAACATTCTACATCCCTCATCTCGCCAGCCAGATCATTAATATAAATGAGGAAAAGTATTGGTGCAAGATGGCTCCCTTGCGGCAAGCAGCTTGTTGCCGCAAAACTATTTGAAATGGTATTCTTTATCTTAACTCGCAATGATCGCCCCGATAAGTAGCTTCTAAACCATTCTAGCAGAGCACCCGTCAATCCTAAATCGGATAGCTTATTAAGAAGGATGCTATGAGGCACCTTGTCGAATGCCTTGCTGAAATCCGTATATATGCTGTCCATTTGACATCCATGTGCAAGACTTTAGGCTATAGCATTTTCATAAATAGCTAGATTTGACAGAGTTGACCTGCCCGAAATAAATCCATGTTGTTGAGGCTCAATGATACGAGATATAGAAGGCATAATTTGTTCCAGCACAAGAGACTCAAATAGTTTCGCCATAGAGGATTGAAGGCATATTGGTCTGTAGTTTGAGATATCCGTTTTGTCACCTTTCTTGAAAACTAGTGTGATATCGCCAATCTTCCACACAGATGGAAAAACTGCATTTTGTAAGGATTTGTTAAAAAATATCAGAAGAGGGATAATAAGAGCATCGGCACATCTTCTCAAAAAAATTGGTGGTACATTATCGGGGCCGCATGATTTCTTTACATCAAGTTGGAACAATTTAATTTCTAATTTTTTTATTGGAATATGACATTGAGACAGGTCGATCATTTTATTACCAACACAACAGGGATCAGTCACATTAGGCAAATTGTCTACATAAACATTACTAAAGTAGTAAGCAAATTTGTTAACAATATTGTTTTATAAATATTTAAAAATATAAATGGTAAAACATTGTTTGAATTAAAACAATGTTGTACCATTTATATTTTTAATTTTTATAAAAATGGACTTTCACTGTGTTAACAGATCTATAATCTATAATAATCTATAATCTAAGTTGCAAGGATATATTCATTCAAAGCTCTCAGATGTATGCCCACAAACAAACACGTGTAGTTCGCGCTTACAAATGCTGATTGTGTACTTACAAATAAAATCCAAACCTCAAATGAACATAAGCCCTGCAACTCTTGCCGACATTCCCTGAAACAGGGGTGACATTGGCAAAGTGAACCATTTTTTACAGTTTGGGTGATCAGCCTCATACCAACCTATAAGTCAAGGAATACGAGTAATAAATAACATTTAAGTATAAGAAAACAACAAAACCTTAAAAATAAATCTATACAAAAAAAGTAAAAAATGTCTTATGCAAAAAATGTAGCAAGCCAATAAACCAACATTAAAAATCAGCATTGCAGATTAGCCGCCACTTCTTCCTGTCCTTGCATACTTCTTTCATTTCATCCAGAGTCATAACTTTTTTCATACAAGCTCTCCTTTTATTATGACTCTGGATATCCCATTCACTCGCTATTTCGAAAATTTGGTCCATCCATACCTTTCTCGGTCTTCCTCTTCCACGACATCCATCAATTCTTGCAGCATATACTTTCTTCGTCATTCTTTCCTCATTCATTCTCTCCAAATGTCCAAACCATCTAAGTATACTTCTTTTAATCTTTACTTTCACACTTTCTCTTACACCGCATTCCTCTCTAACAAAATCATTCCTCACCCTATCACTCCGTCTTTTTCCAATCATACTTCTTAAGTAATCCATTTCTACCGTATGGACTTTACTAATCTCACTTTCACTCACCGTCCAGGCTTCACTTCCATACATCAGAGTGGGCACTAGTATACCACCGTGTAATTAAAGTAATTAAAAAAAAAAAGGCGTAGGTAATAAGGGTAATTTAGTTCTTTCATGTTCTGAGTATCTTGTATGAAGCATGAGGCATGAGGCTGACCTCCCATACCGTAAAAAAATGTTCAATGAACTAATGTTTCCCCTGTTTCTGAAAAGGTCAGCAAAAGTTGCAGGGCTTATGGTCATGAAAGGCTGAAATTTTTATTTGTAATTACACATGCAGCATTTGTAAGCGCAAACTCACTCATGTCTGCTTGGGGGCATGCATTGAATATGAAGTACAAATGTTAATGTATCTACGCAACTTACATTTATATTCTAATATTAAAAACATCAAGTGCCACAATTATATGTTAGCGTGAAAAGACATTTGCCAGCTTGTGGTTGTGCATTGTATTTGAATCATCAAAACTCTTTTTTGCAACTTTAGATTATAAATTAAGATAACCGTTGTTTAAGGATTTTTCAAACTCAAATTCCTTGACTTAAGGGTTAGTATGAGGCTTACCACCCATATCGCATAAATGGGTTCACTTAACAAATGTTCCCCCTTTTTCTGAAAAGGTCAGCAAAAGTTGCAGGGCTTATGGTCATGAGAGGTTGAAATTTTTATTTGTAATTAATTACACATGCAGCATTTGTAAGCGCTAACTCATTCATGTCTGCTTGGGGGCATGCATTGAATATGAATTATAAAATGTATCTATGCAACATAGATTTATATTCTAATATTAAAAACATCAAGTGCCACAATTATATGTAAGCGTGAAATGACATTTACCAGCTTGTGGGTGTGCATTATATTTGAATCATCTAAACTCTTTTGGTCAACTTTAGATTATAAATTGAGATAACCGTTGTTTAATGATTTTCAAACTCAAATTCCTTGACTTAAGGGTTAGTATGGGGCTTACCACCCATATTGCATAAATGGGTTCACTTAACTAATGTTCCCCCTGTTTCTGAAAAGGTCAGCAAAAGTTGCAGGGCTTATGGTCATGAGAGGCTGAAATTTTTATTTGTAATTACACATGCAGCATTTGTAAGCGCAAACTCACTCATGTCTACTTGGGGGCATGTATTGAATATGAATAACAAATGTTAATGTATCTTTGCAACTTAGATTTATATTCTTATATTAAAAACATCAAGTGCCACAATTATATGTTAGCGTGAAATGACATTTGCCAGCTTGTGGGTGTGCATTATATTTGAATCATCAAAACTCTTTTATGCAACTTTGGATTATAAATTAAGATAACCGTTGTTTAAGGATTTTTCAAACTCAAATTCCTTGACTTAAGGGTTAGTATGAGGCTTACCACCCATATCGCATAAATGGGTTCACTTAACAAATGTTCCCCCTGTTTCTGTAAAGGTCAGCAAAAGTTGCAGGGCTTATGGTCATGAGAGGTTGAAATTTTTATTTGTAATTAATTACACATGCAGCATTTGTAAGCGCTAACTCATTCATGTCTGCTTGGGGGCATGCATTGAATATGAATTATAAAATGTATCTATGCAACATAGATTTATATTCTAATATTAAAAACATCAAGTGCCACAATTATATGTAAGCGTGAAATGACATTTACCAGCTTGTGGGTGTGCATTATATTTGAATCATCTAAACTCTTTTGGTCAACTTTAGATTATAAATTGAGATAACCGTTGTTTAATGATTTTCAAACTCAAATTCCTTGACTTAAGGGTTAGTATGGGGCTTACCACCCATATTGCATAAATGGGTTCACTTAACTAATGTTCCCCCTGTTTCTGAAAAGGTCAGCAAAAGTTGCAGGGCTTATGGTCATGAGAGGCTGAAATTTTTATTTGTAATTACACATGCAGCATTTGTAAGCGCAAACTCACTCATGTCTACTTGGGGGCATGTATTGAATATGAATAACAAATGTTAATGTATCTTTGCAACTTAGATTTATATTCTTATATTAAAAACATCAAGTGCCACAATTATATGTTAGCGTGAAATGACATTTGCCAGCTTGTGGGTGTGCATTATATTTGAATCATCAAAACTCTTTTATGCAACTTTGGATTATAAATTAAGATAACCGTTGTTTAAGGATTTTTCAAACTCAAATTCCTTGACTTAAGGGTTAGTATGAGGCTTACCACCCATATCGCATAAATGGGTTCACTTAACAAATGTTCCCCCTGTTTCTGTAAAGGTCGGTAAAAGTTGCAGGGATTATGGTCATGAGAGGCTGGAATTTTTATTTGTTATTAAACATGCAGCATTGATAAGCGCGAACTCGCTCGTGTCTTGATAGAACGTCCAGTGGTCTGTCCTGCCGGAAGGTGCTTCCGGAAGGACGTGCTGGCGGTATCGGGTCCTGCCAGTAGTACTCATTTTATCGTTTAATTTGTATGGACTTTCCTCACTGGTCCTGCCGGCAGGCCCGACTTGCCGTGCGTAACGAATGCGGGTAGAAGTAGACAACCTTTTGATGACATTCTAGTTATGCTTATAATTCTAACAATAAGTTATGGTATAATTCTAACAAAAGTATAGTAACATGTAATTGGAGGTTGAGAATTGTATTGGAGTACTTAAAAGTGAGTGTGAGATATGTGTATGGGTGTTTTGTATATTTCAGAAAAAAATGGGTGTATAAAATAAGGTGAATAATAAAGAACTGCTCATATTTATTTTGCTATTTATTTATTCCTACACAAACAAGATTTAGTAATAAACTGCGTATTAGTAAATACTGCTAAATACGTTGTCGAAATGTCCAAACAAAATTTCTTTAGGAACGGTTGAAACTTTTCGATCTATGTCCCAAAACACCCACACAAAGTTGTTTTTTACTTTTCTTACTGTGTCAGAACAATGATATGTATTTTTGTTACAAATACAAAAATGTATTTTGTAACAATAACTACTATCGTAGTCGTCCCCAAAATGTTCACGACCCCACGTGTTTTCGCCATTGTGTTAATAAAAGAATGTCGTTTTAGCGCGAAAGCGCACCCCTCGTCTTATACTCGCAGCCATTTAGGCCCAACTGATCGTATCGGCATGATTTAAAATTTCGCTAGGAGCCAATGAAATGCACTATGTATCAAAAAAAATTACGTCCTTCTACTAGGCCTAGAAGTCCTCAAATAAACAGAAAACGCGCGTCCTACCGGTAGGACGTAAAGTCCCGCGAGTAGGACGCTGGACTTTCTATCAGTCTCCATGGGGGCGTGCATTGAATATGAATTATAAATGTTAATGCATCTATGCAACTTTGATTATATATTGTAACTAGCAGACCAAACCGCGCTCTCGCACGGTTGGCTGCTAGGCCCTCCGGGCAGGTTTTAGTCTGGCTTCGCCATAATTTTTTGCCCATTTGTTCTTTATTTCATTGAATGCTTTAAGATATAATTTTATAAATTTTGTGATAAAAAGGTAATTGAATTCTTTTCATGTTCCGAATATCTTGAATCCACGAAAGACGAATTTAAGTTAAATAGCCTGCCTACTCGTGCTGCGCACGATAACGGCATTCTAGTTTAAAGTCCGGCTTCGCCCGCACACTTTTCCCCTGCTCTGATTTTTAAAACATCTAATCAACAAATCTTAAATTTTAAGAGACTGTTAGCAAATTTAAGCAATCAATTTGGGCATTATGTAGTTACTCAATAGTTATTTATGCCACTGCCAAGTAATGATAGTCTTTTTAACACGAGTGCTAGTTTGTGCCATGAGGCGCAGCCGAATGGCACAATAGAAAGCACGAGTGTTACAAAGGCTAATTACGTGCAGTGGCATACAATAATTTTTCTACGACCATGAGAGAATTAACAACATAGTGAATAATAGTCATTATAATGTACTCGTCCATTTGAAGTAATTAAAACCTTACTTTTGTCAAAACGTGTGATTTATCATTCCCTTCGATTATCTAATCTAACCTAAGTTGTAAAAATAAATTATATTTAGGTTTCATATTGAATTCATGCCCACAAGCCGACACATATGTATAAGGTCGCGCTTTTACATCCTGCATATAAGCTTAAACATTCAAACCCAAAACTCAAATAAACATATGCCCTGCAGTTGTATTGGCAGGTGAACCAAACTTGTAAAGCATAGGTGATCAACCTCATACTCACCTATTAACCAAGTAACTTTTTGAGTTTGTTTATTTTTTGCGGTGAAATTTTTTGTATTGTTTTCCTTTCAAGCCTTTTATTTTCCATTGAAAAAAGGAAAGCTTTATTTGGAGCAATCCGATAAATAAATTCGATAAATTTTAGCACTATTAACAATTTTTATTTGACTCTACACATAAAATATACTTATTTATTTTCATCTGAACAGGGCTGAAAGTCTCATCACCACGGTAATTCCTACCTACCGAATATCACTAATATTGTATGAAGCCTAATCAGCTGATCGCTTGCGGCCATCTTGGATTGACAGGTCTTCATACCCCCATACAAGGTTGACATTTGAAATTAAAAAATGGTTCCAATTCTGACAATGCGCATGCGCACATATTCATTTTAACACGGTTACCGGTTGCATAATGTAACATCATGCAACGGGCGTAGAAATGTATGGCATTGTGATTGCGTTAGCCGTTTTGTAATTAGTAAATTACCAAATGGGAGTAGAAAAATTTATTTATAGTATACGTGTATAAAGTCCACGTTTACCTTGTTATAAAAATTCATCTTCAGAAAATTCATTTTTTTTTTAAATAAATTCACGATAATGCTGGAGTGATGTTTTTCGGGATCTGTTGCCGTAGTCTGTGGGAACTGGAGCTTCCGGACGTTTCGCAAATTTCTACGATGGGCTTTTTAAGCGTGACACTAAAGACACTTTGCAAACAAGTTTGTTGGATTAGCAGCGACGTCTGTGTATTTTTTGCATGTGAAACTATGGGGTATATCAGCAAACTATCTTGCTTCCACAAATGCTACAAACTCTTATTAAATTTCACGATAGTTTCCCAAAAGTATATATATACGAGTATATATTTTCATACAAATTATTATTCAAATAAAAATGCAAGCGACGCGACGACGCGACGACGCGACGGTACTTTTGAACGGCAACTGGAAACAAACCGGTATTCTAGTCAGCCAGATTCCAGTTAATGACTTTTATTATTTTTAATCGATTTATATATTAAACAAATATTTTCTGTAAAATGCTCAGGAAAGTAACTTTTGAGGATTTTCTTATTTTTCAACGTAGTCGACTATGGCATAATTTATCTCTCGTTTTTTTTTTTTATTCGGAGTGCGATTTATCACGTGGAGGGCTATTGTGATCCTTGCCTAGTGCGTTGAAACGACTATGATTGATCACCTTTCTCCCTCAATGTCACGGTTTCGAGCTATCTTATAAAATGCGTGAGATTTTTATAAGAATTTCGTGCATCAAAAGATCTGCACGGCTAAGGATAAAATTTACTAAACAACAGTGGCGAAGGGTAAAATTTTACAGAAGGCAAGCCGGTTAAAAACAAACAATGGAAAAAAGGTCCACGGCCTGAAAAAATACTAGGAGAAAAATGCCTCCACTTTTAGTGTACATTTAAGCTCGTAACAGATGAGTACATAGGTTTTGTAATGTTGTGCGTATGTGAGGCAAAAGTAGAGTAAATTGGCGTATTTTTTATTCTTTTAACTTTCACATTTATATAGTGTTTTCTATAGTAGAAAATATGACAATAATATGTAGGTACATTTATCTGAAAACAAACATGTCAGTTCAGTTTTTCCTTTAATGTGTCGATATGATGCCCTCAATATCAAATCTTTAAAATGCATCTTGTCATACATAGTGTTAAGATTTATTTTTTTGTTTGGAGAAGTTCTTTGAGAAAATCTCTCTGCAAGTAGCAAAAACAAGCCCCAAGTAATCTTTGATTTATATTCTTGTATCCTGCCGCCATTCCTCTAGGGGTGGCCAGTACCTCCACATAAGTGCCTCCACTTGACTCTGTCCCTGCATACTTCTTTCATCTCATCTAATTTCATCACTCTTTTCATGCATGCTCTTCTCTTGTTTCCACTCTGTAAATTCCATTCATTCGCAATCTCACTTATCTGATCAATCCATTCTTTTCTAGGTCTTCCCCTTCCACGCTTACCTATTATGATATATATATATATATATGTATGCTTATATATATGAGTTATGAAAAAAAAACATTGATATTAAAAATGCTTATGAATCTTTTATAACTTTTTGTATTAAATTTTATTGATGATGCTCTACAAATAAATAAGTGTAGCGTAGCATATCTATATTATTAAGATTTTACTTGATTTTGTTGTACTCATATTATTACTGCTCGGAGAGAGAAGGATCTGGAACATATTATGCGGCCGACTTCATCCCCGCCTGTTGTAAGGGATGGAGTAGGGAAACTTGAGGGTCAAGGGTGGTGAGGATTTTCCCCTCCAGGGGGAGATCAGCTGCCCAAATCATATAAAAGGCCAGATAATAAGACCTGCTTTGAGGTCATTCCCTTTCATTGTAATTATCATAATATTGGAAGGGTTTGTTTCCCTGCAATTTCCCTGATCACGGGATGATACCATACTGTATTGTTAACTGTTTTATTATTGATCTGATTACTGTTTTATATGCTTTGATACTGTACATTTTATATTCAATTGAACTCACGAATTAAATGTAAATGAGGTAAAGAATGAATAAATGATATTGCTTATGATGGGATCTGAATCTTTCAATCAATACTCGAACCCACAAGTATATTTCAGAGCCCACGCCCTGTCGATCTCGCGATGATAGAAAAGGAAAAATTATAATCATCCTTTTTTCCCCTTATATAAGGAAATATGTTTCCTACTTTTTTTTATCTTCCATTCGTTTTTCACAGCATTAAGGGCAACTGAGTAAACTACAAAAAAAATTAAGAAATCATTTCTAGATTAAAATAAAATTTGCTTTGTTTTATTTCACATGAGTTTTATTTTTGTACACGACCAGTTTCGGGAGAAGCAGTACCTCCCATCTTCAGGTGTAAATAGAAACTGAAGGAGAAAATAGAGGTACTGCTTTTCCCGAAACTGGTCGTGTACAAAAATAAAACTCATGTGAATTAAAACAAAGCAATTTTAATTTTAATCCATTAAAATGATTCCTTGACTTATAGGTTGGTATGAGGCTGACCACCCATACTGTAAAAAATGGTTCACTTTGCCAATGTCACCCCTGTTTCAGGGAATGTCGGCAAGAGTTGCAGGGCTTATGTTCATTTGAGTTTGGATTTTATTTGTAAGTACACAATCAGCATTTGTAAGCGCGAACTACACGTGTTTGTTTGTGGGCATACATCTGAGAGCTTTGAATGAATATATCCTTGCAAGTTAGATTATAGATTATAGAAAATGAACTTTCACAAAGTTGCTGCTGAAAATCTAGATAATATAAAATCATTTCTTTTTTAAAAAATATATTTTTTCAACTTCTTGTGGATATACAACACCAAGTATTTTAATATTTTTTGATAAATCAAAATTTAAATCATAATTTAACAGCTTAAGACAAATCTTTCACCCAGGCTGTTTTTTCCATTTCTTCCTCAGCCAAAGATGTAGCGACTGTTTCCTGTATTGCCGGTACGATGATCAGTATAAATATCATTGGTGCGGTGGGGTCGGTTGTCATGGTTCCCATTCAATAATTGCCGGACATATTTTTCGGCATTACCTCCATTGGCGTTGGATTTACTTAAAAGCCAGCCTGCCTCCACACATACTGCCACCAGCAGTACTGCCATGAATACAAACACGCTGCGAGACATCATTGCGGAACTGCAACAAACGAAGCATATTGTTATGATTTCTGGCTAAGAGTGGTTTATACGCTAATCATGCCACGCCTGATTTTGTTCATTACTGTCACTCTTTGCTAAGACCATAGCTCCTTGACTGATAGGTTGGTACGAGGCTGACCACCCGTGCTGTAAAAATCGGTTCACTTTTGCCAATGCCACCCCGGTTCAGGGAACGGCGGCAGGAGTTGCAAGGTTTATGTCCATGTGAGGTTTTCTTTATTTGTATGCACACATGCAGAATGTGTAGGCGCGAACCTACATGTGCCTGTCTGTGGGCATGCATTTCATATGAGCCTTAAATGCTTACATATCCTTGCAGCTTAGATTATAGATTATAGATAAAGTGTAAAAGCAAAAACGGAAGATTTAGCCTATAAACCACTCTTAAGAGCGCCCTATACCCTAAAACTGACGTATTTCTATTTATCTATGATGGTAATAAATAAATAAAATAGCATAAATAAAATAAAAAGGCGTAGTGTTGGAAAATATACTTGGAAAATGTGAAGAAAAGTCGCCACTAAAGTATTTAAGAAAAAATGTTGGTTTAATTTTTTTTCCATTTGTGTTTTGGATGAATGAAAGTGAGGTGAATGAAAAAGAAATAAATAAGGTCCATACTTTTAAAATGGACATTCTAAGAAGTATGATTGGGAAAAAACGGAGTGATAGGGTGAGGAATGATTTTGTTAGAGAAGAATGTGGTGCAAGAGAAAGTGTGAAAGTGAAGATTAAAAGAAGTTTGAGCATATGGAGAAAATAAATGAGGAAAGACTGACGAAGAAAATATATGCTGCAACAATATATGGATGTCGTGGTAGAGGAAGACCGAGAAAGGTATGGATGGAAGAAATTTCCAAAATTGCGAATCAATGGAATATCCAGAGCCAATGTCACCCCTGTTTCAGGGAAGGTCGGCAAAAGTTGTGGGGCTTATGTTCATTTGAGGTTTGGATTTTATTTGTAAGTACACATTCAGCATTTGTAAGCGCGAACTACACTTGTTGGTTTGTGGGCATACATCTGAGAGCTTTAAATGAATATATCCTTGCAACTTAGATTATAGATTATATTATTATTATAGATATAATAAAAAAGAACCTGTATATAAAAGGTTTTGACTCTGGAGGAAATGAACGAAGTATGTAAGGACAGAAATAAATGGCGGTTGATCTGTAATGTTGGCGGCTAGGGTTTATTAAATTGGATTTTTTTTTTTTTTTGTCCATGGATATTATTATTTATTGATTTATAAAATGTAATTTGTCGTGTATGTTACTTGACTTATAGGTTGGTATGCGGCTGACCAGTGACCACCCATGCTGTAAAAATGGTTCACTCTGCCAATGTCACCCCTGTTTCAGGGAAGGACGGCAAGAGTTGCAGGGTGTATGTCCATTTGAGATTTGGTTTTTATGTCGTAGGTTCACATGAGGCATGTGCAACCGCGAACTTGTAAGTGTCTGGTTGTGGGAATGCAAGTAATGTGAATCTCCAATGTAACATATCTTTGCAACTTAGATTAGATTAGAAATATTTTTTCGAAATTACACAATTTACTGTAAAGCTGATGAACAAGCCGTCCCTTGATTATGTGAACATTTTTCGATGAGACCACTGAAATAAATTATGTGAGTAATTTGTTTATTACTTTGGAAAACAATCGAAATTTATATGTTTATTGTTCGAAATCTACTGCCTATTAGTGTTACAAAAAATCTTCATGATTTGGCTGGAAAATAATTAAAACTAATAAAAGTAGCGTTGAAAAAAACATCACTACAAAAAATAATGACTGAATAGGTAATTACAGTGAAATTCAAAAATATATGTCAGACATATTATGTACTTTATGTAAGTGATTTTTTGTTTTAATTCAATTGGAAAATAGTAATTTATGCCACTGCCTAGTAATGATAGCCTTTGTAACATGAGTGCTAGTTTGTGCCATGAGGCGCAGCCAAATGGAACAATAGACAGCACGAGTGTTACAAAGGCTAATTACGTGCAGTGGCATACAATACTTTTTCTACGACCATGAAATAAATAACAAAATAGTAAATAATAGTCATTATAATGTACTCGTCCATTTGAATTGATTAAAACCTTACTTTTCTCAAAAAGTGTAATTGATCATTCCCTTCGATTATCTTATCTTATCTAAGTAGCAAAGATATATTACAAGGTCGCTCTTATACAAGGCGCATAAAAGCTTTTAAACATTCAAACCCAAAACTCAAATAAACATATGCCTTGCAACTGTATTGGCAAATTGAACCAAGTTTTTACAGCATAGGTGGTCAACCTCATACCCACCTATTAACCAAGTAACTGTTTGAGTTTCTTTATTTTTTGCGGTAAAAATATATATAAATTCAAGCCTTTTGTTTTCTTTTGAAAAAAGGAAAGCTATAATTTGGAGTATTTCGATAAATAAGTTCGATGAATTTTAGCACAATTAACAATATTTATTTGACTCTACACATAAATATATTTATTTTCATCTGAACAGGGCTGGAAGTCTCATCACCACGGTAATTTTTACCTACCGAATATCGGTAATATTTGTTTCAAGACTAATCAGCTGTTTACTTGCGGCCATCTTGGATTGACAGCTCTTCATACAAGGTTGATATTTGAAATTAAAAAATGGTTCCATTTCTGACAATGTGCATGGGCACATTCTTATTTCAACACGGTTATCCGTTGCGTAATCACCATTACGGGAAGGAGGGTTTAGACAACGTTAAAAAAAATTCGCACATTCTTATTTCAACACGGTTACCCGTTGCGTAATGACCATCACGCAACGGGCTGTAGAAATATATGGCATTGTGACTCCGTTAGCCGTTTTGTATTTGGTAAATTATCAAATGGGAGTAGAAAAAAAAAGTTTTATACACTTTTATTTATTTTTTGTTCCAACGTTTTCGCTTAATAATGCATCTTCAAGAGCATAATTGTTACCTAAAAGCAAAAAATTAATAAAAGTAAATTATAATTTTCTTTTTCCAATTGAATTTAAAAAAATACAAAGTATTTTCACTGTGTTAACAGAGATACCCTTAAAAATAAATGTAATTGAATCTATGTATAAGTCATGAAAAAGCTGTTTTGTACCTTCGATACAAATATGAACATCAATTATATAAGTCACGAAGATTTATATTAACACTTCACAATAATATTAAATGTATGTTTTCAAGCAGACCCGTAATTTGGCGCTTACAGCCTCATACCAACATAAGTCAAGGAATAATTAACATTAAACTTAAAAATTAATATAGCGGGATATTTATCATTTTGTTTAAAAATATGCTACGTTCATTGAACTAGAAATGTAGAAATATAAAATTTTACTTACGCTGAAATCTGAGGGGAAACAGTATGAGTGGTTAGCCACATACCAAACTATAAGTTAAGTAATACAAACAATTAATGAAAATTAAGTTTATTAAACAAGTAACCACTAAACAATAAAAATTAATACCCACAAAACATATTCTATATAAATGAGAGTTGGAATTTCGAAGGTCTTAGCCTTAACCACCAGCATTACAGATCAACCGCCATTTTTTCGATGAATAAATAAAGAAAATGGTAGTATATAGCGAGAAATTCATTATTTGGTTAAAAAATACAATATGTTGATTGAACTAGTAATGTAGAAATATAAAATGAAACTTACTCTGAAATCTCAGGGGAAACTGAATATGTCACAATACAAAAACCGATGGCTTATATACCATTCCTTATCATGTATATCGATCGACAAACCAGAAAATTAAATATGACCTACTAACAAGATTTTATTGTTTTTTTTTTCAATTAATTGAAAATTGAAAAGTCTCAAGGTTACAATTACCTGCTTTTGATTACTTTTAACTATTTGAAAAAGTTTTATTAATCTGAGCTGCAAGTACATAAATATTAATTAATATTGTAGTAATTAAGATTGTGCTTCACACGTTGCGACATTGTAGTTTAAAGTCTGGCATCGCTAACATACTTTTTGTAGCTCTGATTTTTTTTTCTTTTGTTTTTTTTTTAAATAGATTTGTGGAAAGGAATGCAGTCCACCAACCTATTTTGCCTGGCTAGTTGTCTTCATGCGAAAGCAGAAGCTTGTGTGCATGCAACGGCATCTGTTGAACGAGGGTCGAAGTTATTGTCGCGTGATTCGAACCAACGTTATCCGGTTCCAAATAACCCGACTTGATCCCCGCGGCCATAACACCGACATTTAATCATAAATATTTATTGAAAAAATAGATTTGTGAAGAGAAATGCAATTCACCAACCTATTTTGCCTGGCCAGAAACAAGTATTAATATCTTCTTCTTCTTCTTCTTTAGCCCATTTCCGTCCACTTCTGGACGAAGGCCTCCTCCATCTGTTTCCATATCAACCTGTCTTGTGCAATCTGCGTCCAGGTTGCGCCAGCATGCCGGTCCAGGTCATCCTTCCATCTCAACTGTGGTCGCCCTACACTTCTCTTCGTCGTTCGAGGTCTCCAAGTCAGCATTCTTTTTGTCCATTTGTCATCCGGACTTCTGGCTACATGTCCCGCCCACTGCCATTTCTGAGTCATTACACGGTGGATTATGTCAGTGACCTTTGTATTTTCTCTCACGGTTTCATTTCTGACTCTATCTCTAAGGGAGAGTCCTAACATGGCTCTTTCCATGGCTCTTTGGGTCGTTCTTAACTTCTCGGCACTTTGTTTTGTGAGAGTTACTGTTTCTAGGCCATATGTAGCTACTGGCAACACACATAGTTCATACAACTTCTTTTTCAGGTTTATGGGTATTTTCCGGTTTTTTAAAATATATCCAATTTTTCCGAATGCAGCCCAGCTTAATCCAACCTTTCTTCTAAGCTCAGCAGTCTGGTTTTTCTTATCTATTCGGATACTGTGACCTAGGTATATGTATTCTTGGACATCCTCGATACTGCTGCCCTCAATCCTAATTTGAAAGTTTTGTGTGCCCATTACTTTGGTTTTTGCCAGGTTCATACTCAGTCCTACATCTTTAGAGGCCTCGTTCAGTTCCTGTAGCATTTCGGCTAACTCTTCTTGATTTTTACTCATAACAATGATATCGTCAGCAAATCGTAAATGGCTTAGGTATTTTCCATCTATGAGTACTCCTTTGTTTTCCCAACTAAGCTTTTTGAAAATGTATTCCAATGCCAGTGTAAACAGTTTCGGGGATATTGTGTCACCTTGTCGGATTTCTCTTTTAACTTGTATTTTATCCGTCGACCAGTCCTCATTGAATTTTACCTGTAAGGTTGCATTTTGGTATAGGTTTTTTATTAGAGCTGTATACCTCCAGTCAATGCGTGCTTGATCCATTGCTGCCAGTATGGCCCATGTTTCGATGGAATCAAAAACTTTTTGGTAGTCGACATAACCTAAGCATAGTGGTACATTATATTCTGTACACTTCTCTATTAATGATCGAACAGTATGTGTATGGTCGGTGGTACTGTATCCTTTTCGGAATCCTGCCTGTTCCACTGGTTGGTAAAAGTCAAATTTGTTTGTCAAACGTTTTGTGATAATTTTTGTTAGTAACTTGTACAAAACACTGAGTAGACTTATTGGTCTATAATTTTCAACGCTCTTAGGGTCTCCTTTCTTGAAAGTATTTTAACCTCCGCATTTCGCCATGTCTCCGGTATCTTCTCTTCGTCTAGGCATTTGTTCAACAGAACACACAAGGCGTCTTCCAGATAATTTCCGCCATATTTTAACATTTCTGCAGTGATTCTGTCCTCACCTGGGCTTTTCCGGTTTTTGAGCTCCTTCAGTGCGGCTCTGACTTCAGATCTGTTTATTTTTGGGATTACTCCTGACCCCACATTCAATACTGTTCGATTACTTTGTGTTCTCAGCTGCCAAGGTGTTGGAATGTGTTGGTCATACAGATTTTCATAAAAATTTTGTATGATGTTTACAATGCCTTCTTTCTCGTACATTAATATTCCTTGGTCATTTCTCATGCAAGTAATTCTTTCTGTGCCTTTACTGAGCTTTGAGCGTACAACTTTCATATTCATGTTGTCTTCTATAGTTTGTTTTATCTGTTGGGAATTGAATGCTCTGGTATCTTTTCTAATTGCCTTTTTGACCAGCTTATTGATTTCCTCATATTGTGGAGAACATCTGCTAGTATTCCTTCTAAGTTCTATGAGTGCCATCGTTCCGGGTGTTATCTTGGAGGTTTTCGTTTTTTTGAGAGTACATACGCTCTTTACTGCTCCATGTATATCACCAACAATCTTCGCACTCAAATCGTCGGAACTTAGATGTATTAAATCTTCTCTTGGTCCAATTTTCTTCTTATATGTACCTGGTATTCCTTCTCTCTCTCTCTCTTAAATCAGTAGTGTCATGTTTTTTGGTATTTGTCACCATCTTTTTCCTTTCTTTTCGGAGGTTCACAGATATTTTGGCTCTTACTAGTCTGTGATCACTACCTGTGTCAAATCTATTTAGGACTGATACGTCTGAACAAACTTTTTTATTAGATATAAGAAGGTAGTTAATTTCATTTTGCGTAGCCCCACCTGGACTTCTCCACGTCCATTTCCTCTGTACTGGTTTTTGAAAGATAGTTGACATACAATACAGGGTTTTCTCTACTCAGAAAGTCGACCAGCATTTGTCCTCTGTTATTTCTATCTCCCAAACCGAACTTTCCGATATTTTTAGGGTCTGCGTCGGTTTGTTTTCCTATTTTAGCATTAAAATCGCCCATTATAATTGTCAGTTGAGAGTTTTCTTCAGAATTTGCCATCGCTATATCTTCATAGAATTGTTCCACGTCTTCATCTTGATGTGTGGTTGTCGGTGCATACCCTTGAATGATCTGAATGGTATATTTTGGTTTTAGTTTAAGGGTTATATATATAATACGGTCAGATATTGCCTTTGTCTTAACTACAAGTTTTCTGAAGTCTCTATGCACCAGTAGTGCCACTCCCCCCTGTCGCGTCGTGTCAGCATTTCTCTGGAACATAAAGTGGCCCGATGGAAGTGAAGTAGCTTTTTCACCAGCCAAACGTGTTTCACTGATTCCTAGGACGTTCCAATTTACACCACTCAACTCATTTTCAAGTGCAGTAAGATGTTCCTCTAATCTCATAGTGCGTATGTTATATGTAGCCACAAATAGTTGATTTCTCTTGTTGTTCTTTCTCGATGTCGGATTTTTGCCCCCCCCAGAATTCGTGGGGCTGACTGTATTAATATAATCTGTATTAATATCATCAATTAATAATTCATTCTTATTTATATTAATGAATTAATAATTATCCAATAGCATATGTTAAACCAGGGTCAAAGTTATGGTCAAGTGACCCAAGCGGGGATCGAACTAGCGTTATTCCATTTATAGAAAGATCGGCCATTTGGCCCCCTCGGCCATAACACCAACTAGTTTGTATATAATATAGAAGTATATAATATGATCAACGAGAACTGCCAAAAATTATCTACAGTGAAACAGCCTTATGCCAAAATCTCCGGCCTGTGCCGGAGTTATGACTCCGGTCGTGCTGCTTCTCATTGTCTGGCAGATGCTAGTGCCTTTATCCTGCTGATGCTGCTTTTCATTGTCTTGCGGGTGTTAGTACCGTTATCCTGCTCGTGCTGCTTCTCATTGTCTGGCAGATGCTAGTGCCTTTATCCTGCTGATGCTACTTTTCATTGTCTTGCGGGTGTTAGTACCGTTATCCAGCTCGTGCTGCTTCTCATTGTCTGGCAGATGCTAGTGCCTTTATCCTGCTGATGCTGCTTTTCATTGCCTTGCGGGTGTTAGTACCGTTATCCTGCTCGTGCTGCTTCTCATTGTCTGGCAGATGCTAGTGCCTTTATCCTGCTGATGCTGCTTTTCATTGTCTTGCGGGTGTTAGTACCGTTATCCTGCTCGTGCTGCTTTTCATTGTCTGGCAGATGCTAGTGCCTTTATCCTGCTGATGCTGCTTTTCATTGCCTTGCGGGTGTTAGTACCGTTATCCTGCTCGTGCTGCTTCTCATTGTCTGGCAGATGCTAGTGCCTTTATCCTGCTGATGCTGCTTTTCATTGTCTTGCGGGTGTTAGTACCGTTATCCTGCTCGTGCTGCTTCTCATTGTCTGGCAGATGCTAGTGCCTTTATCCTGCTGATGCTGTTTTTCATTGTCTTGCGGGTGTTAGTACCGTTATCCTGCTCGTGCTGCTTCTCATTGTCTGGCAGATGCTAATGCCTTTATCCTGCTGATGCTGCTTTTCATTGCCTTGCGGGTGTTAGTACCGTTATCTTGCTCGTTCTGCTTCTCATTGTCTGGCAGATGCTAGTGCCTTTATCCTGCTGATGCTGCTTTTCATTGTCTTGCGGGTGTTAGTACCGTTATCCTGCTCGTGCTGCTTCTCATTGTCTGGCAGATGCTAGTGCCTTTATCCTGCTGATGCTGTTTTTCATTGTCTTGCGGGTGTTAGTACCGTTATCCTGCTCGTGCTGCTTCTCATTGTCTTGCAGATGCTAAGGCTGCTTATAGTAAATAAAAGTCATAATAATGTACCCGTCCATTTGAACTAATTAAAACCTTACTTTTGTCAAAAATGTAATTTATCATTCCCTTCTATTATCTAATCTAATCTTAGTTGCATGCTGAAAGCAGAATGCTTGTGCACATGTAGGGCGGGATACTAGTTACATTTTATTTTAATATGAATAAGTTTATACAAAAAGTAAAACAATATAATTAGTATGAGGTCCTACATATGAAATCAGCGTTTTGCCGTACTGGCCACATTGACCTCAAATATCTCCTCTTTGGTTAGGAATCCCAAATTCAAATTGAAACTCATGTAATCGTATTTTGAAAATTGTAATTTATTTGTTCGTTACTCAATTCTTTTTTTCTTTGCGTCACTTATTTTATTTAATGGGAAACTTGAAATATTGCGGTATTTACGAGTAAGAGTTCCACTGTGGCACCAGTGCTGCAGAAACGGCTCTAAGGATTAATGATATGTATAGTAACGGTGTCGCAAAATAAAACATAGTGCGTTTTTGGTTCCAATGTCTTCGTTCTGGACATTTCGGCCTGCAGAACAAGCCTCCTAGACGGCCGGAGACCAAAGTTAATATTGAGGAATTTAAGGCTTTTGTGGAAACGGATCCATGGCAAACCATGTTAGAGTAAGCTGTAGGCTGCAAAGCTATTGATAAAACTGTTTTAATCCCTTCGAAGAAAATTGTAAAGGTCAAAAGCTTGAAAGGTGGGTAACTCACTAATTGAGTGAAGCAAATCAACAAACACGCATTACATTATTCAACCGGCACAATAATGAAGGGGTTTTAAATAAATTGTTACCTGTGATAAAAAATGGATCCTGAAAAATAATCGGAAGAGCTCATCGTAATGACTGAACCCTGCCGAACCAGCCAAATCATGCCCCAAGCGAAAATTGACTCAAAAAAAGTTATTTGTGAGCGTTTGGAGAACTAGTGCCGGTGCCTTTCACTATACCTTTCTTAAATCTGGTCAGACGATTACGGCAAATGTCTATTGTCAGCAACTGCAATCCATGATGGAAAAGCTAGCTGCTAAACAACCGAGGCTGGTCAATCACTCTAGGCCACTGCTGCTTCGTGACAACGCTAGACCACTCACTGCACAGCAGACGGCTACCAAATTAGAGGAGCTTTAATTGGAATATCTAAAACATCCCGTACTCTTAGGACCTTTAGGACAGATTACAGCAAATGAAGCAGGTTGAAAGATTTGTATATTTAGTAAGTATGTTTACAAGAGACGGAAATGTGGATAAGGACATTGAGAGAAGGATTAGTGCTGAAAACATAGTTAATGGTGGCTTTCAATCGACAGTGGCAAATAAGAACTTATCGAAAGAAGCCAAATTGGCAGTACATAACGGAGTTCTAGTAGCAACCCTTATGTATGGTAGTGACTAATGAAGCTCCTACGGGGAAATGGCGTGATGGTTAGTTATAGTGTGACGTCTGCTTTTGTTTGTCACAACTAAGTGCATCAATATTGATAGCAATTGATGTTGCTGCTACGATGCACAATGGAATGATCTTTTGATGGTTTTATGTAGTCAAACCTGGATAAACGAGAGTCCAAGGGAGCACAATCTCATTCTCGCTTATAGAGGTTTCTCACTAACCCGAGTTTTTCGCTAATGCAGGTACATGGGTAGCGTTTCTCTCTTATAGGGGTACGCAGCAAGAACAAGTCACAAGTCACTAGTCCTCTTAATATTTCCATGTCCATCAGAGCACTCAGACTTCATAGAGTCTTTTAATTTTATAAATGTATAATAGGTGGATTCTGGTAAATTAAGCGCCCTCTGAATTTCATTTCACAATTTTCCGGATTCAAACGCATTCACTATTTTAAGCTTATCACTTAATGACAGTACTTTAATTTTCCGTTTTGACATGATGCAGAACAGAACTTTCCTTCGCAATTGATAACTATAAACTGAGTAAGTCCAACAAACAGGACGGTACACAGGCACACGTGTTCATCAGAAAATAATGCGATATAATAACTTTAGTTCCACGAAATAGAACAAGAAAACAATACAAAAATAATGGTAGGAAGTTCCACGAAAGTTAAGAATGAGTCATAAAATAGCAGATGCTAAATTTGTAAATAAAGCTCGACTGTCGCTTATAGAGGTATAGATGAGTAGCAGTCTCACTTTCGGAGGTCTATGAGGGAAAAACGACTCTCTCTTACAGAGGTTTCTGTTTCTCGCTAATAGAGGTTTTGGGAGCTTAAAATAGCGGGTCCTGGCTACAGTGGCATTACTCTCACTTATAAAGTTTTCTCACTTATCCAGTTCTCACTTATCCAGGTTTGACTGTACTATATTAAATCACCCTCGAGGTATATTTGTACGAAAACGGCGCTACATATTTTATCCATAATACGGGTAATAATAATAGGTATATATATTTTTTTGCATAATATGTATGCTCCGCGGGCCATTAGCAGACACCCGGCGGGCCGCGGGCGCGGGTTGGCCACCCTTGCTCTACAGTCTACATGCTCTACTCACTCATGCTGTTTGTAGAAGTTCCACGATAGAACGACACAGTGACAAAAGACACATGGCATAACGGCACATGACAGAAAGACACATGACAGATCATCACAGTGACTGTACATCACATGACAAAACGTCACTAACATTTTATAATTATAAATGGTGTCGAACTATCATGTTTTTTTGTTCATGTTGTTTTTAAATCACTATGACAAATCATCACAGGAAAGTACGTAACATTGACAAAACATCACATGAAAAAACATCACACACCAAGAACAGATCATAAACTTCACATAACTAAACATCAGTAACAAATATAAAATTATATAAATAATAAAAAAAGTGAAAATAAAACAGATTTTTTAATAACTAAATAAAAAAATAATAAAAAAACAGGAAAAAATGTCGTTTGTGATGTTTTTTCATGTGCCATTTACGGTATGTTCTGTATTAGGGATGTGATGTTTTGTCATGTGAT